>JAJQJQ010000069.1:0-600000 GCA_028622995.1 Panagrolaimus kolymaensis
AAAAGAGAGAGAAATAAAAAAAACATAAACGTAATCGTTAAAGGTAAAAACATAAAACAAAATGATTCGGTTTTTGCGCATAACAACAAAAACATAAACCAAACCGCAAAATAAAAAAGTTTATGATTTGATTCATGATAGAAAAAACGACAACAAAAAACATAAAAATTTTTTTGGGTGTTTATGATTTTAAAGGGTTGTGTTCCAGTTTGGCTTGAATCCTTTTCAAAAACATAAAAACAATGAAAAAGCGGAGATTACGGTTGTTTTAAACTTTGAAGACGTTCAGAAATAGAAAGAAAAAAAGAAGAAAGAACTGGAGTTTTAAAAATACCAAATTCAACACTTTTGATAGTGCGGGCTGAGCATACTGTAAAAAATATGAGGAAAAAAATGTAGCCAAGAAAATAATTAGAAGATGCGTGTTCAATTTAAAGTTCAAATGAAAATAACTAAACCCTAACCATTTTCATTTCAAAAAACCCATCATTGACCTTTTGTAATTTAAAAGAAAGGGTTTCAAAAAACGAAAGAAAAAAAGAGACTTTTAAATTAAAATTCCTCAATTCATTTAAATTTTATACATCGAAAAAAAGGTGATCGAAGAAATAAATAAAAAACACTTGAAATCAAAAAACTAAAACTAAACGAAAAAAAAAACCATGCGACAAGAAAAATTAACAAATTATTTATATTTTATAAAACTTTTTTTTTGAGCGATGTGTCTCTTTCTTCTTTTGTTAGTGAGTTTTTTGTTTATTTTCAAAAAGTACATTAGTGGTTAGAATAAAATTATATAGTGAAGAAGAAGAAAAAAATGGAGCCATTAATTTGATTAAAAGTTCTTCCGTTCAAAATCAGACGACAAAAAAAAGAAGAAAAAGCATTTTTAAGATATTCGATTGACGTCAATGAAATAAAATAAATAGTTTCTTATGTTTTTTTTTTCTATATTTCTTCGATCGTAACTTGTTCCAATAAATTATAACTAAAAACATTGAGGGCGGAGAATGGAAAAAAAAGGAAATAAAGAAAGAACGGAGTTTGTTTGAAAGAAAATGGCTACAATCACAAATCAGCGACATTTGAAGTAAAAAAAAATAATAAAGAAAACTTCAATCCCTCCATGTCTCGTGCTTTTAGGGGTACGTAAATAGTAAGTAAGTAAAAAAGAACAAAATTAATGAATAATTAAATGTTGAAGAAATGCCTTTTTTGAAATTATATGTATGTTTGCCGTTTGTTATTGAAGCGATCAATGGAAAAAAATAACTACGCCAGCGTTGATTTGAATGGGATTGGAAAAGAAAAAAAGAACATCGAAACAAAAAAAACAAAGTTACTGGTTGTTGTGAGTTAATGAGAAGAAAAAAAACGGGTATTCAACAACATTCATTGACTTTCTAAATAAAATAAAAATGCAGCAGTCAAATAAAGCTAGGATCAAAGAAAAACTTGCTATTTTTTTTATTAACAGAATAGGCTACTAAAATGGGATTTTTGAAAAAAATATGTTAAGGAAATATCAGCCAACTCGACAGCCGCAACTATGACTTTGCAACTTCAAAAATGCAATTCTAAATCCAAGATCGTCCCGGCGCTTTAGACCAATTTAAAAATTTTGCAATAATGAATTTTTTTTGTTCATCAACCATCTTGAGTCTGACTCATTTCGCCTTTAAAGGCATAGTAGAATTGAAAGGCGGAAAAAATTTACAAATAAGTAATTGCGATTCAAACCATAAGCTTCCATGAAATTAAATAATAGCCAAATTACGGAAAAATCAAAGTTTATTGAATCCGAAAATATGATTAACAAAAGCATGAATCAACAACTAAATTAATGAAAGAAATTTTATTTTCTTGCAGCAAAATTTCTTGTACAACCTTGACTTTTATAAAATATTTTAATCAAGAAAAAAAAAGTTTCCACTTCATCAACTAACTACCAAAATGAAGGCAGAGACAAAACTACCTATAACATCACGAAAAACCATTTCAAAAAAAAAACACAAACGCATTTTAACTTTTTTTAGTTAAAAGAAGAAGAAGACATGACATTTGTGAAGTTTTTTCTATCGCATAAAATCACATTTTTATAAAAGTTTTTTTTTCGATTAAAATAAACTCAAATAAAAAAGGGAATGAAGAAATGAGTTCAACAAATTTTATTTTCAAACCACAAATTAGTTAAGGAGAAAAATTTTGTTTTTAGTAATGTTTCAAAGTTTCAAAATGAAATATGTAGTTTTCAACAACTACAAAAGTCACGCTATCATCGAATCAAATTGGGTGATTTTTAATTCGTAGATTTCGATTCTTTGAGGTTGGGAAAAACAGAAAACAGCATGAGCTCATGTGAGAAACTGCCAGAGGCTATTAGAAGTTTGTCGAATGAGTGAATTAATGATTTTTGTGTGAACAAAGTTTGCCAAAAAATGCATTCATAAACCAATCATATGAGTTGTTTTTCTGGTTCATCTTCACCATCAGAGATTCTGTGTATCAATATTAGAAACTTTTATAATTTTAGTCTTTTGTTACCTATCTTGTTAATAAAATTGCTTTTTTCAAATATAGTTAAACCCAAAGTTAAACGCGAAACTTGTAAACTTTCAATCCAATAATGCAAATTTAGATGACTTTCTTCGAGAAATTTTTTATTCAAACAAAAAAGGTAACAAAAAAAATTTGGTGGCTAACAAACAGGAAAATAATTTGGTGGCTAACGAAAAAATAAGGCAATTTCATGGTACATATAAAATTTAGAATAGTAAAAAAGAACTTTGCATATATTTACAAACTAAGAAAATATGGATAAAAGATGTTGGATGATTGTAAAAGTTTGGATGAGGAGTTTTAGTGATGGATTTGGGACAAAAAAGGGACAAAAATTTAGGAATTGATGGATCAAAAAGAGGCTAATAATGTAAACGAAAAGAATAAAAAAAAAGCAAGCATAGGATCAATGAAATTGCATATTTTTTATTGTACCTTTCAACTCAAGAGAGTCCCGTGATTTTCAAATTTCGATCCAAGCTGCTTCAAGCTTATTTGAAAGAAAAAAGTTTTCATTCAAAAGCTTTTGCGCCTATTTTAAAAAAATTGTTCAATGTTTTTGCTTTAGGTACTTTCAAATCCACCTAAACTAAAACTTTTTGATTCCAAACCATCTCCTCCAAGACTTCCACCACCATCATAAACATAAAAGATTTAAGAAAATAAAAACAAATTTTTGATGAGTAAAATAAATTTTATTATGATTTTTTTGTTTTTGATTAAAGAATTGAGCATGATCTCTTTGTTTTATCTGGTAATGGAGCAATTACAGCTCTTACAGCTTCACTAAAAACATCCTTTAAACCATCTTGAGTTAAAGCGCTGCATTCCATATATTTTACTGCTCCAATCTTTTTAGATTGTTTAATACCTTGCTTTTTTGATATTGCACTTTTACCATCGACTTGAAGTTTATTTTGTTCTCCGGGATCTGTTCTTAAATCAATTTTAGTTCCTGCAAAAAAAAGAAAGATTGAAAGTCATTTTGGTATTCGTTAAATGGGGGATAGTATATATAAAAAATTTCATACCAACAAGAAGAATGGGAGTATCAGGGCAACATTTACGAATTTCAGGTATCCATTTCGATACAATATTATCATATGAAACTGGAGAAACTACGCTAAAGCATAAAATAAATATATCAGTTGATGGATAACTTAATGGTCGCAATCTATCATAATCTTCTTGTCCAGCAGTATCCCATAAACCAAGATTAATTGTTTGTCCATTAACTGTCATAGGAGCTGAATAATTATCGAATCTAAAAGTAGCATAATTGTTAGCTTTGGATGGTTTAGAATATATAAACTAACACTGTTGGAACATATTCTCGTGGAAATGAATCAGTTGTATGTGAAATCAACATGCATGTTTTTCCAACTGTACCATCTCCAACTACAACACATTTTATTTGCCTTGATGGCGATGACATTATTAATTTATTTAAAGGTTAATAAACTTTCTAAAAAACGTTTTTTGTTTAAAACAAAATATTGATGAAAATTATTTTTCGATTGATCAAAACGACGGAAGCAAATGGGAAGAAACAAAAAAAGAATGTGAGAGATGAGTCATTAGCAACAAGAACGAAAGAAAAAATCCGATACATCAAAATGACACATCTTTTTTCAAGGGTTTTTTAAAATATAAAAATCAAAGTTATTAACTTTAAAAATCGTTGGAAAAAAACGAAGAAGAGATTAACAAATTTATTAAAAGTTGCAAATCAGCAAAAACAAACATCTAAATTTACACTACTTTTCAAACGCAATCAAATCAATTTTTTTCTTTAATCATCGATTAATAAAACTTTTAGAACTTTCTTTTATTTTCCAAAAAATGCATAAAAAAAGATCGGCGCAAATGCTGAAACAAGGGGACACTCTTCTTCATCTCTTTCAATGCTATCCTTTTCTCTCTACCAACTTCTGCCACCGCAAACAACAACAATATTATTTACAATCTAATAATGATTCATTCATCACTCAAATGAGAAAGCAAACCATTTTTATTTGATCGACGCAAAAATAAATGAGATGAAAATAAAAGGTTTTTTTCTCGGTTGTTTGTTATTGGTGCTTTGGATCAATGAAAACATTTTGTTTTTGGACAAAAGTTGTAAAGGTTGAAGATGATGAGATCACCGTCAATAACGCTCTTTTAATGTCAAAAAACAAAAATGAACAGAAGAAGTTTTAAATAGCTTTAATTTTCTTTAATGCTTAGTTTCCCTGCTAATTTATGCTACCGAAAACTTAATCCAAAATTTTGAAATAAGTTCCATACACAAGCAATTTCAACTTTCTTATAATTAGTTTTTTGCTTTAGATACACAAAAGGTTATATAAGTATTAATTTATTAGATACATGAATAAGTAAATATTAAACAAAAAATAGTTCTAGTGCGAAATTACAATTTAAGGTGATTTTAACATAAGCATTTAACAAGAAATTGCACCAAATTACAAAATAAAAAAATAAAAAATGTAAAAAATAAAAATTTCTATCCGCTGAGTCTTCCAAATTCTTCGCCTTCAGGAAGTACATAAGTGATATCATCCCATGGATGACGATAAAGGCCTTGCTTGAGACGACTTTGATCAAGATAATGTCCAATGAAACCCATCGATCGCCCAAGAACAAAGAGACCATTCAAAGCACCAATTTCAATTGTTTCTCGAGCTTCTTGTGGGGTAAACATTCCAGATTGTCGAAGGATATCAACAAAAATAGTTGCAATTGCTCCATCAACATTGAGAATAAGATTAGGTTTTTTGGAAGTTGTAATTTGCTCAACTTTTAGAGCATAATCCAAGAGAGGAGTTTCTTGTTTAAATACATTTCTATCAAGGGCAAATTTTTTAAGAATTTCAACGCGTTTATCGGGATTATTAATAGATTTTACGCGATGTCCAATACCAAGAATAAATTTACCAAGTCTTCGTTGTTCATTGACAAATTGCATTGGGGATAAACCTTTATCAAAAGCTTCAGAAAACATTTGAGCTGCACCATCCAGAGCTCCACCAAATCGTGGTCCCTAAAATCAAATTACTTATTATCACTCCAAAGTTTTTCAACAAAAATGAAAGCCAAAATTTGTTAAAAACCGAGTACCAAGTAATGTAATAAAAGGATCTTACAATAGTTAGAAGACCAGAAACCAAGGATGAAACAAGATCTTTTCCTGCTCTTGCACAAACAATTGTGTTGTGAGCTCCACTAACAGCTGGACCATGATCGGCTGTAATCATTAAACATATTTCAATAAATTTATTAGCATAAGATGGAAGTCGTTTTTGGAACCATAGTAAACTCAATACACCACCAACACCCATTTCTTCTTCCAATACACGAGATATTGGCATTCCAGCATAAAGTAATTCTTCACCACGTTCATCACAAATTGAAGTCATAAATGATGCAGGTTTTCGAATAAGGCCAAGTTCACGAGCCCATGAATAATCCATTGGTACTGGTGGGGGAGGTTGTTCTGGAGCTGGAACTATGATACATTTGTTAACGAGATCTTCATAAACACTGCGAATAGCTTTTCCGAAATCATCAAATGATGCAGGAACATGAGCACCAGCATCTTTCAATGCAGCATTTTTTGATGCAGCTGTTTCTGATGTTGCGTTCGCTGAAGCACCTGCATGACCAAACTGAACTTCAGAAGTTATGTAGTCAGCACATGTTCCAATACACCATGCAACCAAAGGCTTGGTTATTTGTTTATCTTTTAATGCTTGGACAATTTTGTACTCTTCTTCACCGCCTACTTCACCAAGCAATACCATCATTTTAACTCGATCATCATTTTCATAGCGAAGAATATGGTCAGTGTAAGTTGAACCAGGATATCGATCACCACCAATTGCAACGCCCTCATAAACTCCATCAGTATTATGAGCAATAATATTGTTGAGTTCATTTGACATTCCACCTGAACGAGAAACATATGCAACACTGAAAAAAAAGGAGAAATATGAAAGCTTGATTCCAAGTAAGCTCAAAAATTTTTTAGGTATAAACGCTACCTTCCAGGGCGATACAATTTTGAGGCCAAGATGTTATCCATCATTCCACCACTGTTACCAATCTTGAAACAACCTGGTTTAATTCCACCGACAGTAGCAGGCCCAATAATAGTAATCTTTTTTTCATTTGCCAATCGAATAATTTTTCTAGTTTGATTTTCAGGTACTCCTTCAGCAATAATTGCTACAACTTGAAGTTGTGGAAAGTTCAGAGCTTCCATGACTGTTTCAAAGACAGATCGAAGAGAAGCAAAAGTAACCATAACAGTTGCTTCCGGGTGTTTCTTAAATGCTTGTTCCATTGATTGATAAGCAGGAAGAAATACTTCTTTTTGACCAAAAAAGAATTTTTGTTTATTATCACCAGTATATGGATAAGTTGAAGCAACAACTGATGGCTGCGTTCTTCCACAAACATAGTCAAAATCAAGCATACCTTGAATTGCTTTAAGTTGTTGTCCCCATACAATTGCTTTGGTATGCTTCTCAAACAATGAAACTAGTTGTCCATTAGGAAGACGAGGCGCTGTCTCACAATTTCCATTGCACATTTGAGCATTTTTTTCAATATTAAGCTGTTGAAGAGAAGTTGCTGATTGTGGTCTTACGGTCCAAGAAGGGTTTGTTTCAGGAGTAAGTGAAAATTGTGAAGTTAGTTCAGCTGCAGCTCCAGGAAGTTGAGCATTACCGAGTGCTGCACCCACAACTGCTGTCATGTGTGTTTCTGGACCATAAACATGAATATTTAAATTCAATTTTATTCCAGCTTCCTTAATCTTTCTTAAACCTTCTTGATAATTTGGTCCACCGCGTCGAACAACAACAGTAATCTTGTGTTCATGAATTTTGTCAATTAAAGTTTCAAATGCTCGAACAATGCCTTTGAAAGTACCAGCAACATTCGTAAAATTTGCAATAGAACCACCGATAATGAGAATTTTCCCATCTGGATTTGGTGGACCTTCGGTCATAATAGTAAGGATTGTTTTAGCATATTCATATGTTTGACTTTCACTTGGATCACCCGAATATTCACCATAATTTGCAAGTTCACTTGCTCCACCAAGATCGCAAACGGTATCACTAAAGAAGAAACTTTAGTAAAGTTCATAGCGAGAAAATAATAAAGCTAACGTAAAAACAACAGAAGCTCCACCACCTGCAACCATAGTCCAAATTCGACCTTTTCTGTTAAGGATAGTCAATTTTAATGATGCACCAGTTTTAGCATCAAGTTCAGCAATGTATTTTTCTTCTGGTGAAAGATCGCGTCCAAATGGAGCTGGGAATGTTATTTGTTCATTATCACGAGTTTTCCATTGTTCTGAACATAAAAATAATGCAGTTTCATCGAGCTTTGCAGCAAGATCAAGGATAAATACCCTACCGTTAACAACGACTGAAAATAGAATAGATGTAAGTCGGAATATTAAATGTTGGAATAAACTAACCTAATGGATTAATTTCCAAGTATGTAAAATGATTAGCTTTGTAAACTTCATATAGCCGTCGAATAAATTCTTCAACTACTGGTTTTTTTGAAGAAGCAAGAGGGCCAAGAAGTGACGCAATTTCTGAATCAGAAATAATCATATCCTTATCTGACAAAGCAACGGGAATTTCTAGATGGCGAGCTTTTGCATCAATATCTCCAACATCAACTCCACCTTGTTCATAGAACAGGATAATATCTTGTTGACGACGACTGTAAATGGCAATATAAATCTCATCTGCATCTTCATGAGCACAAAATGGTTCAACGATGAAGGATGAAAGTCTTCCATTGGTTTTTCCTATCTTAAATTTTGATAACTTATTTTAAGTAGGAGTCATATGATTTATTATCAAACCTGAACATAGCTTCCTTTCTTTTCATCAAACCATTTTCGAAGTTCATCTTTAGTTCCTATTTTAACAAGGCCGTGCTTTCCTCGACGTTTAATTAATTGATCGGGTTTAATTACACCTTTTTGTCCATTTTGTAACCATGGAATATTTCCTACGATTGAATCAAAGTCATCCTTTTCTGTTAAAGCAAAAGCTTTAGGTTTATCAATATCTTGAAAATTCGAGAAATAACGATAAAGTAATTCCTTTCCAGAATATTCATTTACGGCTTTAGCTGCCATATCTAGACAGTTGCCTTAAAAATAAAAAGATTTATTACAAAAGTGATAAAAGTATTGTGGAGAGAAATAAAGAGTTATTTCAACCACAAAAAATTTAAAGACACGCAAAAAATCCAGCAAACATAGATGAATAAAAGCGAGAAGCTCATAGGTAAGGAGTTTACCACCACGGGAGTCCTATCCATCTTCACTGGTAGCAGCGAGGCTACGTCCTCGCCTTTTATATCTATTATGTGGCCTTTTTTAGTGGGTCCTTTTCCCTTATTTCCTTCAAATCGTTAGAAAAAGCTTTGGGTCGAGCTCATCGTGATTTTTGGCATTTTTTAAAAGAAATTGTTTATGTTTTATTCCGTGATTTCATTTTTTTTGAGAAAAAATTTTTTTATTGAAAAGATCGTTTGATTGCAATTGGTGATAGAAAGAAAAATTATTTTATTATGATTATAAAAAAAGAAAAGAAAGATCGTTTGGTTGCAATTTTTTGATCGAAAGAATTAAAATAAAATGAAAAATATCCGCATGACTTAAGCTCCCTTTAAATTTTTGTATTATTTTTTTATCTATCTTTTTTTTAAAGCAGAATACGAAAATCCAAAACAAAAAAAAAACGTCTTCTCGCCTTTTTTTTAAAGTCATGTCTCTTTCCTGTTTTTTTTCAAAAATATTTTTATTGCTCATCTCCTTCTCTTTTCCTAATATTTTTTTTGTTTGTAAAAACATAAAGTTTTTTTGGAATCTTGATCAAACTGAACAAAAGCTGATTATTTGTCTTCTTGGGCCCCGATTTGTGACATATTTTTTAAAATCGCCCTTATTTCATTTTGTTTCTCTTCTTTGGCTATTCTTTGGTGGCAATACATTCTTGTGTTTATTGGTTTTCTTTCTCCGTAAAAGAAAGGCCATCAAAAAATATAAAGAAAACGTTGTGGTGTGGCACCACCAACTATGATTTTAAATAAAAATAGAGAACTCTTGATTGAGTAAAATGAAAAAAAGTGCAACAACATTAACAATGAAGGAAACCAAAAAAGTCAGAAAATTGAAAAAGTTTCTAAAGCATGTTACAACAGGCGAAGATAAATAAGAATTTCAAAAAAGGTTTACTATGAATCAACAACAAGCAGAAATTGAATCAATAAAAAGTGAGCAGGGACAGAAACGGCATTTAACCAAAATTCAAGAGAGAATATTTATGCGTTAGAAGAAAATATGCAAAAGAATAAAAAGTCAAAAAAGCCAAAAGGGTAGTAAAAAATAGTAGAGTTGTGATGCTGCTTTTGTACAAGAAAAGGTCACATAGACCATTTTGTTTGGATAAAAACAAACAAAAGAAAGGAAGGAAGAACAAATAATGTGGGTGGATTCAAACAAAGATAATTTTAAAAAGTTTTTAAAATATTTATTGTAATAAACAACCACTGTAAAATTAGACTAGAACAGCAAAAGGAAAGAGTTTACATTGGTTTATTAACTAAACTACGATTACCATAATTAGCCAATAAGCGGTAGGCGGCTAATTTAAATTAATCAAATTCCATGGTTTGATAATGGCATTTGAAGGTGATATCAGTACAAATGCAAAAATCAATGAGATGAAAATAAAAGGGTTTTTCGGTTGTTTTTTATTGGTGCTTTGGAATCAATACAAACATTTTGTTTTTGGTTAAGGTTTATAAAGGTTGAAGATTATCATGATCACCACGAATAATGCTCTTTTAATGTCAAAACTATAAAGCAAAGAAAAAGAAAAAAATTGCTTTAATTTTCTCTAAGGATTTAACTAGTTTCACCATCTTGAAAATATAATGCGATACTTTTACTTTAAATCAGGGTTATTATTTATTCTAGCAAAATTTTTTTCTACCGATGAAAATATATACTACCTATAAATTGAGATAAAATTACGGCTATGCTAATTTTTACCACTCAAAAAAAATAACATTCTTCAATTGACAACAAAAATGGAAAGAAGCGGGTTTTACAAGTTACATCATTCTTTGAAAAATTTTGTCGCTGAAAATGGTTGAAAAGCTTTTGTTCAATCTTTCAAATTTCCTTCAACAACAATTTCCTTTTTCTCTGAAACTCATCCGATATATGATCGAAAATGCTGATGCTGAAGTAAAACAAAAACTTGATCGTAGCTGTAAATACTTTTATAAAGAAGCTCCATATCTCATCATTGACAATATTGAATTCAATGAAGCAAAGCAACGATTGGAAAATGAAACTCATGGTGGATGCATTGATTTTATCGACGATGACCAAATTCAAATATTCCTGATGAATGCAAGCAACATTTGGGTTACAAAGAAACTCACCATATTCTTACGTCGTAATCTTGATATTCGTGGTAATAAAGTTGATGTTCAACTTTTTGATAAGATTATTAGATCGGATGCTAAAGAAATTTCAAGTAACAATATAAATATGCCATTCTATGATTACAAACTATTAAGTAATTCTCGAAAAGTGGAATATTTGGATTTGTCAAAATATTCATTTGTTTTTGGTTTGGATAAAGCTATAGTTCCATTGGAAGATGTATTAGCTATGGTACCAAATGCTATGGTTATTCGGTAATCATTTTTATGTTTTTTCTGATATTTTTATTTTCTGTCATGTTTTTTAGAATGTTTGCTTGCCACATCACCTCTGATACAATGAAAAAGCTACTTGAAATTCCATGGAAAAACAAGGTTATTGAATTAAGCCTCAAGAATGTCGATGGTCCACTTTGTCCTAATTTGTTCTTCAAGTTTGTCAAGGTAAACATTTTGAAGGTTTTTTACTTTGTGTAATTTAATGTTTCATAAGCATATTGATCCAGAAGCTTCAATCCATGTTGATTTCAAAGATAAAACTGATACCTTTCAAAAACTCTACAATCAAATGGTTATTGAATCTGATGAAAGAATGCCTACAATTGGATATGTCGCTTCTATTTTGAAAACACCAACAAGAATTCAACATCTTCTATCTTGGATGGCTTCCTTCGCATCGATTATCGAAATTATTCAAGGTGAATCTCCTCTTCCATTTATGAAACCATCTGTTGTACCAAAGAAGTTTGAGAAAGTTACATTTAATGAAGACAATATGGAGCGACAATACACTGCTTTTCCATATCCACACATGTGTTACATTCTTCAAAATGCTGATGCAGAAACATGGAATAAGCTTCAACGTATTTGCAAATTTTTTTGTAAAAAGAATCCCTATTTAATGGTTGATGATTTTCATTCTGGAACTGATAATAAGATCACCCTGACTGCCGTTAATAACAAAATCATGTTTGAAAATGGAGAAGAAATTCGAAAATTTATTTGCAAACCTTTATGGATTACACATTCAATTGATAAGGCTGGTATAGGTGGTTTATACATGAAAGATCGAATTGATGCTATTAAAATTTCTTCTGTCTCTCTTATTCATCGCAGGATGGACTTTATATGGTTTACAAAATCAGGAAAAGTAAAAGATTGGAATTCAATTGAAAGTTTCGTTGAAAATAATGATTTTCCTAAAATGATTTCTCTCAAAGAATTTTTGATTCATCTTCCAAATGTGGAAATTTTTCGGTATGTTTTTTCTTTATAGTTTGTTTGGAGGCTATTTATATATTTTAGAGCTCGTATTCGTGGAATCAATACTCTTTATCCAAATGAACCAATTTCACTTCCTCAAAGCAACAAAATCAAATATCTTGAAATCATTTTTCATGAAGATCCAATTCAAGCTGATTCGTTATTTGATGTTCTTAAAGTAAGGTTTTAGCAATTTTTAAAACTTTATTATCTAAAAATAATCTTTTACCTATTTTTAGACTTCTCTTGCTCCCAAAGCTTTGGTCAAAATTAATATAAGGCGTTTGATTGAAGAAATGGATATTGAAGAATTCAAAACTCAAATGAAAACAAAACTCGATACTTGGAAGCCGCAAATCGACAAACCAACATTCAAAATTATCTCATAAACTTTTATTGTCTAATTTTTTGATTGTGTATTTATGTAATGAATTGGTAAAATAAATTTTTAATATTTAACACTTTTTTCTTCTCATAAAATAATTATATAAATTTTCTTCAACTCCTTTAAATAAAAAATTTTTTCCACTACATTCGAGCTTCATTCATTCAATGAAAGGTTAAAAATCATATTCTTTTTGAGTATATTTTTGTCAATTATTTATTTATTCGATAAAAGTCACACCAATCAAACAGAAGAGTTCAAGCGTTCTAACTTTTTCCACGAAAAATCGAATAAAACAAACTATCAACGATTAACTCTTTTTCGCATTTTTTAAAAGTTTATTTATAAATTTATTTATCAGCTGAACCTTTTTATGTTCAAAATGCTACCCATCAAGTAAGTCTTCATTATTTGCTTTATTGAATTTACTAATTTAAATCAATTTTTTAGGGGATATTTAATGAAATTTCAATGTCTAAAAGATTAAGAATATTTTGTGGATGATGATGAATTTGGTTTTGCAGCCAGCAGCTCTGAAATTTTATGATGAATTTTATGTTCCTTAAAAACATTGTTTTTTCGTTTCATATTTTTGTCTCATGGTCGATGTTGATTTTCGATTCTACCAAGTGATGGAGTTTCAGCCAATTTCCAAATATCCAAAAAAAGTTATGCCACCCAGAAAAGTGTGCAAAAAGTTATCGCGCCACCACCTCATCAAAAAAAATAGGTGATTTTTTTCTTATATAGGAATCAACGAGTTCCTTTTCAGTAATATAAGCTACCGTAACCTCCGTTTAAGATTTTGTAATAATTTCCAAAATCAAAACGTATCAACTTTCTAATTATTTTGTTATTGCTTTAAAAGACACACAAAAAAAGTTTTACAAGTATTACTTTATTAGATACATGAATAAATAAATAGTAAACAAAAATAGCTGATGTGCAATAAAATAATTTAAAGGAAGTTTCCAAGTGAGTGCAAAAATTTTATGACGGGTGTTTTTAGCACAAAAATTACAACAATTAATTTGTTGTTTAATAAATATGCGTGGAAGGAAATGAAAGAAAAAAATCGCCTCATTTCAAAGAAATGAAACGGATGTGACTTTGAAACTCCCTTTAAGGTGACTTTAAATTGTGCATTTAAAAAGACATTACAAAAAATTACAAAATATGAAAAATTTAAAATGTTAAAAATAAAAAATTCTATCCACTAAATCTTCCAAATTCTTCACCTTCAGGAAGTACATATGTGATATCATCCCATGGATGACGATAAAGGCCTTGCTTGAGTCGACTTTGATCGAGATAATGTCCAATGAAACCCATCGATCGCCCAAGAACAAAGAGACCATTCAAAGCACCAATTTCAATTGTTTCACGAGCTTCTTGTGGGGTAAACATTCCAGATTGTCGAAGGATATCAACAAAAATAGTTGCAATTGCTCCATCAACATTGAGAATAAGATTAGGTTTTTTGGAAGTTGTAATTTGCTCAACTTTTAGAGCATAATCCAAGAGAGGAGTTTCTTGTTTAAATACATTTCTATCAAGGGCAAATTTTTTAAGAATTTCAACGCGTTTATCGGGATTATTAATAGATTTTACGCGATGTCCAATACCAAGAATAAATTTACCAAGCCTTCGTTGTTCATTGACAAATTGCATTGGGGATAAACCTTTATCAAAGGCTTCAGAAAACATTTGAGCTGCACCATCCAGAGCTCCGCCAAATCGAGGTCCCTAAAAACCAATAAGTTATTTTATTTTCAATGGTTTTCAACAAAAACTAAAGCCAAAATATGTTAAAACTTTAGAGTTATAAGTCGAGATGATGTAATAAATGGATCTTACAATAGTTAAGAGACCAGAAACCAATGATGAAACGAGATCTTTTCCTGCTCTTGCACATACAATTGTGTTATGAGCTCCACTAACAGCTGGACCATGATCGGCTGTAATCATTAAACATATTTCAATAAATTTATTAGCATAAGATGGAAGTCGTTTTTGGAACCATAGTAAACTCAATACACCACCAACACCCATTTCTTCTTCCAATACACGAGATATTGGCATTCCAGCATAAAGTAATTCTTCACCACGTTCATCACAAATTGAAGTCATAAATGATGCAGGTTTTCGAATAAGGCCAAGTTCACGAGCCCATGAATAATCCATTGGTACTGGTGGGGGAGGTTGTTCTGGAGCTGGAACTATGATACCTTTGTTAACGAGATCTTCATAAACATTGCGAATAGCTTTTCCGAAATCATCAAATGATGCAGGAACATGAGCACCAGCATCTTTCAATGCAGCATTTTTCGATGCAGCTGTTTCTGATGTTGCGTTCGCTGAAGCACCTGCATGACCAAACTGAACTTCAGAAGTTATGTAGTCAGCACATGTTCCAATACACCATGCAACCAAAGGCTTGGTTATTTGTTTATCTTTTAATGCTTGAACAATTTTATACTCTTCTTCACCGCCTACTTCACCAAGCAATACCATCATTTTAACTCGATCATCATTTTCATAGCGAAGAATATGGTCGGTGTAAGTTGAACCAGGATATCGATCACCACCAATTGCAACGCCCTCATAAACTCCATCAGTATTATGAGCAATAATATTGTTGAGTTCATTTGACATTCCACCTGAACGAGAAACATATGCAACACTGAAAAAAAAGGAGAAATATGAAAGCTTGATTCCAAGTAAGCTCAAAAAATTTTTAGGTATAAACTCTACCTTCCAGGGCGATACAATTTTGAGGCCAAGATGTTATCCATCATTCCACCTGTGTTACCAATCTTGAAACAACCTGGTTTAATTCCACCGACTGTTGCAGGACCAATAATAGTTATCTTTTTTTCGTTTGCCAATCGAATAATTTTTCTTGTTTGATTTTCAGGGACACCTTCGGCAATAATAGCAATAACTTGAAGTTGAGGAAAGGTAAGGGCTTCCATAACTGTTTCATAAACCGAACGAAGAGAAGCAAAAGTAACCATAACAGTTGCTTCCGGGTGTTTTTTGAATGCTTGTTCCATTGATTGATAAGCAGGAAGAAGTATTTCTTTTTGACCAAAATAGTATTTTTGTTTATTATCACCAGTGTAGGGATACGTTGAAGCAACAACAGATGGCTGCGATCTTCCACAAACATAGTCAAAATCAAGCATACCTTGAATTGCTTTAAGTTGCTGTCCCCATACAATAGCTTTGGTATGCTTCTCAAACAATGAAACTAGTTGTCCATTAGGAAGACGAGGCGCAACTTCTCTCTCAGAGTCACCATTGCAAATTATAGTTTTCTTATCGGTATCAAGTTGTTGAAGCGAAGATGTTGATGGTGGTCGTACTGTACCAGCTGTGTTTCTTTCAGGAGTAAGTAAAAATTGTCCAGTAGTTTTAGGTTCTGCTGCTGCTTCAGGAAGTGGTCTTCTACCGAGTGCTGCACCCACAACAGCTGTCATGTGTGTTTCTGGACCATAAACATGAATATTTAAATTCAATTTTATTCCAGCTTCCTTAATCTTTCTTAAACCTTCTTGATAATTTGGTCCACCGCGTCGAACAACAACAGTAATCTTGTGTTCATGAATTTTGTCAATTAAAGTTTCAAATGCTCGAACAATGCCTTTGAAAGTACCAGCAACATTCGTAAAATTTGCAATAGAACCACCGATAATGAGAATTTTCCCATCTGGATTTGGTGGACCTTCGGTCATAATAGTAAGGATTGTTTTAGCATATTCATATGTTTGACTTTCACTTGGATCACCCGAATATTCACCATAATTTGCAAGTTCACTTGCTCCACCAAGATCGCAAACGGTATCACTAAAGAAGAAACTTTAGTAAAGTTCATAGCGAGAAAATAATAAAGCTAACGTAAAAACAACAGAAGCTCCACCACCTGCAACCATAGTCCAAATTCGACCTTTTCTGTTAAGGATAGTCAATTTTAATGATGCACCAGTTTTAGCATCAAGTTCAGCAATGTATTTTTCTTCTGGTGAAAGATCGCGTCCAAATGGAGCTGGGAATGTTATTTGTTCATTATCACGAGTTTTCCATTGTTCTGAACATAAAAATAATGCAGTTTCATCGAGCTTTGCAGCAAGATCAAGGATAAATACCCTACCGTTAACAACGACTGAAAATAGAATAGATGTAAGTCGGAATATTAAATGTTGGAATAAACTAACCTAATGGATTAATTTCCAAGTATGTAAAATGATTAGCTTTGTAAACTTCATATAGCCGTCGAATAAATTCTTCAACTACTGGTTTTTTTGAAGAAGCAAGAGGGCCAAGAAGTGACGCAATTTCTGAATCAGAAATAATCATATCCTTATCTGACAAAGCAACGGGAATTTCTAGATGGCGAGCTTTTGCATCAATATCTCCAACATCAACTCCACCTTGTTCATAGAACAGGATAATATCTTGTTGACGACGACTGTAAATGGCAATATAAATCTCATCTGCATCTTCATGAGCACAAAATGGTTCAACGATGAAGGATGAAAGTCTTCCATTGGTTTTTCCTATCTTAAATTTTGATAACTTATTTTAAGTAGGAGTCATATGATTTATTATCAAACCTGAACATAGCTTCCTTTCTTTTCATCAAACCATTTTCGAAGTTCATCTTTAGTTCCTATTTTAACAAGACCATGCTTTCCTCGACGTTTAATTAATTGATCGGGTTTAATCACACCTTTTTGTCCATTTTGTAACCATGAAATATTCCCTACGATTGAATCGAAGTCATCCTTTTCTGTTAAAGCAAAAGCTTTTGGTTTATCAAGATGTTGAAAATCCAACAAATGATTATAAAGTAATTCCTTTCCAGAATATTCACTTACAGCTTTTGCTGACATATTTAGGCAATTGCCTGAAAAATTATCACTTTTCTAATAAATTCTTTTAAAGTTTGATGGAGAAATAAAAAAAGAGTTGTTTTAACGACAAAAATGAATGACACGCAAAAAATCCAGCAAACATAATGAGCAAAAACATTGAAGAATGGCGAAAGAGAGGAAGCCAAAAAAAGGGGGAAATACATGGTAAAAAAAGTATTTGCGGGTTTTTTTGAAGGTTGTTTGTGCAAGTTCTTCAATGTGGTGGATGTCCGCCTTCCTTCCATCCATTTTTAAAAGCAAATTAGATTCATTTTTCATAAAGTTTTTTTTGAATAAATTTTCAGAACAAGCAACTTTTTTATAAAATGAAATACATTTTGGATGGAATAAACTTTGGAATCAAAGGCATAAGTTTAGGAAGTGATTTAAATAATTAATTTTTTGATTTCAGCTTAACGATAACTTTTCATTTAAATGAGTCCAAGTTATTAAAGCTGCTAGTAGTTCCTAAAACACTAACTTCACTTACAAAACAATAATCAAATGACCATGGAAAAGCATTTTCGACCTTAACATCTCCAAATCCTTCCCTTTTTATATTCAATATTTTTTATTCTAGTCTATCTCATTTTGTTTATCATATCAAGTTCACTACCTTCACCACATCCTACATAAAAAATGTTATAAAAACAACTTAAAAACGCAGGAGGATGTCTTCTGAATTTAAAATCTCACGCCATTTTAAGAAAGAATTAATGATGCTCATTCAATGGAACCTTTTTTTTTTATTTTTTGTTGCAAAAAATACACACCATTTATAAGGCAATTCTTCTTTTTTTTCTCACTTTGGTAGTAGCCATTAATTTGACTCTTGCTTGTTGGAAAAAAAAGCAATACTCTTTTATTTTTGCAAAAAAAGCTGGGTTAACTGACGAGAAGCAGCAAGGATGCTGATAGTGGTAATAGCGGGGAAAAGTTGCGCGGTGTTGCTTGACTTTTTTCTTTGGAGATAGCAGGAAAGCGAAGAGGTGGATTTATTCGTAGTTAGCATGTTTATGGTATGATTTTCCCACATAGAATTATCGTCTGATTATTGCCAAAAAATATATGAAGAATTACACGTGGATGTCAAGAGGTCGCAGCAACAATGGAACTGCTGAATATGAGGAGTTGAAAAAGCATAAAAGACGCAAAAAGGAAAGTTGTTTTCCATTTATTTTTTTATTTTTCAAGAAAACATTCCTTTGCCTTCAATAAGACTTGCTTGCCCGCGAGGGAAAAAAATAAAAATGAAAGCTGCTCTCACATGGGATTCTAGTTTTTTTTTATCTTTTTAACGTCAATCAAGTTAGTCAGTCAATCCAGCATAAATCCGGACAACACAAAACAATAGGGGGAACAATAGAATTTAAGAAATATCAGAAAAATAAAACTAAAACAATGCCTCCTCTTTTTTTGCGAAGAGTCAAAAAACCCCAAAAGGCAGCAATGCCTCTGAACCAGTTACAAACAAACAAAAAAATGGCTTGAATTCCTAAAGCTTTTTTAAACCCCAAAAAATGGATAAAAACCCAACAAAGTCAATACAAAGTAGCAACTTTTTTACTTTGTCAGATGATGAAGGCAAAAAGAAATAAAGCACACGATGGTGGGAAAGAAGATGTTAGTCTCTAACTTCAACTCTGAAACGTATGAATTCCTTCCATCCACGCATTTTTTTGGGAGTAAAAAAAATAAGAAGAAAAACGTTATTTGGGAAAGGATGGCATCATCAAACTTTGTGGGAAATAAAGAATAAAAAATTTGGATAGCAAGAAAAAAGAGCTTTGAATAGCAACAATAACAAACATGAGAAATCCACAACCATGCCAAGAAAGAAGCTGTTGCTAAAAAAAGCGGATAAAAAGTGTTTCATTTTTTAAGATATTGTGAAAAAAAAATGCTTTGAACTCTTTGGTAGCAAACAAAAAAAGACATAGGAAATACACGTGAAATGAAATGTGTTGGAAGTTATATTGTTATCACTTTTTTGGTTGAAGTAAATAACCAAGGTCAACAACCGTAAAAAAAACTAACTACATTCACGTCGTCACCGCCGTTGGCTGCGAGTGAAAATGAAGAAAAAAAAGGAAGTAAGAAAACAGAATGAACCCATTCGAAATAAACTCCATCAAATTAAATATTTTAAAAAAATGATGAGTACCAGACAACAGTCTGAAAAGAACATGAAAAAAGTAAAAAAAAATGGATGGTTAGTAAATGCTTGCCCTTGTCAGACAATCTCAAAAAGTCATTAAGGACAATGAAAAAAGCAGCGTACAAACAAACGATGATGGAATGTTGTGTACTTTGTGAAATGACAAAACCATCGAAGTAACAAAAATGGTAAAAACTTGTTGCTGCTGATAACCTTTTTCTTTCCAACATGTATGTATCTGTCTCCTAATAACTCGTCATTGTAAGGAAGTTGGATGAAACAAAGTCCAAATTCGAATGTCTAACAATACTTTAAAAAAACTGTGGAAGTAATTTTTTCAATATTTGATTTGGGCTTTAAAGAAACAAGGTATCACCATTAAATGCTAACATCACTCATATCAGCGCATGTCTCAATCATACAGAAGTTCCATCATACTTACTAGCCGCTGCCTGTCCATTCGAAAAACAACCTAATTTCAACTTTGATAATCAACTTGGAAGCAAAAATCCTATTCAAATCTATCGAAAAGCTTCAACAAAAGCCATTCTTTTCTTAAACTTTTAGCAACACTTCAATCAACATTTTTAAAGCATCAAAAAGCATTTTGTAAAAATTCCATCATCGAAAACGAACGAACAATAATAATAATAAAAACCAAAATAAAAAAGATACATATTTGTCAATCAAAAAACTTTTTTTTCTTCCTGTAAAAACTCTGCGCTAGGATAACGGGAAGAAATGAAAAAACTAGACATGATTTTTTTGTGATTCACGTTGCGATCTCTTATCGAAGATTGGTCGGATAAGATAAAGCTTTTTCATTGATTAGGAAAAATAATAACAAAGAAAACTAGCTTTCATTAATTCTATTTTTATCCGCAATCAACGACTTCGAAATTCATTTCCATAATCAAAAAATTTTGGTAAGTTAACAAACAACAAATTTATTATAAACGAAACAACAAAAAAAAAGACAGAAAAAAACCCAAATAAAACAAAAATCAATAAAAAAAATGGCAAAGTTATCGGTCAAGGACGACACACCCGTATTATTCTTCACCACCGCAATTCATTCAATCATCATCAAGTTCAATAGGTTGTATCCTTCTTCGTTCATTCTTGAAAATTGATATTCTTATTACACAAATTCCACTTTTGATGTTGTAACGAAAGGAATATCACGGTTGATGAGCTTTCTTAGATCAATTAAAAGTTCTTGATAACTATCAAACGATGAAAAACCATCAGGAAGCGTTGGCGGCATATATTCGACGGCTGCAAGCATATGAACAAAAAGTCTATCAAGACGACGAAGATACGTTGCAATAAATCCTAAAAGAAAATAAAACAATAAATTCCATAATATTTTTTTAAAATCATAATACAAACCTGGACGAAGATCTGTTTGATCCATAGATGCTTTAAAGGACAAGGATTTACACCAACGATCAAGAAATGGAAACAATGTTGGATTGAAATTGTTCATATAGTCTTCAGCACGAGGGATGATAGTTCTCTTTCGTAATTCTGCACCAATTTTTTGAGTTTGTTCCTAAAAATTTATTGCATAAATATGCTTAAAAGTTAAAGCATTAAAAGGATTCAAAATTTGCCAAATGTTAAAGGTAAGCATGCTGTAACACATATTACCATAGCTCGAGTCGACAACCAATAAATGTGATAAGAGATAGCATTTAAAAGTGAGTAAGTATGACAAAACAAAACAAAAAAACTAGTTTAAAAAACTTACCTTTAAGCCATCAAATAAGACTATCTTATCAGAATGAGTAGTTGCAAGATTAATCTTTGAAATTACTTCCATTTTGATACAAGTTGACAAAACATAGATCAAATCATTTGGTACTTTATCATTGAAAAATGTATGAAACATAAGTTCAGTGACAAAGAAGCTTTGTTCAATTGGAAGATTAATAGCGAACTTAGCTTTAGGTGAAAGAGAATCGTCGTCTTCAAAATAACCAAATGTTGCGAGTAATCTTAGCATTTTATCGAGCTTGGTTTCCATATCTTCACATTTTGCATCTTCCATAAGCTTTTCCAATTCATTCGCTTCCTTGTGCAAAGCGTCCTTCTCTTGATATTTTTGCCATTTATAACGAAAATCAATAATTTGATTTTGTAAATCTTTCAATTCACGTTCTCTTCTCGCTATGGCTTCATTTTTCTTCTTCAATTCATAGGTGGAACAGTTCAAATCTTGCATAGTAAGTTCACTAATTTCACCTAGAGTTCGCTTCACCATTTCCTAAAAACAATGTTTAAAAAAGTTCATAAAAACGCAAAGAAAAAAACTTACGTTTAATTGTGCTTTGATAAATTCTTTTTCATTATCATTGAAAAGAATTTCAGGTAAACGAAGTCTTTCAGCTGTAACAACATAGACATTTTTGTGTTCAATACAAAAAATATCCATAACTTCTTTGCATCCATCGCTTGGAGGTCGAAGCAAATTTTCGTCATCAGCTTCATAACTTTCTTTAGAAACATTCATAGTTGCATACACTCTTTCTTTTGAGCAATTAACAATCACAGAATATCCAAAATCATGATTGTTTTTTCGAATTTTAACCACTCTTCCAACATCAAGAAACTTTTCAAAATTCGATCGAATAAATAGTTTTTCACGAAGTTTTTCTTTTTCAGCATCCAGAGTTTCTTTCAATTTGCAATATTTATCCAAATCATTTTCATCTTCAATGTCAAATTCTCGAACTATGGCATCTTTTGTGAGTAAATCTGAAAAAAATTTATTAGTTTAGTTCTGAACAAATGCGATAGTTGCATAAAGTTTTTTTTATGATAGCAGTATAACATTATCGCTAAAATTACCTGAGCTTGCTTTCTTTCCTTTTGCAATCATTTGAAATTTCGCAAGTGATTGAGAGATGATTTTCTTTTCAGAATGGATGGGAGAGTTGATTGTCAATAAAACAAGAGGAAAATTGATAGAAAATTGAGATTCTAATGATGCTAGATTATTCTAAAACATATCTGCCTATTATTACACGTATGATCAAATTAGGTGTTAAAAACCAACCTTAAAGATTTCTTTTGCAACATTAACAGGCATATCTTCATCACCATTTATTAAAATGACCATTGGAGAGTGAGGATCAGGAAATTCATCGACTTTTACACAAGTATCTTTATATTCATGTTGTGAGAGAACTAACGGAGGTTCAGGAACGATTAATCTATCACAAATTTCTTTATATTCATATGGTTTAATCCATCGATAATAACCAGGTTCAACAAGTTTTCGATCACAAGTAATAATAGCAGCTTGAAAATAAAAATTTGTTTCACGAAGGATACAATCATCAGCAATGATAACTTTGATTAAGCCATTTTCAAAGAAAAATTCGATCAATTCACGCATAAGAGGTAACATTCCATAATGATACGGAGCAATACCTCTTTGTAGAAAAGGCTTCAATTTTTTAACAGGACCATATTCTCGATCTTCTTTATCATTAATTAGCTTCAGTTCAGTTTCAAAAAGCCGATCAACCATATTTTGATTTTGCTCTAAAAATTATATTATTAGCATTGGTCTTGTTAAAATTGCCAAAAGTCATGGACGACTAATGTAAGAAATGGTCCAATAAAAATAAACTACACGTTTCAAAGTTTTTAGGAAACTCTCCATTCGACAAAAATAACATATTATTCTTTTACCTGAGTTAAAATTCATTTGATCAACAGAATTCACAATCCTTTCAATATCTTCAGTATCAAATGAATGAATCAGAATAGGACATCGATCACGAAACATGGTTGAACGAATCAACTTGACGATCTGTGGTTGAGAATTATACCAAGCTTCAGAAAATTTTGCTTCATGAACCTTATTTTCACCAGTTTTTTTTTCAGTAGTCTTGGTTGCAAGGATGAACGGTCCTTCTCGAAAATCACCCTAAAATAGTTCATGTAACTTTACAGAATACTTTGATATCAAAGAAAACTAACATTTTGGTCGATAACTTGTCCCAAAAACATTTCATTCTTTCTGGTGATGAAATGACTAACAGCTGGCTTTCTTTTTAAAGCTTGAATACTTTCAATTGCTCGTTGTTTATCATTACGGCAAATCCATCCTGAAAAAAGAGTTAAAATTATAAACTAATAAAGTTCAATGTAAACTTACTCGAAAGTTCAGAAACATTAGCAAATGAAGGAGTAATGAAAATACATTGTCCATTAGGAGGTTTAAGTAAAGCTTCTTCATATAAATTTCCAACTTCTAAAAACTTAAATGTTCAAAGAGAAAAGAATAAAGATAAAACAAACTCACCAGAATTTCCAATGTAATGAAAATCATCAAAAATGAACAAATAATTACTGAATGCACCTGGATATTTCATATATAACGATCGAAAATTATAAATTGTTGTAATAAAGCACATTCGTCGTTCAAAATGGAGTTGATTTAGATCAGAATGAAACGGAATATAATGAACATTAGAAAGCAATTTTCTGAGCTCAGAATGTTTTTGACGAGCAATTGATTCATTTCTGACGATGAAGATGATGTGCCTCGGTGAATGAACATCAGATAATGTTTTGCGACGGATGTAGCTAAAAAGTGAAGGATGTTATAGAGAAAACAAAAATGACAATAGATTATTGCTTGTTGTATATTATAGTAAGCTAACGTAGTTGAGATCAAAACTATGTCTCATGTTAAACATGTCTCAAAATAATGAAAAGTACTTACTCTACAACAACTTTTCTATCATTCGAGTTATCAGAAGCAAAGAACATGTGATGATCGTATTCAAAAGCTTCCAACGCAGCTCTAATACATCCTTTATAACATTGAAGCCTTTTAATGCTTGCTATAGGAAGATCACACCGAGAATATTGATTAACATAGAATAGCTAAAATGTCAAGAGAATATAATAATCATTCAAAAGAAAATTAACAAACTCACCGAATGCTCATAAGGGACACCAGAGTTATCAAATTTCTGTTCAATTTTGTATTCATTTACAGCAGTTTCAGCTTCAATCACTTCTTCAAAATTAGCTTGAAGTTCAACGGATCTTTCACGAGTACGACTTCGAGATCGTGATCTTTGACGAAGAGGTGGTGAAACAGCTCGAACTTCAGTTGATTGATCTGGTCCATCTTCCATCGGTTCATCTTGTTGAATAGCATGTTGACTTGTTCCATTTTGACTTATTTCTGCCATAGGTTCATCTTTAGGAATTCTTTGAGAAGTTGTTGGTCGAGAATCATCAACATCGATAGGTTCATCTTTAATTTCTTGTTTCGGTACAACATTCATTGTCTTGTTGTGGTATTCAGGAAATAATAATAACCAAATAAAAGCAAGAAGAAAAAATTTGAAGCAAAATAAATTTGAAAGAACTCA
The DNA here is from genome assembly GCA_028622995.1 of Panagrolaimus kolymaensis. Classification (NCBI taxonomy): domain Eukaryota; kingdom Metazoa; phylum Nematoda; class Chromadorea; order Rhabditida; family Panagrolaimidae; genus Panagrolaimus; species Panagrolaimus kolymaensis. Next base: position 25,180 of record JAJQJQ010000069.1, read on the forward strand.
AGAAATTTTTATTTCAAAATGGCAATTGCTTTGTAAAATTCTTTTTTTTCTAAAATTTGGCGTCATGAGTCTAACATCATATTACTACAATACCGAGCATTTCTTAACGCATGTTTAAAAAATGATATTTATTCTCAAAAATTCATACATGGAAATCATATTATTTACAATTAGTTAAATAAAATAAGATACAAGTTAGTTTAAGGCATACAAATAATAAAAACAATGAATGATTTAAGTTGATTTTGCATTTTATGTTGCTTCTTTTACAACATTTTCTTATGGTCCATTTGGGAATGATGTACGACGAACAACAATAATAAAAACATCTTCATCGTCTTCATCATCATTGAATAAATGAAAATGACTTTCAAATCGTATAAAAATCTATCAAAGGATCATTATCTTTACACGCATTCACACCTGCTTGTTCCACTTTCAATCTTTTTTTTTCATTATTTTTTAATTTGTAGCTAAAGTCCAATTTCTTTGACCAACTTTTTTTATTTCTTATATTATGTTTTTTAAGTTACCAAAGAGTTTTATAGTTTTAAATTAAGTAAACATAAAAGAGAGATTAAAAAAGTCGTGTGTTCTTTATTAATTATTTATAAATTATAATTGCTTTCATGAGTCTATATACTCATTTTGCACGAGGAGTTAGCTGCGGATACTCATATATCTTCTTTTTTGGAGATTTATTAAAAAATATTAATTAATTCCAAACAAATTTTTTTATTTTTCCTGTTCGTCTCGAACCATTTTAAAATTTATTTTTATGTTGCTATTTTTTCATAATTCTGACACATGCCTGCCAATAATAATAAAATGTTATTACTTGCTTTTTTTGCCGCCATAAAATTATTTGTACTTTAAATTTTTTTTTATGCTGCCTGGAAGTAAGTGTATGTGTCCAAAGATAAAGCTTAAAAAATATAAGTGGGGAGTAGGACATACACTTATAATATTAGGTTATAAAAATATTTAAGACAAAAGATTAAATTAAATAAATTTTTTCTCTCACTTTTCTTGGTGACTATTTTGTTAATAAAATTTTTCTTTTTTCTTTCTTGACTGTTTTATTACAAATGTTGTGGAAGCTTATTTTTGTTGATCCATTTTTTGGCTGATACACTTTCATACATTGATTTCGTTGGCTCCATCATCTTTAAAGTCATTCTAAAAACTAACAATTGAAGCTAATTTAAGATATGTAGTTAAAAATGATATTTAAAAATTTAGATGAAAATGCAAGCACCATAGTTGATTCAAAGCAATATGTCCAAAACAAGCGGATGCACTCTCTTAAATTAGGCTTCTCGGTTAACCCTTGTTTTCATTTTTTATCTATGAAGCTTTCATTAAAGCTAAAATCATAAATCCTAGTTAGTAAGTAGCAAACACCACTTTTCTTTATTATTACCACCAAGGCAAAAAAATCCTTTGAGGGGTTGAAATTTTTTTTTGGTTTATTAATTTTTTCTTTTATTAATGGTTTACAAAGTTCTAAAACTAAGTTCAGTTTCACATGCACATAAGTCCAAAAACATAAATATAAATATAAATAAATGGACTTTAAAACATGCTTCATTTATTTTTATAGGTGCGTGTTAATTTTTTTTTTATTTACGTAAAAACCAGACGATAAAGTAATTGTTTAGAATTAACCGATTTTCTCAGTATTTTTGTACTTTCATTAGCTTCATTGCCAATTTTCTTTACTTACTCTCAGTCTTTTAAAAAAGTAAATAAATAAATACATATTAAAAGTATCAAAGAACACTTAAAATTATTTATAAAAAATCCACTAATTTTTTTTAGCTGCAAAAAAAATAAAATTAATTTTTTGCATCCATCGTTAAAAATTATATCTTTCTCCCAACTTCCAAATTTATTTATATTTACATTTTTTATTTTTAGTTTTTCACATTTACGGAAATGGGCATTTTTTCTCCATTTTTAGTAACAAGAAAAAAATGAAAAATTGCTATAATAAGTGTATACATAATTTTTTCTTTGAAACTTCAAATTACTAAAAAAAAGACTAACTTCAATCTCTCCCATTTTTTTTTGTAGCATAGCGAAGACGACAAAATTTAAATTTCTCTTTCTTAAAAATAATACAAACAAATCCTTTTCTTTATTTTTATTTTTTGTATTTTGTTACTATATTTTATTTTAATAATAAAAACTTTGTAGTTTTTTCTTTGATAAAATTTTTATTAACAAACAAAAAAAATATATATTTGTGATGGGTTTTCTTTTACTCATTTTTTGGTGGCAGTAATAACCTATTTTTTTGGATTTTTTGTTATCAAATTTTTAAAGTTTAAAATAAAATTATTCTTTCTTATTTTTGGCTTTCAAAAAAGCTTACTTTTTAATTAGATTTAATTTAATGCATTGAGTTTCAGTCCCATAATATGAAAGCTTAATTTTATTTACTTTATTTAATTTGTTTTTTTTGTTATTTTTACCTTTTTTACTTATTGATTTTATTTTTACTTTTTCATTTTTTACTTTAAATAAATAATTCCACAGAAGCTTGCTTTTATATTTCGAAATATTTCATATAAAACGCCGCTTTTTGCATTTTTAAATTTACTTGTAGTCGCTTTAATTTTTTTATTGATTTTTTGTTGACTTCAAAATTTGACCGATTTTTTTCTTGCTAATTTTTTGTGACTTATGTATTTACAGCAACAAAAGAAGCTATAGCATACATTTATTTTAATGAAATTAATTGTTTTTTGAAATCAGAAAAATATTATACCCTTTTTTGTCACATAATTAGTTTTTTGGTCTTTGTGTTTTTACAGGAAAAAACCAAACGATTCATCTTCGAAAATTATGAATAAAACAATTTCGGTGAACTTAGACTTTCGCCGCAATGAACCAATCTTTTCATTCTTTACTTCTTTTATCGTTGTTGCACCCAATCCCAAATTTTTATTTCTCTCGATCGAACGACTAAGTTTTTTTTTGGCGGATGACCTTCAATTGCATGTCTTTTATTATTATTTTTTTTTTTCGAAGATCGACGACTTTGTTTTACTATGTTTGTATTTGCTTTTTTTTCTTTATGTATGTGTACGAGAGTGCGAAGGCAAATAATTATATTAGAGGTCAGTCAAATATTAATTTTATGTTGGTTGGAATTTTCGTACTTTTCGAGATAACTTTTTTCTTCGTTCAGAAAATTATAAAACTGTGCCAAATTTTAATATACGTACCTTGAAAAAAAAGTGGCACAACGAATTAGGCATCGAAGACGAAAATTAAAATTTTTTGAAAAACTTTTTATGCCTTACTTACTTCGATAATATTTTTTTGCCATACCCACATTTTGGAATACTTTTAAAGTATTACAAATTTCACTCCCATTTTCTTGCAAAAAATTTACCAATATATTTTTTGTTTATAAGAAATACAATAATAAACAAGGAACATAAAACAAAGTGACGCATTTTTTAAAATTACGTTTATAACCCTTTTCCAAATTTTTTAGAGGTTTGCTATAAATACTTTTTTTTCTAAAATTTTATAAAGGGATCTTTGTCTTATTCAAAATTAATTGTAGCGTTTTAGTTAATTTTAAAAAAGCTTCTAAAAATCTATATTAGTCTCGTTCTTCCAATTTCGAAATCCGATCAAAGAACGCTGCCTTCTTTAACGTTAAAATAAAGTTGAGAATAACCAAAAAATATATCATTGAAATTAAAGTTTATTTTTTTTTCTTTATTTTTATGACAAAATTTTTTTTTCTTTTCATCCTTCTGTTCACTTTCCTTTCATTATCTTATCTCTCTTCATCGCTTGCTATTATTCATGCATCCATTTTTTTTTATCAGTAAAAAAATTTATTGAAGAAAAAAATGAAGTGGAGGAGAACTGCGATGATGCCTGTTAAAAAAAATATATCACATCAACATCATCATTACCTTTTATCGTCTTTTTCGTCGTTGATCATGTTGAATTCTCCGTCATCTCATGTTTTCTTCCATTTTTTTGTTGTTGATGAAGGTGTAGTATGTATTATTTGGTCCCTTTCCTCAATCACGCATTGTTGATTAAAGAAAAAAAAAAATAAAAAATAAAAATAGAGAGACGACAAGGGAAAGGAAAAAAAAGTGTGGGTTATCATCAACTTTTTTTTCTTCTGCCGCCAGCCAAACTAACTAACTTACTTTGACTTTGATTTTGTTGAATGATGGTGAATAAATGATTACGTGAGCATAGAAAATAAAAAGAAAGAGAAAGTACTCACTCACACTTACACACACAGACATAGAACTTATGATGTTGTTGATGATGCAAAAAAAAGATTGCGATCACTGATTCTTTTTTTTATTCAATCAACCTTTTTTTTAAACAAAAAATGCAATGTTTCTTTCTTGATGTTGCTGGTTGTTGCACTTTTTTTTGCTGCTGTTGCTGCCTGCTGATGGAAGTGTTTGGGCGTATTTTTTTTTTAATGTGATGATGATCGAACAAAATATATATTTAACAAATCAAAAAATAAAAAGTGTAGTTTTTCTTCTTTCTTTTTTTTAATATTTAATTCCATTTTATAAAAAGAAAAAATAATGCGTTTAATATATTTATATTTATTTCCTTTTTTTATTATTAAAAATGCAAAAAATAATAAAAATGGTTTTTTGCACGAAGACCGTTTTTTCTTTCTTCTATCAATGTATTTCCTTTTTTAACTTTTTTTTACAACCCCCACAAAAGAAAGTAAATATGTTTATGTATCGTGGCATTTTTATTTTTTCAGTCATTGACAAAAGAGATTACACTTTTTGGGTATAAAAAATATATATTCATTTTTTAGTTTTTTAATCGCTTATCAAAATCTTTCATCTTTATTTTTCATTCTTCCTTTTTTTAAAAAAAAGAAGATTTTTTGTTGATTTTTTTAATATTTTTTTGTCCTTCAAATTTTAAACTTTGTTAAAAGTAACTTCAGATGAATTTGAGGAGAGATGCCTAAAAAAACCCTGCCTGGTGGTAGCCATAAAAAAGGTGAATAGGTTATTTTTCTCAAAAACGCAGGCATTCGAAAAGTAAAGTAGTTTTTTAGTTGTTAACTTTTTAAATTGATTAAATTATTTTCTTCGTTACGATTTCGTAAGAAATTGGTGCAAAATAAATTTTTTTTGAGTACAAAAAAATGTCGAAATACGCATCAAAACACAAATTTTTGCTTGCCCAACACATAGAGCATAATTCCTGTTTTTGATATCGTTGATCTCACGCCTCATTTTTGATAATTGCCAAATAAAACCAAATAACTTTATTAAGCCATTTCAAAAAGATAAGCTTGTATGGATTTAAAATTTTAAACGAATCAATTGCAAATTGAGTTTTGCAAAACAAAACAAAAAAAAACACGCGATTTTTTCAAGCTCCCACACTTTTATGTTATGTCTCGTTATTTTTTTGGTGGCCATCAATCAACACATTCCTATTTATAATTTTTTTAAATTACTCTTTCCCTCGTGGAATCTATTTCCATTTATTTTTATTTTTGGTCCCTTTTTTTTATTCTTTCTAAAATTTCATCCTGTTTTAAAGTTTATAGTTTACTTCTCTTTTTTTTCTATCACACATTTTTTTGCTTCCTTTTTTTAAAATTTTTCCCCAAAAAAACTCTAAAAAGAATATGTTTCAAAGAACAATATACTCTCTCTCTTTCCTCTCTACTTGCCTTGCTGCCATCAAAAAATAAAATAAAAAACATAACAAACTTTTTTCTTCTTTCCTTTTCTGTGTTACTGCTGCTGCAAAAAATATTAAATTTAAAAAAACCAGAGATGACTATTGCTAAGGCTTTAAAAAGCTTTCTTTCCCATCTTCTTCCTTGCCCTCCCATGGTGGTGGAGGTTGTGGTGGTAGTTGTTGGTGGTGTACTTAACTAACATTCTTTGGTTGGCCCCTCCACTTTAAGCTTCATTGCATTTTTTTCTTTCTTTCTTCTTTCCCGTTACTTTTTTCTCTCTTTCTTGCTTGTCATCTTCGTTTTCAATAATTCAAGAAGAAAAAGAAGGAAAGAAAGAAAGAAAAAAGTATTGATTGGAGACGGGTGCTTGCTGGCTTTTTTTTTTGCGTCAACGTCGTCCACCACTTACTTTTTTTTCTTTTTTATTTTGCCAAGCGACCATAGCACATCGTCGCAGCATAAGCAAAAAGCAAGCAAGGAGCAAAGGCTTTGAGTGCGCTCTGTTCTTTCTCTCCATTTTCTCTATCTATCATTGCATATATTTTTTTTTCTTCTGCACTTTGGTTGCTTGTTTGCAATGGACTCTCTTTCCCCCATTTTTTTTCTTTCTCTCTCGCGCGTTTTGTACTAACTACTATTTTACTTTTTTTTTATTTGTTACGTGTTTTTACACGCGTATGTATGTTTGTCGTCGTTGTCGTATTTTATAGTATTTTTGATTTTTGCTGCTTGCTTTTGATTTGTTTGATTCATTCAAAATTTTCTAAATTTATAATTTAAAATGTCTATCATCCTCTTAGCTTTTAAACATCAACAACAATAAATTATCGATCCCATTTTTTGCTAACCTGCTGCTGTGCAAATTTAATAACCAACAACAAAAGAAAAAATATAAAATAAAAATTCTCTCCTTTTTTGTGTGTGTGTTTCTGATGTTGTTAGTTAGTTGGTGATTGTTGGTTAACTTCATTATAGTGATGTTTGATATAACTATTTTATTATATTATTTTATTTTTGTGCGACATTGGTTTCTATTCTTTGCCACACATTAGTCTTTCTTTTTTTTCTGCTCTCTCATTTCTTTTGGACATTAATGATGTAACAAAATTTTATTTATTTTAAATTATTATATTTTTTGATATTGTTATTTTCCACGCATTCCTTCTTTCTTTATACGGCAGCAGTAACAACACCATAGGCGGAAATAAGAAAATAGAAAAATAGGAAGTAGGGAAGATGATTTTTTTAATTTACCCCGCATCACCACTGACACAACTGCTACCGAGCAGAGATGAACTGAACTGCATTTTTTTTACACTTGCGCATTAGTTTCTTTCTTTATATTATTTTATTGATTGATGATTGCTATCGCGTTTTTCCTTTGCTGTTGCTGCTGAACTTATTGCATCTTTGTTTTTCAATACTTTTTTGTTCTTCTTCGTTTTCTATTTATTTTAAAATTTTGATTACAATTATTTATACTGATTCAAATCGATATTAAATTTTTAATATTAAGTTTTAATTTTTCTTTTTTAGTGGTAATCTAAACAATTGCGTGCGTAACCACAGCCACTATAACGCATTAAAACTTTAATATTTTTGTTATTATTTCATTATGGACCCGTCGACAGCGACGGGTGGTGGAACTCTTGATTCAGTATTTCAACAAGCCTTAAATGCGGGTTTACAACCTCAACAACTTATTCAATTATTATCACAACAAAATCCACAAATATTACAAGCCCTTCAGCAACAGCAACAACATGCTGCTCAATTAGCTGCGGTTCAACAACATCATCAACAGCAGCAACAACAGCAGCAGCAGCAACAACAGCAGCAACAGCAACAACAAATTATAACTTCTTCAGCAAATAATTTATTGTTAGCTGGTTTACCACCAGCTTTACAAACGGTGGTAGCTCTACAACAACACCAACAACATCAACAACAACAATTACAACAAGCTGCTGCAGCAGCGGCAGCACAAAATAATCCTCAAGCTGCATTATTCCAACAAGCTTTATCACAATCTCAAGCGGCTTTAGCTATAGCTGCACAAAAGCAACGTCAAGAACAGCAAGTTGCTGCAGCTCAACAACAAGTACAACAACAAGCTGCAGTAGCTCAACAACAAGCCGCTGCAGCTCAACAGCAACAACAGCAGCAACAACAACATCCACAAACTCCTATGCAAACTTGCCTACCATGGCCTGAAAATACTCCATTGGTACAAATTCCACATTTTGATAGTGAAACATATAAACGGGTTAATATTGATATTGGATATTCAACCATTCCAAGTGGCATGGATTTACCTATTAATAATGTTGATACTCTTAGGTATGTCACTCACTTCTTCTTGAAATTAAAATATATATAAAAAACATTTTAGATTTTTCTTTAACTTTGGTATTAGTCAAGCACGTTTGATATTAGAAAAACAATTAAAAACTTTTGGTTTACAACTTCCACCAAATCAGCCACTTTCTTCAATGCTCAAGTATGCAATCACTAAATTTTTATATATTCTTTACTTGAAAAATTCTTATTTCAGATCAATGGCAATAACACAAAATCAAAATAATGCAAATGAAAGAATAAATTTATCTAATTTACATGCTCAACAGCAGCAACAAGCTTTATTAGATGCTAGACAACAACAAAATTTAAGTTCTCCAGCAGCATCTTCGATAGCTGCATTACAAAATCAACTTGCTCAACATATGGCTGCAAGAACTGGAGCTGGAGGGAATGCAATGAAAGTAAATGATATGACTGAAGCGATGATGTTACAATCAGCTTTGATTACACCAGGATTAGCTCAATTGAGATCGGCATCCACTGGAGGACATGCATTTATTCCACCGGCTTCTATGGGAGTTCAACAAGCTTCCGTTTCACAACAACAACATCCATTTGAACAAGAAGTAAGTTGAAATACTAAAATTGGTTGAGTTAAAGTTGACAAAGTTTTAATTAATTGTAACATTTCATTCCTTCTCAAAGTTTCAATGTTTTCGAATGAGTTTAAATTCTATTCGTAACTCAAAGCTGTTTCCTTGTGGATCGAGCTAACTAAAATTTTAAAATTTGCTTATGCGTTAGAAGCTCTTCTTTTAAATGCCTTTTCTCATTTACACAAAAATTACATAGGAGACATTCTTCTTCTCAAACACAATTTTAGCTTTTAATATTACAAAATTATTTTCTTCGAGTGTTTTTTTTATTTCTTTTGGAATGTTACAGCTTTTCTTTGCTTTAACTTTTTATATTTATTTCATTCTTTTCCCCATAAACCATACTAACTTTACTCTTTTTTTATAGTTAATTCGTCCAACGCCAGTAAATCATTTACTTGCTGCTGCAGCAGCAACGGCCAATGCTGCTTCAAATGCATCAAATAATTATAATAATCAATCATTACAAGCTCATCAACAAGCTGCTATAAATGCTGCATTACAACAACAACACCAACAACAGCAACAACAACAGCAAAGATCGAGTAATACTTCAACACCAAATTTAGCTACAACAAGTTCCGCAGCATCAACAGCTGGAACTGCGGCAGTTACACCAAATGGTCAACACCACCACCACCAACATCAACATCAGCAACAACATTTACCTTCAGCATCCCCAAAAGTTTCAATTCCTGTTGATCCAGCACCAAGGAAAAGTTCCACCGTTGCTGGACATCATCAAGTGCGTTATATTTAACTTTATTTTTTAAAAAAATTTAAATACCTTTTAAAATTTAATTTTTAATAATAGCAACTTTAGTTTTTGTTTTTAATTATTTAACCTTTTTTTTTACTAAAAAGCTTATCCTAAATTTAATATGAAAAATTTTACAAAAGTTTTTATTGTTTTATTTTTGCAGGAAATTAAAGATTTACAACATCATGGTTTAATGTCATTACGTTCACCAACAAGTTTAATGAATGAAAATCTTCATCGAACTATAGCTGGATTGGATGCAGCATATAATGGTGGAATATCAGCAGCTACACCTTCATCAGATTCCATTGCTACTACATCTGCAGGACACCAACAACAAGATGCAAGCCATAATTCGAATGCAGGCACTCCAAATGGTGGAGGAAATGGAAATGGTGGAGGAGGAATGGATAATAATAAACAACTTTCACTTGGGGCTCAATTATCCGTAGCTTTATGCCAACATTATGCTTCTCAACCTTCAATTCAATCAAACGATTCGTCAATATCTTCAACAGCCCAAAATCATGCGACATCCACAACGGTAACTTCAAGTGCTCTAGGAGGAATTGGTATTGCATCGGGATTAAATCCAGGTGGAAAATCAATTACCACTGGATCAGCAGGAATTGATAAAAATTATTCCATGGGTTATCCAAGTGTTATGGAAGTGGATGGACAACCAACCATTTTACAAGCATCCGAAATGCATTATACTGAAACATTAAAGAAAAATTCAAATTTTTTACCAGCAAATAAGTAAGTTTTTAATTAGAAATTTGAAAAGCCTAAATTTAAATTTTATGAATTTTTTTAATGGAAAAAATTAATTTATGTTTAATTTTTTAGTGATTCCCGCTCATCTCCAATGTCCGGTGAAACTCGACGAAAAAGCGGATTAAATGCTTTAGGGGTATTTAATAATGGTGAAGGAAAAGATGAGAAAAATGATAAAACTGAAAAACCTGTAAGTGTGGGTGATCTTTCACTTTCAATTCCTTCCACGAGCTTTTTTTTTATCTTCAATTACTCACGATTAATCGCATATAGAACGTAGATGAATAATTTGTATTTTTTCATTTCGTATTTTGGGAGATAAGCTTATGGATTATCTATGAATATTTTTTGCACTTTTTTATTATTTATTTATCTCTTTTTCTATGGTTCATCGGCTCCCTCTCTGTATTTTTTGAATGGGGTTATTAAAACAACAAAACAAAAATTATAAACAAATTTAGGATTTTTTTAAATAAAATTTGTAATGGATTTTATTGATGAGAATACAAATACAAATTTAAAAAAAAAGCTTAGAAGATCAAAAGGCTACGGATTTTTAAGCCATATGTCTAAACAAAAAATGAATCATGCGATAATGCATTTTAACAAAAAAGTGGAGAGAATTTTTGAGTTTTTAAAATTTCTGTTTTTTGTTGTTGCTAAAAATGATTTTAAAAAACGGTCAAATGATTCGGCTTTACTCTTGTCTAATTCACTATAATGACTTTTGAGTTTAATCCAAAATTAATATATAAAAAAAGATTCTTAACTTATTAAAGAATGTTATTATTTTCCAGCTTATTCCAATGATTAATTACGTCAATAAATGCATTTCACAAGCTAAAACTCAATTACATAATCAAGGGGTTGGAGTTGGAATTGATATATTATCTAAACCGGTAAGCTTCTTTTTTCTTTACTTTAATCAATAAAGACATTTTGAAAAATGCAATTGATCAAATTATAAACTACATAAGTAATTTGATTGTTTTTTAGGTTGATTATGCTTCTCGACCCATAGATCCAATATTTCGTGATGCTCAAAAAACCCTAGATCGAATGAACCCTTATAACGATGTAAATAAAGTAAATTCATTTATTTTACGCAACAACAACAATCAACAACAAAATGATGGTGGATCAAATGGTACATCCCAACACCAACAGCAACAACAACATAATAATTGCCTCATTGGTATTGCTGGTACATCATCCGCAACCACAACAACATCATCATCCATAGCTTCATCCACAGCAGCAACCTCAACAACTCATGATCATGGAAGTGATACAACAACAGCGACTAATAGCAGCAATACAACAAATAATAACGGAATTTTATCCCCGCCCGAAGAAGGTGAAATACGAAATAATACAACAACAAATAATGATAAAAATAATGAAAGGCGAAGAAAAGAATATGCAAATCATGGAAGTTCGGCTTCATCAGAAGAAATCGATGTAGTTGATTATAAAGATGCTTCATCAACTTCAGTTTCGGCTGCAGCAACTGCAGGAGGAAATACATCATCCAAAAGAACTCGAGAAGATGATTTAAGTTCACCCGATGAAAAACGTTTAAGAATAGCTTCAGCTTCAGATGATGAATAAAAAATAAAACAATAATTTTAAATGGTAAAATTAAAAATAAATTAAAGCTTTTATATTTTATTTTTTTATCTTGGATTTATTATTATTAATGGCTGGAAGAATATGTATTATTTTGTAAATTCTATATTTTCGTAATGAAGCTCCAAAAAAAAAAAACAATTGTGGCATTATTATTTATTCCAACAAATATTAATATTATCGAGCCAGGGTAACACTTTTGTTTCCTACACAAAAGTTTATTAGTATTTTTTATTTGGAAGACAAATTTTCTCCATATATTTCTTTTGCAAGACCTCTAAAAAAATTTATTTAAAATTGCCATTTTCAATATTTTATTTTTCCTATTTTTTGCTCCCTTTTATTCTCATATATTTTTTTGGTACCTCTCTTTCTCACTCAGTCGTTGTCTGTGATTATCCAAAACAATTTATTTTAAAATTAAATTTTATTTTATTTATGACCTCAAAAAAAAAAATGTTGCTTTCATTGTTGTTTTTAATTTTTGTTTTATTTGTTTGTTTCAAAAAGATTTTATTGTTACTCAAAAAAAAAACACACACATTTTTCTTTGTTGTTATTATCTCCAGATTATCTTTCCCTTTTCTATGTTTTCCAATAAAAAATTATTTTTATTTCCTCTTTCGTGTTGTATCATTTTTTAAATTGGTTTTTTTGCAAATTTGCCAAATATTTTTTTATTTTATTTTTTAATAATCATCTCAAGTAAAAAAAATTTCATACATTGTCTTTGATGGTTTTCATTTTTTTGTAATTTGAATTATTATATTTTTTGTTTGTTGCCATGTTTCTTCTTTTCTTTATTTTTGTATAAAATTATTCAATTTTTTTATTATTATCGTTAAAAAACTTCTTTAAATAACCAATTTGTATATAATTTTTATTTTGTAATTTTTATAATATTTGCTCCTTTTTCGTTATTAAACATAAAATAATATTGTTGTGAATTATGAATTTGTTTAAAAAATATATATATGAAAATAATTTTATAAACACATTATTTTATTTCTATAGGAGTTTTTTAAAAGATTGTTACCACAAAACAAAGCAATAAAAAATCGATCGGACACAGAAGAAAATTTTAAAAGTATTAAAATTGCCAGAAAAACCCAAAAATTTAAATTTAAAAGATTCTATTTTTTGTAAAGTTAAAAGTTGCTTTGTCAAAAATATTTGCAAACTTTGTATTTTTTTTTTCTTCATTTGCCAAGAAAATTCAGAAACTAAAAAGAACGCAAATCAATTAATTTACAGTATTTTTCAAAGTTTTTATTTCAGGGCTCTCTCTGTAACAAATTCATTTTGATTATCACAAAGATGTAAGCAAATTTGATTTTTAACTTGGGAGAATCCTTTTTTTCGAAAGGTTTTCCCTTTTTTTCTTTCATCATCGAGGATGGATATTTTTTTTTTGATAAATTTTACACATTTCCAAAAACAACAAATTACTTTTTTTTTTCATTCTCTCATTTTCTCATATCTTCCACATTTTTTGCCTTTTCCATAACATAAAATCCCAACACTAAAAAAGCATATGTTAAAGTGTTGTATAATTTATGTATGACAGCAGCATCAAAAGCATCACCAATAACAGCAACAACAATCGAGAGAATATGCATACCAGGGGAGAGACCAATCATTTACTTTGAGTCTGAATGAGGACGGAAAATTGTGATTAATTTTTTTTCTTTTTTTCTTTTTGAGGTTATTTAAGACCCATTTTTTTCCTTTCTTCTTCTGGTCACTCACATTCACTGACTTTCAAGATTTTTTTCTCGTTGTTAAATGATTGCAGCTGTTTAATTTAAAAGTTAGTTAGTTTTCACAACAAAAGAAAAAAGTGCAACGTTCATAATTAGTTTTTTTTCTGTTCATTTTTTTTGCTTTTTGACATTGAAAAAAAAAGAAAGATAGATTGATTTTATTTCTTTGTAAGTCAAAGGTTTATTTATTTCCTGTCCAAAGAAAGCGATTGTGTTCAATGTAAAAGAAAAAAAAGTGTTTCGACTTCCACTTTTTTTTCTATTCATTTTTTTTCTGATTGTTTGAGTTCGGAAATTCTATGTCTGTCAATAGTTTTTTTTGGTTTTGGTTTTTTTTTTGGAAAAAAAGAGTTATTCATAAAATTATAAAATACACGATTTTGTCGTTGTTATTTTTCCAACAACAATCATCCAAGCCAATCCAATCCAATCAAGTCAAGTGAACTCCCTCTTTCCTTCATCAACATATACATACTTCATTTTTGTTTGCTATAAAAAACGAGCCTCTTAAAAAAGGCAGCAACAGTTTCTTTTCATTATTTTTTTTTGTTACGTACGTGTGAAAGTTAGTTAGTTTATAATTTAAAAAATGGGGAAAATATTTTGACCACTTGACTTTTTGTATATTTATTATATTATTTCTATTTTTTGTTGGTTTGGTTCTTTTGATTTTTTTTCATTTCAAACGCGTTCGTTTAGAAGAATTTTGTAACAAATTTACACCCGCTTTTGCGATTGCGTTTGCAAATTTGCGACATATTGTATGTATAAATTTCCATAGAGCGTTCAAAAAGATTAGTGATTACAGTTTTTAAACAAAAATATTACTTAACCTGTCTTTTCCACGGCTCTTTGCAATTTCCCATTTTCCCATAGCAAATAAAATAAAAAATTACTTAAATTCCAAACATTTTTGTGTTAACAGAAGAAAAATGTTAACTACTGAAATCGATTCTAAAATCAAGAACATTCCTGTGTTAATTTTTTTAGTTCTTCTCTCTTCTTTTCTTCGGGAGGTCATTCCCAGCATCATTAACAACTTCCAAAATATTTCTTAAATTTTTATTGTTCTGCGGCTATTGACTCTCATCTTTAAATTTGAAAATTAAAAAAATGAGAACACGCAAATATAAAAAAAACCGCAAAAATGCAAAAAACACGGTTAAATGCGATACACTTTTTTTGTGTGCTTTCTCAAGAACGTGAACGATCGTCGCCGTCTGTTCCTTTTTTTCTCCCATCTCACTTTCTCCTCTCATCACTTGTTGCTGCTTCCTTAAAGGTACTTCAAATTAAAAAAAGAAAAATGAAAAAGAACTGAAGTAACAATTTTAGTTTAGTTTATTTAGACATAATTATTTTGTCATTTCTAAATCAAGCAGGAGAAAAAAAATAAATGAGAGAGAAAAAATGGACCCCTAATTTTTTTGTTTGATTTTGGCGACGTTCAAAATTAAAAAAAAAGATTGTTGTCAGTCAAACAACTACCTAAACCAAAACCAATTTTTACTATTACTCAATCGAGTTTTTTTTAGAAAGAAGGATAGTTAACCCACGTTTTTTTCTCGGTTGTTCCATTTTTTTTATTAAGATAATTTTTTTATGTTTTTGAATAAGTGTTTTAAGAACTTGTTAATGTAGTAACTTAAATTTTAAACGTTTTTAAATTTGTTTCAATTAACCCTTTTTTATTGTCCAAAAAAATCGCTACTTGACACATTTTTATTTGTTACTTACTTTTAAATAAAAAAAAATGGACCTCAAAAGGTTTTCAAACTTTTTATAATTAAAAAAACGGTGGTTTAGGACTTGACACTTTAACTTTGGTGTCTTTCTGTAAAGAAATTTCGAGTTTAATCTTCTTTTATAAGCGTTCAGATATTTTTTCCCTCTAATTTTTTCTTTGTGATAAATTTAAAAATCACAATTTTTGCAAAATTATGTATTCTATGGTAGCCGCCGACTGATCAAATCACATGCTTTTAACACACATACATATCTGCTTTTCTCCATCAATTTTGGTTTCTAAAATAGTGTGTGTATGTTTCCGGAAATTCAATTTTAAACCTCTCACTTTTTTGCACAAAATTATGTTGTTACTCATAAGATTTTTAACATGAAGCGTCTGCTTTTTTCGTTTTTTATTTTACATCCTCCATGAAAAGCTTTGTCCAAGAAGCAGCTTGACTCAAGTAGCTTCCACCACCATCATTGCCGCCGCTAGCTTTGATTATGTTTTTTTTATAAAAAAATATGAGCAAAAAAAATGAAGAATGCATTGTTTCAATTTTTTTTGTTTTCGTTGAAGCGTGTTTGATTTGATTGACTTTTTTTCACGCATTTTTAATCCTTGTCTCCCATGAAAAAAACTTTTGACAGACCAAAACTTTTTCATTTCCATTTTTTCCATTTTGTCCCTTGTCCTTCGAGGGTTCGAACGAATTTATAATAATGGCTTTATTGTCTTCGACTCTTTCATCAATAACCCAACAACTTCAGATGGCCCTTAAACGTCGATCATTGTCCACGGTTTCAACTTTATCACTTGGTGAAAAATTAACATATCAAACTTTGAATGATTTATCATCATCAAATGATATTTCTGAATCACCACTATCCAATGATATATCAAGCACAACATCGCCAAAAAAGAGATTATTCTTTAAAAAAGCTAATGTTTATAATTTTATTATTCGAAAACGAGCTAAAACAGAATTAAAGCCATCATCATCTATAACAAATTTAGTAGATATTGGTGATCGAACTTCACAAGATTTTTCTTCATCAACACAATTAGATGGAGCAGGAAAAGTTAAAATTCGAATGATAAAAAATAATTCGTCGTCGTCCAGCAAAGATCCAAAATATTTGATATTTGCTTCATTTAGTTTTGGTGAAGATAAATTTTTAAAAACTAAAATTATGGGAAGAAAAGTAAGTTATTTACTATATTTTTTGCGTAGTGAAAGCCCTTCTTTCATTGTCAAAAACGGAATTCCAAAAAAATTAATTTTCGTCAAAATAAAAATTTAACGACTTTTTAAAATATATATTTCTCTTGCAGAACATCGCAGCTGAAGCTCCAAAATATGTTTATCGATGTTTGGTGTATTCTTCGGATTGGTCTTCAGGAAGCGATTGGGAACTTATGGGTTCTTCTGAGAATGTTGCCCTTTGTGCAGACGAATCAAATTTGCAATTTTCTTTTATAAATCCATTCGAAATCCGTTATAATTACGAAGCTGACACAACTTTAAGATTTGAATTGTAAGTAACAAAAAAAATACAAAATATAACGTAAAGAAGGATCGTCGTCTGGTTTTTAAAACTCTAACTTTGACTTTTGCAATTTCTAAAACCAAAAGTTGAGTAAAAAAGTGATAATATAAATGCATTAGTGGCCACAAAAAATGTGACTGTTGCACCATTTTTTGCTTTTTCGGAAAAAAATCAATGAGCAGAAAAAAGTTTCTGATTGTGGTATGAGTTTTTTTCCTTGTGATTTTTGATATCTAATATTTTATGCCAACAAGAGTCATGAGGGAAAAATAACTAGCTGTTATGTATTTGATCACTAAAAGCAAAAAGCTAGCTTAGAAAAAGCTAAAAAATTATCGTAGTTACAGAAATTAAAGGCACCTCTAGAATTATTGTTTAAATGAATCACCTTAAATCGCTTCAATAAAAATAATTTTTCAGACAACGAGCTCGTTTAGCAGATAAATGGATGACACCAAATTTTGCACAAAACTATTCGATCGATAAAGTTCGTCGGTGGAAACCCAACGACATAGCAGAACTTGGAAATCATTATAAATTTGTTACTCTTGCTTTAACAGGTTGCGATTTGAATGGACTCGCAAATCGAGGATATTTGAAATCTGAAATGAATATGAAAAGTGAATTGGGACCTGTGTGTTCCATTTATTGTGAGTTATCCATAGAGTTTGAGGATTTTGGTTGAAAAGCAAAGGTTTTAGTAGGAGCAGAATTATCAAATAAAATTGAAGGAACATCACCTCAAGGTCCAGTATATTTTGATATTCAAATTGCTATTGATCAAATGGTTAATGACAATGCAAAACTTCTATCAACTTATACCCCATATCGAATTTTGATCTCAAGGTAAGAAAATTCTGTGAATTTCCAAAAAGCAACGATAAATGGGCAACCTAATTTTTTAAACCCATAATCAAAAACAAAAAATAAAAATTCCAATGATGTTATTTTTGAAGCAACAAAATATTGGTGTTTTTTTATCTTTGTAAAATTTCAAAAAGCATTCATTTTTTTGGCAAAAAAATTCAAGGAATTTAATTTTTAATTTTAGCTGTTTGTCAACAAATTTAATTTAATATACCAACAACTAGATTATTGCTAAATATGTTTACAGTATACTTGCACTTTTTCGTAATACGTTTCTTTTACTACTGGGATGGCTTTAGAATTTCATGGATGCCAGCTACCGTAATAATTACGTGATTCATTTTCAGATATTTTGTTTCACCTAAAGCTTTTATTTCAATTTATAAAAGTCATCCATTCCTTTTAACCTTTTCAAATTCCCATTTCCGTGTCCTTTTGAATCATGTTCAGCTAAATGAATTTCATTTTACCAAACTCGACAGGTATGTTGCAAAGTAGTTTTTTATGAGCCACAAACGAACATATACATATCAGTCATTGGCCCTGCAAAAGTCATGAATAAGTTAAATTCTTTCTTAGTAATTATATTTATGACTAAAATCCAAATACCTTTGACGCATTCCATTTTTTTAATGGCAAAAAAATGATTTCATCTCTCTAAATAATTTCTCTTTCCAGTATGCTTCGTTTTGCCATTATCGAAGCAAACACCGAAAAATGGATTTGTTGTGGAAATGTTAATGTATCATCTTTTTTACAACAGCCTGAAATAAATGTAAGTAGTAGTGTTCGCATTTTTTGTTGTTGGTTTTTTTTGTTTTGCTGCCGATGTTCCTTGTTGGAAGTTTTACTTTTTTTTTCATTGCTTCTTTGTATTAAAATGATTTACGGAAATGAGTAAGGTTCTTTGTCCAGAAAACTATTTTTTTCGCACAAATATAAAATGGTCAGAAGATTAGTTTAGAAGAAATAGTTTGGATGGAAAAAAACTTTAGCGATTGTCAAACTTCTTTTCCTGCTTTTTTTCACGTCAAAATTTTTTAAGCCTCTTTTCTTCATGAATAAAAAAAAATACAATAGAAACTACTTTGCATAAATAATTTTTCCATTCGAATTATATTATTTTTTTCACACTTGAAAACAGTTTTTTTCTTTTCTTTCTTTTGTCCATCAGAATCAAAGAAATAAGTAGCAAACGATAAAATAATATCGGTTACTTTTTTATTAAATCTCTCACTTTTTTCTTTCACTTCACCTTTTTTTGACTTTTTTCTCTGTCTTCGCTTACTTTGAAATTTTCATCCTAATAAAATTATTATTATTTTTTCATGGATCGTCACATTTTTGAGTTTTTTTGGAAAAGCAACAACATCAGCACATTCTCTGGTTTTTTTGTTGCAAGTTTTGAAAGTGAACCTTTCAGAAAAATCATTCATCTCTCATAAGTTCGTTCTGTTCTATTATTGGCTGTTTCTTGTGATTTTGGCAAGCACACACCACCGCCACGCATCCATGGAATGTGATGGTGAAGCTTTGATTCATTGTTTCTATGATTAACTTTTTTAGTTTTCTTCAATCTCTCCACTTTTTCTAACATAAAAACAAGCATGTGGCGGTTGTGGAAGTAAGTGGTGATGATGGTCTCAGGATCTAACCTTTGAATGTTTGTTTTATCTATAATATTATTATTGTTTTGTTTATTTTTGTTTCTTTTCTAATTGCTTTCATAATGGTCATTCACACACTTCCATGAATAATGCATCAGAAATTAAAATTATTTTGATGAGAATTAAAAGCTTATAAAAGCAAGCCAAAAATTTTAAAAGTGTTCAGTTTTTTATTATTAGAGTTTGAGCTTTACTTTGGAAAAAAAAATTCTTTTTATCTTTTTTTGATTTTGTTTGAAGCTTTCTGAATTTTGGAAAGCTTTAAATTTGGATGATCATTCATTAACTTTGCTTCGTTTGTGGATTCTAAGGTTATTATTTATTTTTGTTATTTGTTTTTGGGAAACCAAACTCTCGCTTTCAAAATTTAACCTGAAATATACATTTCAGCACCCTGATAATGGTATCATTTTCGGTGGCCCTATAAATAAAAATAATTCTTGTATTTAGATCTTTTTAAAATCCATCGAATTAATGCTTTCTATTCCGTGGCAAAAACAGTCCAAAATTTTAATACTATCATTTGCGTCATTGTTGTCATTCGTCTTATTGTTTAGCTCTCTCGATTGCTTTTTTGTAAATTTTGTTTCGTTAATTTTATAATTTTTTTACTTTAAAGCCAAAAGCTAATTCCTTCTTTTAATTTTTCAGATTCCAATTAAAGAAAGCATAAATCCTGAAATGCATTTTTCATTTACATCTCCATCAATTTTTCATACATCCAATATTGGATTTTTTAAAATTCTTAATTCTCATGAACCCAAACACTCAGAACCCATGGATATTCCTTCATCCAAAAATAATCACCACCATCATTATGATCCAAATTCTCAAAGCTCATCATCCCTTTCTGCTAGTCCATTTGGAGGCCGATCATATTCGATTGGAGAAAAAGATAAACCTAGACTTTCAACTGTAAGTCGATCAGAATCAAATCGTGATTCATATTCATCCATCAATAATAATGGAAGGCCTAATTCTAAAACCGAACAAGATTTAAATAATAATAATATTAATGGTAGTAGTTATAAAAGAAATAGTAATCATAGCGGAATAATAATTGAAGCAGATATAAATGAAGAGGATGATGATGTTGAAACTATTATTGTTAATGGGTAAGTATTATTTTTTATTTGGTTAGCAAAAAAATGAAATAAAGCAGCTACTGCTTGCAAAACTCAAACTTGAGGAAATAATCAAATTAATTACTCTTTTTTTTCAGTCACACTCAAGCATATTTAATGTCCCTTCTTCAACCGAATAAAAGAATTCTCGTTCGAGAAATTTATCCCGATCATGAAAGCATCACTGAATTAAGGCAATAAATTCATCCCCTCTCATTTGGTCCACATGTACATAAATATCCTGCCGATGTCTTTCAATCACAAAAACATAATTTCTTCCATGAAAAAAAATTCCTAAAAAGCAAGTTCGCCGCTGTTGTTGTTGCTCACAAACTTTTAAAACTTGTTGAAAACTTTTGTATTTTTTGTTTTTATTTCTTGCCAGTGTTTTAATAATAAAAAGAATTTGTTGTAATCTTTAGTAAACTCTCCAAAATCAAACACATGCAAAAAAAGAAAGTCAAAGTTCACTAACAAAATTGTCTGAAAAAAAGTGTGAAAAGCGTTGGTTATTTTTTCTTCTATGTATTTGTTTGTGATTGAAAAAAAGAGAAGGAAATAAAGAAAGAAAGGAAAATACACACACACACCAGACACTTTAATTCCATTCAGCTCAAGTCAGCCAAGCCAGCCAGCCAGACACACCAAAACAAAAAATAAAAAACTTTTGGCGCCAAAAAATGTTTCATATTTTCGCTTTCCAATCAAATTTTTTGCTTCTTTGATTATTACTTTATTAAACTTTGATTATTTGTTTATATTATTTTTTTTATTATCTAAATTTTATAATTAACTACCAAATATTAGAATATCAGAGTAAACATTTTATTTAAAAATGCTGTGGAATATGTATTAGTTAATATTCGCTTCAAGAGCATCATTATTTTTTTTTGTGTGTACTTTTCCGTTTTCCGATTTTATTTTAACTAAATTCTTTAATATTTTATAAATCCAATCTTTGATGATTTTTCATTGCTTCTTGCTTCTTTTTATTAATTCTTTCAATGCAAAGTTGTAAAACCTTGCAAATGTGAAATATTGATTGGTTTTTTAATTCATTGTTTCTCCACAGATTTCAATCTTTCGTTTTCTCATATTTTTACGCCTAAGTTTGGCTTTTTTCGCTTCACTTTTTTGAACCATGGATTCAGTATCGTTTATTTCATTGGAAAATAGTAAATTAAAGCTTTGAGAAAAGCTATGAAGCTGTCTTTATTTCTCGCGTGTTGTTAATCGTGCTTTATCTCGACTTTGATTTTTCCTTGTATCTCCATTTTTTTCTTTCAGATATGTTGTCATCAATTCGGGTATTACTTATTTGTATTCTTTCAATATTATCATTAACAACAGCAAAGGATTTTAATTTGGATCTTGAATATTCACTTGATGGTAAGATTTTTGTTTGATTTTTCAAGAACCTTTCATTAATGCTTTTTGGTTTTCAGGTGCATCATTTTCAAGATTAGGTTCTCTTGATTTACAACAAAAACATGATGGAAATTATACTGGAAATGTTAAAATTGATTCGTCGATATCTTCAACATTGCTAAAACAAATTCGTTCAAAAGTTGATTCATCACCCAAAAGTTTATATTATATTCGATCTGGAAACTTTTTATCTTCAAATTTAGCTGTATGTTTGTCCATTATCATTCTTTGTTACTGTCAAATATTTGGTCTTTTTTTAGTGTTATATGCTACGATCGAATCTCGCTCATAAATTAGCAGTTACAATTGATCAAGATGCTGGAGTTATTGAAAGCTTAACTGTATTCCCTGATGGTTTATATGATGCCGAATCTATTGAAGCTGGATGTTCGCCATTATTTGAACAATCAACTCCACAACTTACAAGTAATGTGGATGTAACAGTCGTTCATGAATTACCTGCTCCTGAAACAGCTGCATATCTTCATAGAATGGAAGAAGAAAAACGTAATCGTCAACATGGAGCTTCTACAGATAATCGATCATTCTTAGCTAAATATGTAAGTTACTATGATTTAGAAGTTTGCATTAATGAAATCCTGGTTTTTTAGTGGATGTATATTGTTCCTGCTGTATTATTTTTGGTTGTTTCGTCTCTTACGGGTGGTGGTGAAGAAGGAGCGGCACAGTAATATGTCATTAGGAACCGATAAATTAATATATTCTTCTTGTTTGTTGATTATTAAATAATAAATATTTATACTTCCTTAATTGATTTTTTGTTTATGGAAATATGGTTTAATACCATCTTTGTTGCTTTCATGAATCGTTTTGTCGATTTTGACTATCTCTTTCTTTTCTTTCTTTTGTTTTCATTACTGTTAGTTTAGCTTTCAGCTCATTTCCGAAATTATCCAAGCATAAATTTCAACAATGGATCCACAAAGTTATGCTGATGCAGGAAGTTCATCAACTCCTATTCCAGCAACTTCAGCTGAGCCGCAACAGCAGCAACCCGCTGCTCAAGAAGGAGTATCAATGGTAAAATTAACTGAAGTTTTTATGACTGCTGCTTTATCGTTTCAAAGACTTGGAGAAATTACTCAACAAATTGGATCAACGACTGGCGATACGTAAGGGTTAACTTGAATTTTCAAAGTATGATGAAGATATGATTTTAGAAAATGGACTCAAAAGGATGCAGAACAGCTAGAAAAAGCTTTAACAAAATTTCAAGAAGAATGTTCAGAAATTTCAAAGAATATTCAAAACCGAACAGGGTATGTATGCTTTAAATAATTTTATTGTGGACATTAAGAATAGTTGAACAAAGCTTTATGAAAACATTGAACATATCGCTGTAACACAATTGCAATTGGATTTTTAAAGATTAACTGTCACGTTCACAAATGTCTTTCGTTCTTTTTGATTCTTTTTTTGAACACCCAATAAACTTTGTTTTTTAGTAAAATGATTAGAACAGATTTCAAACGACGAACGATCAATACTTACAATCAACAACAAGCTACAAATCAACAAAATGCTGTCGCAAGTGCTAGCTATGCTGCATCACCAAGTCATTACAATGGAGCTTCACCATCAGCACATCAAAGTTATTCGTATCAACCTCAGCGTACAATTCCTGTTTATCCAGTTCAACAAAAAGTTGCCATGCCATCTGCATCATATACTCTTGGTCAGAAACGTCCAGCTCAACCACTAACTGGAATGCCTGTTAAACGCATAGTTGGAAGTACATCATTTCGTCCTGTTTCAACTACAAATTTACTTCCTCAAGCGTATCGCAAATGAACAACAACTATGTAAGAAACTCAAAAAATGAAACTTCTTTGTTATGCCTGAATTGTTATTATTGTTACGGGTTGTTCTTTTTTCTTATTATTTTGTCTTATGTTTCCATTCTTTTATTGTTGTTAGATTTTATTTTGTAAATGTAAAAAAATTCCATTGTCGTCGGTTACTCTTTTTTACTCGTTTATATTTGTATATGCTTTGTTTTGCAGTTTAAAATTTGATTTGAATTTTGCTTCAGTATTACCTCGATAGAAAGCAAAGCTTTGAGGTTTCGGTTTTCATATTTTTTTACAATCTTAGCAGAAGCATAGGCTTTTGTTGATAAACAGCTTAGAGCTGAACATTATCTCCTCCAACTTTCTTTTTTAATGGGATGAAGGATAACTGTAAAATTTTTTTTAACCGTTTGAATCATTGAAGAAGCAAAATCAAATTTTAATCAGCATTATGAACTTCATTTTTGTAGTAAAGTTTTACTCCAAAGATATGTAGTAATTATCACATTTAAAACACCTCACATTTTTTTCTTTTTACAAACATTTACTTTTTTTCCATTTTGTTGCTTCTTAGTATTCGGATTATTAATAGCGAGGTGCCTTAAAACTTCAACAAAAAGAACACACACTTTTATGACTGTAGTCTTTTCATTGTAGTGTATATTTTCCTATCATTTTATGTATCAAAAACGCTTTATGCTGCTCTAATAAAAATGAAAAGTTTGAAGACTTTACAAGTTCAAAAAGAAAAACTATTCAAAGAATCAATGATCGATTAAAAAATACAATATGAGCAAATAAAACAAGTGTAACTTTTTTATAATTTTTAAATCAGTACAATAAAAAAAATAATTTCAACAATAAAACTGTTGCAAAAAAAAAAAAATAAACTAACATTTTGTTCAATATTCAGTTGTGCTAATTAGTGAGACATGGATATACAGACTAATAAGAAAACGATACGGAAAAGTTTAACACAAATTACACACAAAAGAATACATCGCAACAACAAAAAAGACGATACAAAAACAAACAATAAAATAAGAAAAACAAAATAATTAAAGCTTTGAGAAACTTGAAAAAACAAGGTTTTTAATGGACCTGATTATGACTGGATGAGTGGTAATTTACTTTGAATTATTGAGTTATTACTTGATTCTGAACTTCATTATTGATAGTTGAGGTTTGAGATAATAAGAATTTCGAGCATTATTAGGACCATCTTGACGAAAATCATAATACCATGACATGCCCCTTGATACTCTTGTATTCATACCATATTTTCCATTAAGAGCAACATAAGTGCAATCATGATGCCACCATGGTCTAAAAAAGAATGCATGTAAAATGGTACAAAAATTGTTGAGAGAAAACATAGTAGGCATACTTGCTTTATCGTGACTTACCCAAAGTACTTAAAATTGGCACAATTTAAGCCCTCTTTGTTATCATTATCTTGATCATATGTAGTAAAGAAGCGACCATTATTCATAAAATGGAAATTATCATTTGAAGCTTCCGACAAATTTCCCTTGAGGATCTTAGAAATTGAAAGCTTGTACTTGTTTTCACGTGAACCGATCTAAAACTTCTTTTTTAATAAATTTGTCATTAAACGAACATGCTTACTTCAAAGTCCCAATCACCAAACCAAAAACCAGTTTCATTCAATTTTGAACATTGAGAACAAAAATCACCACGAAGTTCAATTCGAAGTTGAAGCTTCTGACCTTGTTTGATATACGTGTAAACTTTCTCCAATCCAAGCCAATGTTCAGTTGTGGGATGACCAAAACCATTAGCATATTCTTCAAAGGTTCGGTTGAAAGATAAACCACCATTAGTCCGTCTAAAATTACAATAACGATAAATTAAAAAAGCTTTTAAAAAAATTTACCTTTGAAGTGCCATCCATGAATGATCAGGTTCCATTAAGCAAAGAGCTGTGAACTTTAAACCTTTAACATCGAATTCATAAACACCTGATTGATCATGCCCGGCTTTTCTGTATTGATTACAATCCTAAAAAAAGTGTGTCAAAAAAGTAATAAACAACGAAAACTTTACTTCAAAGATGTCATCAGTTTCAATAAAATCATATTTGTGACCATCGATGTCAGCTATTGATGGAAGAATTTCAGGCAAATCATCTGATTTGGTTGCATAAGTAATTGTTACAGCTGGTTCAGTAGGTTTTGTTGGAACAATTGTTGATGAAGAAGGTCGCATCGATGGCTCAGTTGTTGATGTAACAGGACGATTTCGAGGTGAAATATGTTCAAACTTCATAGTGCTTTGTTCGGATGGAGGAGTTGATGTTGTAGTTGAAATAGCATCAATAGGAAATTCTGCAAACGATTTATTTGATACAGCTTCGATGAATGTTGAAGAATCAATATTTGCTGGAGTTGCCATAGGAATAATTGGATCATCGGCTTTTGGTGGATCCAAAGCATCACTGTTAGCAATGACATCAGCATGCACTCTTGAAGGTAAGGACTCTTCATAGATATCCTAAAATCATGATTTTTTAAATAATAACCAAACGTTAAATAAACATACGTTATTACCCATACCACTTTGCTTTACACGTGCAGAACCATTTGATTTCCCTGTTGAAGCTTCCGACGATGATGATGATAAAGCAAAGAAAATGATTAGAAAGATAGCAGCTAAACAAATAAGTGCAAGTGCGATTGCAATTAAAATTATTTTTAGTCGATTACTCCTAAAAATCAAGCCATGATTCACAAAATTCCATGAAAGATGTAAACAAACTTTTGAAAGAGCGCATCATTTTTCATTCGAACTTCTGCAGCAATACATGGATCAAGTTCATCAACAGTTTTGGTATCACGAGGGTTATAATTCCTCATCATTCACGATTTGAATCCAATGATGGATCTGAAAATATAATATTAGAATACAAAGAAAAAGTTAGCAACAGTCACGGAAAGTTAACACGTTTAAATGACACGAGAAAACACTAGAGTATCAGATGAAGAAAAAAAAGCGTTAAAGTTAAATTCTTAAAAATTTCAAAGGTCAAAAAAATTAGATGCATCCAAAAACACTCCTTTTAAAAAAGACTCTTTTAAAGGTGTAATGACACTCTAATATTTAAATGAGAAAAATCCTAAAGTCAAGGCGCGAGAAGTTAATGAAGCAGCAGCAAAGAAGGATAAAAATGAATTATAATAATTAATGGAAATATGCATAAAAAGCGTCGCGGCATCAAAAAATGAAGAGAATGAAGAAGAAAAATAAACCAAGTTTTCCTTCAAGTATGAGTCAATCAAAAAATGTACCAAATAATCGATCATTTATTGAAATAAGTGTACATAAAAACAAAAAAACAAAATAACTCAAAAGAAACTTGCATTCATATCAATTTAAACGATCTTGACAATAGATATGTCGATACTCAAATAGTAGACGATCAAATTAAATTAAAGCAATCTTAGGAGATGTTTTTTGGTTGAATAAGTAAGTAGGTTGGTGAAAGTACTAACCAAAAGTACCTAAAAGAAGTGGTGAACACGAAGGAGATGGTGGAAATGTAATTTCTCAAGTCACAAAGTCGTAATCAGTTTAATTCAGAGTCATTTTTATTTATCGTCAATAAAAAAAAAAGAACACGCTCTTAAACCCAAAAAAAAAAAGAACTAAAACTTCAAACTCATAAAACCCTTTCTTTCTAACAACTAAAATTCTTGTCATTCATCATAAAAATCGGCTATAAAAAACACGCCAAAATGTCGCGGATTATAATGGAAAAATGTTTTACACGATAAAACAGCTGTTTGAATTTTATTGAAACTAAAATAAAAAATGTATAAACTTATATGAAGAAAAAATGTGTCACCAAATGTCGCAGTAGAATTATAAAAAAGTCATCTCAACATGGAAAATTTTGAAGCATTTATTTCAACTTCCAATGTTTCTTCTTTTCCCTTCTTGCGCGAATACTCCCTTACTAGTTAGTTAGTTAAAGAACAAAAAAGCAATGAATATCGAAACAATGGGTTCTCTTATTTTTAGAAAGCAAATCATCCACGCAATCGAATAATTATAGGGTTTAAAGCAAATGTGTTCGCTTAAAATAAACGGTAAAAGGTGTGAAAAGAATAGAAAAAGCAAGAACACATAGTTAGCAAAAAGTACATTTTTTTTGTCGGCATTCTAAAAGCTACAACAAGCGAGCAACAATTCATAACACGAGAAAACCTTTTAACTAAGAAAAAAGTCAAAGAAAAAAACAACAACAAAGTATGTACAAAGTAAAAAAAACTCTGTTAAAGTTGCGAACTTCCGGAAGAATGCGCTTCTTATTTAGCAACTTTAAGACTTTTGACGAAGAAGGTAAGTAAGGGTTCAAACAGCTGTAAATAATTTCAGCCGAAGGAAAAAAAACATCAAAAGAAAAAAAAACGTTGAAGCAACCAAAAATCAAAAAAGGAGAAAATTTCGCGGATTTATTCAAATTTGTTGTAACACGGACATTAATGAAAGTTATTACGTTGAAAATCGGATAAAAATAAAAGGGATGCAAGAAAAAAAGCAACAAAAATAAACCCCTTTTTTCACCTTTACCAAAAATTCATATTCACACGGCGCTTAATTAACCTTTAAGACGAACGAATGAAGGAGAAAATCGCAAAGGTTTAGGAATAAAAGAAATAATAATAAATCAGTGTAAAAATTTATAAAAAAGTGAGAGAGAGAGACAGAAAAAAGGGTTCAAAAAATATATGCATGATTATAATAATTATGCGGAAATAAAAAGTATTCAAAAGGAAGGAAGAAATGGGATAAAATTGAAAGAAATAATATAATGTTCGATATGGTAATAATGGCGTAACAGCTGAAGGAAAAAAAAATCCATAAAAGTATCAACAAAAAAAGAGTGACGAGGAAAATCAAGGAAGGATATGATCGAGATCCACTTATTTACTGAATGAACGGCTAACTAGTTTAGTAAGTGTTGTGAATATCGCGCTAAATAAGAAGGTAGGTAGTATCCAGGAGTTAAAAATGTGGGGAAAATGTCGAACACAAGAGACAAACAAAAAAAAACAGCAAAAGAAAGTAATGAATGAAACAATAAAAATCAAAAAGCTTTCATTCCGCTTCTTTCAGTGTTCTTAGCACGCACGAAAGAAAACCGTATGCTTTTTTCCCATGGAATACCGCCATTTTTTTTTTGCAACCAAATTTTATTTTAGACTTTCTAACTTAAAATATTTTTTTTGATTCTTTAAAAACACAAAATTCTACAATATCAGATTCGATTTAGATTCTCATACTCGCGCATTTTCTTATTCTCACACTAACAAAGCCCCTTATGTTTAAACTTTATAGCTACCACCATGAAATTAAACTTTTTTTAAACTTTCACATACTCCATTAACTAAAACGCTTTTTAGCCGTTAATTTTCTATGTATTTTTTTTTATTCACAACACATAAATCGGAAAGTCGTAAAATGAAGCAAAGTCCAGCGATGATGATGATGACCCTTTTGTTGCAAAAAGATAAAATAAAAATAAAATGAGATAATTAAAAGAAAGTTATTTTATTGGTTTTGAGAGAGCTTTGATACCTATTTTATAAACAATTTTCAAGTCATTAAACTTTTTTTAAAGAGTATCAAAAATAGACATTATCTTTTAGTTTGGTTACATAGTTTTAGGTTTGGTCATTTCAAAGCAAGTAAAAAAAATGGGAAGAAGCAAGAGAGAAAAAAATAGCTTACATAAAAAATATGAAGAAGGAAAGGCATGTTTAGAAGAAGCAACAAAAAACAACAGAGCCATAAGGAAAAAAACCATTGTTGTTGTTGCATTGACGACATTTTCATTCATTTCTTAGTTGTTTTAAATATAAACCAAAAAAATAGCAAAAAAAGACGATGGAGGAACTCTTTTTTTCTTTTCTAAAATTGGCGCCAAACGGTTTTCTTAAGATAGCAAGATAGCTCTCTTCTCTTTTTCCCCGTTAGTTAGAAAGTCAGTCAATCAAAAAAGAAAGAATGATGCGCAACAACGAAACAAAAAAATTATGTAAGCAAGCATCTGTTTTTCAGCAAAAATGATGAGGTCTAGGTTTTTTTTGAGAATATGTTTTGAATCATCTTAATATTGTTACTTAATACATAAAGATTGATATTAATGGTAGTGGTTATGATATTTGAAAAATTAGAGGGGGAAAAGTGATTATAAGAAATGAGGCACTTTTAGAAGAAAAAATAAAAGAAAAAAATGAGGGACAAAAGTTTTTTTTGTTTGTTGATGAAGTGGTTTAGGAGGAACAATGGAAGTCGTCGATAAACAGCTTCGCTTATTATTTTAGGAGTAAACAAGTTTTTTGAATTTATTATTTTTGGTTGTTTGAGGACATATTTT
Organism: Panagrolaimus kolymaensis; assembly: GCA_028622995.1. Lineage (NCBI taxonomy): Eukaryota > Metazoa > Nematoda > Chromadorea > Rhabditida > Panagrolaimidae > Panagrolaimus > Panagrolaimus kolymaensis. The sequence goes on from JAJQJQ010000069.1 coordinate 55,367, forward strand.
TTGTTTATGGAAGTTAGCGATATATTAAAATTTATTAATTTTTGAGTCACGGAAATAAGAAGATTACTAAACAAAAGTTCACGCACAAAATTCTTTATATTTTCTGGCATCAAAACTTTTCATCGCACTGATATTCCATGGAATAAAAAACAAATGCAATGTGTTTTGGTTCCAACTTTTATTTCATCTTTGGCAAATGAATCGTGTTTTCCGTGAAAAAAAGCTTTGTCGTTTTATTGTAAAAAAATGGAAAGCTTCGTGGATAGAATGCAATGATCAGATAAAAAAATTCGGTCGATATTGTTCTTTCATGCTTCCTTCCGCTATGGATCCACTACAACCAGGGCTTCAACTAGCTGCTAAATAGGAAAGATTTTGCAATAAAACAAAAACAGCGAGAAAAAAACAAATCGAGAATGGTTGGTTGCAGCTGATTCATAACTTTATTTCATTTTTTGTTTTCCTAATAAATTTAAGAAAAACACGAAAGAAAGAAAAAAATGATTTTAAAACTCCCCAAAATATTCACATTAAAAAAGATGCAAGTATGTAGCGCGGCGACAAAGCTGTTGCTTGCTACTGCTAAAGAAGAAAGAAAATTGAAGAAATTTTAAAGGAGTCACAAATCACTCTTTAACAACCTTATATTATTGGTTCTTTATTTATTCACTTAAAAGAACTTTTTTTTCTCTTGCCGATTTCAAAGTTGTTGCAAAAAAAGAAGCAAGCGAACAGAAGGAAATGAAATGGAGGAAGAAGATCAAATGGCAAATAAATTATAAAATAAAAATGTGGCAAAAATGGCACTTTTTTTGATTTTTGAAATTTGAGATTTAGAGTGTTACAACAATTTTTAATGAAAAATGAAAGTATTGAGAAAATTGAAAATTGAAAATGTTGAAGCATATTAGTTGTAAAAAAATTTTTGATTTATAATTGCGTCGATGTTCACTTTGTTGAGCTTCTCATAAACCAAATACACAGAGTCATTATAATGGTTTCACCGTATGTGTTACATTCTTCATAGTTTTTGTTTTGATCCTTAATTATGTCTTCAAGATATTCTTTATTTGATATAAATAAAAGCAACAAAAGAAAAGCGAATGATTTCCTCCAATATTTTTGTTAATTTGGATACAATTGATTAACACTATAAATCTTTATGCCTTGCTTCGTTTCACCGATCGTGTCGTTCAAAGTTGCTTAAATAACCCTTTAATTTATTTAGTTTCCTTTTTATAAACTTAACTGTATTTTTTGGAAGAAAAAAGTGAAGGTATTAACTAAAAATGAATCATAAGTTAGTTGTAAAAAAACTGCTCCTTTGTTTAATTTTTGAAACACATTTGGTTTTCTTTTTTTAAAAGCAACACCAACAACACAGGTCTTTGAATGTCATAAAAATATTATAAAATTTTATTTTCAAAATTTGGTTGTCAATGTTCTTTCTTGGTTTAGCTTGTTTTGCTGTTGGGTAAGTTAGTTAATCGCAAAAAAATTTTTAACCTTCACCAAATTCTTTATTACAAAACCAAAAACAAAACTTATAACACTTTTCATCCCGAAAAAGCTTAATTTTGTAGAATTTTCGCAATTATGATCATTGGTTCTTGTGCTCATTATCGCCTCAAACGAGCCGCTAAAAAAGCCATTCGAATAAGACAAGCTAAAAGACTCAGCATTATTGATTCTCAAGCATCCAACAGAAATTTCAATAAGGAAATGTTCCAAGATTTAGAAGAAAATGAGTATCAAAATGATTTATTTGTTAAAAGATTTTGATTGGCTTTTTAGTGTGATTGGAAAATTAATAAAGTAATTGCAATTATTTAACTTTTATTTCAAACATAGAGCCTAGGAACAATTTCTCTATCGACAAATACATTTCGAAAACTGAATAATTCAAAAAGAATTTTCTTTGATTTTCTGTTTCACATTCATGGATGTCGAGAACCTTTTCAATAAACAGTTAATCATTGATTATCATATAGCTTTTACATACCATTCTTTATACATAGCTCTTGAAAAAAATATTTGAACGCTAATTTGATTGAATATCTTTTATAAAGCCCCATTAAGAGAATGGAGCCTAAAAGTGTCCCTAAGCATGATTCTTCCCGCACTTTCTATTTTTTTCGTGCGAATAAAATTATTCCATTTCGTTTCGTTTTGTTTAATTCTTTCTTTTCCTTCGTCATCTTTGATTATTATTTTTACTTTTCATCGCCAACAAAATATTTCAGAATGGATTCATCTGATTCTTCAATGGAAGTAAGTTATATTTGTTTTTCGCGATTCATTTTAAAGCTTTTGTTTCATTTTTAGATTGTTCAATGTCCTTTTGCTATTCGATGGATTATACATGAAGAAGAAGTCAAACGAGCTTTGAAAGATAAAAAAGGAATTCTCCGAACTAAACATATTCCTCTTCCATTGGTATTTGGCATGGATTATTCTTTTCAATTTGGATATCCCAATGAAGACGAACGACAAAAAGAATTTCATCTTTGGTTGATGCTTCGAATTGCAAGAGATGAAACAATCAAGGCAAACTATTCTGTATCTATTCCATCTGCTGGTGTATTCGACGAAAATAAAGTAACTTTTGATAAAGAAAATAGCTGGCATAATACATATTTGTGTGAAGTCGATGAATTTTATCAAAAAGAAAGCAACTTTATGGTCAATGGCGAAATGATAGTTAAAGTTGAAGGTACTTTCTCTATTTCGAAATCAAAACCTCTTCCTCCTCCTAATGTTAAAATGATGTCAAGTGTTTTGGGCAAACAATTATGGGAAAATGAAGAAAGCAAAGATTTTAGTATCCTTGTTGATGGAAAACTTAAAAAGGTTATTTAATTTTTGGACTTTCTTTGATTTAAAATTTTATGTTTTAGGTTCACAAGATTGTTCTCAGCACTCGATCATCCGTGTTTAACAAAATGCTCCAAGCTGGGATGAAAGAAGCCATGGAGAATCAAATGGAAATTACCGATTTTACTTTAGATGTCATTGAAGCTGCCATAGAATTTTGTTATGATCGTGATTCAACTGCTTCATTATCTTTTCCACAACTTATTTCATTGCTTCAATTCTCTGATAAATACGATATTCCTGATTTAAAAGTGAGTTTCCTTTGTAGCTTAAAGAGGTTGTTTATATTTGGTTTTTTAGGAACACCTTGAAGAGATATTAGAAAAGAAGATATATGTTACAACAGTTTGTGCAATTGCAAATGGTTCATTCATCTCAACTTCAATCAAGCTTCAACATCTCTCTGCCAAATATTTACTCAAATGTATGAAGGAATCGAAACCAATCTGTGACTTTGATGCTTTGGATAAAGACTTTGCTTTGGAAATCACGAAAGATTCATTTTCTCATGTTTTTTAGTTAACTAGCTATGTTTTTTTGTTGTTGTATATTTTTTTGTACTGTACTTTTGTAGTTTTTTATCGATATAAAAATCTTATTTGTTTCAATGTGTTTCGCAAAAAAAAAAGCTTTAAGTTAAAAAGTTTATTAGTTATACATTACAATTATCAAATTTATACGTAAATTAAAGGGTGGCTTCATAATTTCGACTTGAACCACTATTTTTAGGAGCTTCTTTTTCTTTTTCAATGATAACATTTTTGAGAATTTCATCGAACAGCTTTTCGTAATATTCTGTTTGTGGAATTCTGAAGCATTCTTCATAGAGTAATGAAAACGTTTTTTCTCCAATTCGATAACATATTGTCGCTGGTTTTGATTTCGTTGATTTCATATTTTTTGGATGTTTAAGTGCACCAGGAATGTATGATGGTTGAAGTTAAATATTTTCTAAATTTTTGTGTTCACTAATTTTCTTTATGCGATCAGAGACATGATTTTTTAAACAGCTTCGAAGAAGTTTATCAGCATCTTTGTTTCCACTTTTAATCCATAATACTCCACAAGTTTTAATGAATAAAAACATCGATGAATGATACATCTTTGATACAGTAGCACCATATCCAAATATATAAGCAGTGAGAGCATCTTTTTTCGTTTTAACTTTATATGGAGCTCCACATTGTTGTGCAGGAAATATGGTATCAGTTTTAACATCTCGAGAATTACCAAAGTCAATTAATCGAACATTTCCATCAACTGTTAAAGCGACATTATTACATTTAAGATCACTAAAACAGAAATTATAACGGTTACTTACAGCAATTAAAAATCATACCCATGTGTCAAGTTTTTACTGTGTAAAAATTTTAAAGCAATAGCAAGTTGATAAGCAATTGTTTGTTTAGCTTCAGGTGAAATCACAACTTGTTTTCTTGATACTTTATTCGAAAGATCCATTAGAGTTCCACCATCGATACATTCCATTATTAAACACTATGATCCTTGATTATTCAATTCACTGAAAAGCAGCTCAGGAAAATATTCACATCCATCAAATAGAGTTAATGTACGAAATTCAGCTTTGATATCTTTGATAAAAAAAGAGTAAACGTCTTTATAAACTTTTTCCACTAATATTTTCGCTTCTCCATTAATTTGTACTTTCCAGGTTAAACCAAACGATCCTTCACCAATTGATTCAATTCGAGTAACATTATCAGTAAGTAAGCGGCAAAGTTTGATAGCTTTCTTTCTGAAAAATAAATGGTTAAAAACGTTTCTTAAAAATTGTTAAAAGTGAATGCTGTGTCTTGTTTGTTTTCAATTAAGAAAAATGTTTTATCATTTGGTCAATGTTAAAGGCTTGTTTGAAAATTTTTTAGTGAATGATTGATACTTACCATGTACAACTTAGTACTTTCCATACTCATCTAAAACCTTTTGAATCAACTGATCCAGGCCATCCATACCACTTTTTTTTATTGCAACCAAAACACATAGATGCACAAAAACAAATTGTTTTGTCGTTTGTATGGCTCCATAACGCGATTTGCGCAATTCATTATCTGAAATATGGATTTTATAGTGAAAGTGTTTGAATTAGAGTCAAAATTACCTCTACAAATGATTTATTTGATTTTCTTTCAATGTTGTTTTTGATAAACCATATTGCCATTAATGTTCCAGTTCGACCAATCCTAAAAAAGAGAATTATTATAATGATTAGGAGGAGATTGTGTTTTACCCGGCGGAACAATGAATTACTCCTGGATTATTTTCTATTAAATTTTCAAGATCAAAAAGTAAATCAACCACAGGATCAGGATCGGATGGCGCATCATGGTCCGGCAAGAAACATATTTGAAGGTGTTGAATTTTCAAATCTTTTGAACTAAAAAAACATAATTAAAGGTTGGAGATTAGAAAATTTAGAATTTAATAATGAAGAAAATTTTTAAACCTTACCCAGTTTTTAAAACAAGGTTGGTCTTTTTTACCAAATTCTCTTGACCTTTTGACGAAATTATAAGAGTTTGCTTTGAATAACACATAACTTTATACTTCTTATATTTTTGAGATTGTTCTAAGGGCCAATATTGGCTACACTTCTTATTAGAGATTTCTTCAGCATCACATAAGCAAATTATTATTTTACATTTATATTGAGATATCATGCTCCAAAAGTCGATAGAAGTTTCAGGTTTTGGTGCCTGTGTTCCAATGAGGCATGGGCCACCAGGAAGGCCAATCATATTAGCGTTTATATAATCCATGTGCCCATATAAAATAACTCGATTGTTGTCGACACATTTGATTCCATATCTGCAACACATATGCAAGTATACAAAAATGAAATTAAGTATTAAAACCAACCTATTTTTCGCTTTATTTCGGCTATTATAAAATGCAACAGCGGGAAAGAGCTCATTCTTCATTTGAGCATTCATTTCTTCAAATTCATTATCAAAAATAATTTTTGTTTTATCACAATTTTCAATTAGATACTTGAGAATTGGATCAGCTAAAAATAAAATATTAAAAGTATTTATGGTTATTTTAAATGGAACTTACTTTTCGCATTATCTTTGGTTTTGGCCATAATTCCACAAATATATTCAATTGAATGAAAGACAATTTCCCAAATTTTAAAATTAATAATTATAAAATTTTTATATATAAAAAGATTGTTGTTGTAAATCTTGAAGGTTTTTTGATGAACTAATATTTATGCGCTTGTACGAAATTTGTTTTCCTCTTTTCTAAGTATTCAAATTTTTAAAAAATGACAAGCGCTTGCTTTATTTAGGGAAGCTCATTTACATTTCGCCAACCCATGAAAGACGGTATAAAAAGAAAGGAATGAAAAATGCAATCAAAAGAGAAATCAACTCATTTTTTTTATTGCTTTCATAAAAATGTTTGAGGTAACTTTAACGAATTAAAAGCGCTATAAATATTAATCAGGAAGCATTTTGTTATAAAAAAATTAATTTGGAACTTTTAAAAGTTATTAGTTTCCATTTTTAGTATTCAAAATTTTATAAAAAAAATTCTATGCATTATTGCTTTCTGATTTTATAATTTTTTCACAGTAACAAAAAATTTGTAAACTGTCTATGCTTTTGATGAATTTATGCAATACTTTTATGTTTAATAATGCATCTTAAGAAATGAAAAAATAATGTAGCAACTTTTTTTACTTTTAAAAAAATTTCAAAATGGATTTATTGAGTTTAAACAAAATATTGTAACGATAAATAAGAAGGAGTAAAAACTAATGTTCATCTTTAAAATTAATGAAACCATCGGCTTCCGATTACTTTTTTGGGTTTCTATTCGAAAATCATAGGTTTAGAAAGAAGGAATAAAACTATGAAATAAAAAGAGGTAAGCCAAAACATTTGAAAACTTTTAAATCAAAGAATCTAATCAAACAATGCCAAGTTAATTAAAAGCAACAACTTTTTTATAGAGTGCCATTGTTTTTCAAAGAGGCGAGACCATAGTAAATCCAAAAAATGTTGCTTTAAAGCAAAATGAAGTTTTATTATCTTTTTGTCTCGATATCCGAAGAGTATCAAGAGGTGAAACATTAATTTCCAACAACTTCTTTATTTGGTGCCATTTATTATTTCAGAGGCAAGAACCTCGAAATTACAAAAATTGTTGCATTAAAGCAAATTGAAGTTTTATTATCTTTTTGTCTCGATATCCGGAGAGTATCAAGAGGTGAAACATTAATTTCCAACAACTTCTTTATTTGGTGCCATTTATTATTTCAGAGGCAAGAACCTCGAAATTACAAAAAATGTTGCTATAAAGCAAAATGAAGTTTTAGCAGCTTTTTGTCTCGATATCCTGAGAGTATCAAGAGGTGTAACATTATCTTCCAACAACTTCTTTATTTGGTGCCATTTATTAATTCAGAGGCAAGAACCTCATCGATCCAAAAATTGTTTTTATAAAGCAAATTGAAGTTTTATTATATTTTTGTCCCGATATCCAGAGAGTATAAAGAGGTGAAAAAATAAAATCCGCCTGCTTCTTTTTATTATGCTATTTTTTCTTAGACCCTAGTACCTCGACATTCTTCCATCTTAATATTTTTATAACAAAATGCTTCCTGATTAATATTTATAGCGCTTTTAATTCGTTAAAGTTACCTCAAACATTTTTATGAAAGCAATAAAAAAAATGAGTTGATTTCTCTTTTGATTGCATTTTTCATTCCTTTCTTTTTATACCGTCTTTCATGGGTTGGCGAAATGTAAATGAGCTTCCCTAAATAAAGCAAGCGCTTGTCATTTTTTAAAAATTTGAATACTTAGAAAAGAGGAAAACAAATCTCGTACAAGCGCATGTTCATCAAAAAACCTTCAAGATTTACAACAACAAATTTTTTATATATAAAAATTTTATTAATTTTAAAATTTGTGGAATTATCTGTTGTTGATTAATAATGGCTCATAAACAACTAAAAAAGATTCCTTTAACAGGAGACGAAAAAAGTTCATTTAGAGCATGTTATTTGGAATTTAAAGAATGTAAGTGACTTTCATTTTTTTTTACAAAATCTTACTTCTCTTTGTTTTTCAGTTCGTAAACGTTTTCCTGATAGTGCTTCTATGGAAGATAGAATAATTATTGAAAAGAAACGTGAAGGTACGTTATAAACTTTATTCATTGAAATTATAAGCTAAAGTATACAAACATTTTTAGAGTTAACAACGGCCTACGGATGTGATAAAAGCTGGTGGACCGACCACATAAACAGCATCAAAATTGGTAAGACCTTATCTTTTTAAAAATCAAACTAAAGTGCTATTTTTAGAATGCGCCAAAGATCGAAAAAGATATGGTGGAAATATTTCATCCTCCACAGCATCAACAGCAATTCCAAAAACTGTTGAAAGTTCTTTAACAAAGTCGCGCGGCGCAGCTCCTAGCACATTCAAACTTCCCGCTCTCAAACTCTTGCTCGTGCTCTTGCTTCTCCACTCTCAAACAGAATGCTCCACTCAACCAATGAAATGAAGTCAGCCAAACGGCAGCCTAAATTCTCTCTTCGTAGCTTTTGTTTGTTAGCTTTTAGTTAGTTGTGTTGTTATGTTATCATCTGTGCTGGTTGTGTTTATCTCCAGAATAAATATGTTTGTGATATGTTCTTGTGTTTATTTGGATGATCCCAGCTGCAGAAGATACAACCAACTCCCAAAGAACTCTTCTTCCTAAACCTCGACGAAACCAATATCTGTCACCGCGTGACATGGAGGGCCTACCCAACTGTTCCTGTCTTGAAGAAATTGCTGCAATCAATGGATCTCAAAGGAATGGCTGAACTGTTTATGATACTGGTGAACTCTTGGTCTTGGTCGAATGCTCTTTGGTCCTCATCTCAATCGTGAAAAACTTGGATTGATCTGAAGTCAAACAACCTGTGGAATATGAAGTGCTCATGGAGAAGCCAATGATAAACGTGATGAAACTACTTGGATTAGAAGAAAACGAAGCTGGAAGTACTTGGTAAAGAACTTATGATTTTGTTAAACTTATGTATGTAAAACAATGCTGTTTATGTAAAGAAAACTCTGTGGATGTTATGCTCTATGAATATGATGTCTGGATTGCTCTTGGTAGTATGATGATGAAAGGAATCTCGTCGCAAAGAAGCTGGAGGTGTTACTTGGTACGATTTTTTTGGTTGTTTGAGGTTAAAGATGTAATTTGGGAAAGGCATGTAGCCTCTGTGCCTGTAAACAACACACGCATAATACTACCTCTGACCTGTTTGGCTTGTTTTGGAGGAGCCTCTGACCTACAGGCATGCCTAAGAGCCTCTGACCTTGTGAGGCATGCTTACCTCTGGCCTGTTTTGTGCCCATCCTCTTATGTATCGAAACGATAGTTATGGTTGCTCGTCTTCTTGTTTGGATGTGATAAATGGATTTGTCTTGCTCTTTTTCTCTTTGGTATGATCTTACTGTTATGTTCTTGTGATGACCACTCTTCGAAGGATGTCTTTGTACATGACTGCAATAATGGATGGAAACTCCTAGCTATACCTGTGAAGATGATTATTATATTGTTCAATGATGGTTTTGATCGATGGCTCGTATGGATTGAACTTGATTCTTATGTTGATCGAATGCTGACTCAGTGCTCCAAAATAACTTGTATATCTCGTTATGCCTGTACCGAACGGTTTTCTGTTATGCTAGTGATTGCTCGTGATGATGGTTATGTTCTTATGCTCATGATGACTTGTGTTTTAAATCGGCTTGGATGCAGACTCGTCGAACCACTATGGCGTATTGCTGTGATGTCCTCTCGTGAAGTTAAAGCTGAAACCTGCTGATGCGAAGAAGATGCTATTGTCCAGAAAGATGTAAAGAAAGTGGAACTTTTATGTTCGTATAAAGAAACTGGTGATACTTGATCCAGAAAATATGTAAAGACGCTGTTGATCTATGATCCAGAAATTGTTTATGAATGCTTTGTTATGCTCATGGTAAAGAAATGTGGTAGATGCTTATTCTATGGTTTTTCTTGTTTTTGCTCGTATGGTTTTCAAAATGTGAGGACACATTCTTGGACGGGGACGGGGCGAGTCGCGCGGCGCAGCTCTAGGGTGGACCGATCTACCGGTAGATTGAAAAATCGGTAGATCTACCGGTAGATCTACCGGTGGATCTACCGGTAGATCTACTGAAATCTACCGCAAGTCCAAAATTCGAAAAGAAAGGGATTTTGAATCAAGGAATACAAAATTAAGGATATAAGGCTATTTTTGGGCACAAAAATAGGTTTTGCAAACTTTTAAAAAAATTTCAATTTTTCAACAGGGTGGACCAAGCTATTACTTTCCTATCATAAACTCTCCCCTGTTAAAAAAATTCAAAAATTTTCGGAAATAGAGAAAACATCGTTTTTATGCATTTTAGAACCTGCTAATTCATAACTTTCGCTTAAAAAACTCCGAGAACGTCTTTTTTTAAATTTTGGTGGCGCGGTAGATTTCGGTAGATTGGAAAATTTTTTCGGTAGATTTCGGTAGATCTACCGGTAGATCTACCGGTAGAATCTACTGGTAGATCTACCCGGTCCACCCTACGCAGCTCCTAGCACATTCAAACTTCCCGCTCTCAAACTCTTGCTCGTGCTCTTACTTCTTCACTCTCAAACAGAATGCTCCACTCAACCAATGAAATGAAGTCAGCCAAACGGCAGCCTAAATTCTCTCTTCGTAGCTTTTGTTTGTTAGCTTTTAGTTAGTTGTGTTGTTATGTTATCATCTGTGCTGGTTGTGTTTATCTCCAGAATAAATATGTTTGTGATATGTTCTTGTGTTTATTTGGATGATCCCAGCTGCAGAAGATACAACCAACTCCCAAAGAACTCTTCTTCCTAAACCTCGACGAAACCAATATCTGTCACCGCGTGACAACAACAGTGAATTTTGAAGAAATGTATAAAAGCAACACAACCATCTTTCAACCATCAACATATAAAAATCGTAAGTTTTACAATCTATTTTTGTTTTCTATTAATACCAAATTTTAGGTACAAACGATACATTAAACATCGTTAATGATAGCATCGATGTTAAAGAAGATGATTCATTGGGTACGTTTTTTACTATGTGACAGAAAATGAATTAAACACATTGATATTTTTTGATTATATAAATTTTAGTTTTGCTTCAAGAAAGAAACCGTGAAAAGAAAAAAGACAATCTTGTCAAAGAGTTTGAACTCTTAAATCTAGAAAGCAAAGAGCTTGATTTAAAGAAGAAAAAGAAAATGGAAGAAGTTGAAGAAATGGAAAAAGAGATGGCCAAGATGCAATAAAGGTCGTGTATAGCATGGAATGGGAAAATTAAAGGAGAAGAAAAAAAATATGTGGAAAAAGTTTATAAACGCGTTTACTCTTGTGATATCAATGATATTAAAGCTGAAATTCGTGTATTAACTCTATTTGATGGATGCGAATATTTACCTGAGCTGCTTTTCAATGGATTGAATAATAAAGGATCGTAGTGTTTAATAAAGGAATGTATCGATGGTGGAACTCTAATGGATCTTTCTAATAAAGTATCGAGAAACCAAGTTGTCATTTCACCTGAAGTTAAACAAACAATTTCTTATCAACTTGCTATTGCTTTGGAATTTTTACACAGTAAAAACTTGATACATGGGTATGATTTTTAATTGCTGTAAGTAACCGTTATAATTTCTGTTTTAGTGATCTTAAATGTAATAATGTCGCTTTAACAGTTGATGGAAATGTTCGATTAATTGACTTTGGTAATTCTCGAGATGTTAAAACTGATACCATATTTCCTGCACAACAATGTGGAGCTCCATATAAAGTTAAAACGAAAAAAGATGCTCTCACTGCTTATATATTTGGATATGGTGCTACTGTATCAAAGATGTATCATTCATCGATGTTTTTATTCATTAAAACTTGTGGAGTATTATGGATTAAAAGTGGAAACAAAGATGCTGATAAACTTCTTCGAAGCTGTTTAAAAAATCATGTCTCTGATCGCATAAAGAAAATTAGTGAACACAAAAATTTAGAAAATATTTAACTTCAACCATCATACATTCCTGGTGCACTTAAACATCCAAAAAATATGAAATCAACGAAATCAAAACCAGCGACAATATGTTATCGAATTGGAGAAAAAACGTTTTCATTACTCTATGAAGAATGCTTCAGAATTCCACAAACAGAATATTACGAAAAGCTGTTCGATGAAATTCTCAAAAATGTTATCATTGAAAAAGAAAAAGAAGCTCCTAAAAATAGTGGTTCAAGTCGAAATTATGAAGCCACCCTTTAATTTACGTATAAATTTGATAATTGTAATGTATAACTAATAAACTTTTTAACTTAAAGCTTTTTTTTTTGCGAAACACATTGAAACAAATAAGATTTTTATATCGATAAAAAACTACAAAAGTACAGTACAAAAAAATATACAACAACAAAAAAACATAGCTAGTTAACTAAAAAACATGAGAAAATGAATCTTTCGTGATTTCCAAAGCAAAGTCTTTATCCAAAGCATCAAAGTCACAGATTGGTTTCGATTCCTTCATACATTTGAGTAAATATTTGGCAGAGAGATGTTGAAGCTTGATTGAATTTGAGATGAGTGAACCATTTGCAATTGCACAAACTGTTGTTACATATATCTTCTTTTCCAATATCTCTTCAAAGTGTTCCTAAAAAACTAAACATAAACAAACTTTTTAAGCTAATTACGAGATAAAAAGATAGCAAAACTTCAAATTGCTTTAAATAAACAATTTTTGAATTTTCGAGGTTATTGCCTCTGAAAAAAACAATGGCATGGGATGTGATTTTTTTAAGAATTGTATTTTCTCTTATCTTGTTCCTCTCTATGCAATAAATGTAGCAATCCATTTTGTGAAAGCTATACTTTTATAGGTTTTTGGGAAATGATGGAGAAAAACTAAAGATTTAATAAATTTCAAAATCATTAATTACAAAAGAATCCTGCCGATCGTCCAAAAAGCGTTACAGCTCACAAATATTTTAAGAATGTTTCAATTTAACAGTCATTTATTATTCCTCCATTGGAATTAAAATTTAAAACAAAAAAAAACCAAAAAGTACGAAGCTTCCTAAAGATGAAGCTGTTATAATCATTAATAATCCTCTCAGAATTGCATGTCCTGCTTCTTTTGAACAAAGTAAAACACTTAAAAAAAATTATGAAGGAAAAGTAAATAATTTGCAAAACAAAAATGGTTCCTCAAACGATTAGCCAAAAATTATTCTAACGTTCAGCGATTGCCATACAAAACATTGCTTTGAATGAACGAATTCATTTGGTTTGAAAACATAATTTGTTTTCTTCCCGTTGACATTATTAATTTTGAAAAAGAACTAATAAAAAAAGTTTTAGGGTTTCCCATGAAAAATTGCTCTATGGTATCAAAGTGAAAGAGTCTTTGTGATCCTCAAGTCATTTATGGTGCTTTCACAGTGGATATCGTCGTCATTCAACAACAATGAGAAATCTCATTCATATAGATTCAAACAAAGAAGAATTATCACTTCAACTTTCTATCAACTCAAACACTTTGGCTGCATGAAGAAAAAATGTAAATTTCAACTTTATTCTAATAATGACATCTTCAACATTCTTCAATGCGACTTTTCTTCATTCAAGGGATTTCTGTGTTGTGATACTGTGATGCTCAAAATCAACAATGGTCAATTTTATTTTGCCTCTAACTGAATTTCCAAAAAGTGGATGTAACGACAACAACTCAAAAGAAGGCGAAGAAGAAGTTGATGCTGATGCTGGTGGATCACCTTTAACTGAATATGGAGCTGCAGCCACCACGGAATCTGTCAAACGAATTCACAATGAAAATGATGAACCTTTTGTTATTGAACTCAAACCAGCTCAATCAGTGGAGAAATTAGTGGTTGCTGAAATTTATGGACAAAGTCATTCAATACTTTTTGGTGTTTTGCGTGAAAGTAAAATCCAACCCATTTATTCCGCTGGTGAAGAAATCGTTCATACATTGGAAAAGAAGTTTAATGAAAGCCTGAATTCTGGTTTCTTCAAATCTCTTTATACAGGTTTGTGCTTATTATTTTCTTTTTTTGTTGTTAAAATTCAAAGTTTCAGAATTTCCTGTGAAAAGCTGCTGCTGTCAAAGTGATTCGTCTGGTCATTGTGATTTCTGTAAACGTCATTTATCCGTTGCTCATATCTATGTTTCAACTAAAGGTATGCTTTATATTGGATTCTTTACTTTAATTTGAAAATTGTATGATAATGAAAAGCAAATGAAGCTGCACTTTTGTTGAATGAAGAAGAAACTTTCTTCTTTCTTCCTCATTTTATCAAACCAAGTTTCTTCCATTTTTCCTCCTTCATTTTTAGGCCAATGTCAAGTTCTTCCCATCGATGAAGCATCAACCAAAGGATTAACAACTCGAGCAAAAGAATCATCAAAAAGAATTATCAATTATGCTAGTAAAACTATTGATGTTTTCCCATTGTTTCAACATACTGTTTGTTTTCTATGCTTCCGTTTTTGTGTTGCTTTTAGGGCTATGAAATTTTTTTTTATTTTTTCATTCTTTTACAACTTTCCCATGAATCGTTTCCGAGCGACACACGTACTGACAATGAAAATTGTAGAGTAGGATTGGGTGCGTCTATTTACGCCCAAGAATGGGAGTAAACAGATCAAACAATAAATAAATATTTTTAAAAATCAAAATTTAGCAAACATTTATTTATTTATTTTTAACTTTTGCAATCAAACAAAAAGCTTTTAAAACAATTAAAAAGTTAGAGTTAAAAAGTATATAAAAAGAAAAAACGAAGTTCAAACAAATTAAAGCTTTTTAATAAAACCAAAATGAAATAAAAGCAGACAAACATAAACCAAAAAAGCTTAAAGATGTGGGACTAACTTTATTGCTATTATAGGTTTTTGGATGTGGAGCATTTGGGTCGATTCCACATCGAGCATTACAATTATCGGTTGAACAAATAAACAAATCGTAATTAAGGCAATTAACTTTGCTAAAAAATTTAATTTTTTTTAAAAATATTTATAAACTTCAAAATTTTAAACTAACTTTGTAATGCATTGTGGGACATTACTACTATAACTTCCTCCATTTCTCTCATCACCATATTTAATTTCATGAGTTTACAAACAAGAATAAAGAATGCCTTTTTGACCGGCGCAGAAAACATTTTTCGAAGCATCATAAATACGATCTAAAAAATAATCTTATTTTCAAACATCCTAATAATTTTTTATGGCAACTCTAAAATTAAAAGCTTACTGTATCCGCAATAATTACATCCAGATCTTTCAATTGGTTCCATAGATGGATCAGCATTGACAAGACAAGTAATCGCTTCCATCGAGCCAAAGTAACATCCAAAAAATATGATACCAAAAATAAAAACTTTCAACATTTTTAAAGTTTTTTTGTTTCAACTAATAATACACATCCAACAAAAGCAACCGTTGTCGCGCGGGTTGTTGTCCTATAAATGAACTTTATTCTAAAAATAAAGCTAAAGTCAAAAACTAACCCGAATAAGAGAAAGGTAAAGGTTTTTATAATGGCAGAAAATTTGATGGAAGAGGCAGTCGATGAGTAAGAATGATCTCTATCGATAAAGGTTGCTTTCCCAACCTTTAACGGCGACGCGCGAAAGACACGAAGAGAATTTGTAATAAGATTTGGACAACAAAGGGGAAAGAAGATAAGGCATAAAATATAAAGTTACGAAATCAGGGAAAATAATAAATGTAAACACTGCAAGGGCTTACTGCAATATTCTTTTACAAAAACAATAAGAAAATTGTTAAAATTACGCTTTTTTTTATACTTAACTTTGATGATTTCTCAACAACACTTTATCATCATTCGAAGAAAAACAGCACGTTAATCATCAACTTCCAGAAAAGTGATTGTGCTTCTTGTTTTTTTATATAAAAAACAGAAAAAATTGATACAACGAGGCAAAACAGATAGCAAAAGTTAAACAAAATTTTATTTTAAAAAATTTTTCTAAACGGTGAATAATGTTATCTCATTTTTGTTTTGAAAACTTTGTTTAGACTATAGAAAAGCGTTATTTGATTCAATTCAGCTTTGTATGAATGTTTGTTTTATAACTTTGTAAATTTCAATAGTTCGGATTTTTGGAATTAGATCTTGTATTTTTTAACAATGAGCTCATTTGTCGTCGCTTATTGAACTTCCAAAGCAATAAATTAAAGTATTTATTTATTATTCTTTTCTTTGTAATAAGTTTACGATTGCAAGAATAAAACCAAAAAAAATTTCAAAATTAGCAAAAGAATTAATATATAAAAAAGCAATAAAAATTTTTAAACAGATGATATTATTTTAATGAAGTAACTCTGAGATAAAAACTGATAAGAATAAACCATAAATGCTTAATGTTGTTGCACTAACATCATTGCTATTGCCTACGGTGGTGGTGGCTATTGCAGGTGTGGTTGTAGGAGGAAGGGTTGTTGCTGGAGTGGTGGTTAGAGCAGGAGGTAATGTTGTTGGTACAGTTGGAGCAGGTCCACATTGAGCATTGCAATTATCACTTTGGCAAATATATAAATCATAGTTAAGACAATTAATTGTGCTGTAATTTTTATTTTTTTAAAAATTTTTTAGAAATAGAGATTTTTCTACTAACTTTGTTTTGCAAGTAGAGACAGCAGGTTTGAAAGTATTACCATCATATACAATTTGAGCGACAGTTAAACAAGAATAACTTTTTCCTACAGGATCTGTGCATTCTGTGTCATTAACATCATTACGATAGATGTGATCTAAATTTTAGAAATTTGAAAACAAAAAAATATGAAAATAAAAGAGAGCTTACTATAACCGCAATAAATGCAATTTGCTGCTTCACCCAGTGTTGTATTAGTTGGGTCAGTATTGACTATACAATTAATACCGTGGGTGGTACCAAAATAACATCCGAAAATGATAATACCAAAAATACCAACTTTCAACATTTTAAATTTATTTTTCTTTTCAGTTTCAACCACCAAAAAATACCAGAAGCAATATGCTATTACGAGAAATAAAAAGAAATAAGCAGATCAGCGCTTTTTTTATACTTATTATCGATGATTTTCCTTCCTGATTCCACTGCAGACGCCTTTTTCCCACATCAGAAGAAGAAAAAAGCACAACGTTAATCATCATCCATCAGCCAACAACAAAACTGAAACCAATCACGAAGCACGATGATTAAAAAGGTTGCTGAATAATAATTTTTATTTAAAAAATACAAAAACATTTTTTTGCTTCTTTCATTTCTTTAAAATTTTGTTGTTGTACAAATTGAATCAAAACTATACCAAACAATTTATAAAGTTTTGAAATAATTGGAACAAATTTTTTTTATGAAACTATGAAACATGCTTTTTTGATTTTGGTTTTGAAATCTTTCAAAAATAATAATTTAAAGCATTTTTATTTTTTTACAAACAAACAAAACACATTAAAAATTGTTTTACATTTAACAATCACAATAGTGATTACATTTTAAAAAAATCTCATCATTTTTTGAAAGGAAAACCTTTCTTTTTTTGTTAAATTAAGATTAAATTAATAATTATCTCGAGTCTCCTGTTTTAAGCCACAAACAAATGAACAAATATTTACAAATAAATTAATAAATTATTTAAAAGTTATTGCGTCCATCTTTTTTTCTTTGATATTTTATAAAATTAAAGATAAAGTATCATTTAAAAGTATTTCAGCTACTTTTAAATCTTCAATTTGGGTTTTTGTCGTTGAATTTGAATCTATTCCATCGATGCTATCATTATTATTACTTGCTGGAATAATATAAAATGAAGGAAGGGAATCAATTGAAATTTCATCTGGAATGAAATTATCATCATCTGCTGCAGGTTCAAGGAATTTTTCATCTTCATATTTTGAATCTTCAACTTGTATGCATGAACCCTGGAAAAAATTATTTGGAGTCAAATACTATAAAGCAAATTCTTGCGATTTTAAATATACAAATATAAAAAACTTTTTTTAAACAAAAATATCAAAGTTTTTTTTTCGGGTTTTTAAACTTTGCGAATTTTATGTCTGTTTTACCTTATCATTTTTATCTTCAAAATTCATTTTTAATTCAAATCCTGGCTTGCAATGACACGTTATGGATCTTTCATTGCAATATGAATTAGGCACTAGGCATTGATCTTCCACAATAACGGTTTCCTCACAATAACCACCAATAGTTCCATTAGCTCGATCTTCAACGGAATCCATAAATACTATGGTTGTAAGATCATGACATCGACCCGCAATATGTACATAACCTTCAGGACATGAATCAACGCATTCACTTTGATGAATGAGTTTTTTCTCAGGGCATCGACAATAACCTTTTTCACAAAATGTTGAATTTGACATGGATTGACATTGTTCATCTGAAGAGCAACCAGGTTGACCAACGTAGAACACTAAAAATTGGGAAAAGATTTGTTAAATTTTTAAAACAAAGCTTTTTAATGAAACAAAAAATTTTGATACCACAATTAAAGTTTTTCAATCAAAACTTTTTCTAAAAATACTTACTTCTTTTACAAACACTTCCAAGTTTAATAAATCCAGGTGGACAAACTTTAATGGGTTCTCGAACTTTTCCAGGCATCATAGCTCTCATAAACGCTGCATCATCTTCATTTGATGGCATCGTAGTGCAGCATTGAGCATTTCGACCATCTGGGAAATTACTATAACATGTAAATCCATCTGGGCATCGAGCCATCGTTGAACATGGATGTGGTTGACGAGTTTCTCCATTTAATAGTGGCTGAGTTTGTGCTGGACAACCTGAGATTGGAGCTCCAGGCAAGGCGGGTGGAAGCTTTTCAGAGCTTAGAAGTTGAATGGGAATCATACTTCTTGTTATTTGTTCTCCATTTGGTCCAGTGAAAACCATTTGAGAATTATCTGATGGAGGAAGATTATTTGAAACCATCATAGTTTGAGGCAAAAGTTGGGGTTGCAAAAGTCCTTGAGATTGTCCTTGTTGCTGTTGTTGAGATTGATGTTGTTGATTTGGATGCATTTGAACATTGCTACTGCTTATTGGTTTACGAGAATGATAAGCAAATGGAAGACTAGCTGTTCCCGAAGGAGTACAACAATATGAATTTTGTTTTTCTGCTGAATATATGCATTGATATGGTGCTGTATTTGGACATGGACTAAGTGCCATATGACATGGGGAAGGTTCAATGGTATTTGGTTGAAGATAGGGAATTTGTCCAGGAGGGCAATAACCTTCATATCTATTTTCAAGCGAATTGAGAGAATCAGATGTGCAACAAACATTTTCACGTGCAACTAAACTTTGGCGACAAATATAACCTGCTGGACAAGTATTTCCTCCAGGAATGCAAATTTGTTTTTGGTGGCTATCTAAAAAATTATAAAAATAAACCCTAAAATTAAAGCGTGGAGTTTTACATGGATTTCCATATGCTGCACCATTGGGACAATCTTGAGCCATTTCTTCTTCATCCGTCGAACAACAAATATCCAAATTACCTATGGTTGATCTAGTACAAGAATATCCATCTGGACATTTTCGAGAATTAGTTGGACATGCCAAAGGTCGATTAGCATACAAAAATGGTTTACGATTAGCTGGACATTTAGCACTTGTAGCTCTTCCTCTGCAGCAAATGGATTTATCTTTTGGGCCTTCACAACTAAAAAAATTGAAATTTTATTTTAGTTTTTCAACTTTTGATAATTAAACTTACGAATAACCTTCGGGACAGTTATTAGCTAAAATATTGCATCCAAGTGGCTTTCGAGTTCCTTCAACCAAGAATGGTGAAGCTCCACGAGGGCATTTCTCCCAACTAGGACAACAATAATAATTTCCATCTGAAGCTCGTGAACATTCGAAATCCTCGGGGCAATCATTTTCAAGAGAAGCTTCATCACAAATTTTAGGTTCACGATGTCCAATTTCAAAAAATGGAATGTGATTATCTCGGCATCTTGGAAGGTTTGAAGAAGCACCGGATAAATGCGAAAATCGAGTGGTTGAAGATGGCTGACAGCAAATATCTACTCCATCGATAGTTGATTCAGAACAAACTGTGTCATCAGGACAAAGAATTTGATCTTCGCCACAAACTAGTACTTGTTTACCAGAAAAATAGTATGGTTTATGTCGAGGAAGAGTGCATTTTGGAATTCCCCGACAACATACTCCATGACTCCCAACTCCAAGACAAATATATCCTCGTGGACATCCGCCAATGGCATTGACAACGCAACGTTGTCCATTAGAATCTAAACCGCTCGGACACTTCCCTGGTGAAGCTTGGTGATAACGAGTAATGGAATTTGGAGCTCGTCGAGAATTAATAGAATTTCCATAAATTGGTGTTGATGAGCAACACATATAAAATCCTGGAACAGTCGGTGAAGGAGCACAATCATAGCCCATTGGACAAGTATCATCCGATGGGCTGCAAGCTACATGAGAATTGGATCCGGGGATTATATAAGGTTGAGAAGCTTGGGGACATCGAGCTAAACTCGAACAACAAATTGGAGTATTGCTGGTTGATAAAACGCAATCAGCATTTGGAGTTAAACAACTTGAACTTCCAACATTGAGATTACATTTTTGTGGGCCTCCACCTGGGATAACTTCAGATATTCCCATACCTTTCGGACATTCACCCATTTGATTTTGACATATTTTTTCACAAGCTTGTTTTGTGGTAAAACGATTTACAGATCCTCCGCAACCATTATAAGTGAATGGAAGACATTCAAGAGCCATGGTATCAAAAAACCAAAAAGTATCTGGTCGATGGATGGAACACATATTTCCCAGGGTTTTAGGAGCATGACAAGCATATTCAGATTGAGGGCAACAATATCCTTCAATATTGCAATTATTTCCTTGTGGACATGGTTTGGTTGGACTGCATCGTTGTGGTTGATTATTTGGATCCATAAGTGGAGCAATTCCGTTACAAATTCCTTTAAGATTCATTTGACATGTGGATTCACATTCTTGTCGAGTAAAAAAATTATTGCTTGAACCATGGCAACCATAAAATTGGAAGGGTTCACATCGGCTTGTTTCTGAATTGAAATGGTATCTCATGATAGTTAGTGAAGAGCCAAAGCAATCGGTTCCAGCTGAAGCTGATTCACGGCATGATAAAACTTCACTGGAGCAACAAATATGATTCAATCCGAATAATGGTTGCATACAAGTAAAACCATTAGGGCAAGTTGATGGAGTCAATGGACTGCAAGCAGCATTTGAAGCTCCAGATTGATATGGACGACCTTGAGGGCATTGAGAAGTAACACAAAAACCTTCACATTGTTCCAAAGTATCAAAATTATTTGCATTTCCTCTGCATTGACTAAATTTAAATGATCGACACGAGCCAGTAGATTCATCAAAATAATATCGAATTACAGGATTTTGTGGAACATCGCAAACTATTCCAGTCTCTTTAGGTTGATTACAAACATGCTCGGGGGCAGGACAACAAAATTGTTGGCCATTATTTGTAACACATTGATAATTATTTGGACATGGATTTTCAGCTGAACATGAAGTAACTCCACCAAGGGGAGAACCAACTGGACACATGCCTTTTGATGGACAGCACCGGCCATTTCGACAATTATATCCATTTGGACATGGATTATTTGCTGAACATGGATTAGGACTAGCTAAAGGTGTATCACCCAAACATGCATCATTAACAGCTGACGAAGTATCAGAACAACAAACTCCGCCATTAAACATTGTGGAATGGCTACATACAAATCCTTCAGGACATGAAGCTTCATCTCCAATGGAACAAGCAACATGACCGCCAGTGTGCGGATTTAAAAATCCAGCGGAATTATATGGGCATCCAAAATTTTTTCCACAACATCGAGTCATGGTTCCACCAACGAGATTACAGCCGAATCCAACTGGGCATGAAGTAGAAGCAGATGATGAACTTCCACCCGAAGATGAAGAAAGGACACAAGTTCTTGGTTCACCGGTTAAAGGTTCATAAAAAGTTACTTGATTTCCATTGCAAGTGAGATCGGCATTGGCTTGTTCAAAATTGGTTGGATTTTGGCAACAATATGATGCTCCAGTTCGAGAATACATTGTGCATTCATAGCCTAAAAATTAATGACGATAATTTTTGGTAAAAACAAGCGATCATCATAAAATAAAAAGAGCAACAACAAAAGATAGCAATCGCTTGCTTTTAACCTTTTATATAAAGATTGAAAACTAACCATCTGGACAACTATTCATGGATGGATTGCAAACTACTGGTGAACTAAACCTCGTTAAAGGAATTCCACCATAACCGCAAATATCGTCAGGAGCTTGAAATTGGGGCGATAATATTGGATCATCATGAGACAATTCATCAATATTAGAAGCAGCAGTTGGTACGCATTCATTAGTTTTAAAATTAAATTCTTTTCCATTTGGACAAGTCTTTTTTGAAAAAATACTAAAAAATTGTAAATTTCTCAAACTTTGATTTTTTCTGATTTCTTTTTTTTTGTCTTTTGAACTTACCCTTCAAGATTGCAATATAAATACGAAGAAGGATTAGATGGATCTGGTTTTTTCTCGCTTGCATTTGGATCACATTCTAATTTAGCATAAATTAAACAAATATTAAATAATAATGTTATTATCTAAAAAAGTTTCAATAAGTTAATCAATAAATTTCTTCATTCATTGATCCTTGAAATTGCTGCATTTTTTTCTTCTTTTTAGCTTGCTTACTTTTTTTAACTATTAAAACAAACAAAAGAGAGATTTAAAGCTCCCAAAAAATATGCTTCTGTTCTTTTGTTTTGTTTTCTTTTATGGTCAAGTGCGATGCTATGATTTTTTGGACGACGTTATGCAATCTCCCTATCTCTCCCTCCCGCAAGAATAAAATAAAGGAAAGAAAGTTTATTATTGCACGCAAAAATAAAAGAAAAGATTTTTGAAAAGCGATCAACAAAAAAAATAAGATTATAAGATAATCTTAGAAAAGTGAGTGACTGCTTTTATAAAAAAAAGAATAGTTCTTTTTTTGAATAAAAATTAATGAATTTTCGATGACAAAAAAAACGCTTGAAAAAGGAGGGTATTGAATTTCATCAAATCAAAAAATAGAATAAAACAATGACAGCTAAAAATAGTTTTTTTGGTAGCTACAAAATTTTTTTTGAAGGTAAAAGCTAAAAACTTTTTCAATTTATTAAAGTTAATTTGAGAGGAGAAACAAGAGAAATTATTGTTAGCTTCTAAAGGTCGGGTTGACAAGCGACCATTTTTAAAGAAAAAACTTAAACAAATTTTTAGATAAAATAAAAGATTTGTTTATCGGAAATTAATTAATTAGAATTGGTTTTAAAAACGAATCAACCTTTTAGGATATAAAAAAATGAAGCCCAAGGTTTTCTCTTTATTTCCGAGTTTTCGTTTACATAAAAAAGTGGCTTTAAAATTCGCAATCCAATTAAAAATAATTTAACCAATTAGCTCAACAAAAAATAGTTATAGCATAGGTTTCCATAATCACTTACCAAAAAATTATAAAATATTAAATCTCGCCAAATCATTATAATAATAAATAATTTATTTTTTATCCAGAAATAATAATAATTGCAATAAAATAAATTTAAAAAGCGACCAAATCAATAATAAATTTTTTTGTATTAATAAAAAATATTTGAAAGCCAAATCAAGCCAAAACTGATGTTGCTTGTAAAAAATGACCGCAACTGTGTGATTGGTGTCCGGCTGCACAAATATGAAAGTAAAAAAAATTATTTTTTAAAAAAATGAGTTTCAACGAGTTAAAAAAACACCAAAAAAGGCGGACACACGAGATTGAGAATTATCTTTTTCTATCCTTTTTTAGTTATACTTTTTTTAAAGGGGAGAACACCCATTCTCATGATCTTGAAATCTTGAAGTAAAAAAAGAAAGTTTTTTTGTTAAGGATCGAAAAAGTTGGCGACGATCAAGGATAAAAAAAAATAAGAAGCAAGCAAGCAACGAGCGATTGTCAAACACCTTGAAAGGATTTTTTTATCTGACTTTTTAAGGATGTCTTTTTTTTCTTTGTTTTCGCGAAAAGATTGTTGCTGCTTGGTTGCTTGCTTGAAGGGAAAATTGGTGGAAGGTGAGCTCTCCTTTTATTTCATGGGTTTTTAAAAAGTTTTTTTTTCATTATCTGAGTTTGCGCGGAGTTAAAAAAAATATATAGGCGTTGCGCAAAAAAAGGTAACAGTCTCAAATTGCATTTAACAACAAGCCTCTCCCTCTCCTTAGAAAAAAAAAAGTAAGTAATCGAGAGAGATCGGAGAAGGACCACCATCATTGTTTCTTTCTCTTTCTTCAAGCCAAGGAGCATCAGCATCATCCTTGCGCGATCAGTTGAGTTGAGTCAGTGGTCAAAAAAAAGTTATATGAAAAGTATGTATCATCATCGCTCCTCATCGGTAGCTGGTTAGTTAACATAAAAAAATAGCAGTAGCACCGATCAAGAAAGACTTTCACATGGAGATCCCAAACCATGAGTAACCAACCAGCCAGTAGCCAACCGGCCGATGACCATTCTTTGATCCCACAATTTTTTTCATTTATTTTTTAAAAGGTCATGTAATGGTCAAGAAAAGTTTTTTTGCTGTTGTTTGTCCTTCTGGAATTCGTAATCGGAGTTGCTTATTCGAAATCTGGACAAAAAAAAAACAATGATAGTTTAGTTTTTTTGTGGTTCGTTCATTCGTTTTTTTAAAGAAACAAAAAAAAATCTTTCTTTTTTTTCTGCAATCCAGTATCTCCTCGAGAAGAGAAAGGAGAGAAAAACAACTAAACCGGATTTCATTCTTAAAAAAAATAAAGTAAAGAAAGAAAGAGTTCAAAAAATGGTTTCAAAAATGCATGAATCATAAGTCATTTTTTTGAGTGCTAATAATAATTATTTCACTTGAAACTATGTTGAGAAGCTTCTAAACTAAAAATAATGATTAGTCCTTTGAATAGAAAAAAAAGAAGCTTGAAGCACTTTTTTAAAAAATATCCTAATGACTCATTTGTCAGATTAGCAATTCGCCTTTTTTACAACAAAAAAAATAAAACATTAAAAAATCTCTTGCAACTTGGTTCTTGTTAGTTAAGTTTCATTGATGTTGCATATTTTTACAGATAGATTGCTAAAGGCATATTTTAACAAATGAGAAAAAAATGAAAATGCATGATCCAACAATATCCTATGGTTTCTTGTATTTTTAAGGTGTTGCCTTCAACAAAGTTATTAAAGAAATTTCAAATCCAATTTTACTTTAAAAAAGTCCCAAACAAACAAAAAATCAAAAAGAAAAATATTGGAAAAATATGTACAAGCAAAAATTCAATTTTAATATATCCATTTATGGAGAAGCAATGGTTGATTCTTCTGAACTTTCTTCAGCTTCCATAGTTGGAGTTGTTTCATGATTTTCAACAACTAGGGTTGTTGTTGTTTCATTATTTCGATTGATTGTAACTTTTTGAATGCGTTTTTGTCGAGGGAGAAAACTATAAAAGAAACAATGAAATTTCATATTTATTTGAATTCCAAATACTTACACATCAGCTTTAGTTAAATCAGGCATAAAGCAAGCAGCGGGAAAAAGATCGAAAAAATTCATAATTTTATTTTTTGCGAAAAAAAGAAAAACTTTTGCAAATGGAAAAAAGCTTTGATTGAATGAGGATTGAGAAGATAGACTGACTAACTGACTGATGTGAATATTTGTTGTCTGGACTAATGAGGCTTGAGTCTTATGATGACCTAAAAAATATATATTTATCACTTTGCAAAGGCATTGTTTCAAATCCCTTAAAAGAATTTATGGCCAAAGCAATTATCTCCGCAGGATTACATTTTTTAAGAGATGGAAGATAAAGAAAAAAGTGTTTTAATTGTTAATGGGTAAACAAAGAAAATAATTAGTTGAGGTTAAAGGTGTGTCGTTACAAGTTTAATCAAGAATCTAATCCAAAAAAAACACCAAAAAGAAATAATAAAAAATGTTGCAACGTTTTTCTTATATTTTTGTATCTGAAAGTGATTTGTTAAAAGCTTTTTTGATATTTCTTTTTAAATTCAAATCGTTTAATAAATGCATAATTAATATTTAGTATCAATGCTCCCTGTGGAATCAAATGGTTTTTTTTATTCATACGTAATTTTCTTAATTCACAATGAAGCCAGCAAAATATGGTTATGATTACCTCCCAATAAATTAAATAATTTTTCAATTTATTGTAGCATAAATTTACTAATCGAACCAAAAAAATCTGTATTAAAACCTTTTTTACTGGCTATTTCCCTTTTTTGATAATAAAAAAGTTTAGCAGAAATTAGAAATAAAAAAATCAAAGGAGCATTTTTAGATTTTTTGATAGAAAGAATTATGCAAATATTAAAATCAGCATAGAAAAATGAATGAAATTTTTTGTTGCCATCATAATAGTATATAAGCAATAAAAGGCCATTAAATTTTCTTCTTTCTTTCAATCCTTCGTGCTTGATTATCGTCGTCGTCAAAAATGAAAGTCGTCTCTGCCTTGGTCGTCGTTTTTGCTCTTCTCATCGCTCTTGGTCCATCTCCTGGTGCTGCAAAAGTTCAATGTCCAAAGCAGGATAACTGCGCAACAACATCGGGGATGATTTCTGGTAAGTTTTTTTTTGGAAATAAAAAGTTACGTTGGATTAATATTCTTTATTATCAAACAGAATTTTTAAAATAATTTTTGCCAAAACATTTTATATTATTTTCAAATCAAATTTTAGGTGATGAAAGTAAAGTTGAATGTGATGAATGCGCTACTTGGGTTTGTGTTCGTAGTGGTGTAGCATATTCTGGTGATGGATGCAATGGTGATTCTAATGTTTGTGGTAAACCTGATGAATGTTACTTTACACATCACGATGGAATTTCTAAAGGTGCAGCTGCATTGGGATTCGGAGCCGTATGTTTATGTTTTTGACTTTTCAATATTTTAATAATATTATTGTTTTAGTGCACTCTCAAATATAAACCTGATGTTACTGCCACTGGTGAATGCACTCCTAACAAAGATGGAACAAAGACTGGTGTTTTAACAATCGGTGGAATGCTTCTTCTTTCATGGATTTTTGGTCGTTTCTAATTGACAAATTTCAATGTTCTTTATTAGGTCCATGTTCATATATTGTAGTAAATGTAATCAAATAAATGCTTATTCATATCTTGTGTGTTTTATTGAAAAAAACTTAAGAATTATTGTTTAGAAGCTTTTTCATAGCTGCTTTGATTTGTTTCAACCAAACCATTTTTTTTTGCAAGTCTTAGATTCAAACATAAGGAGATTTACAACTTTTATTGTTTCTTTGTAAGCTAATTTTGTGCTTCAATAAATGGATTCCAGGAACCTTTTCGCTTTCTTTTGGTCCCTCAAATTTCATAAAATATTTTATCCTCTTTTTTCTTTCACGTTTTTCAAAAATTTTTTTATTTTATAACATTCCCTTTTGCATGAGAAAGAGAGTTAAATAATTTCATATGAATGCATACATACAAAATCTATGCAGACGCATTTTTTCTTTTCTAGTTTATGTTGCTGCACACGACGACCTTGAGTTTAAACTTTTTATTCTTTCTCGTGCTTTTTTTGAAAAAAGGACCAAATTAAAAATAGACAAGAAAAAAGACACGCATTTTTTTTATACTTTTCTGTCATCTTTTTTAACAACTTCCTCTCCATTCTCTTTTCTTCCTTCCCACGTTGTTGAATGCCTAGATTCTGGGGCTGAAGAAATGAGAGTCTTTTCATCCTATTTTTTTTTTTTACTTTTGCACTTACAAACACACATTTTTTCCCTTTTAAAATTTAAATGTCCGTTTCCCTCTTCTTTTTACATTTTTTTATAAAATGAATGCTTCAGACTAAAATCACGTGAATACTCCCTCCATGCTGACTGGCTGCTGTTGCGACGGTCGTAGTTGCTGCTGCAGTTGCAGTCACTTTTTCTGAAATATTGCATTGCTATGGATGGATGGAAGAGGCATATAAAAAGCATGTGTTCCTCCGCTTTTGGGGAGAAAAAAGTGTGTTAAAGCAAAAAATGATTGAAAAGAAATAAAAAATGCACATGAGATTTGTGTAATCTTCCTGACATATTTAAGAGAAAAAAAAGAAATATGAGGTTGACAAGAATTTTTTCTTTTTCTTTTTTGTTAAAATAAAAGAAGATATAAAGTTTAAAAAAGATTGCGTCAGCAGCTAATGCAAAAAGTTTAAACAAAGACAAAAAAGGTTTTTAAACGCAGCAGATATTGTTGCATCAGCCAATGCAGGGAAAAAGTAGAAAAAGAATTAACAGTTGTAACACAAACTTTTTTGTTTTGCCTTCGTCAATCCGCATTCAACAAGAGCAACAGGAACTTCGCCTTCACTTTTACATTCATCAGCCGAAGAAAAAAACACAGATATGAGCAACTTGAATTTGAAAAAAAATATCGACCTTTGTGCTTTTGAGCTTCTTTCGCCTACTTTTTTTTTTGTTTCTCCTTCACCTTTTTGTTCTTGAAAAAATTGAATCACGCGGATATCTCTTTTCTCCTTTTTTTCACAAATTTTTTTTTCCATCAATGACACTAAAAAAGACGCAGAGAGAAAAGAGAAAAGTTAAGTTCTTTAAAAAAAAAAGAATGTCACAAACTCATAAAAAAAGACCAAAAGTGCATCAGCAGCCTTTTTTCTTTCTCCTTTTTCTCCACACAAAAAATTCCCGACTGATTGACGTTGTCTGTGTCATTCTTCTTCTTCTCTTCAACAACTCGAAAGAGCGAAGAGTAATTCGTAGTTTTTGTCATGCATGTCATGTCTTTATGGACACCAGCAGCACATGTGTCTCGTTCGTTTCTATCTCTCATTCCCAATATTAAAAAAAATTCTGTCTGGTGGCTGGCAGCAAGCAGCTGAGAAACTAACTGGGCGAAGGCGGTTTTGGTAGTAGTAGTAGCAGAAATAGCGGCTGACCGAAACTGCAAGGCAAATAAACGTTTGTGGTTGTCTCCGGCCTCGCTGCGTTGCTCAATTTTTTTCTTTCTCCTTTTTTTCCAGCTGCTGCATATAAAAGGGGGCAAGACCAATGCGCTCAAACGTTCTGAAAAAAAGGTGGAGTTCGACACGGAATCTTTTCTATAATACTTTTTTTATTTGTTAAATTTGGCTTAGTTTATTCATTTTTTTCACAGTGACATTAACAAACTGTGAAACTATAAACGGATAAGCTTTGTTGTGTGTTTATTGTGGTACCAGAATTTTAAATAATTCTCTATCATTGAAATTGGCCTGGATTATTGAGTTGACGGAACTGATACTACCAACCAGCCAACCAAGCACTTCATTAAACTATCAAACAAGCCTCTTCACCGTCCATAGCAACTTTCTCTTCAAAGCTTCAATTTTTTGTTCAAAAACCTAAACTTTATCAAACTCCATCGCCTTCAACTAAAACTTCAATCATGCATTTCTTTTCTCATTCACCAAATCGAACCAATATATGCAACAATTCTTTTTATTTTATTGGAACTTTCAAGGAATATCTTTTTGCTTATAAAAAGCAAGAAAATGGTTTAGTAATTTATTACAAAAAAATTGTTGATGCTGGTGATTGGAAAGTTTATATTGAATGTGAAAAATATTTTTCTCTCAACTCTAATCACAATTGTTTTGGAAGTCTTCCAGTTGCAGTTGGAATTGATGGATCAAAAATTTTAATTGCTGCTAGCAATTGGGTAAGTAGTATCTTTTGGAAATTTTTTGTACTAAAACTCGATGGTACAAGAAAAGTTTGGATTTTTATTAAATAAATTTTATTTTTTTAGGAAGATGATGGAAATGTCATGAAAGTTTACACCTTCAGCATCCCCGATCGAACTTTTACTGAATTTGAAATTGTTGGAGAAGCTCCAAAAATCCATCAAATGTTTTTCTGCAGTCAATGTTTCTATTGCTTCATCGCCCCTGATCCTCATGAATCCTCGGAATATTCCATCATTTCATGGTCTCCACAAGTTATCAAACCTAAAGATACCGAAGAAGTCCATACTCGTTTTTTGTATCTTCGATTTAAACTTAAATCAGAAGAAAAGAAATGTGAATTCCTTAAATTTGGCGTCCCACGCTTGCACATTGAATTTGAAGATTTATCTTCCAATGTTACTTTACTTTCAAGAGATGCAATAATTTATGCAA
Source organism: Panagrolaimus kolymaensis (assembly GCA_028622995.1). Lineage (NCBI taxonomy): Eukaryota > Metazoa > Nematoda > Chromadorea > Rhabditida > Panagrolaimidae > Panagrolaimus > Panagrolaimus kolymaensis. The sequence goes on from JAJQJQ010000069.1 coordinate 85,635, forward strand.
CTGGAAATAATGAAATTAAAGTTGGAACATTTGGTGATGAATCTTGGTTTGCTTTAGAAGACATTGATTTAACCATACCCGAAAGTTCGGATTTAAAAGAATGGAAGCAACTTGCATTTTATCAAAATGGAAATCAAATAGAATGCATTGCTAAAGAAAATGAAAGCAGCGATGAAATAAAATCTTATAATTTTGCAATTGATATCGAAAAATTAACTATCATGTAAGTTCTTTTTTTGTTTGCAGTGTGAAAGAAAAAATTTTTGGAGAGAGAGAGAGAGAAAAGAAAAAAGCGGAAGTAAAAAAGACAAAAGGAAGCAAGGAGACGATGAGACGTTTTTTGTGAATAAAAAGTTTTAAAAAAAGAATGCTGAAAGTTTGTTTTTTCAAAAGCTTCAAATTTAAAAAAAATAATGCTGAATTGGAAAATTTTAATAAACATTCGTTGTCAATTTTTCAGTAATCTCAATTCAAAAGGTTTTGTTACTTTTGCTGCAAAAAAAATATTTATGTGCTTTTTTTCTGTACTAACTTGAAAAACCTATTTCTGGAATACATACATAAAAAATTGGGTTAATTTTAGTTGAGTATAATTTTTGCGGAAGTTTTATTACTTTTTCCCAAAAGGAATTAATTGAATGTACTTTTTCTTTTCTTTCAAATTAAAGGGACATAGCTATTTCATGCCTTTTCAAAAATTTCGATACTGGGGCTGATAGGAACAGTTGGGGCGGCGCGTGTTTGAATTACCGTGTCACTTCTGTCTTACACGGTAATTCAAACACGCGCCTTACCAAGTGTAACTTGCAGTGCCCGCAAACGAAATTTCAAAAAAGGCATGAAATAGCTATGTCCCTTTAAGCCATTTTTCAATAAAATGCAAAAACGTAGCCAAGCAGCCAGACACACTACAAAGAAACACCCTTGCAATTTTTTTTTATTCATGTATGTATATGACTGACAGCTGCAACTGCCACTCGTCTGCTGTTATCGAGTCACACGTGCTGTCGCCTGCCTTGCCAGTCAGCTTCGAGTCTTATCAGTTTAAAATATATTTAAAAAAAACTAATACCTTTTGTTTCAATTTAATTTTAAAAGGCTGACTTTTTTTGTTGCTGAAACTGTCTGTCTGCTGCTGCGACTTTGTGACTAAAGCTATTAATAGCCTTATTGGTTTTTTTCCTTCAAAAAAGAAAAAAAAGGAATAAAGAAAAAATTCAATTGGCATTTCAAAAAAAAAAGGATTGCATCATCTCACAAAAAAAATATGTAGCCCCTGCTTTTTTCTTATTTCTTTTCAAATTTGGGTGTGAAATAAAAAAAAATGGAAGTAAAGAAAAAAAGAAGAAAAGTTTGAGGGACTCACAAAAAATATTGGGAAAAAAAGAATGCATCTTCTGACTCATTTTTTAAATATTTTTTCCATTTTTCAGTTTCACCAAAAAAGACACAATTTACACTTCAAAGAAATCAACAAAATCTTCAACAGATTCAGTTTCAAGAAATGAATTTCCAAATTTTCGAAACAGTCGAATCATGGCTGCTTCCAATTCACTTTTCATTCAACATTATTCTAAAATTTTTACTAAACTTCAAGGCCCTCGTTCTTTATCAGAAATATGTTATTTAAATTTATCCGGTTGTAAATCCGATGATTGTAATGACATAGCTCAAAGTCAAAACTCTATTAGGCGTGCATTAAAATTACATGTTAATTATCAATTTGTTAAATCCTATGATAAATTTGTTGTTTAATTTATTTTGTTATTTTGTATAGTTTTTTCTTTATGTTTTTGCTTGTACATAATATGTATCTATGTTTTGTCCTTTCTGATTTTTTAAATCTTTTGTTGCTGATAATCATTCAATAAAACGTGTAAATAATGAAACCTTAGATAAACTTTATTATAACTTTTACATTTTTACATTTAAAAAATACATACATACAAATATTACGAGAAAAATGATCCTAAAAAACAAAAAGGTGAACCAAATGGAGATCTTTTCTTTTTTTGTGGAACTAATGGTAATGCAATAGGAACCAATTGAGGCGATGTTGTGTTGTTGTTTAAATTCATTTCAGCCAATTCTTTTTGAACCATAACTTTTCTTTCCATTTCCAAAAATAGCTTTAAATCTTCATTCGCTTGTGAAACCCTTTCTTGCATCAACTAAAAAATGAGAAGGATAAAATAAAGAAAAAGAATGAATGATGAAAACATACACTACATGAACGATGAGTAAAATGAGCAATTTCAAGTTGAAGTAAGCTTGAGCTTGGATTACTTGTGCAACGACCATAATAATCCATTTGATCACTAAAATATTTAGGAGTTAGTAGTTTGGATATGTGATGGTAATATGTAAATAGAATAAGAAGATATTAAAAGCAATCCATACCTTTCTTTTCTAACTAGCTGCAATTGTTTACGAAAAGTTGTTTTAGATTCTTCAAAAGCCATGCAAACTTTTTCACTTCGATTTCGTTTCATTTTGTTGCAAATTGTCAAATGTTTTTCACAATAATACTTCAGCATCGACCATTCAGAATAAAGACGATTGTACATTTCAACGATGGTCATTCGTTCAGCCAAAATATTATCTTTTTCATGTTCTTTCTTCCATCGAAAAAGTCGCAAAGCATTGGAACAAATTTCACATATTTCTGATTCATAACACTAAAAATTCATGAAGTATTAAAGTTAGCAATAAATAAAGAGAAAACAAACAGTATGTTGAAACAATGGGAAAACATCAATAGTTTTACTAGCATAATTGATAATTCTTTTTGATGATTCTTTTGCTCGAGTTGTTAATCCTTTGGTTGATGCTTCATCGATGGGAAGAACTTGACATTGGCCTAAAAATGAAGCAGGAAAAATGGAAGAAACTTGGTTTGATAAAATGAGGAAGAAAGAAGAAAGTTTCTTCTTCATTCAACAAAAGTGCAGCTTCATTTGCTTTTCATTATCATACAATTTTCAAATTAAAGTAAAGAATCCAATATAAAGCATACCTTTAGTTGAAACATAGATATGAGCAACGGATAAATGACGTTTACAGAAATCACAATGACCAGACGAATCACTTTGACAGCAGCAGCTTTTCACAGGAAATTCTGAAACTTTGAATTTTAACAACAAAAAAAGAAAATAATAAGCACAAACCTGTATAAAGAGATTTGAAGAAACCAGAATTCAGGCTTTCATTAAACTTCTTTTCCAATGTATGAACGATTTCTTCACCAGCGGAATAAATGGGTTGGATTTTACTTTCACGAAAAACACCAAAAAGTATTGAATGACTTTGTCCATAAATTTCAGCAACCACTAATTTCTCCACTGATTGAGCTGGTTTGAGTTCAATAACAAAAAATTCATCATTTTCATTGTGAATTCGTTTGACAGATTCCGTGGTGGCTGCAGCTCCATGTTCAGTTAAAGGTGATCCACCAGCATCAGCATCAACTTCTTCTTCGCCTTCTTTTGAGTTGTTGTCGTTACATCCACTTTTTGGAAATTCAGTTAGAGGCAAAATAAAATTGACCATTGTTGATTTTGAGCATCACAGTATCACAACACAGAAATCCCTTGAATGAAGAAAAGTCGCATTGAAGAATGTTGAAGATGTCATTATTAGAATAAAGTTGAAATTTACATTTTTTCTTCATGCAGCCAAAGTGTTTGAGTTGATAGAAAGTTGAAGTGATAATTCTTCTTTGTTTGAATCTATATGAATGAGATTTCTCATTGTTGTTGAATGACGACGATATCCACTGTGAAAGCACCATAAATGACTTGAGGATCACGAAGACTCTTCACTTTGATACCATAGAGCAATTTTTCATGGGAAACCCTAAAACTTTTTTTATTAGTTCTTTTTCAAAATTAATAATGTCAACGGGAAGAAAACAAATTATGTTTTCAAACCAAATGAATTCGTTCATTCAAAGCAATTTTTTGTGTGGGGATCGCTGAACGTTAGAATAATTTTTGGCTAATCATTTGAGGAACCATTTTTATTTTGCAAATTATTTACTTTTCATTTTCAATTTTTTTTTTGTGTTTTTTACCTTCATGCAAATGAACAAGAAAGTTTTATAACTTTCGTTTTTGCGAGAGGCTTTACCCTTTATAAACTTTAAAACAAAATAAACAACAACAAAAAAATCAAACACAAAACAAAAATCGCATAAAAACATAGTCGTATAATAGTAATCATATATAAATTTAAAGTTTCTAAGCAAGAAAGACATGAAATTCTGAGAGAAATAATTAATGACTCGAGCTTATGTTACTTAAACCTGATTGAATTAAAGAAGATAAAAAGGAAATATCGATAGTCCAAAATGATGACTCGTTTAGCTGGTTAGATAAAAAAGCATTCAAAAACCGTTTATCGTTAAGAATTTAAGAATTTTGAACATCGGAATATCTTAAAATTCAAGCTAAACTTTTTTCATTGTAATACCAGCTTTTATTTCTAAAAATGCAATTGCTCGACTAAAGCTAAAATAGAGCGAATCAACTTCAAAAAAAACCTATAAAAAAGCAATTACAAGTTTTATGCAAATTTTTGAAGCATGTAAAAATCCAAAAATGAATCCCACGTAAGCTTCATTTTATTACGACATTTTTCTCTCTCATTCATTCTTTCAACAAGAACATTGGGGCCTTACCTTCGGTAAGTCCCTCAAACTAAACATACAAACAAACAATCTTCGAAACCGTTACATTTTTACAATCAAAACGTGGACATTTTACACATTAAGGTATTTTTTGAGAACCCTAGAGAGTAGACCTGCTTTTAGGAATTCTAAAAAATTATCAAAGGGGAGATTATGTGCTTTTTTAGAGGGTGCAAAATTGGAAAAAAATAGAGTGCCCAAACACCCATGCGTGTCTACAACAATACAATTAAAATAAACAACATTGTCCATGGCCTTACAGGCTTACATTCCATTTTTCATGGTAAATTTTGGAGCCCTGCCTACGGCAGACCTCCTAAATTTTACAAAAAAATCTTCTCCAATAATCAACGGTTTCCTGGGCCATGCATTTCCATATCTCTCATATTCGGCTACATCTTAACCACTTCGAGGTCCATTCCATAGGTCTAATTACACATGGGCCCTTCAGGCCCCAAAACACATTTCAACCCAAAAACAACCAAATATCGAACCAAACATAATCAAACAATCACCCGAAAATCATTAAATATCAACCCGAAAACCATCTTACATCTCACCCAAAAACAACTAAATATCCACCCAAATATTATAAAAAAAATGTGCCGAACGCTTACATGTTTACAACAATGCAATTACAATAAACAACAGGGCCCTTCGGCCAACATTCCATTTTCATGGTTAATTTTGGAGCTCTGCCTTCGGCAGACCTTCAAAATTTACGATATAAATCGTCTCCAATTAACGACGGTTTCTCTGGGCCACGCTTTTCATATATCTCATAGTCGGATATATCTTGACATCTTCGGGGTTCATTCCATAAGCCAAATTATACTTGGACTCTTCGGAACCAAATCCGTTTTGACCCAAAAACCACCAAATATCCACCCAAAAACATTTAAATATCGATTAATACATTACAACACAAACAACTAAACATTCACCCAAAAGCCACCAAATATCTAACCAAACTCAATCAAACATCTCACCAAAAACAACTAAATGTCCACTCAAAAACCATTTTACATCTCACCAAACATAACTAAACATTCGCCCAAACACAACTAAATGTGCACCCAAAAGTCATCCAAAAGCCACCAAATATCCACCCAAAAACAACTAAATATCCACCTAAAAATTTCAATGCAGACAATCAGAGAAAAAACAAATTTTTCACTTCCAAAAAATGCTTTCAAAAAAAGAAAAGAGAAACTTTCGTGTCGAGAAAAATTTCAAAAAATGCAAATTTAAATTGACCAAAACATAGGGATCCTTGACTCTCCGAAGCGTGAGACCAACATTTTCGGAATCAGCGTAAAAAACTGATCTAGGCTATCGGGACAAAACAAAAAAAAAGCAGAAACGACATACAGACAAACATACAGACAGAAACGACACTCCAAATTAAAAAGGAGGACTGATTTATTCTTTCAACTGATTCATTCACTGGAAGCGGAAGCTCTAATCTTATTCTTTTTGATTGACGATACTTTGTGAAATGAAAAATACTGGAAAAAGTAGCAACGAAATCAAATTTATTGAAGGCAAGAAAGCATTTATCGACAATCCACAAAATTTGTAAGTTAATTTTTTTATGAAACGTTTTTACCATTTATATTTCAGAAAGAAAGCTATCAAACTTTGCCGCTTATTTACTGATAATGTTACTCGAATTGAAGCAATTGGTGAAGGATCGTTTGGTTTAACATGGAAAGTTCAAATTAACGGAGAATCAAAAATATATGTGGAAAAAGTTTATAAACGCGTTTACTCTTTTTATATCAAAGATATCAAAGCTGAAATTCGTGCATTAACTCTTCTTGATGGATGCGAATATTTTCCTGAATTGCTTTACAGTGGATTAAATAAAGAAGGATGCTGGTGTATAATTATGGAATATATTGATGGTGGAACTCTAATGGATCTTTCGAATAAAGTATCAAGAAAACAAGTTGTGATTTCACCTGAAGCTAAACAAACAATTGCTTATCAACTTGCTATTGCTTTAGAATTTTTACACAGTAAAAACTTGACACATGGGTATGATTTTTAATTGCTGTAAGTAACCGTTTTATTTTCTCTTTTAGAGATCTTAAATGTAATAATGTCGCTTTAACAGCTGCTGGAAATGTTCGATTAATAGACTTTGGAAATTCTCGAGATGTTGAAACTGATACCATATTTCCTCCACAACAATGTGTCTATGGAGCTCCATATAAAGTCAAAACGAAAGACGATGCTCTCGCCGCTGATATCTTTGCATATGGTGTTACTATATCAATGATGTATTATCCTTTTAGATCAATATTCATTAAAACTTGTGGAGTATCTTTTATTAAAACTGGAAACAAAGATTGTGATAAACTTCTTCGAAGCTGTTTGAAAAATCGTGTCTCTGATCGTATAAAGAAAATTAGTAGCCACAAATACTTTGAAAATGTTTCACTTCAACCATCATACATTCCTGGTGCACTTAAACATCCAAAAAATATGAAATCAGCGAAATCAAAACCACCGACAATATGTTATCCAATTGGAGAAAGAACGTTTTCTTTATTGTATGAAGAATGCTTCAGAATTCCAAGAACCGAATATTACGAAAAGCTGTCGAATGAAATTCTCAAAAATGATACCATTGAAAAAGAAAAAGAAGCTCCTAAAAATACTGATTCAAATCGAAATGATGAAACCACTTTTTAATTAACCGTAAAAAATTTGATTATTGTATTGTGATAACTAATAAACTGATTATATTTAAAGCTTTTTTTTTTGCGACACAAATTGAAACAAATAAGATTTTTATATCGAAAAAAACAACAAAAGTACAGTACAAAAAAATATACAACAACAAAAAAACATAGTTAACTAAAAAAGTTGAGAGAATGAATCTTTCGTAATTTCCAAAGCAAAGTCTTTATCCAAAACATCAAAGTCACAGATTGGTTTCGATTCCTTCATACATTTGAGTAAATATTTGGCAGAGAGATGTTGAAGCTTGATTGAATTTGAGATGAGTGAACCATTTGCAATTGCACAAACTGTTGTAACATATATCTTCTTTTCTAATATCTCTTCAAGGTGTTCCTAAAAAACCAAATATAAACAACCTTTTTAAGCTACAAATAAACTCACTTTTAAATCAGGAATATCGTATTTATCAGAAAATTGAAGCAATGAAATAAGTTGTGGAAAAGATAATGAACCAGTTGAATCGCGATCATAACAAAATTCTATGGCAGCTTCGATGACGTCTAAAGTAAAGTCGGTAATTTCCACTTGATTCTCCATGGTTTCTTTCATCCCAGCTTGAAGCATTTTGTTGAACACAGATGAGCGAGTGATGAGAACAATTTTGTGAACCTAAAACACAAATTTTAGATGATCAAATAAAGTCCTAAAATTAACTAACCTTTTTAAGTTTTCCATCAACAAGGATACTAAAATCTTTGCTTTCTTCATTTTCCCATAATTGTTTGCCCAAAACACTTGACATCATTTTAACATTTTGAGGAGAAGGAAGAGGTTTTGATTTCGAAATAGAGAAAGTACCTTCAACTTTAACTATCATTTCACCATTGACCATAAAGTTGCTTTCTTTTTGATAAAATTCATCGACTTCACACAAATATGTATTATGCCAGCTATTTTCTTTATCAAAAGTTACTTTATTTTCGTCGAATACACCAGCAGATGGAATAGATACAGAATAGTTTGCCATGATCGTTTCATCTCTTGCAATTCGAAGCATCAACCAAAGATGAAGTTCTTTTTGTCGTTCGTCTTCATTGGGATATCCAAATTGAAAAGAATAATCCATGCCAAATACCAATGGAAGAGGAATATGTTTAGTTCGGAGAATTCCTTTTTTATCTTTCAAAGCTCGTTTGACTTCTTCTTCATGTATAATCCATCGAATAGCAAAAGGACATTGAACAATCTAAAAATTAAAGCTTTAAAGTGAATCGCAAAATACAAATATAACTTACTTCCATGGAAGAATCTGATGAATCCATTCTGAAATCTTTTGTTGGCGAAGAAAAGTAAAAATAATAATCAAAGTTGAGGAAGGAAAAGAATTCAACAAAACGAAACGAAATGAAAGGGAAGAAGACCGATTTTATTCACCCGAAAGAAAACGAAAGCGCGGGAACAATCAATGCTTTGGGACACTTTTAGGCTCCATTCTCTTATTGGGGCTTTATAAAAGCTATTCAATCAAATTAGCGTTCACATATTTTTTTCTTCAAAAGTTTTGTATAAAAAAGAATGGTATTTGCAACAACAATAAGCTAGTGAAACAAAAAAATATTAATTAGTTAATTAATTTAAAAGTTTAGCAATAATATACAGATAATAAATATCAAGAAGGTAAAAAACATGAAAAGGTTAAAAAAATAGTGAACAGAATGAAAGCAATCAACAAAATTATGAATTTGTAACTTTATAAAAAGCTTTTTCAACCATCTTAAAACAAAGACCTTGCTTAAGGGTATTGAGTTCAAAGACCATTTGAGATTTTTTGACGCAATCAACCAAGGAATCCATGCATTTTTGCTGAAGTTTGATAGCATTTGAGATGATGGATGAATTTGCGAGGCGACATACGTTTGATGTGGAGATATCTTCAATCAAGGAAGCTTCTGTTGCATCCTAAAACAGATTTCGTTAACAAAGGCATCAGCCTAAAAGGCTTACCTTGAGATTCAAAATTTCATATTTGTCAAAAAATTGAAGGACACCGATTTTTTCATCGAGAGCTAAAGTTGAAATCTTGCGATCATAACAAAGTTGGATGGCAGCGTTGACAGTTTCATATGAGAGATCAATGATTTCCATTTTGTTTTCGGTTGTTTCTTTCATTTTAGCATTAAACATTGCTTCAAAAACACGTGAACGAGCAGCAAGGACATTTTTATGAGCCTAAAAATACATAACATTAACTTTGATATGTTGAAAAAGAGAAAATAAACTTACTTGAAGGATGTTTCCATCGACAACAATAGTAAAGTCTTTATCACCACGATTCCATAATGCCTTTCCAACATCATTATCTTCCCATTTTTTATCAGCAGATTCGATTTCTTGTTGAACGCTCAAAATTCCTTGACATTTAAGTGAAAGTTTTCCATCAACGATATACTTTTTTTCAGGATCAAATAATTCATCAGTGGTGCAAAAGATCTCTCCATATCCCATTGATTTTTCAAATTCACTTTTAAGATGTTTAATAAAACCAGCAGATTCAATATAGAATTTGTAAATACTTTTTACATTCTTTTGATTTCCAAGTTGAACTTGTAAAAAAACACCAGTTTTTCCACGATTTGTTTCATTATATCCATTAGGATAAAGACTGAGATAATATTTGACATCAGGAATATTTGAAGCTTCGAATTTTTCAGTTACCAAGAAACCATTGTTTGAATCCTTCAATGCTGCCAATTTAGCTTCAGCGATGGTCCATTCGATCGCAAATGGAGATTCGATTTTCTAAAAATAAACAGAAAAAGGTTACATTGAGAGTGAATAAGAACTTACATTTGAAGTTAAAACTTCTGGAGTCATAGCTTTGTTGAAAATTGGAATAATTGACAATTATCAAAAGAAACGAACAATTCAAGAATTTGATTGAAATCACAAAATGATGATGACGAGATGAAAAGCTTTTTTTTATCTTTGATTTTACAAAAATCGTGAAACTTTCATATTCAATCGTTTACTATCCCTAACTACTTTCGCTACATGATTCAAAAACCCTTGAAACATAAGTTGTCCAAGGTTTTTTTTTGTAAAAAGCCGTTAGTCAAACAAACCCATTATTTTTTTCTGCTTTTTTACACCATCACTAATTAATTTTATATTTCATGGAAAGCTTTTAAAAGATGGAGATATTTGATGGCGTGTACTTTGACCATTCGCATTTATGGATTTTGAATCGGCAGAAAATGTATGTGTTTTTTGCGACTAATTTTATGCAATGATTTAGTTTCATAATCTCTCCACTCAATCAAAGTATCACCAAAATTATCATAATTCCTATTTTGTTTGTTTGAAACATGTTTTTTTTCAACATAGTTTTTTCTGTCTGATGATAAACAAGAAAATTGGTTTATTGGTTTTGAACCATCGAAAAATAAATTAAAAATAAAATGAAAACTTTTTTGTTTCTGTTTTTTATCCTATAATTTTTTTGTGTTACTTTTTTTCAACTTTTTTTTTATTTCTTGAAACTTGAAGTCTCGAGAATCTAAACGTTTGCTTTTAATTATGAGTACTATGAGTGATTCACGTCCCATTGTTGTTGAAATGAAAGATGCTAATATTCAATGCAAGCGAACGGTAGTGCATTGTGGTGGAAAAACTCGTTATATTGTATTGATTCAAGGAGCATTACTTCTTGCAATATTTATGGCTTCCATAGTTTGTTGGAATCCTGCGATGTTAGTTATAACCGATATTACTACTTCGCCCATATATGATCCAACTAAAAATCAAACTGCAGAAGATTTTAATCATCCATCATTGCCTTATCGAGATCGACGAATTGTTTATACTCCGCTTCAAAAATCTCTTAATTATGCTGTTCTTTATGTTGGCGCTTTAGCGGGCGTACTTCCTTTAAATATGATGTTACAAAAATTTGGTACACATAAAGTCATGATAGGCGTTTCTATTTTATGCATTGTCACCACGGCATTAACTCCTTGGGCAGCTGTGACTCACTTTAATGTGTTGCTAGTGGTTCGATTATTTCAAGGCATGACTTTATCGAATCCATTTCCCGTTATTGGTGCAATAACAAATAGTTGGTCATCTTTAAAAGAATCCGGAGTTTTTGTTGCATTATTAACGGGTTATTTACAAATTTCTTCCATATTTACTATTCCTGTTTCGGGTCTTGTTGCAGCTCAATGTAATTTTATTTAAAAAACGATATATTTTAGTTCCCTTTTTTAGTGGGTTGGGATCTCGTATTTTATATTCATGCAATTATTGGAGTAATTTTATGTGTTTTATGGAGTTATAACTTTCGCGATGAACCATGGAAGCATCCATTTGTGAACGATCGAGAATGGCGTTTAATTTCAGTTGGAAAACCAAATATGAAACTTCGTTATAAACCTCCATATAAAGAAATATTTAAATCTCTTCCAATTTGGGGTGTTTGGCTTGCAACATGTGCAAATTATTTTGTTGCTCAATTTGCTATTACTTATACCCCACTTTATTTTGTTTATGTTAATGGTATGACTGTTACCGCTGCAAGTTTACTTTCAACCATTCCTTTACTTATTCAACTTTTAATTAAATTACTTACGGGTGTTTTATCAGATAAATTAGATAAATTTAGTGAAGTTGCAAAGGTAAATTATATTTGAGGAGTATTCACTCATTTTTATCGACCAAAATTTAATCCTTTTATTTCCACGCATACATAATTTTTTTAGATGCGCTTTTTTAATACTATTGCATTTTGGGGTTGTGGATTTTGTTTGATTCTTGCTGGTGCCCTTCCACAATTTAGTTCTTCTTTCACGGCTTCTTTGATTGTTCTCGGCACATCTCTTCAAGCTTTTAGTGCTGGTGGTTTTACTAAAGGTGCTGCACTTGTTGCAAAACAATTTAGTCCACAAGTTATGGCTGTCATGCAGGTACATTAACACTCTACAAATTCCATTTCCATAATAACTTTTTGTTTTAAGGTTATTTTATGTTTATCACTTTTTGCTGGTTCATTTATTGTTCCAACATTGACTCCCAAAGGATTACATTCAGAATATGCTATAGTTTTTTATATTTATGGTGGATGGCTAATTATATCAAATTTAATTTTTTGTTATTTTAATGATGGTAAACCTGCGCCATGGACAAATGTGCCACCATCAGAGCCATCATCGAGCAATAATTTATCGAGAAATGCATCTTCGAGACATGTAAAAATTTCTGATTCTCAACCAACCATTATTAATGCTATCAATCTCCCAACAAATATTCCTCCATTAATTACAGTATCAAAAAATGTCGATGATGAGGATATTAATTTTAAAAATAATAATCAAGATTTGAATGTTTAGTTAATTAGTTTTTTTTGACTGCTGCTATTGTTGAATTCGGAAAACAAAATGTTTAAAAATTTCAGATATGAAATAAGCTTTTTTTATTTCTGCTTTTTTTTATTTCTCTAACAGCCATGGCATTGCTTTAACAAAATGTTTCATATCAAGATTTAAGTCATTTTAATGGTTGTTTTTAATAAATGGCAGCTTTTTTTTTATCATAATCATTAAAGAGTTTATTTCACATTTTTGTAAAACATAGACGCAACTCAATAAAAGCAAAGTGCTATTAAATTTAAGTATTATAATATTAAAAAGACACATAAATATTAAATATTATTTATTATTATTAAATTAATTACTAGACTTGTTAAAGCTTATCTGAAGCTCAATAACTAGAAAAGTCTAAAGAATCTTAACGAAGGCGCTTGTATTATCTAATGATGGAGATTTATCTTGATCGTTGTTTCCATTCTTGCAGATATTATCGTCGCCTTTGCATTCTTGTCCAACATAACTTTCCAAAATCACAGACAACATCATTTTTAGAAAACAAATAATAATAAATTATGTTAAAAAAACTTTTGTTTTCGAGGATGATGAAGTTTGAACAAATGGACTATTAAAAGTTTTTTTCAAAATACAAAGCCTATCATTTAATCAACCGATAGATAAACTTATCGAATATGTAAATACCTTCGTTTAGTGATGTTGCTATTTGAAAAGGTTTTATTTTAATTTGATTGCAAAATAGCAAAATCACGTAAACATGCATTTTTGAGCAAAAAAATGTTTATAATATGATTTTTAAATATGTAGAGTTTAGTCGATAGTTTTAAAACAACAACAGCGATCACAAACAATTTTGCTCGCTCTCGAGAGTTTATCAACGTACAAATTTAAAATTAGAAACAAAAAATTTTGTAGACACAACAAATAATGTTGATAATATGTAATTAATTAATTTAATTAGAGAACGTGTTTTTTCTTTATATTGTTTTCTTTTTTCCATTCGATTCAAACTCGAATGATTTGTGAATTCAGAAAGTTATTTTTGTAATAGGAAGGCGTCATGATTTTTTTTATTTTGTTGACCATTGATTTTTTTTTGTTTTCCGTTAAGTTATTTTCCCTTTTAACTGACCATTTACTTAAAAATTTTTAAAAAGTTAAGTGAGTTTGAAACATGCATTGTCCAGCGCATCTCCTTTTTTCCATCGCCTTCTTTTTTATTGTCATTTTTTTACACGCATAAAAGAGATGAAAACTCAATCCTTTTTATAAGTGGCGTAAAAATATTTATTAACTCGCTTTCTTTCCATTGAATTTGAAAAGGCAGACGTTTGCATTTTTTTTCCTGCAAAAAAAATATGAAGTGAAGTCTTCCTTTTTTACATCTCAAAGAAATTTGTTTTTTTAATGGATTTGTTAAGTCACCATAGTTACCAGGTGTTTTTGTATCTAATCTCTTAAAAATTAAAGTCAATGTCTCTAAAAATTAGATTAGTTTTTTTTATTCAATTTTGTCTAGACCTTTAAGGTTTAAACGTCTGCTTCTTATTTTTTTGTTTGAGTAGCAGTCGTCGATATTTATATTTATCATTATTTTGTAAATTATTGTTATTATTTTCTTACTATTTTCTTTATTAAACATGGATTCTTCAACCACGCCATTATTTCAGCCAATAGTTGGTGATACATCAACAACAACAACGATGGTATTAACGCTGCCAAAAATATCGGATGCATATGCAGATTTACCTCAACCTCTTCCATCTAAACATGCGATAACAAAATGTGGAAATCGAACTCGATTTATTATTGCCCTTCAAGGTTCCATGTTTTTAGCCGCGTTACTTGGAAATGTAATATGTTGGAATGCAGCTTTAATAAAATTAGCAGAAATTGAAACTTCTCCATTATATGATGCATATTTAAATGGAACAAAAGTTGATTGGACAAATAAAAGTTTAGAAATGGAAGATATGCGAGTCGATATAAAACCCATACAAACTTCATTACTATTTGCAACGAGTTTTGCGGGTTCAGCGGCATTTGTTATTCCTGCACCATGGATAATGAAAAAAATTGGAACATATTATACTCAAGTTTTTTTGGGTTTAATTACCACTATTGCTGCAGCATTAACACCTTGGGCAACTGTAACGGATTTTAATATTTTGTATTTCTTACGATTTTTACAAGTAAGTAAATATACCAAATAATAAGGCTGTCTTGATATCCAATAAATGGCTAAACACAAATATTTATCACCGTTATAAAAGTTCTTATTTCCGCGTTAAAGACTTTCGATCGATTTAGTGTCAAATTTTTCAGGGCGTTGCTCAATGTAATTGTTATCCAGTAATTGGTTCAATAGTAAATAATTGGGCAGCTACACGAGAAAAGGGTATTTTCTTAGCTGTTTTAACGGGTTACACACAACTATCTGCGGTTATTACAACTCCTATAGCTGGATATTTAGCAAAAGAATGTAAGTGTTTATTTTACCTTTTTACTTCCATTTTTTTTTAATAAACCTATTAAAATCCACGCAACTTTAACTTTGAATCTAAAAATGCACCACCTTGACATTTCATAAATTTTCAGATGGATGGCCATCAGTATTTTATTTTCAAGCTTTATTTTGTGGAACGCTTTTACTTATTTGGACTGTTAATTATCGGTTTGGTTTTTAGCTTTCACAAACTTTCTAATCCCCTTTCCTTTTCTCCATTTAGTGACGATCCAGAAAAGCATCCATTTGTAAGTCAAAAAGAATTTTCAAAGATTTCATTTGGTAAAGACAATATTCGATCAACAACCATAAAATCTTCACATTCACAACCTAAAATTCCTTGGTATCAAGTATTTAAACAATTACCAGTTTGGGCGTGTTGCATATCCGCTGTTTGCTATATTTATGCAGTTCAATTTAATATTAGCTTTTTGGTTATGTATTTTGCATGGGTTTTAAAATTGCCTATTACCGTTGCTGGAATGGTGGCTGCTTTACCATTAGCCATTGAATTTATTTTACAATTTTTTGTTGGAATTCTAAGTGATAAAATTAAATTTTTATCTGAACATACAAAGGTTAGCTTTTTCAATGATTTATGTATTGAAGCAAGGTGATAGTAAAAATAACCTATAAATTTCCATATTTGGCAGCAAAAAAAACAAGATAAAATATTTTTTAGGTTAGATTATTTTGCACTTTAACATTTTCGGGTTGTGGAATTGGATTAATAATTCTCACTTTTGTTCCACCTGAAAACACTTTGCTTGCAACCATTTTAACTGTAGCTTCATTTTGCATGCTTGGATTCAATGCAGGTGGCTTTCCAAAATCAGCTGTATTAATATCTCCCCAAATGCCAGCAATTGTTATGGATTGTATTCAAGGTTCACTAAAGTTTGGCCTCCTTACTGGAAGTTTCATTGCTCCAGGTTTAACTCCAAATCGATCATTTGAAGAATATCGATATTTATTTTGGTTTTATGGATGTTTATTAATTTTAGCAAATATATTTTTCTTTATTTTTTCTAAAGCTGAACCTATTGATTTTACTAATCAAACTTCATCCTCTTCTTCACCAGAAGAAGTCATGGAAAATAATCAACGACGAGAACAAGACGAAAATGAATTCGATCATGAAAGTTCTCCAAACCTTTCAATTAATAAAGGTAAAAATGGAGAACCTAAATTTTATTAAACACCTTCGAACGACTTTTAATTATTACGCGTATAATAAATTTATTTTTTCACCATAAAAGTAATAATAAAACTACAAATTTTTAAAACTTTTGCCAAAAAGAGATAATAAAATATTCAGCCTAAATCATCTATGTATGTAAAAATTTAAATATGAGATTGAACATTTCGAACTGTTTCATCAAAAGCTTTAGCAACATATTCAACATTTTTGGTATTGAGCCCACAAAGATTGATTCGACCATCTTTAAGTAAGAAGACTTTATGTTCTTTAACGAGATGTTCAACTTGATTTGCTTAAAAATAAAAACTCATTAGTCTGTTAAATAAATAAGCCTAGAATTTACCTGTTAATCCTGTATATGAAAACATTCCAATTTGTTGAGTAATATGATCCCAAGATCCTGGAGTTCCAAGATCTTCCAAATGTTTACGAAGGGCTGCCCGCATTTCGCGAATTCTTGAAGACATGGCTTGAATTGCTTCAAACCATTGTTTGCGATATTCAGGGGTTGTAAGAACCATATGGACAATTCGGGCTCCATGTGCTGGAGGATTAGACCAATTTGCACGAATAACTAATGACATTTGTGATTTAATTGCTGGGATAAGTTTGGGATCATTTACTACGAAAGTGAGATTACCAACTCGTTCATCTAAAAACAAAGTCAATGTAGTTGCAAACATCTCATTTTTCAAGTTTGAATGAATTCTTTAACCCTGGAAAAAAAGCTTACTATAAAGTCCAAAATTTTTAGCAAATGACTGAGCAACAACCATTTCAATTCCTTGTTCAACAAAATATCGAATTGCCCATGCATCTGCATCAGGATCACCGGAGGCGAAACCTTGATAAGCGATATCAAAGAAAGTAAAATGATTCTTTTTCTTCATAACTTCAGCAATTTTATGCCATTGTTCTCGAGTTGGATCCATTCCAGTGGGATTATGAGCGCAACCATGAAGGATAATAACAGATTTTTCTGGGGCTGCTTCTAAATCAGCAACAAGACCATCAATATTTACTTGACGCTTTGATGCATCCCAATATTTATATTTGTTTACTGTGTCAAATCCAGCTTTTTTAAATACTAAATTGTGATTTCCCCTAAAAAACAGAAACTAAAAAAAACATTTGTTGAGAAGAAAAACTCACCATGTTGGATCAGAAACGTAAGCAGTTTTTAAATTTAAAAGTTGTGCAAGAAATTCCGCTCCAGCTCGGAGTGAGCCTGTTCCAGATAAACATTGAACTCCAAAAGCTCGACCTTCTTTAATTGCAGGGGAATCAGCTCCAAGAACAAGATCTCGAGCTGCATTGGAAAAAGCTTCGAAACCCAAAACGGGTAAATATTCATGATTGAGCGTTTCATCCAAAGCTAAACGCTTTTCAGCTTCTCGAACAACCGGGAGAACCCAAGGTTTGCCTTCTTCAGTTCGGTAAGCTAAAAATAAAGGAATATAAAAACCATTCGTTTTTAGCGTCATAAAAACAATGATAAGCGTTGCAGAAAAACGCATACATACCTCCAATAGTTAAATTAACTTTTCTTGAATCTGTTTCATCAAGATAAAGTTTATTCATATAAAAAACTTCAATTGGGGCTGCTTCAGAAACTTGAGAGAAAAAGGATGCCATGTTTGCAACTAAAAAGAAGACTACAAAAGTTAAAATAAATAATTTCTATTAAAAAATCGTGGCTTTATAAATACAAAAAAATAAATAAATTCAAGGGCAATAAAAAGTTTTTTATGTTTAGTAAATATTAAAAAACGTGCAAATACCAAACCCTTATTCTATCCCTTCTTTTTTTGTTTCACACTAATAAATAAGTTTTGTTGTTGTCAAAATCAATATTGAATTGGACGACGATAAAAAAAACTCATGTTGCTGGCTTTAAAAAAAAGAGGAAGAGGGAAAAATTATTTTAGAAAAGAAAAAGCAAGAGGGAGAACGAAAGAATAAAAAAACAAAACGCAAAAATAAAAAAAACGTATGTATGAGGTCCACCGCCGCTCATCATTAACACATCATTTAACTCTTTTGCATGTGAATGGGGTGATTTGACTCTTCTTTGAGATAAAAAAAAATACGTGTTAAAATTTTAATCGGGTGCATACTACGCTAGTTTCATGTTTTTACGTATGTTAATGGTCTTATCAGAGACTTGAAATAATAGATGCCGACTTTCAAAAAATGAACTTAAAAAAGAAAAAAATGTTTGGTGCAAAGTGAATCATTGAAGCAGATGATAAGCAAAAATATTGGTCTAATAATGGAAACACTGAAAATTGCTAAAGGGACTAACGGAAAGAGAGTTAGTTAATTACATATTTTTTGATGGAAAAGATACTCTAGATTATTCGGAGTTTACTAGCCATATTTGGAGACGGAGAAAGTGAAAAATGGGTTTAGTTTATGGTTGAGGATCCTTTGCTATTTTGGCATACATCCTTCTCTTTTCACAGCTATTATAAAACGCTAGGTCGTAAAAATTAAGGATAGCCAAACAAATAAAGAATTTTTAAAAATGCTAATCACAAAAGGATTCTTTCCCTGATATTTCACGAGGTTAGCAAATAAATAAATGAACGAGCAATACAGAATACAATAAATTTCTACAAAATTATCAACAAGTTTGGTACATGACATCGATAAACTATTTTTGATTATTTATTTATGGATTAACCACTTTCAAGCAAGCTAAAATTGATGATGCAAAACTTTGAAGAAAAAAACTTCGAAGAAAAAAAAATAATAAAACGAATTCAATCAATCGTTGCTTTTCTAAAACAAGCGTGATTGAATAACAAGTAAAATTCATTTTAAAATAACCTAAACTAAATTTTAACAATTATCTATCACAAAAATGAATCATGCTGAAAAGTTCAAAACGATGTAATTTTCTAAAAAAAAAACTGATATTTTTTTTTAAAACATCTCAAAAAAATTCTTAAAACGAAAACTTTTTTTTAGCGTTTATCAAAAAAGTTTCAATGTTTGCAACTGCTGCTGCTTGCTGATGGATGTGATAATGGATTCTGATGCTCCTATGCCATCAACTTCTTCGGATAAAATTGAAGTTTCAACCAACGACGACGCAACAACATTGAATGAACGAGAAGAAGAAGAAGCTGCACAAATTTGTTTTGAAACTATTGTCAAACTTTTAACTGATCCACCAAAAATGTGCAGTTTATTAAAACTTCATGATTATTCACTGCCTCCTCAACCTGATGATGGACCAAAGCTGCCTCAATTGATTTTATCTCTTCGTCAAGCATTTACACATAAAACGATACTTGCTCGAGCTGCTCGTCATTTTCAAAATATGACTGATGATAGTTTATATTATTTAACATCCATGATACCTGTATCTCGCAATATGGAAGAAGTCTTGAGGATGGTCGTTGATGAAACACATTGTATGACACCTGATGGTCTTTCAAAACTGATTCAATATTTATGTGATCTACTTGCTGAAATCGTGCCTAAACGTTATCGTGTTGATAAAATGATTGAAATGTCTGAAGCAGAACTTCAAGAAGCTGAAAAATCTTTACCGACTTTTGAAGGTGACTATAATATCGATGATTGGCTTTCTTTATGTACCAGCTATGTTCGTGGTGGATCTTATCAACTTTTCGATTCAAGCAATATTACTCTTTCTGAAGTTTTAAAAGAATTTGCTGCTCAATATAAAGGAAGGATTCATGAAGATCTATGGAATTGCTCAAAAAATACAAATGAATATCGAGTTAGTGATTTAAGATATCAAAAAGCTTACACTTGTGCTGATGTCGTAAATTATGAAAAGATTTACAATCTTCTTGGTACTATGGCTGGTTGTCGAAATGTTACATCAAAGGATATTGATAAGTAAGAGTCTTTTTTTTTGTTGGTTGCCAATTTTTCATACTGTTTTTGTAATGCTATCGTTGTCTAAACCATACGTTTTCAGGATGGATGCAGCTGTTGTCATGAACATTTTTCAAGAAATGGAAGAAGTTATTGCAACACAATATGATATGTTATCTCGACAAATGCCTATTTTACGTGAACAAATGAAATCTGGTGAAGCTGTACCTGATAATGGTTTCAATGCAGATGGTGTTGAAAAAATTGAAGCAAATATTATGCACTTTCCTGAGCAATTTCGTGATCTTTTTGATTTTGAAGTGAAACGGCGTGAAGCTGAAGAAGCTCGGATAGGAAAAGCGAACGTGCTGGATGGTCCAGAAATATTAGAAGAAGAGTGATGGATTACTATGTTTTGATTTATATTTACAAAATTGTTTTTATGTTCGTTAATTTTTTATGATAAATAAATTGGTGTTCGTTATTGTTGTTATGATTTGCCAACAAGCTTGGAGGAACTTGATAGTTGCTAAAATCGGTTTTGCAGTTACTGTAATTAATGGACATTAGCTTCGAGACTGTAGCATAACGCCGAATTTTGAAACGCCGAATTTGGAAACCACCGAATATGGAAACTTTATCATTTTGAGGATTTATAAATATTCTTTCGAAAACTACATTCTCGATTGACCCTTAAGATGGCTTATATATTCTTGCAACGATTTCGCGCAAAGTTATCTTTTTCCCCTTTCAACAATTTGGCGCCAAAAATGTTATAGCAATTGCTTCGAAGAATCTAAAATTTCATTCTTCAACTTTTTCTTCTTCTCTTTCAACTTTTCCCTTTCCCTTTTCAACTTTTTTTTCTCCATCCATTTAAAGAGATGAAATATAAATTTTTTTCGTGAATCATTTGAAAAAAAACCACATCTTTTTTTCTAAATTGATTTAAAAAAATTTAAAAAAAGTAGTGCACTGCTTTTTGTAAATTTTTTTCAATCAATTTATAAAAAAAGAGGTAGTTTGTTCAGATGGCTCAAAAAACGAAAAATTTTTATATTTCCTCCCTTTATATTTAAATTCCTTCGCTTTATGCGTTGTTGCCTTACCTTCACATTTATGTGTTGTTGCCTTACCTTCGCTTTTTGCGTTGCTGCCTTACCTTCACATTTATGTGTTGTTGCCTTACCTTCGCTTTTTGCGTTGCTGCCTTACCTTCACATTTATGTGTTGTTGCCTTACCTTCACATTTATGTGTTGTTGCCTTACCTTCACATTTATGTGTTGTTGCCTTACCTTCACATTTATGTGTTGTTGCCTTACCTTCACATTTATGTGTTGTTGCCTTACCTTCACATTTATGTGTTGTTGCCTTACCTTCACATTTATGTGTTGCTGCCTTCGGAAACACCTGTTAACTGGTGGGGGTGAAAACCCTTTTCTCCTTCAAAGTACAGCCGCCTTGACGTGGCGAAGGAGCTTAAGCTGTTTTGATTAATTTAATCAAAACAGCAACTAAGAGCTGTACAAAATAATTTTTGGAATGTTTTGCTTCTTAGTAAAACAAAAAAATTAATCTTGACTAAAATCGTATTGAAAGCACTTTTGGTATTTATTTGTGTGTTTTATAAATTCATCGGTGAAAAATGGCATCAAAAATAGTGGAATGCCAGCTTGTACAACAATATATTGATAGCTTCGAATCTAGTTGTTTCATGTTGAAGCCTTTATCATGGGAAGTTATTCATGACATTATCATTTGCAATACAGCAATCCATGGCCAGCTAAAGGTTGCTCATTGATCTGTTTTTTAGTTTTCTAATTACAAAATTAATGCAATTTGTTTACCTTTAACTTCTCCTCAATTTTGATCCCAAAGATTTCAAAAAATCACAAAGCTCTCTATCTTTTATACAGAATTGATTTATTTTTTTGCAACAAAAATAAAAAAATAAATGTAAAATAAAGGTTACCGACTCTCATCCATCCGACGACAGTTATGCAAACACAACAAACAATGCACTTTCCGTCGTCGCCTTTCTCAAGTTCAATTCAGGAAGAAAAAATATGGAAGGAGAAAGATTTCTCACTTTGTGAAGCTGCGGCTGATGCTTGCATCTCATCATAAGAGCTCTTTTTTGAAGAAGGAGGACGTTAAAAATTTTATTTTGTTTTTTTTTTTGGAGAAAAATGGGCGGAAAGCATTAAAATAAAATAAAAAGCTTTGTCGTTGTTGTTGAATCAATTGACTTTTTTCATTCTATCTTTTCAACTTTTAAACTTTCTTTTTCAATTTTATTTTTTTCTGGAATATTTGGTATTCGGTTAATTCTATGGAATAATAATTATTAATTTTTGATTTATAATGGCAGCAGCTCCTAGCACAGTAAGTTGCTAAAATTATTGATAGGGAATTTATTATTTATTTTCGCAACTATCTTTCTTTTAATTTTAACATAAATTTGGCTCATGTCAAGGAAGCTTTGGCTTTTTTTTACTCATGTTCGTATTATAATTTTTACAAAATTCTTTAAAATAATATTTTTTGACTAAAAAAATATTCATAATTTTTATTTTGATGGAAATTTGTTAAACCTTTTCTTTTTTTTGTTGCTTTACCCTTTAGAAAATTCTTCAATCCCAACTTTCAAACCTTTATCACTTTTTTTGGAAATCATGTTTTTATTTTTATTCATTGTGTGCCTTCTCATATTGCAAATAAATTCAGTCTTTCGAAATTTACTCTAAATTTGCAAACAAAAAAATAAAACACTCCAAAATGCAAAGCTTTCTTATTTTTACTCATTTTTTCTTTTGCTTTCTTTCTTTTTTAAAAGTGTTAATCAAACATTTACATTTAAATAAGTTAGTTGGCTGAAAAGGTTCCATTTAAAATTTGTTTACAAAAAGGATAAATCACATTCTTAGAATTTGGAGGGGAAAATACCAATTTGATTTTATTAAGTTTTGTTTACTAAACAAAAATAAACAATTTTCCTTTTTTATTGTTTGTCTCTAAAAAACGAAATGAAAATAATTTTTGAAATCAAAATTATAAGTGTTTTATTTATTTTGAAGTTAACATTTAGGACTTTCCTTTTGAGGTTTACGAGCCTTTCTTTTATCAAACTTTTCTAAATCATTATTCATGAACGGAATTTAAGAAGAACAAAAATTAATAAATCCTATTTAAATTTTTTCTATGTATTTCATTTTTCAATTTTCTTTTTATTAGTTGTCTCTCACCTTTGTTTCATTTCTTCTTTTCTTTTTCCCAGAAAAGTTTTTGCAAAAAATTTAACGATTTAAAAATATTTGAGCACTTTCTTCTTTTGTGGAAAAATAAAAATAAATAAATAAAATTATGATTTTATTTTATTTTTTTATGATGTTCACGAATCGCCGCCACCTGGATTAAAGTTTTTATTTTCACTTTAAAATGAAAAAAAAAAGTTTGATTTTTCTTTCCCAAAATATTAACTTCAAAAGAAGGTGCACTTTTCTTCAACGAGGTTGATCGCCTAATATTCTTCGACGATGACGACGATCGGGTCGGTCGAGTTGCTCGCTTATCGGAAAACCAAAGTTGCATGAAATGTTTTTCTCATTTTCGTCCGTTCCATAATAATTTTTTTTGCGTTCATCGCTGCAAAAGCAATAGCGTAAAAATCTCTTCATTTTTCTTTTATCTTTTTTTCTTTGCGCAACTTTAAAGTTTTTTATTTGAATAAAAAAAGTTTCAAGCTCATCATCCATTTTTTTTATTTTTTATTTTCAACTGAAAGGAAGAGAGAGGTCCTTGAAACTCCATTTTTCTGTCATTCAGCTTTGACAAAAAATAACACACGTACAAAAAATCCGTCTCTCTATTCTATGTTGTTTTTGTGAAGAGGAGGACACAGCAACAATAAAAAAATCAATGCTTTGTATTTTTTAAAAATAATAAACTTTTTTGTTTTGTTTAACAATGGAAGAAGAAGAATCTGTAAGTTTTATGAAATCTGATAGATAGCATTTTCTCCTTGAATAATAAAAGCTTTCTATTTTTTTCTCAAAATTTGACCCGGCTTCCATGAATAAATTATGGTAACAATCTTATTTTGTTGTTGTTTGTTTTTCAGGATTATGCAAAAGAGCAAGAAATTAAACATCGACGTAAAATAATTTTACCTTGTGTAATTCCATGGGAATGTGGAAGCAATAAATATGCAAGTCAAAAGGGCCAAGGTGGATTTGGAAAGATTCGAAATACCAGTAAGTTCTTTGATTTATTTTTTGACAGAAATTGGTTCGATTCTGCCTTTTTTGAAAACAATTTTTAGACTAAACTTAAAATTAATCTCGAAAAATTAGAGCTTTTGAAAATCAAGAAAGCAAACTTTGTGTTAAGAGTAAATTTTGTCATTTTGATACCGAAATTTTTTCAACATAGGAGTATTTACAGCTAAATTTTGCAATGATTATAAAAAACATTTATTTTTAGCCATAAAAATAGAATCATCTAAACCTTTATCAGATGGAAACAATGGAGAAGTGCCATTTCATATGTGTCCAACCATTCATGAAAAAGGTGCCACTCAATCAGGTCAAACTCCATTTGGCTCATTTCGGGAACATGTCACTAAAGTTCAAGAACATAATGATGAAGAGAAAAAGAAAATAAACGATATGCTCGTGGATCCTAAAGCCACTGAGAGAATATTAAAACTTTGGTCTAAACCAAATCCAGAAGCAAAAAATTGTGAACTTTATGGAAAACGTAGAAATAATATTTCGGAATCTATTGGCGGAAGACGATTCACTCACGAAGAATTAATTAAATCACGAGGAGCTCTTCCAAGATTTCAAAATTTTCAAGAAACTAGCGCTGCCAAAGATGCCAAAGTTGGGGAAGCTCCAGTAACTGGATATCAAGCCCGCAGGCAAGCTACTACAGTAATAAATGGCTTGGATTGGACTGAACAAAATCAATTGGATTCCAATAGATATATGGCATGGTTGGGCGGACAATTAACCATGCAATCTCAAAGTCAAACAGGAGGATTTCAAAAACCTCGAGATGTTGTAAACACAAGTTATTATGCAAGGTTAATGAGTGAAAAGGATTTAACCGCTGAACAACTTTATCAACTTCGAAAAGCTGATAAAGAAAGAAAGGCAGCAGCTTCCGCCGCGGGTGAAAAGAAAAATGAATCAGAAAACGATGAAATCAAAGAGGAAGAGGAGGAAGGAGAAGAAGAAAATGAAAATGTCGGCAGCGATGAATATATTACTGCAACAGTAAGCCGTAGCTTGGATTTGTAATAATAAAAATAAAATAAAAAGCTTTATCATAAATCATATCACAATATTTTTTTTCTTTTATTGGTCAACAATGCTTTTAATAATTGTAATAAATCAGTTTTTCTCTTTATAATCATGGAACCTACCTAAAGATGGAGTCGAATGCAAAAAAAAAATCGTAAATTTTTTGATGGATAGTTTGATTGCTTTTTTCTTTCAAAAAAATTTCCCCAATCATCATTAACAATTCAAAAACAAACCTTTGCTATTCGTAGAAAATCCTTGATAGATTTACTCATGTCACGAAAGCGATAACATTCTCAAGGTCGGAAGGCAAAATGCCTCGATTCAAAAAAATAGGTAGAAGCAACGAGAAGGATTTTGTTTCGCGCTTGGCGAGAGTCAACAAAAATATTTGCTTGCAAAGATTCATTCTTCTTTCATTTCGATAAAAATCAAAACAACTTTTCTTCAATATTTTGATTTGCTTCAAGTCATTTTTTTGAAAATTGACGTTAAAACTACCAAGTTTTCATCGTTTTGTTCTTTATTAACTTCTTTTGGTGTGGTTAATATTCTTGGATCTTCTTCTTCCTTCTATTTGAACTTGCTCGTGGTTATTCAAGATGGCTGCTCTTCAACTTTATCCACATGGAAACGCTCCAAGTAAGTTTATTTTTAAGCGTTTTTTGTTCAAATAGTTAACATTGTTCTCTCATAATATTCTTCTCTTCTTCTTTTTAGACTATTATCCATCATCAATGGTTTATTACCCTCAACCTTCATTCCAACCATCAAGTGAATACTCTTATGGTCAATCTGTTCCTCTTCATCTTCAACATGCTGACATGCTTGATTCATCCTTCTTGACAATGCATCCATCAATGGTTCATGAACAGCAACCTGTTTATTATACAGTTGATGGAAATGGAAGTTTCATTCTTCTTAATGGTCATCTTCAACCTTTCAATGCTTCTCCTGCTTTATCCTTAAACCAAAGTGATGTTAGCAGCAATGAAAGTTTCCATCGTCCATCAATTGGTTCAAAATCTGATGGTACTATTGCTTCTCAACGGAGTGAAATCAAATCATCTAGTTCAGCTAAATGTTATGGTAGTATGAAGTCAACTGATGGTGGAATGAATCGCAAAGCTGGTGGTGGTGTAAGCTTTTTGCATAACATGTTTATATAGCATTTTTCATCATCAATATTTTAGAAACCTCGTCTTAACGTTAGCTCCGCATACAAGACTCAACTATGTAACATGTTTCATTCTCAAGGTGCATGTAGTTATGGTGCTAGATGTCAATACGCTCATGGGCTCCACGAAATTCGTCCTATTGTGAGTTTACTTTTCACAATAAGCCTTCTAAATCATGTTTCTTCTTTTTCAGACTCCACATCCGAAGTACAAGACTCTGCTCTGCAATAAGTTCAGTACTCCTCGTGGCTGTCAATATGGAGAAAAATGTCATTATCGTCATCCATCCGATCCTGTTGCTGCTATGTATGCTACTGCCGATTCTAATAATAACCAATCCGGCTAGTATTCTTTTATCTCCTTAGGAATTTTTTTACTTTTTTTTGTAAACCTTTTTTTAATTTATTTTGCAAATGTATTTTGAAAACAATAAAAAAATTTCTTAAAATTTATTGTGATATTTAGAAGCATTGTTTGTGACTCAAAGAATTCTTGAAGTTTCATTTGCTTTTGTGTCGGAAATTGATGGAGTTTTGGAGATCTTTGTGATTTCCACTATTGCCGTGTGATATTATAATATCTTTTGAGCATGGATCGAAGTGGTGGTAAGCTAATGAAGGTCACCAATGACCAAAATTAAGGAGGAAAGATAAACTAGACTTGAAGGTTGCTTTTGAATGTGGGTTTTTGCGGTAAAGTATTAACTTACCTTGGCATTAGTTAGCTGCTTGTTAGGTAAAAGAAAAAGAAACTAAAATTTACAACTTTTTGTCAAAAATCGGAGGTTGGCGAATTCGAAATTTTTCATTTCCAAGTTTTCGATCGATAGACAATAATCTCAAGGAATTTATTTTAATGTTAGCATTTGCAAATTTGGTTAAAACAATTTTTCTTTTTATGCTCCACTAAATTTCAAAGATGTTTAAAATTTTATTAATATAATCAAGCTCTTTAAATTTGTTACTCTCATTTTTTAAAACTTTATTTTCCTCCAACCCTTTTAGCTGGATTTTCCTTTGTACATGATCGGTGATGAACTTCCAATCGATCGGGCCCAAATGATCGACCACACCATTCACATTTAACTAAATTTGCTTGTGAACTTTTCCACATAAGTTCATTGGTTGCTTCAATATCCACAGAATTATCTCCTTTAAAAAAAGTATCATAAAAATTTGCGACTGTCAAAAAAAAGGGAAACAAATACCTGTTTTAATTATTTCAGGTTTAACAGGTTCAGGTCTTCGCTGAGATTTAGGTAGTTTATTATTTTCAACATGCCATTTTTTTATACATTGTGGAACATGAATTTCAATACTTTTTGAACCAAATTGTCGCCCACAAATATAACAATAAACCGTTGGAGCTGCTTTTCGGGCTTTTGGTGGACCAGGAGTGAAATTACTATTCTGCAAAAGTCATTATTGTTAATATTAACGTGAAAAGTTTGGACATCGATGCCTAAACATGTGTCAGGTTTACAATCTGAATAAATCGAAGCTACCGTTATTGGATTTGAAAGAACTTTCCATTTTTCAACCTCAAAAGTTTTTATCAAAACAACAGACACAAACTTACCATTTTTTTTAATAAACCAATTTTACCCTTTGGACGATTCTTTTGATATGTTTTTTTTACGGCAGAAGCGAACGAATAGAATAAAAAATAAATAAGTACGTTAATACGTAGCTCACAAAACTTTTTTTTCTTTGCTGCTAAACAGTCCTTTTTTGGGAGGGAAATGAGCAGGAGCAGCAGAAGACAAAGGCAATTCTCACTTCCTCTCAATATATAAAGCGTCGAAATATAAAAAGTTTTTGCCAAGTTCAAAATTTTTCCAGACACCCTGTTTTTTTGTAAATTTTACAAAAAATGCACTGCTCTTTTTGTAAACTTGCGGGGCATTTACAAAAAGAGCAGTGCATTTTTTGTAAAATTTACAAAAAAACAGGGTGTTTTGAAAAATTTTGAACTTGGCAAAAACTTTTTATATTTCGACGCTTTATATGGAGAATGAAAAAATGGCACGGGAAGTAACTTTTCTTTCCTTCTTTTCTTTTTTTATTTACGCTTGTTTATTTCTTCCAAAAAAATAAAATAAAAAAAGTTTGTTTCAAACGACCAACAACAACAAATTTGCAGGGCAAAATAAAAAATATATCGATGGAAGATTCAGGAGTTTTTCGAAGCAGAAAAAAAAGCGTTAGTTAGTTGACTCGAAACAAAATAAAAATAAAAATGGTGGCAATAGAAAAAAGCATATGCATTTAAAATTGAGTATTTTTTTGTTCGTCTGTGAAGATAACAGTGAAACACAAAACACGCGCAAGCAACACGTAGCCGTTAGCAACGCAATATTTAATTTTTTGAGTGTTTATTAATAATAAAAATTTAAAGGTTATCTCATTCAAAGTAATAAATTGTGAAAGATCAAATCCATTCGAGCAATATTGCACAAAAAACTAAAAATATGATTCTAAAAAATTCTGCCATGCATCAAATTCATATACCACTCTTTATTGAAGCCATATAAAAATCAACTAAAACATTTATTCTTATCCCGCATGATAAAACAATTCTACAAGCATAATCAAAATAAAATATCAAAATATAAACGCAAAAAAATGTAAACAAGCATCAAAAAATTAACAAGTAAAAAAGACAGATTTTATAAAAATTAACTGAAGATTTTCTTATTGTTCGTATTGTTCATATTCTTCACCATAATCTTCTTCATAATGCATAACACCGGTATCATGAGTTGCTAATTCACCCATATGAGGATTGTAGGATGTTTGAAGTCGTGGAATGGCTCGCTAAAAAAAGGCAACATTAGTAAAGCAATAAACCTTTACAACAACTTACTTGAACATATCTTTGTCCAGAAACTACACGACCATTGTGTAATGAATATTGTTGTTGAACAGTTGATCGATAAACACTTGATGGCGGAATTGTATATGGTTGACCAGCAGCTCGACCAACAGGCACTCGATAAGTTGCTCCACCCATATTTCTCTAAAAAGGTAGACTTTAGTATAATCTTTATAAAAAGCATTGAAAATCTTACTGGTCGAATAACATTCTTAACTCCACGATTCGTTGGAACAATAGCTCTTACAGCACCAGAAACAGGACGCATCATTGGAACTTTAACATCAGCAGGGTTTTGACCCGTTATCATCGCTGGTAGAATTTTTTGAGCAGGAAGATGTGAAGTGACATTAGCCGTTAAAGTTCCATCAATAATTTGATCAGCATAATCTCTTAAAGCTTGAGGTAAACAATTTCTAATGTGTTCACGATATTCAGGTTGGACATCATCCTTTTCAAGACCATAAGAAAGACCCAGGCGTTTCAGTATTTCAATGTCATCATGAATTTCAAATGGTTGATCAAAATTAAACAAAAATTCAGTTTTATCTGAAGCAATGGAACAATCAACCACTGTATCACGTGTGGTATTCAGAACGATAAAAGGAAGATATATGAGCTTTGTTTCTGGTAGACGTCCTTCAACCTTTTCATTTTCACGATTGCGTTGAACCAAAGTTTTATAAGCAACAAGCTAAAGAGAAAGCATATAGTTGAAGAAAAAATGCAATGAAAATTTAAACCTGTATAACCAATTCTTGTAATTGTTCTGTCTTCTTTCGAATACTTTCTTGCCTTTGAAGCTTTTCTTCTTCATATCGTCGACATTCTTGTAATGAACTTGTTGGCAAACCAACCCAACGTATTTCTTTCTTTTCTTTTTCAATTATATTCATTGCCATAAGAACGTTTAAAGCATCATAAACTCTTCGACGAATATTTTTCATATCATATTGTTGCTTTTCGACGGATTGTGGAGGAGTTCCAAGTGAATCAAAGTATTCTGCCACAAGTTCATCTGCCACTTCATTGTAGTTCGTTCGGCCTTTTTCTTTCACTTTTTCACACACTTTCGTACTGAAATGACGAAGACCGCGAGATTTATCATTTGATCGATAAATTGGTTTATTGGCACTGGCATCCGAAGAAAATGGTAAACCATTAGATTTCTTATTTCCATCTTTTTCATCAGGAACATAATCAAGTCTGCTCAAAGCATTGAAACGAGGAACAACAGTACGATATGCTAAAACCAATCAATATTTTTTCATGGCAATTTTTTTTGAGGAGCAAGCTTACGTGGAGTTGTATATGATCCAGTTATCGTTCGACTATGTGTAGGAACGAGAACACGTTTAGGTTGAGAGCCACCCTAAAAGAATGATGAAATTAGAATATAAAAACAAAAAAGACGAATGTTAACTTACAGTTCCATAAGGTCTTAAAACAGTAATCGATGCTTGTCCATGATGCCCATCAACAAGATGATGATTTACTGATGATGAAGTTGGTCGACCACCTGATGTTGATCGAGCTTCGTGCATTGATGTTGCATTATATCCGCTCATCTAAAAACTTTCAAGTATCAACATAAACCCCGCCAAAAATATACAGTTCAAATACAATAAATTGCGCGAAAATGTTGCAAAAAACCCCGAAAAAAATATTATATCAAACAAAAAATATATGGGAAAATGGCAATTTTAGATATTTTTGGCGCCAATTCTAGAATGACAAGAAAAAATAAAAATCAAATAATGCGCCAGCCAACATTCGAAGGCAACAAGTCCATTTTTTTCTTCCGACGAAAAAATATTTTAAAATTTTTCAAAAAAATAAATATAAACAAATGATTTATAAGTATCTTTTTTATCCAATGTCTTTCAATAATAAAGTTATTAAGTTTTTCCTTTTAATCGGCTCAATGTTTCTTTTAATTTACAAAATGAAAAACATTTAGTCAATGATTGAGCTAAAAAGCTCGATGATGGCAATTTAGCATTTACACCAAAAAGATTTGGACGATTGATAATCATACCAAATGTTTTAGTTATAAAAAAAACAATAAAAACAAATTCTAAAGATAATGAGCCGGACGCTGATATGGTTCAAGCACACATGATGCATTAAATGAGTTAATTAATCTTTGATTTTGATTCATTGCAAGCTTATGTGTTTTTTTTACGAAAGATATTTTCGTTTGAGTTCTTTCCATTTTTTTTTTTGCGTTGTGCCTTTGATAATATTTAATCTCAGATGCTTGGAAATCTAACGTTCAACTGAAACAAAAGCTTTCGTTGAAACTGTAGACAAATTTAATAATGGAGGCTATCGATGATGCTTTAAATTTAAAAAAACCTAAGTAATATAATTAAACGATAAAAAGAAAACTTCTAAACCATTCTCAATATTAAATTAGCGATCAAAATGAAAGCAACAACTTAAAATTAAAGGAATGCATGCTTATCGAGATCATAGAATAAATGGATGAGCAAAAAAATTGATGAAATAATCAAGAGTAAAACCAAATTTATCAAAGGGTTTCACATACAAGAGCTGCTTATATCAAACATTAGTAATAATGACGACTGATTCAAAGAAGTTTTTCTTCGACGTTGTTTTGATTGAAAAAAAAACTGAAACTAAAAAGTTAGGCAAGCAAATTGCCGTAGTAATTCAATCTCAAAGCGATTATTTTGGTTCAGGCGCGTTTTTTACAAAGCCTTTGAAACGGATCTTTTTCGTGTTCAATCAAAAATTGTAAAAACAAAAAATTTTATGTTTCTTGACTCTTTTCCATTTTTATTTGCAACATAAATTACCTTTTTTATTACTTGAAGTTCACATTTTATTGAAGGTAAGTAAAAGACTTTTTATTTGACAAAAAAAATAATACGCAATTCCTTTTTAGGTCTTTTCTTGCAAAAAATGTTTAGAAATAAGATGGAAGCTGATGTCGAAGATAACTCTGTATTTGAATCCACAATGTCTTCATTCAATCCAAAAGATTCTCGATCTGGTTTTCAATCAAATGTCAATGGTCTAGCATCCTTGGTATGTTTTTGTTTACAAAATTTGACATGAAAAAAATTAATGTCATGATTTTAGAATTTAAGTGAAAGTCACAATCATGGTGATGTTTTTGATGAAAGTGTCATGCTTCGTTACACTACTTCTCTAGCAACAATTTTAACGCCAAAAACTGCCATTCGTGTCGCATCTCAAAAGAAGCCTAATTTTAGTGCTCATACCTTTCAAGAATCGTTAAGTGATCCACGAAATCCTGTTAATCCTGCTGCTTGTATCACATCAACTCCAACGCTTAAAATAGCTCCACCAATCGCTTCTTCAACGCCTCATTGCTCTTTCATCCGACGACAAATAGAAAATTCAACTGGGTCATTGCTCTATCCTGAAAGTTCAAGCGAATATGTTCCTGATGAAAATTATAAGAAGCGCATTGAAGTAAGTTTTTCGAATGCTCATCATTTATTTTATGCTTTAAATTTCAGCGCCTTGCTCGTAAAGTGAAATGTGAAGAAGATTACACTGAACAATCAAAAAGAAAAATAGCATATTGGAAACGAAAAGAATCCCAACGATATTCTATGAATGAACTTTGCGCTCATGCTTTACTTGTAATCTCTTATGCAAGACTGGAAACTTATAAAGAACTCGTGACAAGGCTAACCGCTCAACATCGAATGAGTTACACTCCGCCGCCATTAGCAAGATCAATGAGGGCTACATTCACAATTTACAGTATGCAAATCAATCTATGCCGAGGATATTATTTGAGCGCGCCAGATTGTGGTAAATATTTTTTAGTTTTTGAATTCACTAAAAGATTAAATTTTATAGGTAATGATTATGTCTTCCTGGTGGTATTCTTAACTGGTGAAAAAGTTGTTGCAACTGAAATTATTCAAGGCAATGATGAAGAAAATATTCGTTCTCGTCGT
The DNA here is from genome assembly GCA_028622995.1 of Panagrolaimus kolymaensis. Lineage (NCBI taxonomy): Eukaryota > Metazoa > Nematoda > Chromadorea > Rhabditida > Panagrolaimidae > Panagrolaimus > Panagrolaimus kolymaensis. The sequence continues at coordinate 119,274 of JAJQJQ010000069.1, forward strand.
TTACGTGTTGATGAACCCATCCATCTCTCTGGTTTACCACTCAACTTTCAAATCAAGCTTGAAATATATGCATTGAAGATCATTTCTCGTCCTTCTAAAAGTCCTAAAGAATTTGCAAAAAAGGCTTTTAACTTTATAGGTAAGCAACTTTTATCGAAGTTTCCTTTTACAATAATAAACAATTTTTAGGACAATGTCGAGGCCCTGCAACTCCACATAATGCTGAAGACGATTCCGATGAATATGATAATACCTTTACCTTAGTTGGTCATGCTCACTTAACTCGACAAACAAATGGTCATAAATCATTCTTAATCACTGAAAACGAATATCCGCTTGATGGTTCAATGGAAGTTAAATGTGATGTTTCACCTCATCCTGAAGAATTGACTAAAGAAATGCAAGGGTATTGGGTAATTTTTTGCATTTTATTTGTATTAAACGTTTCTGTAACTCATTGCTTCTTTTTTTTTTAGATCTTATGTGGGAATTCAAATCTTACAAAAATGTGGGTGAAAATGGTAAATGGCATTATTCAATTTTATGATCATTCCGAAGAATCTGTTAGTGCTTTCATCGATCCAAATTTCATCATTGATATGTCAACAATATGGAACCGCAAAGTTGAACGTGATTTTCAAGCACTAAGAAACGCTGAAAATGAATTCACATTTTACTTCGATGTTATATCTTTCCCACTTGGATCGGATATGTGTGAACACAAGCGTTTTTCCGTCGCTGTCGAAAGTGAAGAAATGCTTCAAAAATGGCTCGAAAAAATTAATAACTGTTTAGAAGTAATTAGAGAACCACCTTGTTAATTCTCATTTGTTTTATTTCGTTTAATATGTTTGGGTATTAATGTTTGGTTTTGTTTAAAAAAAATTGTTTTGTTGAATTTTTCTTGTGTCTTGATTGAAATCTGTTTAACATAATATGGTAATACCAAATTATCTCTTTTTAATGGCTAATATGAAATTGCGGCGACTCTATTACAAAAATTGGCTGATTGATAGTTTGCTTCTTTAACCGGTATTGCAAAAACACATGTTCAGTTTAAAATTAGGTCACCATAAATATTCTTGATGCATTCTCGTTTATTGTTGTTACATTATCCAAGTTAACCGAAGATTACTTGCTGCAGCACTAATTTTTATCTTCGATGAAATTCTCAAATGCGATTAGCTTGTTTTTGGCAAACTACTAATTTTTTGCATATTTTTAACATTTTTGTTGATTAGTATTTTTTGCTCGTGATTTGTAAAAAAACATTTGTGTAATGCAGCTTGCTTGATTGACAATATCAACCAGGTGGAGATAATAAAAAAAAAAGAAGAGAGAAGAAAAGGCTTCGAAGTTTCTAAAGGATGGAAAAGCTTGTTATCAAAGAAGTTAATGAAATCCATAAAAAGGCAAATTAGTAATTTTCGTTATCGGTGATCAAACTGTCTGTTGCCTAGAGCAATCTCACAAGTGCTGTCAATGTTCCTTTTCCATTTTTTTTACCAGATGTTTTTATCCAAAATAATTGACAGTATTCTGAATGATACGAGCTGCTTCTGTATGATTGAAATTAATAAGTGTCAGAGGTGAAGAGATGAATCAAATTAATATTTATTTTGTTATGTATGGTAAATAAAAATTATGCTTGGGTAAAAGCTAGACTTCATTATTTTTTTTAAATATTTTAATTATTATAACTTCAAATTTTTTTTATTGACATATCGAATTATTCTTTCACACTTTTAAATCATGAATTGAATAAAGAAAAATTTTTACGATGATGACATAAGAATTTTTAAAAACTAAATAAATGCTTCAAATATTATTTTTTTCGCGATAAAATTAAAAATTTAAAAACAAACAAACATGCAAAACCATAAATTAACGACGACATGCGTGAAAGCAGCTGAAATTTATATGTTTGTTCAAAGTCGTTGATTCTTTAACTCTCTTTTTAACAGCCCACTTTTTTCTTTCTTGCTTTTAAATGCATAGTTTTAAATGTGTAATAATAATAAAAAAGTTTACGACAAAATACTTTATTTTTTTTTTCTTCACAAGTTTATTACTTTTAAAAAAGGCGATCTCGTCGAAGAGAAATTTTTTTTTAATTTCTAAACTTTCCATTAGATATACTGTTTCTTTTTTTTCTAAATTCTGTTGATGTAAATTTATTTTATGTATTCTAAAATAAATAAATAAAATAAATGACATGGTTTTCAAAAACATTAGCTTTAAACTTCTTTAGGGAATTTTACTTGGAACACATTCTCTTTATAATGTTTTTCTAATAAACACTCATAAACCAAATAAAACTTTGTTGTTATTATTTTTTTTTTCATACCTATTATTTATGTTTTTACGTAATAATTCCCTAAAGTTTTAAAAAAAATTCTGAGTAATGTTATACCTATATTTTTTTAGTGCACTCTAATTTAATACAAACATTAGTATCACATTTTTTAACTTCGAAAAAAAATGTGGCATTTAAAATATTTTTAATTTCGATTCATTTTGAAATATTTTTCTGATGCTCGCTTTTTTCTGTGACAGTTTTAAATCTAATTAAAAGAAAATTTCTTTCTTTTTAGTTTTTTTGTTTGTTGATTCTTTTCTTATTTTTATTTTATTGCATTTTTTTTCTTCTCGAAGAAATGTATTTCTAGGATTGTTTTTTTAGCTTAAATTTTTTATTTTTGGCAATGTAGTAAGTAAGTAAGCAATGAGGAGGTGGCGGCTGCATATAGCTGTAACTTGATTGACTTTTGTCAAGTTAAAAAAGTTCATTCAAAAGTTTTGAATATTTATCATCGGATGTTTAGGGGTTGACTTGATGGATATAAAAGGGATTTTTTCGAGGAGTAAAAATATTCTTTTATTTGATTATTTATTTTTCTTCGCATTAGCTAAAGTTATAAGAAAAAATATTATCCCACGATTGTTATAAAAAAATATTTAAATTTTTGATCCTCGGTAAAATCCATTTTTGCTGTGATATTTCTGTCTTTTTTTTAAAATTATGGATGTTCGAATTTAGAAAATTTTCAAACTATTTACACATTTTCTTTAATTTTTTCTATCTTCGCCATTTTCTCTTTTCTTTTGTGCGAAATTTTTTTTATAAAAAGATTTTCATACATACATATTTCTTTTCAACCTCCGCATAAATGCAAACTTCAAACTTCCAAGTTATATGTTAATCAAATTTTTATTTTGCACACATTGTTTTGTTTTGTTTTACATATTTTTACGATAATTATCAACCCCGTCAACCCACGTTTCTCAATTTTATTCCTTTAGGTCGGTTAATTTAATTTTGTGAGTTTTAACGTGTGTAAGAACTAACTATAATTTGATAAACTTTAAACAACTAATAAATTTCATATACTCTATTCTTTTTCTTTCATTTTCTTTCTTTTTTTGCATTTATTTATTTTGAAATTTAATAATCAAATAATTATGATGACCTCCATCATCACCCAACAAATAAAATGCGGGTTAAGTGCCATATGGTGTTCGAACTTCAAAGTTATTACATCATTGAACACAATTTTTATGGAGGACTTTTTTAAATTTTTTATTTGATCTACAAACAGGAAAAATATTATGTTTCAGAGGATGTACGTATTTTGTTTGTGTTTTATAGTTTGTCTTAAATATTTTGAGGATTACTGTAGCGACTTATTTTTAACGATTTAGTTTTTGTTTTGAAACACTTCCTTTTGGGTGTATTTTTATTTATTTTAGCCAGTCATAAAGAACTATCGAATGCACAAATAAAAAGTGTACTTTGCCTTGGGGATTCCATGTAATAAATAGGCATAGGTTCAACTCAAAAAAGATCTTTTATGAATTTTAAAATTTTTTCGATGCCAATATAAAACTATTATGAGTCAAATTTTGAAGTTTCATAAATGTCAAAAATTGCACGCCTTTCTAATTATTTCTTGACGTTGCTATTTTAAAATTAAATAAAACAAAAGTCAAAATCGTAATATTTTAATATTCTTCCCATCACCGCAGTTCAAATTTTCCTAAATCCAAATCCTTATCAACTGAAAATAAATTAAAATAAAAAAAGGATGCATCCTCCTTCTTTTTTTTTTTAAAGCTGTCTTTAACCTTTCATTTTTCGTGTATTTTTGCAAAATGACATTTATTTATTTTTTGATGGACAACGTTTTTCTTCTGAATATTATTAGCAGCATCAGTTTCTTCAACAACAAACAAAAAAATTTTATCGTTACACGTAATAAAAAAAATATAAAACATTTAATAAAAAAGAGCAAGAAAAATTATTGCGCAAATTTATTCTTTCCACGAAGTTGCCACGCTGCCACCAATAAAATTTTTTTTAGTTTTTATCATTGACTAATAATTTATTATTCAAAATTTGCCTTTTTTATTTGCTATTTTGTTTTGCCATTCATCGTCGTTGTCGTTGTGTCGGTGTCATCGAGTTAAAAAATATTTTAGTTGTTGCTTTTGCAAGTTTAAAAAAAAAATTATAAAAGTAAAATATGAGGATGATGATGTCGTCGTCGTAGATGGCGATGAGTGGGTGGGCTGAAAATTAATTAATTGGTATGATGAAGATTAAATGAAATATGATGGACTTACCACCCAGAAGATTATTTTTCTCCTTCGATCGAATGTAAAAATTTTCTTTCTTTCTCCACCGAAAAATAAAAAGACTGTATTCGACGAATTAGCAGCAGCAAACTCAAAAAATTTCTCTCTAACCTTTCTTTTTCGCAGAAATTTTATAACAAAAAAATGTTACAGTAATAAAAAAAAAATTTTGTTTATACATTTTTTTCGTATATTTTTTCGAGCTACATAATTCATAAGATACATAGCATGCTTGATCTTTGAGTTTCCATTCATTTTTACATGACGAAACTGATCAACCAACCATAAATATTTTATCTCACAAATATTTAAAATTCAGTGTAAATTTTTTTTGGTGGCTTTAAAAAGTTATGACAAATTTCTTTTTATTTTTTATAAATCACATTATCCTCCAACTTTTTTTTATATAAGGTAATTATTTTATTATTATTATTACTTTTTTTTTATTTGAGAGTTGTGGGCGCAAATACATTTATTAAATGATATTAATTTTTATTTAGCATGAAAATATTATATTAAAAAATGTTTGGGTGGAAGAGAAAAGTTAAATAAATTTGTGGCACTTTTAGTTTTCAAACACAAAAGTTTTTTTTTAGATGACTATTCGACAGATTTTGAGGGTACTTTGTGTTCAACAAAAAAAAAACAGTTACTTTGTGCAAATATAATTGTTTTAAGTAAAAAAATAAATTAAATAATATTTTTGATTTAATTTTTATGAACATATGTGCTTGTTAGATAATTGAGTTTTACAAACACATTATATTTTTTTTGCTTTATAAAATGAATGCCATTCAAATATAAAGTGTTTATTTATTATTCTGACATTTGTAAGTTCACGAGCGCTCCAGGTGGCGGTGGATACTTTAATACTCTAAATTCGCTGCTTTAAAAATATTGTAGAATATGAATAAAGGCTTGAACAGAAAGTCAAGTGTTTTTAAATTTTCCACGCTTTATTTAGGCTTGTTTTAGTTAGTAAAACTTAAATATTCTAAAACTAAGAAAACAGTTTATTTTTATTTTTAAACCAAAAAGTTTTAAAACGATTTTGTTTGAAAAAAAAACTCGTAGTAATTTGCAGTCATGGAATTTCCTGTAAATTTTTTTCTATGATGACTCAATTTTTTAATCTCTTTAAAATTTGGAAAATTCATAGTTTTGATTTCTTTAAAGGGACATAGCTATTTCATGCCTTTTTTGAAATTTCGTTTGCGGGCACTGAAAGTTACACTTGGTAAGGCGCGTGTTTGAATTACCGTGTAAGACAGAAGTGACACGGTAATTCAAACACGCGCCGCCCCGACTGTTCCTATCAGCCCCAGTATCGAAATTTTTGAAAAGGCATGAAATAGCTATGTCCCTTTAATTGCTTTTCTGATATTTTTAAAGCCGTAAAACTTTTGGGATTCATAAACATTTGTAGATCTTCATTTTTTAAAACAGATGTTTTTTTATTCCCTTTAAAAAACTTTAAAATCACCATTGAAGTAATTAATTTTTTTCAAACCTCCTTTAATATTATTTTAATGATTAATCTTCTGATAATAATATAGTTTTTTTATATTTGTGATTACACATTCGAGCTTATCATGTTTCCAACTTTTTAAATTTTATTATAACCAAATTTTTATTTTTTAAAAATCAGTAATAATCAAAAGAGATTTATTTCATTATCAAATAAAATAAAAGTGACCGTAATCTACCAAAAAAGCTTCTAAAAATAAATTTAATAAAAATGCTCGGATGCCTAAAGTTAGTTAATCTTTGGAATTACAATTTTTGGTTTAGACAAGACAGACTATCTATAAACTTAGGTTTAAGACCAACAAATTTTTTATAACAAAAACTTGACACATTTTTTTTTATTTTTTATTTTTTGCAACACTTTTATTTCATTAGCTAAACTTCTTTTTTTACTAACAACTCTAAAACAACAACAAAAAACATAGCAAATTTCAAAAAGTTGACGTTATCTCTATTTCTTTTCTTTTTTTAAACATTATTTTCTTAGAAATTTTTTTTATTTTCGCGTCTTTCCTGAGCTCATCCTTCTTTTTCTTTTGCTTCGCTTCACTTTTTTTTTAAAAATAAAAATCCAATTCATTTTTTCATTTTTTTTTTGCTGCCGTTTGTTACTCTTCCAAATATGCCAAAATGAGAAAAAAGTATTTCGATGGCCTTATCCGTCTTTTTCCTTTTCCTACTACACCTCCTTCGTTTTTTTGTTGTGGTTGTCATTCCTACTTTTTCAAAATATAGCAGGCGGAGCTTCGAATCGAAAGTAAACCTAAAAGAGTTTTTTTGTTTGACGATGGTAAGTAACGTAAAACAAAATAAGAAAAATGAATACATAATTTTTGAGTTGTTTCAAACAAAAAAAAAACTAAAAAATTTTTTTGACTTTTCGACCTTTATTTTTTTTTGTTTCATCATTCTCAAATTTCCTCTCTCCTTTTTTATGAATTATGACCTCTGAATTTTTTATTTGAATATGAATTCCATGCTTCCATACGTTTTTTTTTTTCGGAAGAACAACGTATTGCTTTAGTTCTTTAAATTTTGAGTCATTAATCAAATAAAATTTTATAACATTTTCTATTTTATTTTATTTTATTTTTTCTTGTGGTTATGGATACCATTTATCTTCTTTTCTTTTTTTTGAAATTAAATGATTAATATTCTGAAATATAACAATTCTGAATCATCGTCATTTGTGATAGTTAGTTCTTTGAAGGCTAGACTTTCATTATTTTTATTTATAAAAAATTTTTTTAAAGTTTACGATAAAATGGAATTATTTTTTTGAATCAAAAATAAGAATGTCATGTTTTTTTTTTTAAATTAACGATTATGTGTCTCTTGTAGCTTTCTTTGGGAGACGTTCTTTTTTAATTAATTAATTGATAAAAATGGCCCAATTTTTGTTTAAATAAGTTTAAAAAATTATTTACTTTTTTACATCATCGCTCAGATTTCTATTAAATTTCCATGAACGCCAATTTTGCAATTTCTCTTTGATCCAACAAACTAAACTATTCCAAGAAAACCCATTCAAAAAAGATTTTAAACCTTGACGCATTCTTTTCTTCTTCTTTTCTTTCTTTCAACCTACCTTTCAAACTAAATTTCTTGGAAGCTCTCCTCCCCAAAAATTTTTACAAAGACATTCTTCCCCTTCTTTTTTTGCAGATGAACAACGAGGGAGGGTCAAATAATAATAGCAACAACGATGACGCCTCTCGTTTTTTTGTCCATTGTTATTTATCGCGACGTGTTTCAAACTTCCGAAACATATTATTTTTTTCCTTTATATTTTTTATATATAAATTATGCCAAATTTATTATAGGTAACACACTTTCTTTTTTTCTTCTTCCGCCAGTGTAAACAATGGCTATCACATCTTCATCATCTAATTCTTCTTCGCCACTTAAATGCATAATTAAAAAATGGTCATCAGTAATATTTTTTGTTTTATTATCTATTTGTTTAATGATTGAATGCGATGCTCAAAAGTTAGTTTTTTATTTTCTTTATAGGAACAATTTTTTTATAAATTGAAAAATATGGTTTTGCAAAATAGAAAATTCCAAATTTAATAATTAACCAAAATTTCTTTTCGATACATGTTTTTATATTTAAAATTTCATTAACCAGGATTCTTTGCAAATGAGTTATAAAAAAATGAATGAATAACCAATGTTTAAAAAGAGCTTGAAATTGAAGTTATTGTTATTTAAAAAAAGCCACCAATAATAACACCTTCTTTCTGCACGCAATCTTAATTAAGAACAATTCAAACTAAATTCCAAAGCAACGCCATTCTTTCTTTTGATTTTCAGCTTTAATAAGCTTTGACGTTGTTTGTTTATTTATTTCTTCCGCCATTCATTCATAAATATTTTTTTATAAGGATGAAATCACTTTTTTTAAATATTTATTAGTTTGCAAAATAACGACATCCTCTTCCAAAACACAGTCAGTTTCTCCCATTTTCTTTTCCTAATAACTTTAATTTTATTTTTTGCAAGAGAAAAGAAAGAAAATATGGGCCTCCATTTTTATGCCTTCCTAGAAACAAGAGACACTAACTTCTAAAAAATAACTTATTTTTTAACAAACTTTTTTATGGTCATCATCGACAAAAAAAAACTAATAACGTCAAAGAAAAAAATACTTTTCTTCCTTTTCAAAAAAGAGGGCCATAAAAAGTTTTTTTGTTGTTGAAACAAACTCATTTTCTTTTTCTAATTACTTCTGTTATTTTGTTGGGTTCATTAGCTTTCTTTTTGTTTTATAAATTTTTAAAAGTTAGTGGAAGCAAGTGTTTTTCTTATTTGCTCCATTTTTAATTGAAGCTTATGGAAGTAGCTCTTTTTTTGTTTTGTTCTTTTAAAGTAAAAACAATGGAATTAAAAGCAAAGATGAAAGAAAAAACATAGTTGGTGGCCGCCAAGTAATGATGGTCAGTTTTTTATAAAGGCAAAATGAAGCTAATTTCGGAAACTAAAAAGCTTTTTATTTTTTATATTTTCTTTGAACCGTGCAAATCAAGCCATTAACAGAAAACAAAAAAACGTCAAACCCTCTTTGAAAATGAAAAAGACTGCCACGCATTTTAAAATTATGTAATTTTGCTTGTAACTCGAAATCTTAAAAATAAAAGTTTTTATTGAATCTTGAAACTACACTTTTTACAAAATAAATTAATTTCCTTTATTTTTGGAAAATTACCATTTCAAAACTTTTATTGTTTTTAATCTATAAACAACTACTTTTATAATTTATTATTACTTTATCAAAACAATAATAAATAAATCATTATGTTTTTTTTATTTTTAGCCTTGAACGTGGAGTTCGTGCGCCCAAAGCTAAATTCATCCGATTTGGTCGTGCCATGGGTGGAGGAGGACAGAAATTTATTCGTTTTGGCAGAAATTCATGGGTAAGTTGTTGTTCTTCACATATTTTTTATTTTCCACATTAAACACTGAAATAATAATAAAAAAACGGAAGCCAAAAATAAAAAAGTATTTTTAAACTTTTTACGAGAAAAAAAAACAAATAACCTTAAATAATCATGTGTTGTTATTTTTTGGTTGGAACTAAAATTAAAATTTTAATATTAAATTCATTTTTTTGTTTTTTACTTTTACTACTTACTTTTTCGACATAAAAAAATTTCAAAATGCACTGGTAGCTAAAATTAAAGTTTACATTTGAGATATAATTTTCGTGTCAAAGCTTTATGTTATTGCAATTTTGATGATCGTATGCTTTTTTCGCCATAATTTACTGTCATAACTGTTCTCTTTTTTTGGGGCGTTCAAAATACACATTTCAAACCCGCGAAATTTAGCAAATTCCGTCAGTTTCTATTGCTTTGTTCTTTAATATTTAAACAAAAAATACCGGAACCTCCTCAAACTTTTTAAGTTTCTAAGTTCCCAAAAAAAAAAGTCATGGAATGACAAATTTTTATTTTAGTTTTTTTATTTGCATTTATAATATGGTACTTTTTTTACTTTACTTCTTCTTTTTTGTGATGGGAAAAAATAGTAGCAATTTAAAAAACTTTAAATGTGTTTTTTTAAATATGAAACAAAGTTACTTTTTTATCCACAAAAAAAATATGTGGATGTCATTTTGCTGAACCAACCGAAAAAAAGGGCAAAATAAAAAAGTGACGCTATTGTTGTTCTTCAAAAAAAAAGAAGGATGTGCCAGGTTATCGAACATGTGAGAAAGAAGGAAAGCTATGACTCGAAGGGGTGAAGGATTATGTTTTTATATTTAAAAAAATGCGGAAGTTTTCTTTTTGTTTAATTATAATGACTTCCACGTTCCTTCCATTTTTCTTTGTCTTCCAAAAAAAAAAAGAGAAGAGAATAATTAATTTCATAAAATTACGTTCAAAGCGAGTCGGTTAAAAAAATGACAGAAATAATATTAAAATTATTTAAAATGGGTTTTTGATGTTTATGAAGGAAATTGATGCATTGATGAAAAAAGCAGCCGAAATATTGTGGGCAACATAAAGTTATTATATTTTTTTTGCTATAAAAAAGTTCCAAAATTTTAATAAACTGTTTCAACAAACCAAAAGAGCCATAGAAAAATTAGCTTTGTCTCTTTCTTCCATTTTTTTTTAATTAACAGAAAAAATTTAAGACTAAATTAGTAAAATTCCCCAGAAAGGAGTTTCAATCTTTTAAAAAAAGTTAAACCTTTGGTATTTTTTGCTCGAATAAAATTCCATTTAATCATTTCTTTAAAAACTTTCAAATAAAAAAACAACTTTTTTATTTTTTCATTCATAAAAAAAATGCCGGCGAAGAAGAGAACGACCGAAATAATTTTATTATTATCTTATGAATAATCTTTTTTATTTTTTAAAAAGCCTGAATTAGACACTTTATTTTTTTCATGATGAATAAATAAAATAATAATAATTCGTAATGATACTGCCTACTTTATTTATATGAATTAGGCGTTCGTAGTATTTTGAGGATTTCTGAGAAATGAAAAATTACACACAAAAAAACTTTGTGGTTTTAGATCATTTTTGATTTTCAAATTAGATATCGCTTTCTTCAAAAAAATTTTACCCTTCGCGATTTTATTTATTCATTATCACTAACGGCAAAAAACAAATCCGGTGTCTGCTTCACGAAACTAGAAAGATAATTTCTGCTCGATGAAGCAAAAAACAATGTTGAAAAAAACAACATTGAAATTTTTTCCTCGTATCAGCCACGAATTTCGGTGCCGGATATTTAATAAAGCGATAATACTTTTTTTGCTGCTTTTTTGAGGCTTTTCTGATACTTGGAAATACATAAAATTTACTACTGCCTGTAAAAAAAATTACCCTTGCAGATAAAAAAACAAATTTTAGACTTTTAAATTTGATAAAAATATTTTTGAGAGGGCAGTTGAGGGACCTCGAATGTGTGTGTATGCGTGTTGTGAAAATAAATATAACATCATCATTTGAAGAAAATAAAATAACTAAATCTAACGTTTGTCTAAAAAAAATTGGGTGCCAAAAAAAGTAATATTTAAATGTGCATTAAAAAATAAAAGGCACGTAAGAAAGAAAAATTTAAAGGTTAAACAAACAAACAAGCAAAAAATAAATCAACCTAAAAAGAAGCAAACATTAAACTACAGTGCCCTGCATTAAAATTCCATTCCATATAACTAAAAAAATTATTTTTTAGGATTATGATCCAGAAGTGGAAAATTCATTAGATTTGGAAGAATCAGTTTATGATCAACCTAGTTCGTATCGATTTTATAAACGAGGCGGACAAAAATTTATTCGATTTGGTTGAAAAACTAAAAAAATCAAAAATTTATTTTGGCAACCATCAAACAATTTTTTTTATTTAATTAGAACAATAAGAAACAAAAAATTTGCGGACTTTTTTATAGTATTATTATTATGTTATATGGATAAACAACAGCAACAGCAGCGGCATCATCTTCACCAACACCTAATCAATTTTTCCCTTCTCTTCTTTTTTTAATTCACCTTTCCGTCTTCAATTTTTTCTTTCTTTTGTATATCACTGTTTTTTTTTGCTTATAATTATTTCAATTAATTATATTATTTTCTTTTTAAAAATAAATTATAATGCTGTGTTAAAAGTTTTTTTCCCATTGAATCTGTTAAGGCACGAGTCTGCACAAACTGAAGCCCAAGCGTTATCATCGAGTATGTCTCCTCCTGATGGTATAGCTAAAATTTTATGAATGATCATTCATTTACAAGATATTAAATATTTACATACATAAGTACCTTCATTACGTGCCAAGCTATATGCTTATAGGCTAATAAAAGCGGAGCAACAAAGAGAAGATAATCTAAAGAAGCTAAATTCGGTGTATCCTTCCATAAACCGCATTAACAAGTGTGTGAGTGACTTTGCTTGTTTATTTAACTCGCGTTGATCGTCATTTTTATATTACCCGGTAATGTTGAATTGATGATTAGAACATGTTTCTTGATATTATTTGGTTATAAGTCTCCTTATTGATTGATGGAGGAATTGGGTGTAAAAGTGTCTGTAGTTGTTTGTGCCAAGTCACGCCTGTCTTGCAAGGACTTGCCTTTCATAAGGTTTAACTGTATCCTTCATGCCTTTTCCATTAGCTTGTCGCAGTTTCCCCAACAAATGAATACGTAAAATAACAGCAATGAATACCGTTCAACAAAAAAAAAAGAAGAAGAAAACACAAAACATAAATAAGTCTTACCTACCCATAATTGTCCAATAATTGGGATTTAGAAAATTAGAAATTTTTTGTTTTGGAATGAATTTACCATTTCACAGTATTCATCCACGATGTCTTCCAGTGGTTTTTACTGCCAAATTGCTTTAACATGTTTGTTTGCAAAAATAAAATTAATCAAAACATCATAAAAGTATCAAAAATCACATTTATTTATATCAAGATTTTTGCCATTCAATTAAAATACAAATAAAAGCACTAATAACAAAACATAAAAATATTGTTAGAATACCAAAGATTGCATAAAGTTGAGGTGGAAAAAATGATAAAATTATGTTATTCTTTGGAACAAATGGCTAAAAAACAAGGCATAACTATAAAAAACGACATTAAAAACCAAACTTACAGTAAGTAATAACCATGAAATGAGATATCCACAACCAATGACCGAAGCAGCTAATAATATTCGAGCTAAAAAATTCATTGAAATCCAGCCTTTCTTAGTTTCTGATATTTCCATTCTTCTAAACAATGATGGTTTACATACTTAATAACCTCCTTTAGACCAAAAACAAAACATCCTATAAGGCAACCCAAACCCATAAAACAAAAACAAAAAACAAGAGTCACGTAAATTCATTTTTATTTATAACAAAATTTTTGCAAACAAACAAATAATTACATGACAGAAAAAATATAACATAAAAAATTAGTACCAGTAATAGCATAAAGTGAAAGTGTGAGAAAATAATATACATGTTATTCTTTGGACACTTTGGCTGCTTCCTTCTTCTCCATTCGATGAGGTTCAACAATGATGGGAGCCTTCTTTTGATTTTCTTTAGAATTTTTACCATATTTTGATCGAAGTTTTTCAAGTTTTTGTTCCATTGTTTCTTTATCCATTTTCATTTGTGATGTAGAGGAATCAGTTTTTTCTTTTGAGTTCCTTGTATTAACTGAAGACGACGACGACGACGTATTTTTCGTTGATACTAAAGAATGAATACTCGATAAAAACAGCTTATCATCCAAATCCATAGCCTGAAAAACGTTCATTTAGTAAAGAAATTATCGCCGCTACAATATTTAAACTCTTACTGCTTTGTCGGTCTTCTCTTGATCATCATCATGATCTTCGTTTTCACTATCAGATGCAGCAACTTGTCCTAGATGAAGATCAGCTAATTGTACAATAAGTTTATCAGGAACATATTCAATTTTGTTTTCATTCTCTTCCTCTTTATCCGTATTGCTTGTTTTAGGTTGTTGAAACGATGAATTTTGTGATGGATTTAGATCATACTGCTTGCCTAAAAAACACATCATGATAAGCCAGCATTAAAAGATAAAAATATGCACAAACTTTGACGTTCACCCATGATCCATAAAGGTAATTCAGCTAATTGCTCTTGTAAATGTTCACTTTTTTGATAACATATTGTCGAACAAAATTTTTCACGATCAGTAAAATTTTCATAAACCTTTTTCTTATTTTGATCCAATTTGTATTGTTGAGTACGTTTAACAATGATATCGTTATCACATAATGGCCATCCGCATAATCGTCCAATGAATCTTTCTTCCACTACTTCTTTCCATGAATTTGTATCCAATATATCCAACTAAAAGCATTTCAAAATTAATGACATTTTGCTTTAAACAATAACAACAAAAACTTACCACTGATAAAAGTTTGTCTTCCTCAACGGTATCAGCAAGAGATTCAATAGCAGCAAAAACAGTTTTACGTCGTTGTTCTTCTAGATGCTTTTTAGCTTTCTCCTTTTCAAGTTGTTGCTTCGAAGCTTCTTCTTCTAATATCTTTTTAATTACACGAGCGGATGACGCCATATTTCTGTTAACTAAGAAAATTGAGATAAGAAAAGTCAGAAATGAGGAAGAAAAATATTTCAAGGATAATCCTTTTCACGAAGATGGGACAAAAAAAGTGGAAAAAATAAGCTTTATTAGTTACTAAAACACCATGAGGAATATGGTAATCAATCACAATAAGAAAGAAGCAGAGTTAACATTAAATTACTTTTATTTCTTCAAAAACAATAAACTTAAGACATGCCAACAAACAAAATACAATAAAATTATAAAACCCATTATAAAAAATGATAATTATTCATCATTATCTTCTTCGTCTTCTTCATCGGTTTCTGTTTCACTTTCATCAAAAGCATCTTCAGGAAGATCATAAAGACGAATCAAAGGTTGAAGTGGATCTTTCAAAATAAGATATTTTCCTGGTGGTTTTGCCATAAAGATATCAATGATTGCTCGAAGAATTCCCCAACAATTATCAACATTTAGGGTTATATTTTGAGCACATTCTGCAGGTCTGTATTGTTGAGTACCAAGAATTTCATGTTGAGTTGAGTTACGAACATTTACACGACTAACATAACCAAATTTGAGGTAATCAGATCCAGCAAGAATAGCTTGAAGAGTCCATTTTGCTAATTTGCAGTTGTTGTTTTTCAATTCAGTTGCAAGAACAGCACCTTTTTGATTTTCAAGTTTTGAACGCCAATCAACGCCACCAGATTGAGTGCTATCCCATTCATTGAAAGCTTTGACCGTTATTTTCATTGGTTCATTATTAGGGCCACTAAGAACAGCATCATTTTCAGTACGAGCAATAACAACAATATTTTTACCAGATTCAGTATCCTTACCAAGGTTGAATTTACGGTACCTAAAATCAAGAACATGTAAAATGAAACATCAAAAAGTAATATTACTTGTAAGCAATTTCAGCGCTGCCTTCTTCTTCTTCATCAAAAGGAACCTTCGGATTTTCATATTTGAATGGTTCTTCATTCATTTTTAACACTTGACGACGGAAATTTTGATTGATGAACAAAGCTTCAGTTGCGAGTTCTTTAGCATTATTCAATGAGCCACCTTCAAATGGTGGAGGCTCTTGTGCCGTTTCACTAACGCTAACCATATCAATAGGATTTGCAAATGCGTTCGTTTCACGTTTGTCCAAGAAAAGTTTGTCACCAACACGATAAGCAACGATATCCCAAGAATTGACAGAACGAGATGCAGTCATCAAAGTTGCAAGAATGATATCAGTTGCAAAAACATTTCCAACGTTGTTTTTAGCCAGCTTTTGAATAACTGGATCATCTGTTGTTGAGACACTATAGAACACACCATTGAGACGTTGAAGAGGTAAAGGATTTTTAACATTAACTTTGTCCATTGTCTTGTCGTAATAATGAAGAGCACCATAACGTTCACCTTCACTAAAAAGGAAAAGATATACTTAGAAGAAAAGTAAATACAAACAAACATACATATCTTGTCCTTCAACATTAGGGAAAGAAAGCTTTTGAAGACGTGAAAATTCGATATCTTGTAAAACATTCCAATTTGATTTAACTTGGACACTTGGTGGACGAGCACGATTTTGATTTCTATCACCAAAACGACGACCCATGCCTCCTCGAGTAGGATTTCGAGCACCACCACCACGACGGAATTTTTGTTGACGAGTACGTTCTTTTTCAAAAACACGCTTCATCTTAGGATTTTGATATTTAGCATTTTCACGACGTTCTTGTTCACGTTGAGATACAATTTTCTTCTAAAAATTCAAAGTGGTTAATAAAAAATAGTATGCACAGAAATAACTTACGAATAAGTTTTGACGAGGCTTATAACGTTGTGGAGGACGTTGAGGTTTGGATGAATCAACGATTTGAAAGTTGGCATCTTCATTATCATGTATATAATCAAATTGATTTCCAGCAGTAGCAGATGAACCATAAAGACGTTCATTATAGCGAGCACTTTCAGCTTTCTTGTAATACCGACTTTCACCAAGCCAATCAACAACTCGACCAATTCGATCACATTTATTGAAATGTTGGAATGGAAGATCCTTGAAATCATCAATAACACCAGCCACCATTGCAGAACTTGATGATGGACCAGTGGCGGTGGCAGCAGGACCCCAACCGCCTTGATTTTCTCGAACCATAGGAAGATCAAATAAAGGAAGACTCATTATTTTCCTGAAAAAAATAAATATAAAGGTTTGATGTAAACATGAGAGAAAATGGTGTAAAAGATAATGATAACGAGAACGATGAATAGGAGATTTTACAAAAAGTGGTAACAAAAGATAGCATAAGTTTTAAGGACAAAATGATGCAAATGGAAGGGTGAAAGGATGATGATGATAAGGGAAATATTAAAAAATAGGATTTACAAAAATGATGAACAAATAAATAAATTGCAGAAGCAGAAAACATGGAAGAAGAAGAAAAGCAAAAAATGTGGAACATTGATGAAATTGGGAAAGTCCAGCCACAGACAAACGCATGTTGCGTTCGAGGTATCCGCAGCCGTAAAAATTTTTATTCCAAAAAAAGACGCAACTTTTTCAAAGTTTGAAATCAATCTTCAAAACTTTTCCATTGATTCTTAATTCTTTTTTTTCAACCATCTTTTTTTTCTTCAACCAGCAACAATGTTACGTAAATCCCTTACTCAAGTGGGTATAAAGAATGCAGATACAGAACAAATTATGGAAAATTGTCATGATATTATAAGAAGAAATGATCCATCGGTATGTTTCACATTTTTCAATCCTGTGTTTCATTGATTTTTAATTATTCACAATTTTTTTTAGTATGCAATTGAAAATGAACTTACTTCATGGATTAATCTATTGGATAAACTTGGAAAGCGTCCTGATGATGTTCCACTTGCTTCAGAACTATCAAAATTATCTTCAATTCAAATAGAAGAACTATGGCTTCGTGCTGGAATGATTAAAGAATCCTTAACTCCTGAAGAAATTGAAGCATATGTAAAGATGACAGAAAAGGCTTAAATTTTGATAATTGAAATGTTTTTATTGTTTTCATAATTATCTTTTTTGTATGTATGTGTATATTTTTGTTTCTTGTAATTTTTGTAATAAAGTCATTTTGTTGTGGAATAACTATTAAAACAAAAGTGCTGGGTTTTCGGAGTTATTTAATTTCCGATAATTGATTCTAAGCTTTTGAACATATTCATTCACTGCTTCATCAGCTACCATAAGATCATTAATGGTTCAAACAATTTTGTGGCAAAAAGTGTTGAGTCCAAGCACTTGGGAATTCATCGAGGATGAAAGAAAAAAGTTGAGAAAAACATTTCTCTTCCACGATTTTTTTCTTTCAACTTTCTATCAACAATTTTACCATCAAATTTTTATCAATTTCTTTCATTATTTAGGTTTTCAACTGCTTTCAAAATGGTACGCCACGGTAAAAATAGTACCGCATCAGCTGTTTATTCATATGCCGAACGTAAGAAGGATTCATTTCAATCTGGTTATGGTACTTTACATGCAAGATTGGGCGCAGATTCTGTCAAACCTTTTGATTGTTGCTGTTTATCACTTCAACCATGTCGGTATGTTGATTATTATCTTTGAAGCTATCAGAAAAAAATGTCAATTTTTAGTGAACCTTTGATCTCTCCTGATGGTTATATTTTTGATAAAGAATCCGTTTTAAAGTATATTCTTCATCGAAAAGATATGTATAAACTTGAATTAGCTGCTTATGAACATCATATGAAGATTCTTGAAGAAAAGGATGAAACGGTAATTCATTTTTCTAAACAATTTTCCATGAAATAAAACAATTTTTTTCAGAAACGAAAAGCACTCGAAGAAGAAGCTAAAAAGAAATTTGCTTATAATGATCGACATTTGGTTGCCTCAACTGATCCAGAATCAAATGTTTGTTTTATTTATTGCATTCTCAAATCGTAAACAAGGTTTTCAGGAAACTGTTGAACGTGTAATCGATATACCAGCATACGATAATGATGGCTTACCTGTAGCTGGAAAAGCTTATAAAAGTGTATCGAATATGGCCGCAGGAGAAGCTAAAAAGAACAGGAGTTTTTGGGCGCCAGAAATTGCAACAACGCTCATAGAAGGAACTATCGTAAAGCCAGTAAGATTTTTTGTTGATATTTTCCAGTTACTTTTATCTCGTTTTTTAGGACAAAACAATTTGTAATCCTTACACTAAGAAGTCACTCAAATACAAAGATCTGATGCCTGTTGTGTTTACTGCAATTGATAAATCACTCTCTCATGCTCAAGTTGAAGGAACTCAAGATCGTTACATGTGTCCAGTTACTCGAGATATTTTAACAAATACTATGAAATGCTGCTATCTAAAAACAAGTCATCGAGTTGTGAATGCTGCATGTGTTGAAATGCTTATCAAAGATGGTCAAGATCCCATTAATGGAAAACCTTTAACAAAAGATGATGTTATTACGGTTCGTGAATTCTTTTTTTGCAACTTTTTTTAACGTTAAATTTTCAGATGCACCGAGGAGGTACAGGATATGCCAGAACCAATACACTCAAAGCAAACCTTTATCGTCCTCAAATGGCTCTGGCTTGAATATTTGTAATTTTTTCGTTTCATTGTTTATGTATTTGTTTTTGTGATTTCTCTTTTTTGTTATTGTAAAAGATGAAAAAATAAATGTATATTTTGGAAACTTTGACATTTAGCTTTTATTTGTAACTTTATGAAAAATTATACACAAAATAACACATTTTTTTTTCAAGCCCTTGTTGTAGTTACTTTTGTTGTGCTTATGTTGCTTGCTTTTTCAGCAAACCAATCCAAGCCCAATCCTTTTTTGAAGATGGCATTCAAATGACGTCGAAATACAGTTCGATATTCGATGCTAGTAAAATATAAAACAAAATAATTTGAAGCTCCTGCAAAACTAACAAAAGCACCCGAATACATTCCAATAATCCAAAAATATTCTGGTTCCATTTTCAATGCAGTTAAAGTTAAACGAACGATGGCATTTACAGTCCATCCAAAGAAAATTACGATTGTAATAATAAACAAAGTTTTATAAACTTTTTTTGTGGCACTTGAAACTCCTGAAAAAATAACAACGTAAAACAGGATGATGACTTGCTTAAGAGTTTTTGGAGATAAAAAAGAAATTACCTGTTTTGTATTTAATCGCAAATCCCACAAATGCATAACATGCCATGGTTGCTATATTTAAAGCTGCGCAACAATAAAACCATATTTGTCCTGGAGTTGATGGCATTGCATCGGGTGTGGAACATGCTAATGCAGGTCTAAAAAATTTTTAGATTTACTTTTTAGCCGCAATTTTATTTACCTTTTGGGATTTTTAAATCGAAAATCATAAATAAAATAAAAAAGCATTCCATTGTAAGCCAAACAAATAATAATTATTACTCCAACATAAATTGAAACATTCTTATTTTGATACCTAAATTTCTTATTGATGATTTTTTGTTTGCTCGTTTAAAAAAAGCTGCGACTGATTTATCTTACTTTCCAGGCAACAAAATACTATAAACTCGATCCAAACCAATAATAAAAATTAATATTACGGAACTATTTAATCCTATCAATGGAATGGTTTGTAAATAAACGCATAACCAAAGTGGAATAAAATTTATTCCTGTTGTAAGAAGATACCAATTAGGAATTTTGGGGATAATATTTAATGAGTATAAGAACGATGAAGCTGCAAGGAGATAATTGCAAATTCCATGTAAGCTTCTAAAAAAGTAACATTTATTTGTAAATAAAGAGTCAAAGTCCAGAGAGTCAAAAATTTGAAAATCTGTCAGCAAAACATGAATAACAAGTCCCCGAATTTGCTGCTACATATGTACCTACTTTGTTTTCCATGTAGCATAAACAACGCTGAGATTACTCCAAACTCCAATGATATTTACTAGCGTTGCAACAGCTAATGGTGGAATCACGGCCCAAACAACACCGTAATTCTTGTATTTTTCGTATAACTAAACAACAAAGAAAATTAATTGTAAAAAAATTTAAACTTCAAGGTTTATTTACCGGATTGCCACTTCCATCAATCCATGGTTCATCATTCTTATCATTATTAAATAACTCTACCGTACTAATATTAACTGCATCCATTGCATAAACACAAAATTAGGTGTTAGTTTTTTATATCAGTCCCAAGTTTTTCCTATTTTTATAGCTTTAAATACGAACGGTAAGCATATGTTTTTGATGGTGACAAAATTACATAAAAAATGCAGGTGCTTTATTTTATTAAACTTCATCCCATAAACTTACTTCATTTGATTATGTATGTGTTAGTAACATAAACGGAAAAACGCTTTTGATAGCTTTCAAAATATTTGTATGTATGTTTTTTGTTTTTCACTCTTTCGAAGATTAACTTTTGAAGTTTGCTAATAAAATTTATTAACGCCACCAAACTAAATACACAACAAAGTTTCAACTTTCATTTTAAAGCTAACATAATGTTATTCAACAACAATATCTACCAAATAGTTAATGGAGAGGACTTTTAACTCCTAAAAATTAAGTTGGGAAAGTATGTTTTTGGGTATTCTCATTTCTTTTAAATACAGAACTACAACAATAAGAAAATGTAACAAAATAAAAATAGTTAGTTTATTTATACACAAGTTTAGCAATAATATATATCAAGAAGTTAAAAACATGAAAAGGTTAAAAAAAATAGTGAACAGCATGAAAACAAACAACCAAATTAAGATTTTTGAATTTTATACAAAGCATTTTCAAGAACTTTGGCACTAATAGCTTGATCCAGGGTATCAAATTCAGAGACCATTTGAGATTTTTTGACGCAATCAAGCAAGAAATCCATGCATTTTTGCTCAAGTTTGATACAATTTGAGGTAAGCGAAGAATTTGCAAGACGACAGACGTTTGATGTTGAGATGCTTTCAATCAATGAAGTTTCAATTGCATCCTAAAACAGATTTCGTTGATAAAAGTATCAATTTAAAAAAGCCTTACCTTAAGATTCAAAATTTCATATTTGTCAAAAAACTGATGGACACCAATTTTTTCATCCAAAGCTAAAGTTGAAATCTTGCGATCATAACAAAGTTGGATGGCAGCGTCGACAGTTTCATAGGAGAGATCAGAGATTACCATTCTGTTAGTGGTTGTTTCTTTCATTTTAGCGTTGAACATTGCTTCAAATACAGGTGAACGAGCGGCGAGGATGTATTTATGAGCCTAAAAATGCATTACATAAACTTTGAGATGTTGAAAAAGAGAAAATAAACTTACTTGAAGGATGTTTCCATCGACAACAATAGTAAAGTCTTTATCACCACGATTCCACAATGCCTTTCCAACATCAGTATCTTCCCATTTTTTGTCAGCTGATTCGATTTCTTGTTGAACGCTTAAAGTTCCTTGACATTTAAGTGAAAGTTTTCCATTAACAATATACTTTTTTTCAGGATCGAATAATTCTTCAGTGGTGCAGCATTCATCTTGGCCCCATGTATATTTTTCATCAAATTCATCATCGTAATGTTTAACAAAAATAGCAGATTCAATCATAAATTTGAAATTAGCTTTTATCTTCTTTTGTTTTCCAAGTTCCATAAGAAAGAATATTACTACTTTTCCACGACGATCTTTTTCAACATCACCATTAGGATAAATTCTAAAATAATATTCAACACCAGGAATATATGTAGCATAAAAATGATCTGTTTCCAAATATCCATTTTCTGAATCTTTCAATGCAACCAATTTTGATTCTTCAATTTCCCATTTGATTGCAAAAGGACATTCTATTTTCTGATAACCATATGATTTATTTTGTTAGCAATATCAGAAAAAACAGCTTACACCAGTTGAAGAGGCCGGGATATTCATTGTTGAAAGATGCTATCACTAAAATAAAAAGTTTATTTAAAGGATCAAGAGTTTCACGGAGAAATCAACAACAACAAAAAATGCGCAAAAATATTAAAATTGGGAAGAGTAACACAAAATGATATGAATAAGAAAAAGATAAAGGCGTAGGATTTGGAGCAGAATACACTTTTTTGTTGTTAAAAATGATAAAGAAAAGTTGATGATAAAAAGAAGTGAAGAATCGAAGACATTCATTGAATAATATTTCCAAAATGCGATTCATCACTGAATTTTCGTTGCACGTTCACGCGGCGCGAGAAAAAAAAAGAAGCGAAGAATGGAAGGAAGCAAAAATTTTGCTTCATCTTCGTATTCGAAATTTTCACTTTTTTACAAAAAACAATGAAACATTCTTACTTCTTTATTTTTACTTTTCTCTATCTCCAATCAAATGGATCATTTCCTTTAACAGTTGTATGAATAAAGAAATAAACGGACGAATAATAGGTGGTCTTCTAAAAAAGATAATCCATCTTTTGATTTTAAAGCTTTTATTTCGAGCTTGTTAAAATAATAATCCATCTTTTTACAAAGGAGTTTCTGCTATCCCTGATTGTTGTTGTTATTACGTATAAACAATGTATCAAAATCCAATGTAAGAGTTATGCTAAAGGAAGAGACGAAAGCAAGATTACGTTTTAAAACTATTTATTCAATGACATAAATAAATTCATATAAAATTAATACATACAAAATTAATATTACAAATATCAGTCATCTATCATACAAACATATTTTTACCATCCATCCATCGATCAGGAGCTCCATCATCTAAGCGAAAAAGTAACTCCCATTATCTTTGACTTTTTGAAGAAGTTGACGAGAAATGATGATACGTTGAATTTGAGATGTGCCTTCATAAATTTGCAAAATTTTTGAATCACGATAAAGTTTTTCGACAGGATATTCAGTATTGAATCCAGCTCCACCAAAAACTTGAACAGCATTTGAAGAAGCTTCATTCGCAGTATCAGCAGCAAATCTTTTGGCGATTGATGCATAGTAAGATCCATTTCGGCCGAGTTCAACTTCTTGTGCAGATTTGTACGTCATTAAACGAGCTAATTCCATGTTGGAAACCATATCAGCAAGAATAAATCCAATAGCTTGATGGAACGCGATTGGCATACCAAAGGTTTTTCGTTCAAGAGCATATTTTGAAGCTTCATCAAGGCATCGAGCAGCAAGACCAACAGCCCCAGCAGCTACACCAGGACGAGTATAATCGAATGTTTTCATAGCAACTTTGAAACCTTCACCAGGAGCTCCAACAACTTGAGATGCAGGAATTCGAACATCTTCAAAAGTGATTCCACGAGTATCAGAGCAACGTTGTCCAAGATTGATTTCCTAAAAATAAACAAAGTGAAAATTGGAAATATATTAATGATCGTGTAGCTTATAAAAAATTTACCTTTTTGCCGACAGTAATTCCAGGAGTATCAGCATCAACAACAAAAGCAGTGAATGATTTGGCATCAGTTCGTGCTAATACGAAAAACCAATTAGCAACACCAGCATTGGTAATCCACATCTTTGAACCATTCAAAATGTATTCATCACCTTTCTTTACAGCTTTGGTTTTGATTCCAGCAACATCGGAGCCTGTACCAGGTTCAGTGACAGCATAAGCACACATGAGAGGTTCTTCAATTAATCGTGTAAGAAACTTCTTTTGAACTTCATCAGAGCCAGCAATAATAAGTGGAGCTGAACCAAGACAATTTCCCATCATAGCTGTTCCAATTCCAGTGCAACCGTAACCAACAGCTTCAGCAATAACAACTTCAGCAACAAGGCCTAAACCAAGACCACCATATTTTTCAGGAATTGAACCATTTATGAGACCAGCGGCATGAGCTTTCTTAATAATTTCCCATGGATATTCCATTGTTTTGTCATGATGAGCTGCTTTTGGGATGATTTCTTGTTTGACAAAGGTTCGAACAGTTTTTTGAAGTTCAAGGAGATCATCATTGAGGTCTAAAAAAAAGTTCGAGTTAAAGCAATATAATACTATAATTTACAAAAAAAAGATAAACATACCAAAGCTTAGACCACTAAGAGATGATGAAGCTCTTCGTCCAATAGTTGAAGTTGCTTGGATGAATACTTTTGAAGATAACATTTTTTGAGGGCAGCGAAATTCTTCAATCAAACAGATTCAACAACCAATCGAAAGACGATGGAATGAATGAATGAACGACATCGACGAAAAAAAAAACTTGCAAGAAAAATAAAGAATCAAAAAAGCCATTCGAAAAAATTAGCATAATGTCCTTAGAAAGTTTTTCCCGCGCAGCTGAAGATGCTTGTTGCTTCTCCTATTTTGCATGTTTTTACCATGAAAAAATGGAAGCTCTTCGATGGCTTCAAGTTTGTTTGATAAAATAAATTCTCAAAAAGGGTTTCATATTTTTTGCTTAATCTTTAAAACACACATAAAAGTTAGTCGATCACCGTATAATTCGTGTTTTTTTTATCCCATAGTTTTCTTGTTTTACTTTCGTTATTGCTTATTCAAAGTACATTTTTGCGTTCAATGTTGCTTCGAACTATTTTACTTTTTCGTTTGACTTTCTTTGCTAATCAACACCCTTTTTTAGTTTCTTCCATTTTGACGAATCAATCCATCAACTTCAAACTTATGGGATCGGGCGATTATCATATCGATATCAACAAAGAAGGTGACCTCGTCTTCAATTATGATAATGATGATGGTGAACTATTTAAATCAAAGAAGTCACAATCTCTCCTGAATTATTTCAAACAAATTCTGCAGAAAATTCTTAGAAATGATGATTCAAGAAAGATTTTTTACTTTTTATGTGTCAACTTATCATTTTGTGGAATCGAGTTCTTCTTTGGATTTGTCAATGGCAGTTTGGGCCTAATTTCTGATGGATTTCATATGCTTTTTGATTCAACTGCTCTTGTTATGGGATTGGTTGCATCTGTAATGGCTCGATCAAAGGCTTCTCGAAAATTTTCATATGGTTATGGTCGAATTGAAGTTCTCTCTGGTTTTATCAATGCTTTATTTTTAATGGTTATCGCTCTAAGGATTTTACTGGAAGCTGTTCAACGACTTTATTATCCTACCGAAGTTGATACAGACAAATTGTTGATTATTGCTGTTATGGGACTATGTGTTAATTTGTTTGGAATGTATGCTTTACATGGAGATCATCATCATGGACATTCACATGGTCATGGTCATCAATATTCTCATCGAAATGCTAATATGGAAGGTTTGGTGTTTTCTTTGTGGCTTTCTTTTAACGTTTAAACTTTAGGCGTCTTTCTTCATGTTCTGGCTGATACACTTGGAAGTGTTTTTGTTATTATAAGTACTTTGTTAATTGAATTCTTTGGCTGGCAATGGTCTGATCCTTTATGTTCTCTGATTCTTTCCATTCTTATTCTCACATCTGTTTTTCCTTTGTTACGATCATCATCTTCTGTTCTCCTTCAATGTGTACCAAATGAATTATCTCATGATCTGGAATATGCAATCAAAAATGTGGTCAACATTCAAGGTGTGATATCGTATTCTCAACTTCATTCATGGCAACTCAAAGCTGATGTCAACGTTCTAAGTATTCATTTACAAATATCTGATGAATCCAATGATCAAGTCATGTGTCAAATAGCAGAACATTATTTCAAAGAAGCTGGCTTTCAACATGTTACAATACAAATTGAAAAAGAATCATTCTTTCGAAGATCTCAAAACCGTGTCTCTAATCTCCATATTCCAATTCAAAAAGAAACTCATTATGTTTGAACTATTAATAATTTTTGTATTGTATGTTTAGGATTTTAAACTATTTTTTGTTTGTTGTTATTTAATAAAGTAAATTGGATTTATTACAAATACATTGTAATTTAAAGCAAACATCTTGTAAAGTTTCAAGGATATTATTACTTAGAGATTAGTTCCACTATGAAGCGAGGTTATGCAAAATTTATAAACATTTTTCGCGGTTTTGAAACATTGCTACCAAGTAAGAGTTTAACAATTTATGATGACATAAAGACAATGAATCTAACAACACACGGTTGTAAACATTTTTGTTGTTGTTGATTGAAAGTTCTGTTTTGTATTTCCACTCATAACTAAATTTTGGCAAAATGTTATTTATATAAAAGTTTTAAATAACAAATTGGCCGACTAAAAAAATAAAATGAAAAAACATTTCTCCACGCGTTCAAAAGGTGCATCAATTCTTGCACCATTAAATCATTGAATTTTACCTTCTTTTTTAGTTTTCTTATTCATTTTGGATCCCACATGCTAAAAAATTTCATTAAGTTGGCAGCTATATTGGGACTCACTAATCACTAACAAAAATATGCAGAAATAATCGAGGAAAAATAATTTTAAGTCCGTCATAGACAGGCTTAAAAAAACTTATTGTTGTTTTCCATATTCGCGAAGCATTTTGATTATCGTGAAATTATTATTTTTGTCTTTTAAAATATTTTGCTATTCACAAAATCTATGACATTTTAGAAACATGGGTAAAGTATTTCGTTCATTTGGAGAAATATGGAGTAATCCAAGTGGAAAGCGAGCAGTATTATCATGTTTTATTTGTGCTTGCTGCTTTATTTATCTTTTATATGTAGTTTCTGTAACTCGATCATTGGTACTTACAGGAGTGGCATGGTTAACAATATTTAGCTTTTTCGCAGTTTTTTCTACCATTGTTTCATTGGGTGTTCATTCATCTTCAACTGACACGTAATAAAAAAAATTATCTACCTTCTTTTTTAACATAAATCCTTTATTTTTTTTTAAGATACACATTTGGATTTGTTCGTGCCCCAGTACTTAGCGTATTTTCCACATCTGTATTAGCTCAACTTTCTGCAATTCTTCAATTAAAAGAAGCTCTTGAAAGTGTAATAGCTGCCGATCATCATCATGGTCCCGGACATGGTGTAGCTGCAGGGCCAGTTGTAAATCACTATTTTTATTCCGCTGCTTTTGCATCATCCTTATCACTTTTTCTTGCGGCTTATTCCGTTACAAATCAACCCTTTCAACATGTTTTAACTGCTTCACAATCAAGTTCATTACAAGAACATGCAACAGATATATCTTATTTTATTTGTCAAATATTTCCTGGTATGTCAAGATTTTTACTTCCTCGATTAAATGCAATGTCGTTATTGGCATTTATTTCAAGTATATGTTGCATTTTAACTCATTGGTTTATGAATGATTATGAATGGTTTGATTCCCTTGCAACTTTAGCTTTATCTACAGCTGTATTTTCAACCATGTATCCAGTAACTTATTATACTGGAATGATTTTACTTCAAACTACTCCCACTCATGTTCATGCACAAATTGATCGATGTTTATCCGAAGCAACAACGGTGGATGGAGTGTTGGAATTAAAAAATAAACATTTTTGGCAATTGGATTTTAATACCATTGCTGGAACAGTGGATGTTAGAATTCGTCGAGATGCTGATGAACAAATGGTATTAGCAATGGTTACTGAAAAATTATATTCTGTTGCTCATACTTTATCCATACAGGTAAACCCATTGAGAAAATTTTTTTCGGCGAAGATAAGTAACAAAATTCCATTTCAGGTAGTTAAAGATAGCGGTTGGAATGATGCAGTACCAAGTTATGTTCCACAAGTTCCATTTGGTGCATATCAAAGCAATGGTGGAGGACATTCCCATTCTTCACATGGTAGCCATTCTCATTCACATGATCACGATCATAGTCATGGTGGACATGGAGGTCATAGTCATGGCCATGAAGCCCATCACAATCATGCTCATGACCATCACGATCACGACCATTCTCATGATCATCATAATAATGAAGTGCTTCATCATCATCATTAAACTTTTATTATAATTTATTATTATTCATCGAGAGACTGTCACGCATCTTTCATCCCAAAATTTTCTCAACCCAAAAAAAGCAATCAGCAAAATCTTTAATTTTTTGACAACACGATTTTTTTTTGAGTTCAGAAACCCTTTTTTATTTATTCGGCAGCTTAAAAAATGACAAAAAATAAAATAGCTAATTTTTCTTACAGTATGCTAACATTTGGTGAGCCTAAAAATTTGCTGCTACATCATACAAAAGATTGCCAATTCAAAAATCTCTAACACTTTTGCAAAGTGAAATCTTTTTTGTTTCTAAAAAATTCGTGCTTCTTCATGCTTCTTTTTTTTCTGATTTTCATAAACCTTTTTATTAACTTCTTTTTTGTTTCCATTAAATTCGTTATGTGTGGAATCACATAATGGACTAATAAAAAATAAAACATCCCACTTTTTTGTGTTGTTTTGCTTGACGGTCTCTCTTTCTTTGTATTTGTAATATTTTTTGATAAAGTTATTCTTTCTTTGTTCGTTGTTGTTTTTATTTTGGTGATAGAATTTGTTAAGATTTTTTTATTTATTATAAATTATTATGGGTTATTCGTTTAATTTAATGTCAACTTAAATTGGCATTTGCCATACAAATGTTTTTTGCGTTTGCGTTCTTCATATGCTACAGTATCGTATCTTCAATTTATTTACACTTTTATTTTTCAGATGCGTCGATCTCTTATTCGTTTAGCTGTTGATAATGTACATCGTCGTCGAATGGTTGAAAGAATTGTACGCGTTGATCATGCTGGAGAATTAGGTGCTGATAGAATTTATGCTGGACAAATGGCTGTACTTGATAAAAATTCATCTCTTCATGATATAATCAAAAAAATGTGGGATGAAGAGAAAGAACATGTAAAAAATTTATAAACTCGTGATAATGAAAAGAAACTTAAACCCTTTGTTTTTAGCTTGATACAATGGAAAGACTCGTCGCAAAACATTCAGTACCACCAACTCGATTTGCTCCAATCTTCAGTTGTGCAGCTTTTGCTCTTGGTGCTGGTACAGCTTTACTTGGAAAAGAAACAGCTATGGCATGTACGGTTGCAGTTGAAGAATTAATTGGTAGACATTATAATGATCAAATCAAGGAACTCATAAATGATGATCCAGAAGTTCATAAAGAATTATTGCAAACTTTAACTCGCTTACGTGATGAAGAACTTGAACACCATGATACTGGAATATTTCATGATGGACCTAAAGCACCATTCTACAGCACTCTCAAATGGGTAATTCAAAGTGGTTGCAAAGGCGCCATTTACATTTCAGAAAGAATTTAGTTTATAATTGTATATGAATTGATTTGATTGTATTAGTGAACGATTTAATGTATGTGAAGATAAGAAATAAACTTTATTTTAGCTAAACCTAAATTTTCATAACAAAACTATACACAACAAACAAAGATTAAAGTTAAACTAAAATTATTCTTCTGCTGGATTATGGAATCTTGGAATAGCTTTGGCAGGTCCAAGCATCCATGCTTCCACTTTAACAGGTAGATTATCACCATAAAGATCCAATAGAGCTTCTTTATCAACTTCTTCGTAAATGGATTTTGATGGTTTTTTTAGTGTTTCTTGTTTGATAAAAGGTTGAAGCATTTCAAATTGTGGATCGACACAAAGTTCAAGAGGTGCACGTTCCATTGATTCTTTCCATTCTTGACCATTTTTAGCTGCATATTTCTTTGATAGATATACCTAAAATTAACGAAAACTTGTTAGAGACAAAGAAATGAAGCGACATACTTGAAGAGGAGGTAAAGGAAAAGTATCATTAAAAACTATTTCTTTCATAGAATTTTTGTTATTCAAAAATGAAGCTTCTTCATGTTTATGAATTAGACGCCAATCAGAGCGATTCAAATCACGATTAAATTCATAAATACCCAAATTTTTTCCACGAAAAGTCCATTCAGCCCAAATTTTTCCTTCATGCATCCAACGATCCATTCCTGGGCGAGCCTAAAATTAAAAATTGGAGATAATCAAAGCTTCGAAGAAAAAAAGTACATACCTTAATAATCTTCAAATATGATGGTTGATTTGGCCATTTTTGTATCCATTCATTCTTAGTAACATATCTTCCACAACCCAAATTACGAAGTTGACATATTATTTCAAATAAAAATTTTCCTTGTGCATTGAAATCATAATTTCCAAGGAAGCGAATCTTATCCAACACGGACATTCTGAAAAAAAAAGTATTTATAGATTATTCAACTAGAATGAATGCTAAAAAATGGATTGAAGCTCGGAAACAAAGGTTTAAAACTTTGAAGAAAAAAATGCAAAAGTAAAAACTTTATGAAAATAATTCTTGAAACGAACAAATTCATAATAGTTTTTGCTTTTGCTTTTGCTGCCACATCTTTTCTTCGGGAAGATGCTATTTTACGTGCTTTCAATTTTCACCAACATCAAGTACCAATAAGATCATCAATTTTACAATTGCTATTACATATTTTAAAACCTTCCATATCCCTCACATTTCTTAATTGTATAAAGCCTCCTTTCTCCCTTTTTTCCATTCCACCACCTTCATCATTTTACCTTTTGTTTCAAACGTGAAAATCATCCTTTTTTTCAATATCTTTTTTTAAAACTAAATCAATCAATATTCATCATTACAAAATCCTTCATAAAATTTTTTTTAGCTCATGTATATATAAACTTTCACTTTATTTTTTATTATTATTTAAACCTATAATTATTGCCTTATTCTCACATTTCCTCAAATATACAATGGTACCAACGAATGTGAATCGTATTAAAATTTTACCTCCTCCTTCAAATCCATTACAACCTGAACCATGGTGTGGTAAACATTTAAATGAGCATGAAGTTCCATTAAAAAATGTTTATAATTATGCTAATAAAAAGGATACAAATGATAAAACACCCATGTGTAGGGTTGCTGAACTTGCCAGGTATAATAAGGTTAGTTGTTTTACTTTGATTAAAAGTTTGTATGATTAAAGAAATTTTGTTTTTAGTTAAAACACGAGTATATTTTATTGGATGAAGATGGTCCAGCTCATAAAAAGAAATTTACGGTTAAATTAGTGCTTTGTGATGGTGAAGAATTTGAGGGTAGTGGAGCTTCGATTAAAAAAGCTCAACAATCTGCTGCTGAAGTTGCAATGGAAAATTCAAAACTTCCAAGACCTCCAACAAAAATTAAAAAGCAAAGAAAAGATGCAAGTAATCCGACAATGTTACTTAATCACGTCGCAAATCAATTGGGTTTAACAGTGCATTATGAAGATGAAATTCAACAAGTGAAAAAGCAAGTTTTAGAAAAAAAATTTATTATTGTCTTTAACGAAATTTTTTTCAGTGGTCGATATCCTTTGCTTCCTCCACCACAACAACAACGTCAAATGAGAGTTGCACAAGATGTTCGAAATATTCCATTTATGCCGCCTCCACCATTTCCACTTTTAAGAATGCCACAATTTCCTCATCAAGGATTTTATCAATCGCCACCATCATATTCTCCAAGAAATCAATACCATATTCCTCATCCATCATCACCACATTTTGCAATGATGACAGCTCCACCAAATACTCCTTCGCCATTACCATCAAATCAAGGCGGACAACAACAAATGCCAATGATGCAACAACAACCATTTCAAGCACATCCACCGCCTCCAAGATCTTTGCTTTCCTCTGATCTCATTACTCAACCACCACCATTCATGAATGGTGGTTTAATAAGACTTCAATCAAGTTTTAAAACTAAAATAAAACTCAGTGATGGAAGTGAGCATTTTGGTGAAGGTTCAACCAAATTTGATGCACGTTGCAATTCCGCCACTAAAGCTTTAACTCATCTTAAACCCCAGTTAACTGAACTTGAAGCTAAAATGACAAAATTAAAAATGAAAAAATCTTCTGAATCTTCTATTAGTTCAAGTTCCAGTGAATCTTCAACAACTTCCAGCATTATTGATGATAATAAAGAAAATGATACTGCCACGACTGAAGGAAATGAAACCGAAGCTATTGAAGGCGTTGTTGTTGATGTAACAGAAATTGTTGGCATTGAAGGAGAAGGATCTCGAAGAAATCGTCAAAAATCAGTTGTTTCCCAAATTCATGAATATGCTTTACGACTTAAAATGAATGTGGAATTTGAAGTTCTTCAAGAAAGTGGTGAACCACATAAACGTAAATATATTTTACGTTGTCAATTATCAGCGGTTGGAAAAAATCCAATTATTGCGGATGGTGAAGGAACAAGTAAAAAAGCAGCTAAACAAGAAGCATGCAAAAAAATGTTAGAGAAATTGCAAGGCATTGGTAAGATTTTTTCTTACACATTCAAAGAATATTTTAACTTTTTAGAAACTGATCCAGTTTATCTCGCGTCCATGATCCTTCAAACCAATAAGAAAACGGCAGCCTCATTAGCTCCCAAAGAACCAAAACGTAAAACAATAATAAAAGATCTTAAAATGGATCCACTTTATGGACATCATATTAATCCAATTTCTCGATTGATTCAAATAACCCAATCTAAAAAAGAACCCATATTTCGGCTTGTTCGAGAACAAGGTCAAAATCGATATAAAGAATTTACCTTTGAAATAACATGTCGAGGAATAACTTTAACTGGAAGTGGACCAAATAAAAAGCTTGCTAAACGTGCTGCAGCTGAAGCAATGTTAGAACATATTGGATATGTAAAACCTATGCCACAACCAGGAAAAAGTTTACTTAAAAAGAGAAGTTTGGATTCAACAACTTCACCGATTTCTGGGAATGGTACTTCTCCAACAACGACGATGACTATGAGCATGTCGACATCGGTTGATATAGGAGTATTTGATCCAAATGAATTTACAAATAATGAAGTATTCAGCCATAGTGCTCCTACAACTCCAGAAGCACCCATTCCGCAACACCAGCAATCTCGAAATCTGCCAATTTCTCTTGAAACTTTTGCGGATGTTGATAATTCATTAAAAGATTCAACACAAGCACCATCAACAACTACTACATCTCCGCCATTGGATATTATTAACCAAGCAGAAATAATTTCACCAAAATCTCCTTCAAAAGTTTCAGCAGTATCTTTTAGCGAAGGCCAAGATGATGCATCGATGTCTCAACAATCTGAACCAATGATGAGAAAACGACGTGTAACATTTTCAAATCAAGTTAGTGCATGTCCACCACCTGAAGATAGCAAATATCCTGAAGCTTCTATAGCTCCATTAAAATCTGAAGTTGTTATAGTTAGTAAATTAAAGAAACGTAAGTTTAAATTTCCTCACAAACTTGAAAAAACAATCAAAATCTGTATAAAAAAAAATTTAGGTGGAAAAGATTCAAAAAAATCTTTAACTCTTGAAGAAAAATCAGCTGTGGCTCAAATGTGTCGCTTCTTTTTTACTTATCATTTAGCGGAGGATGAACATAAAGGTTATGTTTCGCGTGATAATGATGCAGGACAATTTCAAATTCCATCCCTTGAAAATGGTTGGCTTGGTCCTATAATTAAAACCGCTAAAGAACAATTGGAAGCTCTTGCAACAACATTCAAATTTACTGTAGCATATTCAGATTTTCCTAAAACTGAAAATTCTATGGATTCACAAAATTTTTCTCTTGTTACTTTAGGTCTTGAAAAACCTATAGTTTGTCATGGAAGTGGAGACTCGGATGAAATTGCTCATAATAATGCGGCTTTTAATGCATTGAAACAATTGGCTATTCTTGATAGTGGCATTTCACAACAACAACAAACACCAACTAATATTATTGCAACCACAGCAGCACCGAATGGAATGGTTGGAATTGCTCATCCTTCAAATAATCCTCAAAGTTCACCTATTATTGCAGCAGGAACAGGAACAACAACTTCAACAACAATGGGATCTATTATTCCAGGAAGTTTACCTGCAGCTTTGTCACTTTTGTAAAAGCTTCTTTCGATTTAATCATTTTTACTTTTTGCCTTTGCTTTTTTTTCTGGAAATTTAAAGCTTTGCTTTTCTATTAAATATTTTGCCTTTTATCTCTCAACCCAATGAATTCTAAATATTAATTCTCGCATTTTTACTTCAAACTTTTTAACCCATTTTTCTTTTTTGCTTTCTACATACATTTTTTTTTTTTCGGTTATCAAAATCATTCATTTATTCAGTGTCAAAAAAAAATCTTATTATTTTTCTTGCTCATTTAATTCTTCTTTTTCTTTATCCTTGGTTATTATTATTCTTAAATTCCAATCATTCAAAATGTGCTTGCTTATTCTTAATTAAAGCTTTTTTATTCTAAAAAAATTGCTTTAAAAAATCATTTATTGCCTAATTTTTTGTTTTAAATATCCTCAAAATTATTCTTGCAATTATTTTTTCTTTCCTCCTTCAAACAAAAAAAATAGAAAACAGTTTTTATTATAAAATTTCGTGAGCTTTTTTTTTACTGAAAAGT
Source organism: Panagrolaimus kolymaensis (assembly GCA_028622995.1). Classification (NCBI taxonomy): domain Eukaryota; kingdom Metazoa; phylum Nematoda; class Chromadorea; order Rhabditida; family Panagrolaimidae; genus Panagrolaimus; species Panagrolaimus kolymaensis. Next base: position 154,307 of record JAJQJQ010000069.1, read on the forward strand.
GTTTACTTCAGGATTATAAATTAATTAAGATTCTTTCATTTATATATATTTTAGTGATATTTAAATTTTTCTTTGCTCAGAGTTTTAAAAAATTTACCAAAAAAAAAATTATGCCTTTAAAAAAAATTCGAGTGTTACTGTAAAATAATGAACATTTGAGTGTGCATCAAAGAAAAATATTTTCCACACTTTTTTTTCCTTCAGGATTTTCTAATTAGTGAAAAAAGCAAGCATAAAGAAACTTGAGAAAAGAACAAAATCAAAAAAAAAATAATAAAGTTTGCTTGCTTGTTTTGCTTACCTTTTCGAGCTTCCATGAATCCGATACCCAAAAACTTGGAACAACAACTTTTCTTCTTCTGATCAGTGCTGTCGAATGTTCGAAAATCTTCGAATCGAACTTTCGAAGCTTCGATTCGAATTCGAATTTCTTCGAATCGAATTTCGAAGTTTCGATTCGAAATTCGAAACTTTCGAATCGAATTTCGAAGCTTCGATTCGAAAAATCGAATCGAATCTTCGAAAAAGTGAAGTCATTAATAATAAAAAAAAATTTTGAAAATACTTTATTATATAAAAAAAAACAACAAAACAAAAGACAACAAAGATTTATAAAAAAAAACAATCAACAATTAATAATAATTAAAAATCTTCTGTTTCACTTTCACTTTCGAAGACCACAATTTCATTTTCATTTTTTGGCACAGGAACTAAATTTCTTTCAGCTTTTTCGACGATCATTTGATTACGAACCATCATTACATCTTCTACTTTATCATCACCCAGAGAATTTCTTTGTGTATTTTGAAAGAAGTGAGTTAGATTGGAAAATACTCTTTCAGGCTCTGAACTTGACGCCATTAATGATAGATAGGCTTTTGCTAAAGAAGAAAGAAGAGGATATTTTTTCTCGTTGTTTTGCCAAAATGCTAATGCTATATTGGTTGTGTTTTTCTTAGGCATTGGAACATCAATTCTTGCTTCTTTTACATATTCATTCATCTCTTCCTAAAACAATGAATAAAACATGGTTTAGAAGCAAAGCCTAACCCGTAATCCACTTTTCTTTGAAACATTCTTTTCATCAAATTGAGACCAACTGAACGGTTCATCATTATCACTTATTTCACTTTCAGCATCCAAAGATTCAGAATCAGCGATGATTTCATCAGTTTTTGATTGCAGGTTTGAATGTTTACTCAAAAGTAATGCTTCAGTGCTAGACCATTCATCATCAGTGAATAATTGTGGCCTATAAATAGTTGTATAAAAAAAATAAAGATTGATACTAAACACTAACCTATAACAGTATCGAGGATCAAGATAAGCAGCCAGTCGAATGATTTCGTTCGTTTTAAAACTTTCCACACGTTTATCAAAATCAAAAGAAAAAGTTTTCAAAAAAGTTGTAATCATTGGTGAAGCAGATTTCTTTTTTGCAACATTTTGAGCTTGAAAACAAAAATATGGAATTGATGATGCTGTTGCTTCTCGACTTTGTGCCTAAAACGATAATATTTAGAGATTTAGAGAAGTAAATAAAAAATTACCATAAGAAATTGCTCATCGTAAAACATTAAGACTTTCTGCAGTTTTGCAAGGTTTTCATAGTCTTCGTCTTCAAATTCCAAAATTAGCCTTCTTTGTGATAATTTCTTCCCTTCAGTATGATTTACGAATTGTTCAAGAGCAGTTCTGTTATTTAGCACTTTCCTTCCTGATGTTGTTCCTGTTGCGTTTACTTTATACTTCTTAATACAGTACTTGCATTCATAGAATCCATTAACTTTTACAAAGTGAATTTTAGCAACTGACATAATTTACAGGAAGAAGAAAAATTGTTAAACAAATGTCAAACAAAAACTTTGCAAATCTGTTGAGCTTTTGCAGCAAAAAAGTTTGGCGCCAAAAAGCTTGCGCCAAAGTCAAATCCATTGGAATGGCGCCGATTCGAAAAAATTCGAAATTCGAAAGCTTCGAATCGAATTTCGAATGTTCGATTCGAATTCGAATTTCTTCGAAACGAATTTCGAATGTTCGATTCGAAATTCGTATTTTTCGAAATTCGATTCGTTCGAAGCTTCGAATTTCGAAATTCGATTCGAAATTCGGTTCGAAATTCGATTCGAAATTCGAAATTCGACAGCTCTGCTTCTGATGCCCGCTTTTTTGGTATTATTCAAATCCTGATCAATTCAATTTTTTTTCATAGTATTCTTTAAATTTCTTTTTATCAGTTTTAAAAATTTTATTTCAATAGTTTTAACGATTCCTTTTTTGTTGCCATTCTTCAATATTATTCTTCCCAAACAAAAAAAAACATGTTAGCCACTTGAGTTTATTCTTTCTTTTATTTTTTGTAGTTTTTGTATTCTTTCGGTAAATTTGGAATCGAAAAACTTTCCTTATTCAGAAAAACGAGATGATAACGATTTTCATCTCTTTTTAAAAATAATTTTTTCTGTTCGGGGATTATTTTCTCAACTTTCATTGTTATTGAAATTTTTCCTTCCTTTTTCTTTTTTTCCTTCAGGCATTAATTAATAATTCTCTCATCAAAGTCTTTGATAAAAAAAAACCAAATTATTATTATTATCTTTGTGATAGCAAAAAAAAATCAATCTAATGCACTTATTTATAACCTAAAAACGAAAACAACCCTTTAAACTTTTTAGTCATTTTATTTTTTCTTATTTTCTCAAAAACATAATCCTCTCCATTTTTTTCCTCCATTATTTTTACGCAGTCAACAATCAAAAAAAAGCATTCGAGTCAATCTTCATTTTTTTCTTTGCCCATAAAATAAATTCTTATATTAATAAAAAAAGAGCCATTAGAAAATTTTTACTTTACTTTTATCTTCTGTGATTGTCAATCTTTATTATTTCTATGGTGTTTTTTTATTTCTATGGTGTTTTTAAAAAAAAATATGTGTATTTTTATTGTAATGAATTTTTTTTCTTTAAAAGTAAAAAACGAGTTTAATAAAGTTTTAAAGCATTCTGTTATTGTTTGGGACACCTGGGAGATACAACAAGCAAATAAGTAAAGAGAATTATAAAAATGCAAATTTTTTTACTAAAAAAAATATAGTTTAAAAACCCAATTCTGGAAAATATATTTAATGGATTTATTTATTGATTGAAAAGCAAGCATCAACCAAAAAAGCAAGCAAAAAACAATTTGAATTCTAAAATCTTAAAGCGAAAGCCTGTCCGTCCACCATTCTTTATTCAGTTTGTTGCTTCCCCTTCATTGCATTTCCCGCGTTCGCTTTTGTTGTTATGAAATCAGAAGAAAAGAAAAAAATTACTATAAATATCGTGGTTTTTTATTATTTAATTATTTATAAAATTTAAATTTCTGGCATTCTTTAGATTTAAAAACAATTTCTGGCGTTTTGGTTCATTTGATTTAACTTAAATATAAAAATTGGCAAAGTGCTCTCCTGCATTGTGTTATTATGTCATCAGCAACCACCATAGATGTTGATGATCATACATCATCATCAATAAATAATGGAAATATCATTGTTGAAGAAGAATCCCCAGTCGATCAAGTTGTTGATGACCAACATCTTGAAGAAGAAGATCCAACTGAAAATATCATAGTTGATGTTGCAGAAGAATTAGTTGTTGAAGATGGAACCGCAGTAGTTGTTGATGGGCAAGAAATTGAAGTTGCAATTGTATCAGACGAAGATGAAATCGATGTTGATGGCGTTCAATATCCACAAGAAGAAGAAATTAATCGCGATCCTATCATATACGAAGATATTGTGACTATTATGATAGGTGAAGCTCATTCCCTTGTGGCTGATGGATTTGTTAATTTTTGTATGGGCAATGTCCATTCTGGTGAGTCAATCAATAAAAAAAACATGCAAAGATAGTTATTATTTATAGGCAATGATACATTTTTGCAAACCCATCAACTTTGTGGCGACGAATTGAAAAATGCATGTCATAAATTTAGAGGAGTTTCTGCGGGTTATGCTCGAGTCACAGATTCTTTCAATTTAAAAAATTACAAAAGTTCGTTTCACTTTTATAAATTTTTCTGCGAAATAATAACTAAAGCTTATTATTTTTTTCTTTTCCAGAAATCATTCATGCAATTCTTCCAATGATTGAAACAAAATTCATTGGTGCATCCCCATATCTAACATATATGTCAGTTATCTCAGCATTGGATAGTGCAAAAGAAAATGAAATTAAAAGTCTTGTTGTAACTCCACCATTTGCAATTGAACCTAATGTAGCTTGTTACCTCATGCTTTTAGCAATTAAAAAATGGAAGAAAGAAAATCCAGGAATGGTAAGTTGAATGCAATTTTTTTTTGCGAAATTTTTATAAGTGTTTTTGTTTTTTTCAGCTAGATTCAATCACGATTGTATGTGAAAATGATAATGATTTCATTTCATTCCATCATCAAATTCCATCAGTTGATTCGGTAGAAGATTTTGGAATTGAAACCCTTGATGATTTTTTTCCATCGTTGCAATACACCACCCAAGATTATGCCGCTCAAGGAGGATATGTTGAAGCAGAATATAATTTTGGGCCATATTATCAACCCGAAGATGGTTATGAATATAACGAGAATGAAGTCCAAACGCGGAAAGTGGATATGACAATGAACATTTCTCAATCAATACCAAAAACAGAAAACATATATGAGCAGCGTTCACTTCTTCGAAGCATTCAATTACACGCGGATGATCCAGACACTAAAGAAATTCACGATCTTTATCAAAAAATGTTTTATCTTACTGATGGTGGAATTCGGCTTCAACTATCTCGAAATCTTTCCCCCACTATGCTTCCCATTGAAGAACCTGATGGTCGAATTAGGCAATATCGGTTGACCACTCAATCCAGGAATGGCGATGCATATTATTTTCGTTGCTCACATTGTGAATTTTTGAGTAAAAAAACTGAAACTCAATATCGCCCTAAAATGACTGTTAGAGATGGATCCATTGTTGGAAGTTATTATCCCATGCATCACCCCGAATGTCATGCAGTTACAAAGAGACAAATAATTGTTCAACAACTTGATCGACAAGCCCGATGCAAAATTATGGATCAAAATATGATGATGCGACAAGTTTATGAACGAGTAAGCTGACATTGGTTTTTATCTAAATTGGCTTCAATAAATGAATTTGTTATCTTTTAGGAGAATGGAGTAACAGATTGTGAAATAAATGAAAGTGATTTAAAACTTCCTGAAGAAGCAGCGGAGACAGCAGCAGGAATTGCAGGTGCAAGCAAAGTTAAATTTCCAACTTGGGAACAAGTTCGAAAGCAATATTATCGGCTCAGAGCTAAAGGTAACTCTAAACGTAACGCTAAATTTTCTTAACTCCTTTTAAACATCTTTCTTCTTAACTATAGGCGAAAAGCTAGCAGCAGCTGGACGACGTGAAAATCATTTACCTTTTGTTGATGCAGTTCCAATTATGGTTCAACCCGATGAAAAAGCAATTACCACAGATGTCATTCATCGAGCTGAAAGACAATTCGATGCAGAAACATTTGGAATGCAAGAAGAAGAAATTCATCCACATCATAATACTCGAGGAGGTGTAAAACATGAAGTTTTATATCATCATGGCCAACCCGTTTATGCAACATATGCAAGTACATCAGGCACGGTAACCGTGGATGAAGAAGGTAATGAAATAATTGAGGATGGAACAGAATATTATACCACTGAAACATCATATAATCCTAAAATGTCACGAATATCTGAAGTTATGGTTAAAGAAGAAATGGATCAAGATCGGCATCAAGCTAAACGACAAATGTTAGGAATGCCTCGATATTCTTCAATGGTTATGAGTAATGCAGATACAAGATATAATCAACGAATGACTGAAATGGAGCAGTAAGTGTTTTTTTTAATTAGAAAGAAATAATTAACAAACTTTTTTTGTATTTGTTTTAGAATGGCTCCAGAACTCGTGCTTGAAGAATATCCTCTTCAAGAAGAACCCCAACCTCAATCATCAAGAAAAAGAGTTAGCATAATTCGAAAAAAGCCTCGAGTGGCTATAGTTCCAAGACGTCGTCGAGCAGCTGAACCACAAGTAGCATCACCAGAAGGTCCACCACCAGCAAAAAAATCTGCTCCTTCCATAGAATTATCATTTAGTGAAGATGAAACCATTTCACCTCAACATCAACAACAACAACCACCTAAACTTGAACCATCGACATCTTCAACACCTTCATCATCATCGTCAGCAACAATGGGTGGAAGTGGAGGAAATGAACGAGTTCGTCGTTCAGCTCGTGTATCACAAGGTCGTCCACCAACAAGATTTGTTGAATAAAAAAAGATGGCATCAAAAAAATAAAATAAAGATTGGTTTACCCTTTTTTTCTTTTGTCTTAAAAAAATGCATGCTTTATTGTTAAAAGAAGCACCATTTCGTAAACTTTTTTTGTTGTTGAACTACTTCGATTATATACAATATTTATTATATTTTGCTTCTTTTTATAGTCTAGTTTTTCATCGAACTTTTTTAATTTCATTGTTTCATAGTTAATCTTTCTTACTTTGAATTTCTCCGTCAAGTTTATAATAACTTTTTTTTCTCCAATCAATGTCTTCTGTTGCTAATAATTAACATTTTCATGGTAGATTTTTTTTTGAATTTCCTCTTTTTTGTTTCTTCCCTCCTATTTGCTGCGATATGCTAGATTCCCTCTCCATTACTTTTACTTTTTTCTGAATAATGCCAAATCCATGTTTTTTTACTTCTCTCTTTTTTACTTTGGAAAATAATAATAAAATTGTTTTTTTTTTAGCATTCGTCGTCCGTTAAAATATTTTTCTCTTCTTGATAGTGAATGTGTTTTTAGCATTCTGTAATATCTTACTTTCATACTTTTTTTTTATAATTGTCGAAAATGTTTGTTGTTGTAATTTTTTTTAAATCGGGGATTTTTTTGTTTTTGTTTAAAAATTAGGGGTTTTCTTCTGTATCCATAAAAAATGTCTTCTTTTTTTAGATCTCCTTGTTAAAATTTTTTTTCTTCTGTAAACGGTTTTCATGAATTTAATTTTTTTTGGTAAAAAATATTTTAAAACAAAAAAAAATGGTTTTGACTAACTTGCAAAAAAAAAAAGACAACGACAGTGGGAGGAGGAAGAGGAAATTTAAATTTAAAAAGTTGAAAGAAAAAACGGAAGTAAATAATCCTTTCAGGGAAAAAAATAAGCATTTCGGCGATTGATTGATTTGCTCGAGCCTAACCACCAAAAAGGCGAGAATTAAATAAACTTGGGCACAAAGGATGAAGAAGAATATGAACCTCCGCCACCATCCAATGCCAGCAAAGACGGAGCAAAAATGGAAGTAATGAGTAAGTCTTTTACCTTAAAACTTTGAGTTTAAGAAAGAGAATATGATAACAAAAAAAGCATGAGTTAATGGAACTAAACAACAGTTACAAATTTAAAGTTTGATAATTTTTTTCGATTTCACCGAATTCAAAACCAAAGCAAAACGATTAAAGAAAAAAAAATTATGGACCCAAAACTTTTTATGCATGCATGACAAAAAGTAATGAGCGGTATTTATTCTATGAGTTGTTTTGTGGTTTGGTAAAAAAATTTACTAACAAAGCAACAATAGCTCGTTTATTTTTATTAGCAACTTTTTCTGATTTCAAAGAAAAAAAGACGAAAAAAAAAGAAGATTTAAAGCTATCTTTTTTGTTCTCCAAAAAGGCTCATTTGGTGGATATATTATACCATTACTTAGCTTCCTAAGGGTTAAAGAATCATATTTTCGATTTAAAAAATAGCTAATAGCAAGTTTACTAAGCGAATGTAAAATTGATTTCAGAAATTTTTGAATTTTTTGGCTCTCAAACTGATTTTCGTTTGACAGTATCATTAGTTTCTATCTTAGAGCGAAAGCCATCCTTTTAGTTTCATTCAAAGTTGTAAGCACCGCTTCTTTTTTTGTCGGCGGCTAAAAATTTTATATCAAATCAAAAACGAATAAATTTGTTTTAAAAAAAATCTAGCAAATATCGTGTTTTCTGCTAATAGCAGCAGCATCGTTAACCTTCTTTTTTACAATAATGAATCTATTTTTAGGGTCAAATTTATCATCGTCGTCATGTCTGCTGCCATTGATGGTGAGATTGTAACTATTTTGCTTGGTGAAACTCATTCTCTTGTTGCTGATGGTTATGTTAATTTTTGCATGGGCAATGTCCATTCTGGTAAGCTTATATTATTCGTTCAACCTATTTTTACATTTATTTTTTTAGGCAATGATACATTTTTGCTAACCCATCAACTTTCTGGTGATGAATTGAAGTATGCATGTAATAAGTTCCGAGGCGCTTCTGCAGGTTATGCTCGTATTACGGATTCTTACAATTTGAAGAACTACAAAAGTGAGTTTTACGAGCATTACTCATATTTCTTTACTTTACTATTAGTAATTCATTGCAACTTTACCAACTTACAATTTTCAGATGTCATTCATGCTATCCTTCCTTTGGTCGAAACAAATTTTGTTGGTGCATCTCCACATTTAACGTATCTATCGGTTATCTCAGCTCTTGACTGTGCTAAAGAAAATGGTCTTAAAACACTCGTTATAACACCACTTTTTGGTATTGAACCTAACATCTCGTGTTATTTGATGCTGTTAGCTATCAAAAAATGGAAAATACAGAATCCTGATACTGTAAGTAGTTGCTCTCTTTTTTCCCTAACTTCTTTTCCTTTTTTTCAGCTAAGCTCTATCACAATTATTTGTGAAAACGAATATGACTATATCTCTTTTCATCATCAAATTTCATCCGTCAATTCCATTGAAGATTTTAGTCCTGAAGTTATGGATGATTTGTTCCCTTCATTCCAATATGCAACGCAAGATCATACTTCTCAAGAAAGTTATGTTGATGCTGAATATAACGTTGTACCGTTAGTTAACTTTTACTTTTTAAAGCGAAGATACGTATGCTTGATAATGCTGTTTATCCCTTAAACTCCCTAGCAATGAGATATCAAATTTATTAGAGTTTCGTATCAATTACTTTCATCGCTCGTTTTTTAGATACTACACTCCTGTGGATAGCTATCAGTATAAAGAATCTGATTTTCCAGAACGTAAAGTTGAAGTTTCAACGAATGTTTCTCAATCTTTACCACAATCTGAAGACATCTATCAACAACGTTCCCTTCTTCGCAGGCTACAATTACATGCAGATGAACCGGATACACAAGAGATCCATGATCTTTATCAAAAAATGTTTCATATCCATGGAGGTGGTATTCGTCTTCAACTTTCAAGAAATCTTTCACCAACTATGCTTCCTATTGAAGAACGCGATGGTCTGATCCGTCAATATCGTTTAACAACTCAAGCAAAAACTGCTGATACGTATTATTTCCGCTGTTCTCATTGTGAATTTTTAAGTAAGAAGACTGAAATTCAATATCGTCCAAAAATGACTGTAAAAGATGGTGCAATTTTTGGAACCTTGCATCCTGTTCATCATCCAGATTGCCAATCCGCTACAAAACGACAAATTATCGTTCAACAACTTGATCGTCAAGCTCGATGCAAAATTATGGATCAAAATATGATGATGCGACAAGTTTATGAACGAGTAAGCTGCCATTTCTTTATACCTTGTTTATTTTTAAATTGCATTTGGTTCTTAGTCATATATGGGTACATGGTGTGTTTTGACACACCGAACGTAAGACGTTAGGTCGAGGATTTGGAGGATGTAACTTAAAAAATACTTATGCATCCACCATGTATGATCTTAGTAATTTGAGCATGTTCAACTTTTATATCTTATCTTTTTGTTCCTCTTTTCACACATTTCTCATCATTGTTTTTTTTAGGAAAGTGGAGCAGCTGAATATGTTATTAACAAAGAAGATTTGAAACTTCCAGAAGAAGCAGCTGAGACAGCGGCAGGAATTGTAGGCGCAAGCAAAATTAAATTTCCAACATGGGAAAAGGTTCGAAAACAATATTATCGTCTTAGACAAAAAGGTAGTTTTCTTTACCATTTTTTAGTTTGCATAATATCTCTCATTTTTTAGGTGAAAAGAAAGCAGCTGCTGAACGTCGTCAAAATGAATTGGCTTATATGGAAGCTATGCCTATAATGTATCAACCAATTGAAGAATTCATTCCAACAGAAGTTGTTCAAAGTGATGGTAACCAAGTTGATGTTGAGACGTTTGAAATGCAAGAACAAGAAAGTGGTCCACGTCGAAGTACAAGAAGAGGTGTAAAGCGATCATATGCAGAATACGATATTTGAAATTCACCTTTTTCTATTTCTATTTCTTTTGCTTTTTTTTTTACTTTGTAACAATAAAATTTGCTTTTGTTTTATTTCGTGTAATGCTTTTGTGTGAAAGATGTATATTCATTCTTTAATATCTTTGTTACGCGTCACTTTTATTTGATTTATTGTACCTTTTCTGGGTATCTAACTTTTTTGTAAAAGTTATGCTCTTCTTATATATCCTAAAGATACTGTAATTTTTGATCCCTCTGTAAAAACTTTTTTGTGTACGGTTTTTTATTTTTGGTTAAAAAAGATTTTAAAACAAATTTGAGCTAACTTTTGCAAAAAAGAAACAGCAACAACGGGCAATTAGAAGGATTAAAACAATAAAACTTATTATTTCAGGTAAAAATGTCGGATGATTTACTCGAACCTACTGAAGGCGAAGATCAAATAAACTTGGATGATTTAGATGTTAAACGCGTACTTGATGATACTCCTCCACCATCTGTGTCTGTCAAAGAAGAAGTTAAAGATGGAGATAATGAGTAAGTCTTGTATGAAAATTAAGAGATCGTTAATTATATACCACTGCTAATGTCACTTTTTTTAGCAACTTTGATGATGATCTTTTTGATGCTGCAATTGAACCAACGATGAACGAAGAGAAAACAACGCAACCATCGAATGATAATACACCATCGAATATCAAAAATGAACTTGCAAATTTAGCTGTTTCAAGCAGCTCTTCTGTTTTAACTCCCAATGGAAAAAATGTTGGAAAGAAATATTGCTGTTACATTAGTAACTTTACATGGTGGACGACTGATGCTGATTTGATTGTAAGCTTTTGTATTTTAAGCTTGATGTTATAATTGATCCTTCTTTAGAGTATGATGAATGCATGTGATGTGGAAGATGTTATCGATCTTCGATTCTTTGAAAATCGTCAAAATGGACAATCTCGTGGTTTTGCACTTATCGTATTAGGATCAGAAACTTCTGTCAAGAATTTAATGGAAAAGCTTCCATCAAAACCATGCAATGGACAAAATCTTCAAGTTCATCAATACAACAAAGCAAATTTAGCTCGACTTGAAGAAATGACATCTAAAAGTGATACACGTCAACAAAAGCCACCTCAACCGCCAATAACTCAACAACAACCAACAGCAGGAACAGTAAGAATTGATGGAACTGGTACAACTCAAAGTGCTGGTGGTGGTGCAGGAGCAATACCTGGTCTGGTTGGAATGATTCGTGCTGCAAATCAACAAAATCATCCTCCATCGCAATTTTCTCAACCTCCACCAGTTGTTCTTCGTCCACCGCCTCAACAACAGCAACAAATTCCGAATTTTATGACTCGTCCACCACCTGTTCAAGTTTTATCTCAACCAATGTTAAATCGACCTCCACCAAATTTTAATCAACCACCACCTGGTGTACCACAAATGATGACTGCTCCACCTCCATTACTACAAAATCAATCTGCTATGGGAATGGGAATGCAAATGATGCCGAATGGCTATCAAATGAATCAACAAACACCTTTTGGAATGCGTATGTTTTCAAACTTTTGTATGATTAATTTCACAAACATATTTCAGATCAATTTAATATGCCACCACCTAACATGGATATGGAACAACAATTAAGCGCTCATGAATTTGAAGAAATTATGTCACGTAATCATGTGGTTTCATCATCTGCCATCAGTCGAGCTGTATCCGATGCTGCAACAGGAGATTATCGTTCCGCAATTGAAACTTTAATAACAGCAATATCTTTAATTAAACAATCACGTATTGCTAAACATGATCGTTGTAAAGCTTTGATAACTTCACTTGAAGTAAGTTTATTTTGTTTCTAAACATGTTTGAGTTAATTTTATTTTTTTTAGGATACTGTACGTGGAATTGAAAGCAAACATTATTCTCGTAAACATCGTCGCAGTCGATCACGCTCACGTTCTCCTGATCGACGAAAACACCGAAGACGTTCTCGCTCACGTGAACGATATGATTACTCACCTCGACGAAGCCGTTATTGATGTTGATTGGAATGAAGAAGAACAGTGTTACAGTATTTTTTATATTCTCATATTGTGGAAGAAGTTAGCATGTTTTTGGAGTGATGATGGCTTTTGATTTCTTCGATGGCCTTTGGATACTTTTCAATTTCAAACATCTGTGCTGATTTCGTCCATTTTTAATATTTTTTGTTGTTTATTCTTTCTTGTATCTCTCTATCTATCTATCTTGTTTTATAAATTTATGTTTGAATGAATCTGTTTTTTTATTGTTGTTTGTTATTATCCTTTTATAATTTTGTATTTTCTTTTTTTGTATATTTATTTATTACTATGTTTGTTTCTTTATTATTATTTTTGCATTCTAAAAATGAATGAATTTGAAAACCTCGGAAACTTTTATTTCGAATAAAAACCATGAAAACCTTTTTCTTTTTTTCTGTTTAAATTTTATAAAATCCTTTTAATACAGAGAACTTTGTTTTTTTCTATTAATTTTATTCTGTTAAGTGGATTGATATAAGAGGAGGAAATTGAGTTGAGTGGATGGAGAAAAATTTGATGACATTTTAAGAAGTATGTATGTATGTCCATAGATAGATAGACATGAAGAAGAAGAGAGTCGAGAATTATCTCATCAAACTCAGATAAACAATTCAAACAAACAAAAAAAGCGATTAATAGCCAGCCTAAAATAAAAGAGAGGAGGAGGAGATGCAATAAAAAATTTTTTGTTGTTGAGTATTTTGATGATGCAAAAAATAAAATAAAAAAAACAATTCTGCCAATTTATTTTTTTCGAGGAAGCTAAAGGCTATGTAATTTTGTGAAATGTTAAAGAGAGATGAGAGTAAAGAAATTGAAAACAAAATTTGAATTGAGTTGAGTTTTTTTTATGTATGTATTTGAAAGAGAGATTCTTGAGACTCAAAAAAAGAAGCAAAAAAATGAAGATGAAGAAGCAAAGCAAAGCCAAAGAGCCAAGCGATGAGAAGACGAAGAAGAAGTCCCTCTCTCTCACTCAATCTTATGCTTCCTCACTAATCTATTCCAATTCCGGAAGGTGTTGAATATTTTATGTTTTAAGAAAGAAGAATGAATATATATAAATTTAAAAAAAATGGGTGTGTTGCTGCTGGCTGTCTTTTTGTGTGGCTTCTATCTATGAAGAAAAAAAAAATAAGTGAAGAAGCAACCAACAAACAACAAAACTTTGCTTGCTTTTTCAAACAAAAAAGAAAATACATATATGTTTTTGATGCTTATATTTGCAATTATCATTCAACCAAATATGCAAACATGATTTTAAGAAATTTTTTAGGATTGCATTCACTTTTTTTTTTCTTTTAATTTTTGGAAGCTTTGTTTTTACACTCAAAAAATATTTTTTACTCAAATTTTATCCTTTGCTTTTTATTGAGGATAGTAACTAATTTTAGGCAAGGTTTTTGGGCAATTAATAACTATCATTTTTACGTTTATAGTTTAAAATCCATCATTGCGGTCATTTTTTAATTTTGCGTGGTTTAGTTATTCTAAATAAGCCTTTTTTAAACAAGGAAGTTTGAAGTTTTTTTTTTAAATCTCTATCAATTCCTGCTTTTTCTTTTATTTTTGTTGCATGAGATTTTTGGATTCATTTCCTTTAACTTTTTTTTTGTTGCTCTTTACAAACCAAATATAATAATCTTCTTAAACTTTTTAAAAACGCTAGTTTAATAATTTTTTGATATTAACTTACTTATTTCTTAAAAAGAAAAAATCATAAAAATTAAAAACTGTATTAAAATTTGAGATTCTTATTTCTCTCAACTTTGCCATCATTGAAAATTTTATTTTATTTTTTTTTCTTTCAAAAATTATTTCCTATTTTCCTTCTTCTTTTTTTTAAACAAAAAAAACGTAGCCTCTTGAAAAAGAATAAAGAAAAATTAGTCTCTTCCTTCATAAGCACTTTTCTCGTCTTATTATTTATTTTATATAAAAATATAAATCTTTGATGATGAATAACAATCATTAACATTAACATGTTTTATTAAAAATGCTTCTTCTTCTTTTTTTCCCACGAGGCAAGAAGCCCTCGTTTTTGTTGTTGATGCTAGCTAGCTACTAGCTGTTTTAAGAGTTTATTTTACATATATTTTTACACACTTTTTTGTGTGATAAAATTTATAAAAAATAATCGTTTGCTTTTTAGAAGAAAAAACGAGTTTTCAATATAAAAAATAGGTTTACCTTTATTTTATTTTATTTTGTTTTGATTTGTTTGTGAAACCCAGAGAAATTTTAACATTAGTTTTTTCCAAAGTTAAATTTTTGGCAGTTTTTTAAAGTTTATTGTAACCCATTTTTTTATGTTTTGAAAGATACTAACAAAACGAACCTTTGTTATTTTTTGTTATTTACGCCTCATAAAATCTTCCACAACACTCAAAAAAGAAGATTTTTTTATCATTGAATTCCTTTATTTATTTTTTTATTAATATTTGCTTTAAATTTTAATGTTTTTTTCTTTCTGCGTTCAGAGAAGTTTTTTATTTGATGAATACATATTATTGCAATTCAAAAAAGCCTTGCGGTGAAAAAGAAGAAGAAAAAAAGTTGCCGACGCAAAAAAATAAATAAATGCGTAACTGAAACCCTTAAATAAAATAAAAAAGGCTTAAAACAAATTTGTTTTTTTGCTTCTGCTTTTTTTCCTTGTTTTTCTTCTTTGGTTTAGAAAAGAAAAAAAACTTTCGGTAATAAAGTTATTTGATGATGGTTGAGATAAATGATTTGGAAGAAAAAGAAAACAAGAAAAGAGAGGTAAAAGTTGGAAAAAAAATGACGAAGAATTTTTGAAAGATTTTTTGAAAACTATAATAAGTTTAAAGAAAGTTTTGTTTTTTTATGGCCCGATTGTTGCAATTTTCTAAAACAGAGGTTTTTTCGGCAAAAAATTGCTTTTTTAATGGCATTCATCGCTAAAGTTTGGTTTCCATTAAAGCTGTTAGTATTATCTCTCCGCTTTTTATGTTTACAACCTTTGTAGCTAAGATTTTTTTTGATTTATGTGTTTTTGTAAATACAAATGAAAAAATAATTTTTAATCGCTATATTTTTTTTGAAGACTGAGTTCGCTATTTCTAATAACCTTTGTAAAGTATTAACAATGCTTTTTTACGCCCTTTAAATTGCATTCAAGGGCGTTCATTTTAACTATAATCCTTTTATCAGTCATTAATTGTATTATCAGTTCTATGCGATTTTGCATATGTTCCTTTTTACCCTAACTTTTTTTTTATTCTTCAAAAATCAAAAGTGTCATAGTTTTTTATTTTGAAAAGAACGAAAGAAAATTTTTATGCTACTTTCATCGAAATTTTTTTAAACCTAAAGTTTCGAATTTACAATTTTTTTTGTTCTGGTTAAAGTATGAAAATTAACAAATTTTTATTAAAAATAAAATAACGCTCGAATATAGTTCTTAATTTTCGTAGTGAAATCAATATTTAATATGGTTTCCTATTATTGATTTCTCCCATTAAAATAAAATTTATTAATCGAAAAGCTTAACGGTAGCCACCCTTTTTTCATAAGCTTCCATTTCCTTTCTTTTCGTTTTTTTCCATCACGTCAAATGTATGCGTTGTGTTTCCTTATCAAAACAAAAAAAAAACTTCCCATTTATTTGGCTTCCTTAAAAAATAATTTTATTTATCTCATAATCTTTTTTTTCTTTTTTATTCTTTCTCATTAATTGCTTCTCTTTAGTTTTTTTTTGACAAAAAAAAATCACGAACACACCCAGCAAAGAAGAAGAAAAAGAAAGAGACGAATGTTCAGTTTAAATATTTGCTTATTTTTTTTTGCTTCTTCCAAATTTTCTTCTCATCTATGTTTTTGCAAATTCTTCCAAAAAATGAAAAAAATAAGAGGAAAGGAAAAAAACTCTTCAAAAACTTTGTTTTTTCAAGGCTTCTTCTTCTTTCTTCCATTTTTGTTTTCAATTGAGTGGACACAACACACACAATTTCCGCAATGATTTAAAACAAAAAAAAGTTTAATGTTTTTTTTGTTGCTGAGACGAAAAAAAAAGTTGCTTTATTTTGTTTTTTCGAATACTCTGAAAATTAAGTTTTTTTTCAAACTTTTTTACGAAAAGAAGAAGACATCGAAAAAATTTAAATTTCTTTGAATGGATTTAGTCAGTAGTCGATGATAGTTTTTTTGTCATACGATAAATCTCCACTTTATCAATTCCCCTTGAATGTCTTTGATATAGTTATTTATTACACAATTTTGTGATATTTTTTACATTAAAACCAAAATCTGAATTAATTTTTTCTTTAACCTCTTTCGAACAAATTTTTTCGCATATTTAGCCTTTTTAATAATTTCTTCTAGACAAATTTATCATTTTTGAAAATTACGTCTTTTAAAGCTCGCTTTTCCTTTTTCTCTTTTGTTTTTTGTTTTTTTGTTTTATCCATTTTGACCTTCATTCCTTCAAAATGTGTAAGCCGCTCATGCATATATTGTTTCCATTTGATCTTATATGTCATACTTTTTCTTGCTAATCTTATTCACTTTTATGATTTACTTCATTGAAATTCTTCACGAGGCACTACAAAATGACGCTATTTGAAAGTTTAATTAATTAATTTTTTTATTTGATTAAAGATTGAGATTTTACTATGCGTAATTTACCTTTCTTTTTTTTTCTACGGAAATCAATAGTATTTTCATTTTTTTGTCTAGTCAATGTTGAGAACTTTTTTGTTTATTTGTTTTGAATCAATAATAATGTATCTAATATGCACTTTCATAAGTTTAGTTTAGTAAACAATTCCTAAGAGGATTTTGTCGTCTTCAAAAATGGGAATACATATATTTATTTATATACTTTTTTTGTTGTTGCGAGGTGCTAATAATATATAAATAAATAACAATGTTAAAAGCAAAAAGACGTTCAAGAAAAAAAGAAAAAAATAGTAGAGTTCTTTGAATGGAAGAGAGATTATCTCTTTCCTTTTTTTTGGTTTAAAAAATAAAAAAAGGCATTCGAAAAATATTTTTAAATTATTGTTTTATTCTAATTTTTTTTTTATAATTTTGGGTTTTGATTCAACAAAACAAAATATTTAATTTCGATTTTTTTATAAATTTTGGATTATGTATTTACTTTATATTAACTTTTTCATTGCTTGCTTTCTAAACGACTTTGTTAAGGAGTTTGTTTGTTGGTAAAAATTAGAAGAAAAAAATCAATAATTTTTGACGCAAATAGGAGTCTTAAAGGGTTTCTTTCTTTTTATTTTTTTTTTGATGTAATATTTTTAATCGAAACAAACATGAAAAATAAAATACATAGATAAGTGCCTTTAAAAATTCTTGACGATATCTTTAAGAGGGGAAGCAGAATGACATTTATTGTATGATGTTAGAGAGCTGTTTTTTACTTTTACTTTTACACATTTTGTTTGTCATTGAAATGTAGGATTTAAACCACTATATTATGGATTCTATAGGCTTAAAAATTAACTGAGTCATTTATAATATTTTTGTGTTCATATATAAAAGGAAGGTAGACGGCGGCTTTTCAATGTCTATGATTGCACATACATACTTTTTATGCATTTATTAATTTAAGACGTCTTTGATTTTTGATGCATGAATATTAAAATATGAAATCCTCATACAAAGAACGAACTAGACGATTTTTTTTATTATAAAAATCTGGAAAAAGTCATAATTTTTTCTTGCTTTTTATTTAATTTTTTTCTTAAAATATTAATTTTAAAAATATGTAGCTTTTTCATTTTTAAATGTGTTTCTTATGGACCAAAAATATTTATTATTATTTTTCTTCCATCATTTTGTTTTCTATTTTTCCTATTTTTTTGAAGGTGATTCATGAACAAAAATGAGTCTTCCACCTTTCACTTTCTTTTTTCTTCTCATAACACCGCTGCCGCTACTACTTTCTCCATCCATCTGGCATTTTTAATAAATGTATTCATTTTTCATTTTCTTTGTTTTTTTTTGTTGTGCTTTTCTTTTTTTTCTTCACATATGATTTATTTTCTAATATCAAATGATCAAATTTTTTATTTCTTTTAAAATGTGTTTTAATTTTTTATTTATATCGCAACTTTTTTAATTTGCTCTGAAACTTTTTTTTATCTAAAAAACCCCATTTAAACGATTTTTTACTTCCTAAAATGTGCCACTTTTTCCTTTAACTGTATTACTTGATTTCAATCTGATACTACCAAACTACCAAAGTTTCCAAGTTTTGCGTGACAAAATTGTCTGAAATCTTTAAATGAAAAAACACCAATGACGGAACTTTTTTTACTTACTCACTTTTTTTTTTAATTTTCAGAACAGTTTCACTCATAAAAAAAGAGACATCGCAAGAACAAAAAAGAAAAGAAAGAAAGAGGAACTTCAATCTTCTTCTTCTCAACTCATCTTCGAAAAAACTCCTTCCTTCATTTCATCTTTATTCTTTTTATTTATTTCGTTCGAACAACTTTTTTTTATTTGACGGCGGCGACGACAAACGGTGGCTGGCGTCAATGTCGTTGTTATTTTCCTTTTCAAGAGGTGAATAAAATAAAAGAAAATAAAAGAAAAGAGTGAAGAGGATATTTGACTCACTACAACAGCATCCTACTTCTCGTTGTTCGTTAACTTCTTACTTCTTAACTTTTTTTTGACGAAAGAAAAAGAATTGTCGTAGTTGTTAACTCTTGACAAAACTATTATTTTGTGAAAAGGAGAAGAAAAAGCAAACCATAATTTGATTTTTATATTTTAAAAGAAAAGCCGAAACGAAAAGAAACGAACGAGTTTTTTAAAATATATTTTTTTATTCCTTCAAAAAACATTTTTTTTGGATTGGATATTCCTGCTCGAAACAAATTTCCATATTCTATTGCTACGGTTATTATTAAAAAAAAAAGTAATGAGCCTTAAAACACCTTCATCAACACCCGCCATGAATGGCGGCTCTTCACCAAATCGGCATCGAGCTGTTAGTCGATTATTTAGTGGAGTTAGTCATAGTAAGTTTTTTTTTGTCGAAAGCTACGCTTTTAAATTTTTGTTTGTTTTTTTAAAACCCTTTAAATATTGATAGGTTAATGTGTCAAAGTAAAGGTTGTCAAAAAAAAAAGAATGAAAGAAGCACTTGAAACTTTTTTTGACTTGGTTATTTTTAAAACTAAACAGCGCAAAAAGAAGAAACTACTTTTATTTTTATTTTTGAATTTCAAGTTTCAAGCTTAACGAAAAAAAAGATGCTTGTTATTTTTTTATGATAAGTATTTTTATAAGAAATTTGATGAATTGCCAAAAATATATTTACATATATCAAAATTATTTTAACCTGCCTGACCTGCTGTACTAAATGCCGAAATTTGAATTTATAATACTTAAATCATATTTCAGAAGATTCTGAAAAAGTTTCACGTAAATCATCTGTTCCATCAGCGGTATTATTTTCAGCCCCACTTATTGGTGCAACAGTTGGTGGTGATAAATTTAGTGAACAAGTTTGTAAGTTTACTCTTTGGTTCTTCTTTTTTTCTCCAACTTTTGGATTAAATTTTTTTTTGAAAGTGTTAAAACAAATTTTTGAAGCATTAGTTTTTATTTTATTTTATCGCTTGCTTTTTTGCATCTATGAAAAAGCAATAATCAAATATGCGTTTTTCAATCTTCAATTTTTTTTTGTTTGTTAAATCTTTTGTATTCTTTAAAGTTTTCATCATTTTTTCTTTACTTTTTTTTATATTTATTTTTCAATTTTCGTTGTTAAATAAAAAATGGCTTCGACAATCTTGTCTCATGTCATTTTCCATCTTTCGTGTTTTTCTTTCTTCGGCGAATAAAAGCCAGATTCAATTTGCGCATCGACATATTTTTTTTTTGACTTCTGCTACGCTTCATGTCTTTATATTTATCGGGTATGTGCTCCTTCGTATGGGTAAAACACAGAAGAATGACTTCATTTATAATAACACCCTTTTCTTATTTCTTTTATGAAAAAATCCGCGTTTCACCATTTTTTTTTCTCGACAGAGCTTCAAAAGCTTTTTTTCTTCGGTAACAAAGTTTTGAGTTTCTTCAAAAAAAACTTTTTTATCCATTTTTTTCTTTCACATTAGCTTGAGTTATTTGAATTGAATTCAAAACACAAGTGCTTGATTTGAAGAGGGAGATTAAAGAGGGTGGTGAAGAAAAAAAAGTACTTTGGGGGAAGACACTATGGACTATGATACCGAGAATTTTTTTTGTCAAGTGGTTCAAGTGCAATCATTCGATGGATGATGCTTAATTGATTGCTGCTGAAATATGTAGTCAGAATTAGCGGGAAATGAAGTTGTTTTTGTTAATTTATTAATTTCAAATTTTCCACAAATTCGTGAATTAATTTATTTTTGAAGAAAACAAAATCAATAAATTTCCATTTTTGTCCTGTTACAAAAAAATACTTTGAACCTTTGCCACGAATAGCGTTTTTTCTTCTTCTTCTCAATTTTTGGGTTGCTATACCAGAAATAAAAAGAATCAATATCGTTTGAAATCAAAAAATTTTTTCTAAGACGCCTACTTCTCAAATTCTTTCTAGTCTAATCTCTTTTTTTTTTTTGATTTTTCTATTTTTTGCTTAGATTTTCTGCTTTTACTTCCATTACCGCCACCACCACCACAAAGCTCAATCAAAAAAAGATAAGCACAAAAACTAACAAAGTGTGGTTTTCTTTTATTTTACATTGCGTCATTTCCACACCTTTTTTTCTCGCATAAAATAAATTGATTAGTTTTGATTGCTACACAACAAAAAAGATGCTTGAGTTTAATGAGAAAAGAATGTCATTTTTTATTTAAAATTATTGATAAAGTCTGAATTTTTTTCTTTCTTCCATGCTTTATGATTTTTCGATGTCCTTGAACTTTTCTTATTGAATCCTTACAATTTTGATTTTCAAGTAAAATCTCCAAAAATTTTTTAAAGTAATTCATTTACACATTTTTGTTTTCTTCTTTTTTAACTTTTGACTTTAGCAAAACAAAATTTCTCACAACTTCAGCCTTTCTTTTTTTTGTATGTAAAAAGTAAGCAAGTAAGTATAAATAATTTTGTCAGCTTCATTTAATTTTTTTTTACAAAATGTTGTCTTCCTTCCTTCTTAAAAAAAATCAAAAACAAAGTTAGCAAGTATAAAAAAAATAAGTTAGTAAGACTTCCTTTTTATCGTGTATGCTTCTTCATTATCTTTTTTCTTTACTTTTTTTGCCGTGTGATGATGATAACTTTCAGTAAGTTGCGAAAAAGAAGGATTTTGTAATTGAATTTATATGAGATTGAGAGAGGAATTCTTTTTTGACATGATGAATGTTTTTTTCACCTCCTAAAAAAAATAGAAAAAGTAAAAAAACTTGAGAGATTTATTTCTCCTTTTTAGTGGATATTTTTTTTCTTACTTGAGTAACAAACTTTTTGGATCTTGTTTTTACGCTTAATTTGTGCATACATTTTGTTTTCTGTTTTTTTATAATTAAATGGTTTGGAGAATTTTTTTGAGCAGCTTGAATCCGGAACTTTTGCCTGTTTTCAATATCCGTTCTTTTTTTTTGTTTTATTACTTTTTTTTTAGTTGCACATTTGCAAAAAAAAAAATTAGTTTAGAACCTAGCCATTTGCCGGGCTGGAAAACATCTAAAAAGGTTATATTTTATTAGAACACTTTTATGGTTCAGTTTATTTCTCGAATAATTAAATATCGTGGATCCATGGGTATATCAAACTACATATAAAATAGAGAAGAAAAAAAAGAAATCGTAAAACTTTCAACTTTTTTTTTGGTATAAAAGAGTATTATTTTGGCTTCCTTATTTTTTTTAAACAAAAATATTCTTTTCAGCGAGAGATAATTTTTTTATGCTACAAAAAATAATGTTTCTAATTGGCCTATTTTGTTTGGAAATAATTTAATACTTTGGCTTTATAAAAAAACAATAAAACAATGAAAAAACATACTAAAACTTAAAAATTTGAATTAGCAAGTTTTATTAAAGCCAAATTTTTTTTTCATAAATTTGAATCTTTAAAAGTTTTATCTTTAATATAAAAAAATTTGGCACTAAAAAGGTAGCCTTTTTTTAAACAAAATTCACCAATATCCAATTTTCAAATGCACTTTTTTTGACGATGATATAAATTATTAAACAAGCGCGATAAAACTTTTTTTCGGTATGTTTCACGGTCATGTTTTTTATTTGCGAGGTTATCCAATTTATTTATTTTTTTTCTTTTCCTCTTTTTTTATTTTTGAAACAATTTCGCATCAAAAAACCACACAAAAAAAACAATGTTAGCATTAATAAATAACTAAAATAAAATGAAGCAGCAGCACCTTTCACAAATTTTTTGTTTCAACCAACAAAAAAAGTATGGCTTTTTTTCGATTCTCTTCCAAAAAAAACCTTCCAATTTCACGGCGCAGCGCTTTGCTTTTTTGGTTTTTTGTTGGTATTTTTCATGCTAAAAATGAAGAATAAAGAATTGCGCCGGATTTTCTTCATTTTTTTTATAGCAAAAAGAAAGAATAAGAAGAGCTGCTTTTTTAGCTCTCTGCTGCCATAAACAAATTTAAATAGAGAGGAGAGACTTTGTTGTTGTTAAATAAAGAGAAATAAAAATGAAGGATTCTTTGTTTTTGATGTGGGTTTTTTTTGGTGGCAAAAAAAGAAAGAAATTAAAGATAGACAGAGAGCATCATATGAAAAAAAGTGACGAAGACGACGACTATTTTGAGAAGGTTACTTACTTACTTTTTTTTTGATGCAAAAAATTTGATGGTGGTGTTCGTAATTGTGAGCGCCTTGGCTCATCTTATTTCTTTTTTCTTCTCAAAAATTATTAAGTAAGGATTAACTTTTGGTCTTTTTGTCATGTAACTTATGGCTAAAGATAATTACATCCAGCTGAGTTAATTATTTTGTTTCCAGGTAATAATTATAAAACTATGCTAAACTTGTTTGGTTATTGATCTGGCTTGAGTATTTTTAAAATTTTACCAAAATGAAAAAAAAGTGAAAATTTGTTTTTTGAAAGTTTTTTAATTCTAAGGTATTTGCATTTTTTAACTAAAACAAAATTTTGAACTAAGACTTTGCTTAAATTTTTTTAGATACTTTTTTTAATGTCCTCAAGTTTAATTACATATTTTTTCTTCCTTCCTTCCATTGATTTTAAACATAACCATCCAAAAGTTTTTCTTAAATATTTATTTTTATTATTAAAAGACACAACTTTTTATTAATTATTTAAAAGTTTCGTGTACAAAATGTAAAAACTTGTGTGTCATTTTTTTATTATTTACGTAGATATATAAAATAAAATATAACAGAAGTATTTCTTTGCAAACAAATTTTTTTTCGTCCTTCAAAGATTTTATTTTTGCTTTTTAGTAAACTACCGAATTTTTTACTTACTCTAAAAATTTTTTATCCATGTCTCTAAGATGCAAAAGAGATGGATAAAATAAATTCAATAACCTTTTTATTTTATTTTTTGAATTTTTGACAAATTGATCTTGACTCAATTTTTGTTTTTTGCTTTCACTCATTTTATTTCACTCTTTTTTTGTGAGTTATTTGTTAGCCAAAAAAAGAGAAAAGAAGGAAATGTGAGATTTTTTTCACCATTTCACATCTATCTCGTTTGAAGGCTTCAAGACGCTTCTCCAACAAAAAATTGAGAATATGAAAGAATACAGATTGTTGTCGGAAATTGAATACAATTTTTTTTTTGCTGCATTGTAGTCTATGGATGGATAATTTTGAAAAAAAGGGTGAAAAGCTTATAGAAGGATAATACGATAGAATCCATGGATATTAAATTTAGTGGAGTATGTGTTGTAGTGATTCTCAAATGACGAAAAGTTAAGAAAGAAATAAGGTGTTTTTTTTAGTTAAAGAGAATTATTTTTAGACAGGCGTTTTTTTATATTGACTTTTTATTTTATAAAATTTCAAAATTTATATTTTTTGTGTGGCAAGACTTCTTCAAGTAGCTTAAATCATCCTATATTTTAACTTTTATTAAATTTGTTTCTACGCGAAATTTCGTTGTTAATTTATTTATTTTACGTTCACGAGCTTTCTTAATTTTTGTAATTTTGGGTTTTCTTCTTCCACAAAATTCATTTTCCACTCTGATCTCAAGTATGTCGGCAGCCTCCGACGACAACAATCATCACATTAACAATGAAAGTCATAATAATACAACTACGACGTCTTCAACAAAATCAGCTCCATTAAAAAATGCTTCAGATGAACTTCCTCCACAAAAGAAATTATCCATACTTTCAGTGGATAGTTGTTGTCCACCATATTTAATTTCACCTGATTGTGAAACAAAATCCATTGGTGATCCAGTTCTTGAAACTTCATTAGCTATTCGAAAGCTTAGTGAAGCTTTAAGTAAGTTTATTGATTTAAGGAAACGTCCGTTTTAGAAGTTGAAATTAAAAAATAGGAAAAAAATAAATTTAAAAAATCTTAAAAGTGTATTTTTTTTCTTTTTGGAATTCCGCCAATCAAAAGTCTTTTTCTTTCTCCCATTTTTCTTTTGAACTTTCAATCATTTATTCATTTACCCTACTCACCTGGAAATAGTATTTCATAATTTATTTGAAATTTTTTCTTTCTTTTTTTGGTTTCGAAGATGCTCTTATTTTCGAAACTTTCTTAACATTGACCTTGCATGCCTGCCAGCATTATTGCGGCGTGTGTGTTGTTAGTTTCATTCTTCCGCAAATTTTTCTTTAAAAAAGTCTATGTCACTTTATTTAATTCTCTTTGTTTTGATCGCCGCACTTGCCTTTTTCGAATAATAATAATTAATGTTAAAGGCCAAACAAAAATATGCAAAAATGAACATTTTTAAAGTTCGGGAAATAATAAAGATCGAAGGCGGGAATAAACCCAAAACGATCGGGAAAAATGAATATGATTAAAAATAAAAAAAATTTGGGATTGCTTCTATTTAAAATTTTATAATACTTTTCTCCTTCTCGACGACTCACAAAAAAATCTGAATTTAATATTTTTTTGATATAAAATTCAATGGGTTTTCATTGTAGTTGGATTGTAGTCACCTCTATTTTTATTTTTAAATAACCGTGTTCATTGATACTAGGGGCTTTTAAAAAATATAAAAAAACATTAACTTTTTTTTCTATTTTAATTCTTTTCATGTCTAGTTCACATGTCCTGACACCATTCAAATCGGTGACATGTGGGCTGCTTTTGGGTTGATAGATCCAACCAAAAATAAAAAATTCAAGTCGCTACATAAACAAAAATTTATTGATTAAAAATTTTTCATTTAAAAATTCTGCAAGTTTTATCTTTTTATTATGTCCAAAACTAAATGTTTGGGAATTCAATTACTTGAGCGAAAAATTTGCTATAATCAAAACATTTTTAAATTTAATTTCAATCGTTTATTTTTTCGGCTAACTTCAGAAAATTTTTT
Source organism: Panagrolaimus kolymaensis (assembly GCA_028622995.1). Classification (NCBI taxonomy): domain Eukaryota; kingdom Metazoa; phylum Nematoda; class Chromadorea; order Rhabditida; family Panagrolaimidae; genus Panagrolaimus; species Panagrolaimus kolymaensis. The sequence goes on from JAJQJQ010000069.1 coordinate 180,169, forward strand.
GTAAACATTTTTTTTACTCAAAAAACATTCCTTTTACATTAGCAAAAATTAATCGTATCTAATAGTTTTATTTCCTCCCTTTTTTAAATAAAAGATTATCCTTTTCAACAAAATAAAAGATCATAAAAAACCTAAAAACTTTAAATCCTCTTCGGTCAATCCATCCAACTCACTCGAGTAAATACAATATTATTATGTTATTATCTCCATCAATCATATGAGATTTATTTTTATATCCTTGTTTTTCAAATATTTTTGACAATTATTTTTTAGTATCAAAAAACAAGAAGAAAAAAAGTTTTTACATTTTCTGTCAATTTTTTGTTTCCGTCGTCTATGTGCATGAATATTTTTATTAGTTGTTGATTTTGAACCTTTTGACGTGATTGCTCTTTTTTTTCCGATTCTCTCTCGTCCAAGCTCATACTTCACGCAAGAGGACCATCGCCACAAGTAGAGTAGTGGAAGGCATCAATATTCTCCATTTTTTGATAATCCGATTGAGTTTTGAATTCAATCAACATCATTTTTATCGTCGTCGTTGTCGCTGCCGCCGCTACCAACTACCACCACTAAATGGCAGCCAACAATATTAATCAACACCAACAAAAATAGAGAAGCTCTCTCTTTCTCGATTGAATATATCAACGAATTGAATTTTTTGAAAAACAAAAAACTAAATTTTATTATTTGAAAAATATTTTTTCCATCCATCTGTGGCTATCGTCTATCTATTTATTGTGTGTATATGTGCAACCCATAATGTCTCGAAGTCCAACTTCACCCCAATCTCCACCAATCACTTCTTTCACCTTGCAACGACATAATTCTGATAAAGGTTCATGCGCGAATTTACAATATCATAATCTTCATCCTCAATTTCTTTCCCTTCGACGACCGGATGCAATTAAGCGAGCAACAGATTTGGATGAAGAATATTATAAACGAAAAAGGCGACTTGGAACTAAAAGGCGACTTAAAAAGCGTCCATTAACAACTCGACAAAAATGCTTAAAATTTTTACCTTTTTCATTTTTATTTAAATCTTGTAAGTTATGTTTTGAAAGTAATAATAATTCAAAAAATCAAGATCAAAATGAAAAATATTACACTGCTACCATTTCGCCTGCAACTACTACTACCACATCTCTTGTTGGCTCAAGCGCTGCTAATTCTGGTGTTAGTGTTGTTGCTAATTGTGAGTGTCTATTTTTAAACAAAAAAATTTTAGTTCTCTTTTTTTTTTGTTTTGTTAAAGTTTTTATGGTGTGAAAAATACATATATTTATATTTTTATTAATATGGATAGAATTGCATTTCTTTTAAAAATTATTTTTGTGTTTTTTCCTTCCTTTTTTTTGTTGTCGTCGTTGCTGCTTTTGCTTTGCTTCAAATTTTAGTTTAGTTTTTTTTTTGTGGTAGCTGCTTATTAGCAAGCTGTTAACTAACTAAACACTGCCAATTTTATATTTAATATTTTTTATTTTTTTTTGCTGCTGCTTTTTTTGTGTCTTATTTAAAAAAAGAAACAATTTCGTCATTTTATTTTTTAACAATTTAAAAAAAGAGTTAAAAATTTTAAAAACTCAATATTCTATCCTTATTTTATTTTTTAATATGATAATATTTTATTCTCAAAAATATATTATTAAATAACTTACAAAAGTAGTTAAAAAAATAAGAAGTTATAAATGGTTAAATTTTGGAAGCGGATACGATTATATCTTTTAAATAATGGTTAGACATATTCTTTTTACCGTGATTTTAGGCTATAAAAGTTATCGAAAAAATTGTCTAAAATTGTAAACAGCTATTGTCTTTTTATAATTAAAAAATACTCATCGATTTAACAAAACTTAAAGCTTATTCGATCAATGAGAACTCACAAACGAAAATATTACAGCTTTTGATTATTGGTTTAAAAATCAGAATTTTTGATTATAATTTTTTTCTAAGGAATTTCTAAAAAATATGAAAATTTGTTTAAAGTCTTTTTTTAAAAGTTTTTTGTCTCAGATTACTTTACCGATCTTTTTCTTCATCCTTCTCCTCCATCTCTAATATTTTTTTCAAAAAAGATGCTATCATAAAATTATTGATTCAATCAACCCATTTTTGTCCATTCTGGTTCCATTCACTTTTAAAACTCAAAAAACTAAAAAGTGAATTCATTTTTTTTCTTCATCTTTCACTCATTTTTCTTCTGCTTCCGCATATTTTATTTTTTCTTATTCTGCAACATTTTTTTTCTTTTCTAATAAAATATTCAAAAAAAAGCTGTTTTTATTATTACTTGTTTCAAACGAATAAAAAACAGCAGTCATGTCAAAAGAATTTTTTTGGCATAAAAAATTCATTTTTGGATAAATTAACTTTTTTCCTTCTTATAAAAAATCTTGAGATGTTTTTTTAAATGCATAAAGAATTTTTCTTAAAGTTCCATATCTCAAATTTTTTACATGAAAATTCATTATTTTTATTGTATAAAATTTAAAAGAAAGTAAAACATTTTTGAAAGTTTCAAGGTGCCAGAAAGCAATCGTTAAAACCCGCTATTTCTTGAAATCATTTTTTGGAGAGAAAGAAAAAAACTTAAAGTAAAATTATTCATAAACTTTTTACTTTTACGCCATCGCAAACTAATTCTCAAACCAACTTGTTACTTACTTCCTCTCTCCACAAACTCCACTGCAACATCACTTTTTTTGTTGTTGTTGCATACTTTGTGTTAGAAGTTTCCGTTCAACTTTATTTTTTCTTCCATCATAAGTTTCCACTCTTATTTTTCTCAGCTCTTTTTTTGTGGCAAATACCCAACTTCTTTTTTTTATCCTTTTTTACTCACCTCAATGGACTGACTATTATGGAATTTATTTTACTCGCTCGCTTTCAAACAAAAAAGTGTAAAGTTCATGAGTTAATTATTTTGCAACACAGCATTTCTTTTGTTGCCACGAAAAAAATAACAAAATATAATAAGCTTTGCCAAAGAAAAAAAATTAATTAGATATTTTTTTGGGGTTTAATTTTAGCTTCTCCAAAACAAAAACAACAATGGAATATTTCCTGAGAAAAAAAGACTTTCAAATGCTTTATATTTTTTAAAACTAAAACCTACTCTTGGAATTTTATTTTTAAACCTCAAAAAAAATTTAGGTTTTAATTAGCAATCTTTTTGTTTTTGAATCAGACAATTAAAAAGTCAAAAAAGCGTTCAAAGTTTTTTTTAAATTTTGCCGGCCTCCCAGGAATCCAACATCAAAGTCTTTGAACCATTTTATATATGAGTTTCTTATTAACAAGCAACTTTAAAGTAATTAATTGCCTTTGTTAGAATGAATATTACTCACTTTTTTCAATTCTTTTTTGCTCCATTAAACCAAGCCAAGCTGATGAAAGAATGAATGCAATGAAAAATTATTTTCACGCTATTATAACCTCAACAATTGGAATTGCATTTTTTTCTGCCTTTTGTTTCGTTTTTTTTAGCTGGCTTCAAACCACTCATTTTTATACTTTTTCCTTTAGAAAGAAAGATATTATTCTAAGTTTAAAACAAAATCTTGAGTACTTTAAAAAATTCAAAGTTCGTTACTTAGGTTCCAACCACAAAAATAAATATTCTAATTTCTCAGATTTCGATCTAACAAAAAAAACTTATTGTCTCTGGTTTTTCACGCGGGATAAGCATCTTGCCAAAAATTAAATGATTAACTGGAAAATTTTCTTGTTTTATAATAAAAAAAACTTTATTAATTTTCATAATTTTGCGAATATAAAATCTTTTTAAGGGCCATTTAAAAAATGATGTTTGCCACTGTTTTTTTCTAGTTTTGTTCTGCTTATTTTTATTTTTGAAAATCGGAAACAAATTGTTTGTTTGTTTCAATTAGCTCTTCTTTTTTTCAAACGTAAACTAACTTTTAAAATAACAAAGAAGAGCACTTTTTTTTATTTGCGAGGGAGAAAGCGAAAAAGAATAGTGGCAACAGCGGATGTGAACCACAGATGCTTAACATCCGGTACACATACATATAGATATAGATAGATAAAGAAAAATCTGACGAATGCAATGCACTTTTTCCACAAAGAAAAAAAAGATGCCTTTTTTGGAGAAAGTTGCGAGTAGCAGCAGCTTGGTTGCAAAGCTTAGAAATAAATTTTTTTTATTCGCCAAAAATTAAATTGAGGAAACTTTGATTTTAATGATAAGAATTTTTTTGTTACAAAAAATACATAGAAATAAAAATTATGAATTTCCAATTCTTACAAAGTTAAAAACTTAGATTAAAAAATAATATTAAAATTAATTGCCGAAATTAATAATTTTATGTTGATCATTACTTTTTTTTGCCCTCTCCAATCGATCGTTTGATATTATTTCTGACATATGTTTTTTAAAACTCTATTTTTTTCTTTTTATAGGATTAGCCTCGTTTTTTTATAAAAAAATGTCTGATGAAAAAATAAATGGTAGCAGTATTATTGTTGTTGAAGATAATGATGACGATGGTTTGTTATCTTATAATATTTATGTGTGATGAGATTATCTGTAACAAAAAAAAGCTTCAAAATTCAAAACCGTTAAGAGTCTATTAAACAAAAAGGAAATTAAAATTTCACAAACTTTCTCTCAATTTTTTTTTGTTTTACATAAAAACAAAATTTTAAGAAAATGTTCAATCGCGATTATTATTTCTCTCAGAATGACTAATTCTTTCTTTCCTTCCTTCCAATTCTTTTCTATCAAAGACAAAAAAAAAAGAAAATAGAGAAAAAGAAAGAAACCATTTTTCAACATGCATACATAAATAAATAACAGAAGAATAGCATTTTATTTTTTTCACATAAATTAAAAGTCAATCACAGCCACCAAAAATTGTTTTTGGTTCCGATTTTTTTTCTTCATTCACCTTTTTTATTCTGCCTCCTTCTTTTTTAACTTTCTTTTTTTTTCTACCTTTTTTTATCGATTAAAAGTGAGCATCATAGACACCATCACCATCACCGCCGTTTTTGGTAGTCGTCGTTTTGGTATTGGTTAGAAGAAAGAGAAAAAAAAACACGCCGCTGTCGTAAAAATAAAAAATAAAAAAGAATTGTATTTTTATTTTATTTTTGTTGTTGCTTCTTTTTTTTCTCCATCAAACTACTTGACTTTTATTCTTTTATTTATCTTTTTTTATTTTGATTTTTATTAATAAATCAAAAAATTCTGAGAGAAAATATAAAAAGCAGGCGAAAAAAATGAGTCAAATAGTTAAAGCCATAAAAAATGCTGCCTCTCATCATAGTTTATCTTCATCCCACTCATCGCCATCATTTACATCTGAAAAAGGTTAAATTTAATTTAGCTTTAATAAAAAAATTATGCTTTACTAATGCTTCAAAAAAAAATTGTTTAAAATTTTTCAAAAAAAAAAAAAAAATTATTTTTTTCCCTTTAACTTTATCAATTTTGATTTTTATGTTTTCAGCTCAAAGAATAGAAGGTAAAGCCTTCGTTCGTCGTGGTGCACTTCGACAAAAAAATGTTCATGAAATTAAGTGAGTTTTTTAGAAAACATAAAAAAAAGTTTTTACAAAAAATATGGAAATAAAAATAATTTTTTTATTTGATTCATTTTTTAGAAGTCATAAATTTATTGCTCGATTTTTAAAACAACCAACCTTTTGTTCACATTGTAAAGATTTTATATGGGGTTTCAATAAACAGGGTTTTCAATGTTCAAGTAAGTTTTGTTGTTTTCTCTATTTTTTAAAGATAATAAATAATCCCTAGCATAAGCGTTTCTTTTTCTTTTTTGGGAAGGAAAGTGTTTTTAATTTTAAACACATTCTGAAAATTTTGTTACAAGATGCAGATTTTGTTTTTTTGACACTATAAAGATTTGAAAGATCTGGAAACTTATAAAAAGAAATATATATTTTTTGATTTTATTATTTTTAACTCCTAAAACACATTTTGTGTGTTTGTTGTAGTGTGAAAAGCTCCGAAATATTTTTGTTTTATTTTTTGGACTCCTTTGGGCTCTTGCCGCACTAAAGACAGTTGGGCACCACTTATACCTAGACAACTTTTTCTGTTCATTCTTCATATTTTTACTTTCTAATTCACCCAATTAATTAATCAAACTTCTTAAACTTCCTTTTTTATTTTTGACAATTTTAACTTTAAAATTAAAAACTCTGATATTACAGTTTGCACATTGGTTGTTCATAAAAGGTGTCATGAATTCGTTAATTTTGCCTGTCCTGGAGCCGACAAAGGAGCGGATACCGACGATCCACGGGTTGGTTACTTGAAGATAATATCCAGGGAAAAAAATTATATATAATCATAATTCCAGCAACAACATAAATGGAAAGTCCAAACATATTCATCCCCAACCTTTTGTGATCATTGTGGCAGTTTACTTTATGGTTTAATTCATCAGGTTTGTACATAGTTTTTTCGTATTTGTCAATTTTTATTAAAATCGTTTTACTTTTGATATACCGAGTTTAATATTTTTTTATATAGGGAATGAAATGCCAATATTGTGATTCAAATGCCCATCATAAATGTGTTAAATTTGTGCCAAATATGTGTGGAACCGATCATACAGAAAAGCGTGGAAGAATTTATCTTGATATTACCATTAAAGATTATGTTATGGATGTACATGTAAAAGAAGCAAGAAATTTAATTCCCATGGATCCTAATGGTTTGTCTGATCCATATGTGAAATTAAAATTAATTCCCGATGATGGACATGGAAAAAATAAGAAAAAGAGTAAAACCTTAAGAGCTACATTAAATCCAATGTGGGATGAACATTTTACTTAGTAAGCTCGAATAATTTGATATTGTTGTGTTTAAGAAATATTTTCTTTTTTTTTAGTAAATTAGAACCAAGCGATAAAGATCGAAGATTATCCGTGGAAGTATGGGATTGGGATCGAACATCAAGAAATGATTTTATGGGTTCATTGAGTTTTGGTATAAGCGAATTAATGAAAGAACCCGTTGATGGATGGTTTAAATTATTGAATGATGTAAGCAACGTTTTTTTATTATTAGAAACTAACTATTTTTTAGTATCAAAAAGAAATTTAAAAAAGTTTTACTTTTTTGGTGCTAAAAATTCAAATTAAAGCTTTTTGCTTTTTTTAAAGTTATAAATCCCCTAATAAATTTTAGGAAGAAGGTGAATATTACAATATTCAAATTCCACCGGAAGATGAAGCAGAAGTAGAAAAACTTCGCAAAAAAATGTCTGATTTACATTCAAATAAAGATAAATCTAAACATCGTCAAAAATCTTCTGCATCTCTTAACCAATCTCAAAGGGACGTGGTTAAAGCTTCAGATTTTAATTTCATGACTGTACTTGGAAAAGGTTCATTTGGAAAAGTGCTTCTTGGAGAACATAAAATGACAAAAGAATTATTTGCAATAAAAATATTAAAAAAAGATGTCATCATCCAAGATGATGATGTGGAATGTACCATGACTGAAAAGCGTGTCCTTGCCCTTCCTGATAAACCGCCATTCCTTGTTGCCCTACATTCATGCTTTCAAACGATGGATCGATTATATTTTGTTATGGAATTTGTTAATGGTGGAGATTTAATGTATCAAATTCAACAAGCTGGCAAATTTAAAGAACCCGTTGCTGTGTAAGTAATTCTTAAAAAAATATTACCTTGAAAATTTTATTTTATTCGGAATAAAATTTCTCAAAAAAAAAATGATTTAAAAAATTCGAAAAAAACTCAAAAAGTTAATTCATAAAAATCTTTTTATTTTTTTTGTTTGTATCATTAAATGACAGCAACCATTTCCAAACAATAATTTTGATAAGTGGATTGCTATCACAAGAAAATTAAAAAACTGTAGCTATTTTGTTTTTTAAGTCCAACATTGTTCCTTATTTTTAGATTTTATGCTGCTGAAATCGCTGTTGGTTTATTATTTTTACATTCAAAAGGAATAATTTATCGCGATTTAAAATTGGATAATGTTATGCTTGAAAAAGATGGGCATATAAAAATTACTGATTTTGGAATGTGTAAGGAAGGAATATATGGAGATGCAACTACTAAAACTTTTTGTGGAACACCAGTAAGTTATTACTTCAGCAAAAAAACAATTTTTTCTAAAGTCAAAAATTAAAAAGTAAAAAACATTCGTGGCGAGGCTAAATTTTGGTATTTAAGCGAAATATGTTTTATTACCTAAAATAATTTTTAAATTTATTGTAGGATTACATAGCCCCTGAAATAATTCTTTATCAACCATATGGAAAATCCGTTGATTGGTGGGCATATGGAGTATTGCTATTTGAAATGCTCGCAGGTCAACCTCCATTTGATGGTGAAGACGAAGATGAATTATTCACTGCTATCACAGAACATAATGTTTCATATCCAAAAAGTATGAGTAAAGAATCAGTATTAATTTGTAAAGGATTTTTACAAAAAAATCCTACTAAACGTCTTGGTGTTGCTGCTGCAAGTGGTGAAAGAGATGTAAAGGTAAGAAATGAAACAAAATTATTTTTAAAGGTGAAAGAAAAAAATAAGATATTTAAAAATTACAAATCCTAAAATAAAAAATGGAAAAAAGCTTTATTAAATTTTTTCTGCTAAAGCGTAGTTGTTTTTTTTGATAGTCGAAAAGGCAGAAACCAATTTTTCGTTGGCGGAAAAAAATAATTTTAGTATCAAAACTAACTAAAAAACTTTAATTTTCAGGAGCATCCATTTTTCCGACGAATAGATTGGGTTAAAATTGAAAATAGAACCGTTCAACCACCATTTAAACCAAAAATTGTAAGTTTTTTTTCCCATCCATTTTTTTATTTATCGTAAAATTATTCGTAAAAAAAATATGTAAATTTATTGTTTCAACTTTTTATTACTTTGCCATCTTTCTTGTATTTGGTTTGTGACATCCGTATCCATTTTTTCTTCTCTTTTTTTAGGAAAATGCAGCATCAACAGAAAATTTTGATTCACAATTTCTTAAACTTCCATTAAAATTAACTCCACCCGATTATAGCGTATTAGATAATTTAAAGGATGAATTTAATGGTTTTACACATATAAATCCAACATATGATATTGAAATTTTGGGAGCAGATGATTATGAATTAGTTTCACCCGATTTTACAATTCAAGCTACAACTGAAAGTCTTTATCCAAGACTTTCAATAAAAAGTGAAGATTCGGGTGTGGCTGTTTCGATGGAACAAAAACCCAGCGTTAAATTTACACAAGATGAAGCCTCCGCCGCAACGACGCCGTAAAAAAGAGAAGCTTTGATTTTTTCATGACTTTTACTATTTTTTATTTTTCATGCAACTTTTCTTCTTTGTGGATTTTTTTCGTATTTTGTTTTTCTTTGTCGTAAATATTTTTTAAATAATTATTACTTAAAAGTATTAAAGCAACAAAAAAAGTATATTTTTTGATTGGCGAATATTTGTATATAAATATATTTTTATCTAATTAAATAATAATGATGAATGTTAAAATGAATATTGTTTATTTATATTTTTGTTGTGATTAGTTATTGCACATATGTATTATATTTGTAAACATGTATGTTGGTGGTTACTACATCACAAAGCCTATCAATGAGGTCGTAGCAATGAAAATTCAAACAAAAAATTTCACAAATTGTCTAAAAAGTTTGGTATAAAAATTGCAAATTATTAATTACAAAAAATTAATTAATAAAGTAAAAATGATGTCACTTTTAAAATTTAAATACATATTTTTCTTTATCCTTTCATATTTCATAAAGATGCATGCAGTTCCTTTACTATAAATGAGCTCGTAAGAAAAGAAAAAAAATCTAATATGGCAGGAAAAAATCCTGAAGGATTGGTCACAGAAAGGATATTCACCAAAAAGGCAAAAAAACTAAAAATATTATTAATGTCAAAAAAAAAGTACAAAGTTTTCCATATGAAAAAATTCAAAATGCAATAGCAAACCTTTTTTCTATTAGAGTTTCATTAATTAGTTTTAATAGTAAACCTCAAAAAAATATTATGTAAAACCTTTACATTTCATTTTCACCTACTTACGTATATACATTGTTATTGTTTTTGATGTAAACGTGTAACTTTACACTTTGGTTAAACATACTTCATTGATCGAGCTTTTTTTGTTTAAAAAATCTAAAATCTCAAAAAAAATAATTAATAAAATTTCAGAAATCTGAAAGCGATGTATCTAATTTCGATTCAGAATTTACCCATGAACCAGCTAAACTCACTCCCGTTGATCGATTGTTTTTAATGAATTTGGATCAAACAGAATTTGAAGGCTTTTCATTTGTTAATCCTGAATTCGTTCAACATGTTTAAAATCCTTTTAAAATGTTTTTTTTACGAAGTAATTAGATCTCAATTTTAAATTAAATATTTATTAATATGTAAACTTCGAAGAAAAAAAATAAGTGTAAATTTATGCCAAAGAATCAAAAAATGAAATTATGATAAAACATTTTTTATTTTTGTATTTTTGTAGTTTTTTTGTTTTTTTTTTGTAATAATTTTTGAAGAAAAAATTTTGATGTTAGTTTGCAATAATAATAATAGCTCGTACAAATTTTATTTTTATGAACAAATATTAATAAATAAATGATTATAAAAGTAATTAGCGATGGTGTTAAAAAGCAACATAAAAAGAGAGGACTTTATTTTTGATGTTTGCAACAAAAAAAATTTTTACACCCACTTTCGAAAGCTCGTTGAATTTTGCAGCGAAAGTTTTAATACAGTAAACGAAAGAATCTCATAGTTTCTCGATTTTTGTAAAAATCAAAGATAAAAAAAAGCTTTTCATCTCGTCATCATCATTTTGTGATTTCAATCAAATTCTTGAATTGTTCGTTTCTCTTGATAATTGTTAATTATTCCAATTTTCAACAAAGCTATGACTCCAGAAGTTTTAACTTCAAATGTGAGTTCTTGATACTTATTGAATTAACCTTTATTTGCTTTTTAGAAAATTCATTCTCCATTTGCGATTAAATGGACCATCGCTGAAGCTAAATTGGTTGCATTGAAAGATTCAAACAAGGGGTTTTTGGACAGTGAAAAATTCGAAGCTTCAAATATTCCTGGTATCATGTATTATCTAAGAATTTCCCCAAATGGAGATTGCGAAGAACGTCGTGGAAAAACATTTTTATCTTTGCGTTTGGTACGTGAAACTAAAAAGAATGTGAAAGTTGTTTTCAAATTTATCATTGAATCTGCTGATTATAACATTGCATTTTCTTACGAACTTGATAAGGAAAGCGGTGTTGGTACCGGTCTTTGCAACACTGAAGGATTTTTTGATCCAACAAAGAAGTTTATCATCGATGGAAAATTTACTGTAAAATGTGAAGGAATCTTGAAAGTTGAAAGAGAAATTGCTGATGCTGAAGACGAATGGGAAAATAGCGCTTTAGGCAGTGAACTTTGGGAAGAAGAAAACAAAGATTTTATTATTATGGTTGATGAAAACCCCATTCAAGTAAGCCTTTGATTACATTATTTACGATTTCAATACAAACTTTTTAGGTCCACAAAAGTGTTCTCTGTGCTCGTTCTCCCGTTTTCAAAGGAATGTTTAACTCTGGAATGCAAGAAGCCATCGAAAACCAAATGAACATCACTGACTTTTCCTTTGATATTGTCGAAGCTGCTCTTCAACTTCTGTATGATCGCAAACTCACAACTTTGACTTTGGAAGAAAAACTCGGCGTTCTTCAATTCTTTGATAAGTATCAAATTTTAAAGCTTAAGGTGATTACTTTTTGTGTTTTACTTTTCTGAATACCAAACTTTTTAGAGCTTAATTGAAGCATCCTTGATTGAAGAAATTTCAACATCAAACGTTTGTCACATGGCAAATTCTTCTATCATCTTAAATACTGCTAAACTTCAAGAAAAATGTTTGGACTTTTTGGTTGATTGCCTCAAAAAATCTCAAATGGTCGCTGAATTGAATACCCTGGATCACGCTATTAGTGCCAAAGTTCTTGAAAATGCTTTTTATAAAACAACCGAAACTTAAACTTTTCTTTTGTTTTATTTTTTGTAATGCTATTATTATTATCTTGTGCTTTTAATAAAATTTTGATGTTTATGCTTATGCGATGCTGTAGTTTTAAAGTGCAACATAGCTTTGTGTTGATTGTTTCTTTCATTTCTCATGATTTTAGGATCTTGTTGATTTGAAGACATAACTAACATATTAAGAAATTAAAAACTTACAAAGCAAATAAAAACAACAGCAGAAACCCATTTCTTAGAGTTGAATACAGAAATATTTGAAACTCCGCCATAAATATGACCATACTTTGCATCTTGCAGTTGCCTAAACTTTTCTCTTTGCTGCATATTTTTTGTAAAAAAGTTCTTCCTTTATTTATTATAAACTTTTCAGATTTCAAATTTGTCATCTCAATTTCAAAGTTTTAATCAAATCAAAATGCCTGTACCTTTATCAAGACGTAAATCAGCTGCAAGAGAAGAAACTGTTATCAAATTTCTTAGAATTCTTCAAAAATATTATCCTGAAATTATTCAAAGTCCATTTAAAAAACCCATTTGGAAGAAGGTTCTTATTGAATGTCAATCAAATGGTCTTTATTCTAACAAAAATGAAGCATTTCTTCAAAGAACTATATGGCCAAATCATAAAAGAACCACATTTGTAAGTTTACCTTTTTTAGCTTTTTGGAAAGTTACTTTGCAAATTTCTTAATGTTAATGTTTTTTTAGAAAAAGTGGCAAAGCAATGGAACTTTAACTGAGAAAGATGAGCTTGTTATCGCAATTGAACGTAATAACCGAAATAATTTTTGTCAATCACCATCAATTGAAGAACCTAATGTTAATGATAATGGTTTACTTGATGATACTCTACCACCACCATCCAATTTCGGCGATGACGAAGATGAAGAAGTTGAATTTGAAGATGGAGATGCTAATGAGTGAGTGGTTTATTTAATGAAAATTCAAGCTTATTACAAAATGATAACGACAAGCATTAATTTTTTTTCGTTTTTTAGTAGCTTTGTCGATGATGACTTTTTTGATGCTTCAAGTGAACCAACAATGAATGAAACAATACCGCTACCATCGAATGATAATACATCAACTTGTGAAAGTAATGAATCCGTATCTTCTTTAGCTGTCAACAATGCAGATGAACGCCTCAATGGTGGTGATTATGTTAATCAACCAGAAGAACGTAAGTTTATCTTTCTCGATGTTTTGGTCAAAGCCTATGTTGGTAGAAATTAATGCAATGAGCTATGGTTGTAAATGATTCTTGCGTTCTCCGTTTGCTTCAATGTTAATTAATAAACTGATTTTTCTTACTAAATATTTTATTTTTCAGCTTTGCTTATCAATATCAATGAACCACCAATCCAAGATATTCTTCACCAACGTATGCTTGTTCTTTGTACTTTCTTTACTTATCTTGTCATTTTTTCAGAACAAATGCAGCCATCTCTGTTATCACCTCAACCAAATGTCGGTCAATCTCTTTTGGATGAACTGTATCGTGCTCAAATTAGGTATTTGAATATAATGTCAGAAAAAACTCAACTTAAAATTCAAATACTTCGTCGTCGAATACCAAATGAACATGATGCTGTATCTCAAACAACCAATGATAATGGTAAATAAATTCTTGATGTTGATTAACCAAATGCTTCATTTTTGTTTTTAAATTGTATCATTGATAGTTTGCTTTTGTTTAAAGATTGGTAATATTGTTTAATAAATGTTTGTGTTGATCATTTTCTGAAAACTTTGGTATTCTTAGTTGCAAAGGAAATGGGCGATTAGCGTGAACTCGATTGGTCGAAGATTTTTTTTGTTCTAAAGTTGTGTATATTTGCCATTTTTTGGATGCCATTATAAAGCTTTTGCATTCTATTAATAAATCAGTCAATGAATGAGTGATATTTGCAAAATGAAGCTTTTGAGAAAAAGATTTTTTTATAATAAATTTCCTCGTCTTTTTCCATACGTAATTTGCATTAATGTTGTTTTGTTGTGGCTGAAGCTGAATTGTTGGAATTTGGCACTGGACCACCATCAAGACTTTGAAGAATTTCCGGTGGAACGTGTTCACGAAGGATGGCATTTTCAGATTGTAATTGAGCAATCGTGGTATCAAGTTAAATTCACTCCCGTTGATCGATTGTTTGCAACAAATTTTTTTAACACTCTTTTTCGAATGCCCATTAAATGTTGCAGCGAAAGTTTTAATACAGTAAACGAATGAATATCATAGTTTTTCAATTTTTGTAAAAATCAAAGATAAAAAAGCTTTTCATCTCGTCATCATCATTTTGTGATTTCAATCAAATTCTTGAATTGTTCGTTTCTCTTGATAATTGTTAATTATTCCAATTTTCAACAAAGCTATGACTTCCGAAGTTTTAACTTCAAATGTAAGTTTTTATTCACTCTCTAAGTAACCTTTTTCTGTTTTTTAGAAAATTCAATCTCCATTTGCGATCAAATGGACCATCGCTGAAGCTAAATTGGTTGCGTTGAAAGATTCAAACATTCGGTTCTTGGACAGCAAAAAATTGGAAGCTTCAAATGCTTCTGGTATCAAGTATTATCTCAGAATTTATCCTAATGGATTTAATGAAGGAAATCGTGGAAAAGCGTATATTTGCTTGTACTTGGAATTGGAAAATGGAAAGAAAATCCAAAGTGTTTTCAACTTTTTCAATGAATCTGCTGGTTTTACCAAAAAGAGAATCTATGAATATGAAAAATCTGAAGGAGTTGGTGAAAACTTTTGTACAACCGCTGAGCTTTTTGATCCAACTAAGAAGTTTATCATCGATGGAAAATTTTCTGTAAAATGTGAAGGAATCTTGAAAGTTGAAAGAGATGTTGCTGATGATGAAGATGAATGGGAAAACAGCGCTTTAGGCAGTGAACTTTGGGAAGAAGAAAACAAAGACTTTACTATTATGGTTGGTAAAAACCCAATTCAAGTAAGCCATTAATTACATTTCTATCTAATGATTTAGATAAAAACGTTTTAGGTTCACAAAAATGTTCTCTCTGCTCGTTCTCCCGTTTTCAAAGGAATGTTCAAATCTGGCATGAAAGAAGTTGCTGAAAGCAAAATGAACATCATTGATTTTTCCTTTGATATCGTCGAAATTGCTTTTCAACTTTTGTATGAACGCAAAATTCCGAGTTTGACCGTACAAGAAAAACTCGGCGTTCTCCAATTCTTTGATAAATATGAAATTTTGAAGCTGAAGGTGATTGCTTTTTGTTTGTTTTACTTTTATGTGTATTTACTTTTTTAGAGCTTAATTGAAGCATCCTTGATTAAAGACATCTCAACATCAAACGTCTGTCGAATTGCTAATTCTTCTATTATCTCAAATTCTGCTAAACTTGAAGAAAAATGTTTGGACTTTTTGGTTGATTGTCTCAAAAAATCTCAAATGGTCGTTGAATTGAATACCCTGGATCACGCCATTAGTGCCAAAGTTCTTGAAAATGCTTTTTATAAAACACTCGAAACTTAAACTTTTCTTTTGCTTTATTTTCTGTAATAATTTTGTTTTTATTATCATTTTGTGCATTTAATAAAATTTTGTTGTTTATAAACAAATAAGCATTTCAAGGATTCCATGAATGTCAAAATGATTCCTTAAAGCTATAGCTTCTTATAACTAGCAACAATATTTAGTATTTTGTCACAAGAACTTACATATTTAAAAATTGGAGGTTATAACAATTCTTGAATGCGAGAATGTGTTATGTATGTGTTTTATACCATTTTACTTTAAACTTTTTTGAACGATATTCCCTAATATAGTTCATAGCAAAATAAAAACAATAAACTTGTTGACTTGATTGACTTTTTTACTCCAAACATTTCAAGTCAATATATGGTTTTTTTAAACGTTTGAAATTTTGATTTAGGGTTGATGATGATGTTGCGACCGGTCGCGACCGACCAGTCGCGACCGGTCGATGAGGTTGCTGCGACTGGTCGCGACCCAAGTTGCGACCGCTACAAAACCTTACAAACACTTACAAAAGTTTAACAAAGTATTACAAAGTCTTACAAAGTTTTGTAGTACTTTGTAAGGTTTTGTAGCGGTCGATCGACTGGTCGGTCGCGACCGGTCGCAACCATGAAATTTTCCAAAATCAGTCGCGACACCAACCCTATTTTGCTTCCATATTTGGTGCCATTGTGTTACCGTTAAAACCTAATAATTTTACAACTTTGATTGTCACTGAATCTTTTACTTTAAGGAGAGCATGCTTAAAAAATCAGTGGTTATGATTTCACACAAAAAAGCATTGATTCATTTTTTTATTTACCTTATATTTTTTTAATAACTACATATTACAAAAATTTCACAACAAAAAAAAAGCATTTTAAATAATACAAAAACATATACATACTCATAAATCCATCATTTTACAATATAAAGTTATCTTATTTTTAGTTTGCACGAATGCGAAATCATTAACCACAAAAAAATTTATATATACAAATTAAAAATCACAAAAAATACAAAACAAAACCGTTGTTTTTCTAAATTCACAAAGCAAAAAATTAATAAATACAAAAGTCATTATTTTTTTTTTAAACAAAGAACCGTTTTCACATTTCAAAATGAGTTGATTTTTTCCTTACAAGTTTTTTCTAACATTAATTTTAACACAACAGCAAAAAATATTAAATTTTTTTTGTCCTTTTAAAAAAGAGAGAGGTCCGTTTTTTTGGTTTTCTTTAAGTAAATAATAAAAGTTAAATATAAAAAATAATTTCATAAAATAATATTCAAATCACTGGGCTGCCACAGCAGAAACATTGGTAGTTGTTGGTGCTGAAACTGAATTGTTTGAATTTGGCACTGGACCACCATCAAGATTTTGAAGAATTTCCGGTGGAACGTGTTCACGAAGGATGGCATTTTCAGATTGTAATTGAGCAATCGTGGTATCAAGTTCGACTATTTTAGCTCGAAGTAATTCAACTTCTTCGCGAACAGCAAACATTAAATGGGTTTTCACTAAATCCTGTAAAATTTATTTTGGTTTTAAAAATGCAAATTATTTTATAATTAAAATTTATATTAGAATTAATTCGGTTTTTATTTTAGTTGTTAGATGGCAGCTTGGAAAAGAGTGGCACGAAGTCCAGCAGCAGAAATGTTTTATAACAAAAATAGCGAGAAAATTTAGGGTTTTTTGGTATCAATTATTTGCTTTATTCTTTGAAGGATTAATTAGCTTTTTTTGTTACTTATCCTCACTTTAAAAACAGTGACATGGATCCATGCAGCGAAAACGTTCGTTAATAAAAATCTCCGAAAATTTAATTGTGTAAACTTTTTTTGTTTTATTTTATTATATCTTTATGTTTAAAAAAAATTGAAAGAATAAATCCAAATTAAGATTACTGTGATTTAGTATATTTTTGAACCGATTTTTTTCTCACATCGAGACTCTATGATACTAATTCTCAGGCAATTAAATTTATTGAAAATGAAATGCATAAACTTACCATCGCTTGTTCAATTTTTGAATCAATTGCAATAATTTGTGAGTTCGCATTTCCAGTACTGCTAAAAACAAAGGATCTTCGATTACGAGTTAAAAAATGAATAGTATTTTTAGGCGGTTGAACCGTTTCTGGCGCTAATGAATGCCTTCGTTTAACTAATTCTTTATGATGATCTTGAGCAATTTTTAAATGATTTGGAATAGTTTTACTACCAAAAAAATTTCCTGGGAAACTATTAGCTTCTAACATATTTTTAAGTTTTTAATGAAATTTATTATTAAATAAAATTGAGGCTTGCCACAAATAAAGATAGTAATAAAATTTCGAGGAATATTGTTCAAATATTGTTACTATCAATGATGTCGGGAAAAATTCATAAAATCAATCACACCCAGAAAAAATAAAGTTAAAAGTTTGAAAAAAAAGTGATAGTTTTTCTTTGATTTTTATCGCTTTTTTTACAGCCAACAAAAAAATATAAATAAATTTTTGTCACACACAACAAAAAAGGCAAACACCCGATTTTATTTTATTTGATGTTGAACACTCCTTCCTCTCTTTTTTGGGGACCTTTTTTAAATAATCTTTTTGTTTTTTCGATTTTTTGTTTCAAACAAAAAAAGAATAATTATTATTAATTGATTCTTCCCACTTTTTTTATTTTTATTTTTTTCACACACTTCTGTTTACTCTAATTCACACTTTATAACGCTAGAGGCAGAGCATGGCGACGATGATGAGGTCGTTAACATAATCTCCTTTCTCGCTCGCCCGTTGCCTGCCTGATGATTGTTTTATAAATCAACAAAAAAATCATTCCAACACAATAATTTTTTTTGATATATGTGTCCTTTTTCAAAAAATGATTTATAATTAATTTTATAATTTTATTTTTAGAGTATTTTTTGTGTGTGTTTTTTATGTGTTTGTTTGAGAGGAAGGAGAGAGATCAACAAAAAGAAAAAAAGAAAAGCAGGCGTGTGATTGAATGGGTATTTGAATATTAATTTTTTTAAAATTTGAATCAAGGTGGATTAATCTGTTTTTCATTTTTGTGAGGGATGATGGAATTGAAAAAAAAGTTTAAAGTTAAACTAAAAAAGAGCTAAATTTTAATTCATTTTTAGAAGCGCTTCATTCAGATTTTTCCGACAAATAATTTTTGTGACATTTTACAGTTTCCCGGTTCTTCCCCAAAAATGATCAAAATATTAATGACGTCTTTGGTCTAAAATCAATTGGTTATGAAAAGGAAAAAAAGAAAAATGATTGAATGGTAATAAATAATTTAAAAAAATAATGATTGAAAAAATGGTCCACTTATTTATTTATTTTTGCAATTATTTATTACTTCTTTTTATTAAACTTATTGCAATTAGTCTCCCCCACTTTTTTTTGATTTGATTTTTTAAAGACGTCTTTTTTTCGTTAAAATTATTTTTTAGTACGTCTAACTTTTTTTCTGACGGGGATTTCCGGTGACAATCACGGAAGATAAAAATAGCATTTTTTGATTCTACATTCCTTAAATTTTCTTAAACCAAAATAATCACAAAAATTTAAAATATTTATGAATAAAAATTTGTGGAAATACTTTCGTCAAGAAAGCCAAAGATTCATAAATATTTCACTCAAATAACCCAAAATAAATGTTTAATTTAATTATGCAAATTTTATGTTCTTGATGAAAAGGCAAAAATTTTTCAAGACAAATCACTATCACACGATATTTAAGACAACTAACTTACTGTTGTGAAAAAAAGCTTTCCTTTGCAAGATGAAAAAGACTATCAACATCAAAAGGTAATCGAGTACCTTTGGTTATTGTATCCGAAGCCGTAAGAGTGCCACCATTTCCAATAACACCACTCATGCCACCTCCTTGGCCGGATTTTATCATTTTACTTGGAACCTCAAAAAAAACTTTTCATTTAAAAAATTATGAAATATGAAGAAAAAAAATTTGCGAGAAAAAAAACGAATAAAACAAAAAAATTTTAGAAGAATTTTGTATTTGGTTTATCAAAAAAATAAAAGCCAACAACGATGGATAAAAAACATTTAAAAAACAAAAGTTTTTGTTGTGGTACTTGTCTGTGCTAAGTAAGTAAATATCTTTACTTATTTTATTGCTTCAAAGTTAATATCACGTGAAAATATTATATAACTCTCAAAACCACATTTATGCGACGGCGGCAGAAAAAAATAAAATAAGAAGAGACAAGAAGAAGAAAAAAATGATAGCCAAAGAAATATGTAAAAGTAGCAGCCGCAAGGAGAAAAAAAACAACGTTGTTCAAAGGAATAAAAAACTAAAGCAGCGACAACGACAACAACGTGGACATGATGGCACATCCATATCCATTAATGGCACGCACAAAAAAAACTAAACTAAACTAAAAAAATAAAAGTTGTATGCAACAGCACAGCAGCCATGGAAGAGTTTGTTCTTTCGTTTTTTTTTATTGCTGCGTGTATTTGCTTGTGTTTTTTTCTTAACAAAAAAAAAAAGAGAAATTACGGCAAAGCAGTAGTTTAGTTTAGTTTCTCTATCATTGAGGAAGGCAAAATTCGAGAAAAAAAAAACAGCAAATAATCCAAAGAAGAAAAAAATAAGAAAAAGACAAATTTCTTTTTCGGGAAGCAAGCAAGCGACCACACGCAAAAAAATGCACTTTTTGTGGGACTTTTTTCTTTTGGGAGACTTTGAAAGAAAAATAAACAAAATGACGCATTCTCTCGTTGCTACAATTTAAAATTTTGAAACCATGGAGATTTTTTTCAGGGTTATTGAAACAATGTAATTTGAAACAAAGTTTTTTTTAGTTTGAAGAATGAATGTAATTTGATGCCACGAAAAAAGGGGAAAAAGAAAACAGAGATATGTATTTTCTTTACCAAAGGCATGGGAATTTTTCTTTTATCGATGCCTAGAAAAAAAATAGAGAGAAGAGTTCGAGAGTAAATATTTGTTAGAAAAAAAAAGTTTTAGAGAAAAATGACGTTGATTGGAACTAATTTTACAATGAATAAAAATAAAAGACAGAAAATTTAAAAATAAATACATAGATTGAAAAATGGAAACAAATATTAGCACAAATAAAAAAAAGTAAAATTTTGAAATAATTTTTTCTTTTCAAATTTAATTCTTTTTAATTTAAGTTTTTGTTTAATTTTAAAATTTATATTTAATCAGCTTTTCAGCTGCAAAGTTTTGTTTGCAAGAAAAAATTAAAAGCAATCTTTGGTCTTAAAAAATAAAACTGGAAAAAATCTTTTGAATTTGCCAATTTTTTAGACATTATTTTTTTGAGCTTTCAATTATTATTTATCAATTTTCAATTGCCTTTTTATAATCAAGCATGAATCATTTTTCTCAAAGATTAATTTGGAAGTTTCCTTAATTTTTATTTCTAAAATTAGTCAAAGCATTTCTTTCCTTTGTTGCTTTGTTTCCATTAAAAAAAGTTTGTAGCCTGTTTTCTTTTCCTTGATGAGTAGATTAAAAATGGATGAATCATTAATTAATCCTATCCTATCCCATTCCACTAGAGATCGTAATTGACGTCATCGCAAGCAATATCGCTGATCTTTTTTTATGAACCGGTTTAATTTAAATAAAGACAAAACTGAGTTTTTTTTTTGATAATTTTACTTAGCTTCAAAAATAAAACCTTTTAGGTAAAAAGAAACATTTTTTAAAGACAGTTTTTTGAAAATTTACAATAGTTTCTTTTTGCTCTAAAAATCGACACAACCCAAACTTCTTTTTTTTTTGTATTTTTTCCATTCCTTTAATATTTACAAACACGATACTCTATGACTAACACCCTACGGCAATTGCATGTATAGCATCGGTGGTTCAGTGGTAGAATGCTCGCCTGCCACGCGGGCGGCCCGGGTTCGATTCCCGGCCGATGCAATCTTTTTCATTTTTTGACCTTATTCACATTCTTTGACTTGACATTTGTGAGAAAAAAAAACTTACAATGAATATGGCGGAAATTTTTGTCCATATAAAACATTAAAAAATAATTCTGATAGCCTTCTATTTTTAGCTGCATATGAATCGTCTATTAATGGAATACTTGTATTTGTTTGAGAGGTGGATGAACCCGGTTGTGGTTGAACCTGTACCATAATATCTGCTGTTTCAATGGTTGATGGAGCCATTCAAAACTCACCAAAGAGAGAGAGATTGAAAACGCTGCAGAAAAGAAAAGAATAAAAAATATTGGTACAAAATATTTTCATTGAGAGAACACGAAAAAAAAACGAATAATGCAAGACAAAAGAATTTTTATTTTGCGCGTTTGAAAAAAAAATAAAAAACCAAAAAAAAGATAAACGACGAATTGCATAAACACGAAGAAAAAAAACATATGTTACCCCAAAGTAGTCCATCTCAAACTCCTTAAAAAAAATTAAGAAAAAACGTGTGTTTATCGGAGCCAAACTGTCTCGTACAATTTTTTACCGACAACAATGAAAATAACAAAAAAAAAACTCGGTTGCTTCTTAAAATAAAAAAAATTTGTTTATCTTCGACGAGTTTTTTTCTTCTTCATCTCCCTCCACTTTGCTTCACTCACAAGAAAATATAAAAAAATAAGGAAAAACCCATTTTAAAATAAATTTTTTTATTGACTTTAAAAAACCACCGAAAAAAAGCAAGCAAGACTCTATTGTTTTTTCTTTTGTTGTTGTGCGTCGTTTCATTTTTATTTTATTTTTTTCCAATGAGAAGAAAAATCAAAAGAGACACAATCAACAATCAACCAAGCAGGGGTGGTCGAAGAAAGATCACAAAAGAAAATGTCGCTCGCCTGCTTTTCTCGTTGCTTGTTGCATAGATGTTCGTCGGTCCATTTCAACCACAAAAAAACGTCTTTTATTTTGTTTGAATCATCAAAATTTTATTTGAAAAGTTTAAGAAAAAAATAATATAAAAAGTTGATTACGTGAAAACAAAAACTTTTTTGTTCCGGAAAACTTTTTTTTATTGTTGAAGGAGCTTGTTGTTTGTGAAATTTATAAAAAAAATAGTAATCCACGACAGTCGTCGTCGATCGGAGACTCGATGATGAGGTAAAAAAATAAGTTAGTTTCCTTCTCTCTCTCTCCTTAAAGGTCAAAAGGCGACGACGACAAAAAGAAGAAGAAAATGAGGAAGCAAAGATAAGTGACAAATGACAAGAAAAGAAAAAAATAACAGCTGTTTAGAATAAACAACAAGGTTATTTTTTGTTGTAATAATAATAACAATGTTAAAAAATAAAAGTTTGACATGGATGTTTTTCTCATCAATGATAAAAGTTTGACGAAAGATCATAAAAAAAGAAAAAAATAAAAGAAGAAGGATGAGATCAAATTTCAAAGAACTTTGCTGTAAAGTTCAGAATAACCAAATCCTTGAAATTTATTTTTAAAAAATCCCGGAAAAAGTTACAACAATGAAAGGTTTAAAAATAAAAAACCTGGAGTCCTACCACTAAAATTTTTGAATTCATAATTTTTCATATTTTTTAGTAAATTTTTCTACAAAAGTTTTTAGATCATGAAAATTAAATTATTTTTAAAAAGGGAGATTACGTTGCGAGAATTTTTCCAGCATAAAAAATAAACCCGTAGCTGATCTTTGATAAAAACAAGCTAGCTAATTATCTTCCTTATCCCTTTAAAAAAAGTGGTAGTAAACAAAATAAAAAAAGAGGGGAAACTTTGATTGATGTTTATAAATTAACAAAAAGTTGTTATATATACTTCCGATAAAAATAAAGGAAAGCAGGGAGGATCATCCATCATTTATCACACCAAACTTGAAATGGGTTTTAACTACGCAAAACTACAAAGTACCAAAAAAGCAAGATACACGAAAAAATAATTATTGTTGTTGATATTTTTGAAAATAAAATAATTATAAATAATTTTAGAAATAAACTTTGCTAGAAAAATTAAAAGACTTTGAAAGTTTTTAGGATTAACAAAAAGAATGCTTTTTTTATTATCTATGATCTGCAACAAATCGAAGGAATCTACGATAAAAAAATAAATATATAATACATATTTATTTGATCCAAGAATAATGTTTTGATTATTTTAAAGCGTAAAACAATGATGAACTTTCTTTTCGATCGAACATTAAAACGATAAAGAAAAGGAAATAGACAATACAACATCGGCGCCAAGAAATATGAAAAAAAAAGAATAAAAAACAATACAAACGTGATTGAAAAATGTGTGTTTAGCTAAAGTTTTTCGATCTGGCTTTTTAATAATAAAAAAAAGTGGAAGAACTTTTAGAGAATTTTTTGTATGTTACACGCCTTTCAGAAATGTATGTACTTACAACTCGAAAACGAAAAAAGTTATTTAGTAACTAACTAAACAAATATGGCTGATTCACTGATTTATAAAACCAAAGGATTGGATTCGTAAAAATTGGGTGATGATGATGTAATTTCCAAACAAAAAAAAACACACGCAGAAATTAATCAAATGGGTTTCAAAGAACCTACAAATTCCTTTACATCGTCTGCTTCTAAAAGCACTCAATAGAGAAAGAAAAAAGATACATTTAAAAATAATTTTGAGAAAATGAAAATGTTAATGGTAATTTATTCATGTCTCATTTTCATCACTCCACCTCATTTCCCTTGCTTGCTTGAGTTCCAAATGATTTCCTCGACACGACACAGAAACACACACCCTCACGTTCTCATCAGTCGCCAGCTTTTTCCTCATTCTTTCTTTTTATAACTTTTATTTTTTTTTTCAATCTTCTTTTGTTACATTGGATTACAATTTAAAAAAATATCAAAGAAAAAGAAAGAAAAATGACGCACAATGTCCAACTTCGATCAAATTCGACCTCATTTCTTTCTTCTTTTTTGTGAAATCAAATTTTTTTGAAATGTCTTTTTTGTTGTTGATGTTCACTTTTTTTCTCTCTCACAAGAATTAAAGAAAAAACACACCTAGATTTGATGAAAATTCAAAGGCGGGAAAAATAAGAAAAGCAGCCTCGATTTGAACAAAATCTTTAAAAAAAGAAAATTCGAACAAAGAAATATTAAATTTTTGAGAATCAAACTATTCTACCTTTTTTATATCAAAGAACAAATATATTTTTTTTCGGGGTTTAACACGCTCGAAATATATTAAAGCATTGATATTTAGAAATTTTTAAAATTAATCATTAACCTTTTTAATTTTATTTAGCAAAAAAGATCAACCATTTTTTCCCAAAATATAACTATTTTTGTTAATTAACTTTAACTTTTTTTTTGCACAAAGATCAACGTCTAATTTTTACAAAAACAGGGTGGATGTCAATTTAAATTATAAATAAAATATATTGCATTTTTTTTGTTGCGCAAACACTCTCAAAACATACCTTAAATTTTTTTTGTGTTTTACACCTATGTTTTCTTTTTTCTTTCTTTTTTTAGACAAAACCGGAAACATTTTTGAAATTTTATCAACGAAAAAACTTTGTGTATTTTTTGCTCACAAAAAAAAAGATCATCATCGCTTGCTTCTTTTGTTGAAGACATTCTTTAAGCTCCGTGAATTTTTTAACAGAAATAAAGGCTTGGTTCTATTTTTATTTACATATTATTTTTTTTACGTTATGAAAGAGGTTTCATTTTTTCGTTAATCAAAAGCTTAAATTTAAAATTAAAGAATTAAAATCTTTGACTACTAATTTCTTAAAAAAAAGTTTAACAAACAAACAAAAAAGATACACAAGTTTAGAAAGTTCAAGTGTCCGATGGTTAGTAACCTTGTTGAAGATTTTTTTAAAATTGTTATTTTCAAAAAAATAAGAAGATTTGTTCTTGGAATTAAGTATTCGAAAAAAGGTCAAAAAGAAACCATGAAATTCTCGTATCACGATTTATGTATTTTAAAACTTATCTTTTTAAACCAAAAAAGAAAAACGGCTAGATAGCAGCCGTTATTATACAGTAGGCTTTTTAGCCGGAAAAAAATTTTGCTGAATTTTTTCCATTTATTTTTTAGATCTCAGTTTTATTTTTAACAGATCAAAAAAATATTTAATAAAACCTTTTTCCTAAAATGTAGCCCTTCTTAAAATTTTTTTTTACATTTTTGAATAAAACCAAGCCTTCATTTTTCTAATCTTAGTTTTCATTTTTTATGATAGAATGAAAAATAAAAACCAACCGATCTTGAGGTGGAATACTTGAACCTCTAATTCCATTATTATTCCCATTTCCATTTGACGCTGACATAGGAGCATCAAAAAATGGATATGTATATCCCACACCATTGGATGATAAACTTCTTTCAAGTCCATAATGTAATTGCATTTCTAATGGAGTTACTCTACCAGATACTAAAAATAAAAAGTTTCTCTGAGTCTTAGCAAGAATGTTTAAAAAAAATTTACAAATATCTGGAGGAGTTCCATAAAATTTTGATCTATTTGGATTATAAAGCCCTGGAAGAACTGACAATGAATTAGGTTTTTCAATATCAAATGATGTTGATGAAGGATTTGTTGTTGAAGGTGAGGCCAGCTCAGAAATATTATTACTAATATTGTTATTGTTGTTTGGTTGATGAATATCCATTCTGGATGAAACCTTAAAAATTTTACAGCTATTATTAATTCTAACTCGAAATTTGGATTTTTTGAAAACCATTAAAAAGGGATTATTTCGAGAAAGAAGATTTATTTAAATATTCCTAGCATTTTTTAAAAATCATGATCCACGTAATCTATCTCTATTAAAAATCAAAAAAATCATGACACCAACAAAAAAAAATGAGGGAAATTGAGTTTAGTTTTCAAAACTACGTATCCTTTTTTTGGAAAATAATTAAAAAATACACGCTGAAAATAATTTATGCTGGAAAAGATAGAGTTGTTGCTTGCTTTTAGTTAAGGCGTAAAAAATAGTTCAGAATATTTGAGTCCCAAAAAAGTTTAAAAAAATTTAAAATTTAAGAGGCAAGCACCTATTATTTGTTGCCGTGAAACTCGAGACCAACGTAAAAATTCAATTAATTTTCATATGTTTTCCAAAGCTATCAAAATATTTATATATTAACGAAGTCATAAATCTATTGAGCTAGCTCTTAATGAGAAAAAAAAACAACTGCAATGAATCGACATTAATTGCATTTTATTTTAAACTAAAATAAAAAATTGTTTTTTATCAGCAGTATTTCTTTATAGCGAACCACAAAAATAAAAAAGTTTGTTTAGATTTATGTGTCCACACCATTCTTTGGTTTTCTTTCCTCAAATATCAAAGAACAAAAACCAAAGAAAATAAATAAATTGATAGCTGTTTTTAGAAGCTAAATTTTCAATGATTAAAAAAAAATTAGATAGCAATTTTTGTGGTTTCAAACATAAAAATAAATATTTTCAAGGAAAGAAACAAAATATTTGCTTTTAAAAAAAATTAAATAAATAAAAACTCACTGAATTAAATTCAGGTAAATTATTTTCTCGATCTGAATCATCTTCCATTGAAAATACTGTTGTTTCATGGGCTAAAGGATGATGCATGTGTTGCATTTGTCCTGATCCCGCCGTGGCTGAATGTTGATCGGCCGCTGTATGCAAATTTGGCGCCAACATATTCCCAGTATTATTAATATTGTTGTTATTTGGATGAAATACGGTTGGAACAGGAAATGAAACTGAAATAACTCTCATTTTTTAAAATTTAATTTTAGGTCCAACAAATTCTTGAAAGCTATTATTTTTAGGCAAAAAACAAAGCAAAAAAATGAGTGATAAAAATAAAAAATCGATAAAAAAAACTATCATTAAATATATTTAGAATTTTAACTTGAAATAAAACAAAAAAATAACTCATTGTAAAATTATTCGATTTTATTGTTTCTATTTTTTCTTCATGGTGTTGCAAAAAAAAAAATGGAGTTCTTGATAACGATAAAGATCAAATACGTCAGTCAGTCGACGATAAAGAAAAAAAAAATAAGTTAAAGAAAAAGCTCCAAAAAAAACTTTTATTTTTATAGCAAAAAAAAATAATCAAAGTTTGATAAAATTCTTATTCTTTTATTCTTTATTTTTAGCTTAACATTTTCTGGGTGAGTTTACTTTTAAATAAAGAATGCTCCAAAAAAAGAAAAAAAGTAAACAGAAAAAATGTTTTAAAAGTCAATAAATGGCAAAATCAAAGAAAAAAAGTGTTCGATCAAAACTCAACTTTTTTTTTTCAGGAATGAAACTTGAAAAAATAAACTATTAAAAATCAATAATTTTTAGTTATACAAAAACAATATTAAAAAAAACTAATTATATAATCTTTTTTTGGGAGTCTCCCAACAAAAGAAAAACATAGTTTTGAGATTTTAAATTTAAAAAATCATAGGAAAATAAATAAATGTGTAGCAAATTTTAAGTATTTTGTTTTTAAAACAACAACTAAAGAAAAAAAAGAGTTCCAAAAAGACAAAAATATTTCTTTCTTTCAGTGACATTCACTTTCAAAGTGTTATTTTTAAAATGTCAAGAATTAAATTTTTGAGTGCTGTGAAGAAAAAAAAACAATTAAAAAAAGAAAAGGAAACGTCAATGCTAAAATTGTCTTTGAAATTAGCCTCGTTTAAAGAATAACAAAAAAAGAGGAGGAAGCTTTCTAAATAAAAAATTAAATCTAAAAAAAACATTTCTGAGACTTTTTTTTTAATAAAAATGAGTTTTGTAACAAATATAAAATTTTTATTGCGAGATTCCAAGAAATAAAATTCAGCAACTTACTATCATTCCATGCAGCTAATGGGACAACTTTGGCGTGTCTTTTATGATCCCCACTTAAATCATGTTGATCATACCAATCCTTTGATTCCCATCTTCCTCGTTTATATCTCTTTTCAATGGGTGGAAGTTGAAGCGAAGTTGCACCTGGATCACCAATAACCTTTCCAACTCTAAACCTTCCAGTGAAATTGGTCATTTTTATTTGAGATAATGGCAAATGAGGTTTATGAACGGCGGCTCTGGGCACCGTTAATGCTATTGGAATTGGTGATGGACACAATGGTAATAAATTGGATGAATGTGTTATTGTTACAAAACCTGAAGAGTAAAAAAATTTATATAATTCCAAAGATTTTAATCAATAAAAAACATTTCTTTTTTTGGTGATAAAAAAAGATGGAAGCAAAAAGGAGGAAGAGGAAAAAGTTTTTGGTCTTAAAATTAAAATTTAAGAGAACAACAACTTTGCGACGGCTGAGTTTGTTGTTTTTTTAAGTTGGGTAAAATAGATTGTATTGATAAAAAATCAAAAGGATGCCATTCACGTGAATATTTACTTTAAAAAGTGTTCAAAATATTTTAAGATCAGAAAATGAAAAAGAAGGAAAAAAGTATGGAACAATAAAAAAAGCTTCTGCCAAACCAATTAATATAGTTGGATGGCAATAAAGAAAAAAGAGTTGATTGGAGGGGGCTGTTTGTTTTCCTAATTCTAAATAGCAAACGAATGAAGTGAGAAAAGGTGAGGTCGATCTCATGGCGAATGTTAATAATGATCGAATAAAAAGTTAATGGCCATTTAAAAAAAAAAACTTTTATTATGAAAAGGGAATCTGCTGCTGCTACAATGGATAAAAAAAAGTTAGTTAGGAAAAATACATCGGTTGCTACAGTAATTTGGTTTTTATATTTCAAAGAAGCAAGCGATAGTACCGTACAGCAATTATTAATTATTTTTACTTGAAAAAGTTGAAAACCAAAAAGAAAAATAATAGCTGAAAAGCTCATCAAGGTACCTTTATTGTTAGTTTATTATTATGTATTTAATCTCAAGAAATGTTTTGATAATAATAATTTGAAATTTAGGTAGGTCTTTTTGTAGCATCAGAAAAATAAATGTTTTTTAGCAGGACTTAAAAACAAAAAATAAATTCAAGTGATTTCAAACCTTTTTATCTTTAAAAAAATTTAATTAATTTTGTTTCAAACTTTTTTTTTCTTCGTCGATCAACAACCAATTAAAAACATTCAAAGGTTAAATTTAAAATTTAAAAAATATTTAATTACAAGTTTCCGTCCATTTTGATAAAAAAAAAACTAAACAAACCAAGAAAAAAAACTGACTTTTGTTTTATGTGTCCTCTCTCTTTTGTTGTTATTTTTTTCTTGTCCTCTCCCAAATTTAATCAGCCCTCAAAAAAATGAAATGAAGGGCAGTTGGTCTAAAAAAAGAGTGCACCACCACATTCTCTCAAATGATATGGCTTCTTTCATATTCTTTGCTTCCGCACTCTTCCACAAACAAACAAAAAAAGTTAGTTACGAGGTAGGTTGGTTGCCTAATTGCCAGCCACCAACCAACCAGCTGGTCAACAGAGTTAATGATAGAAAATAAAAAGTATTATTTGGGTGATTTAATGATGGAAGAAAGGAATAAAAACCGCTATCAGTCAGTCAGAGTCAGTTAGTCTCTCTCTTTCAAAGGGAAGCAAAAATAAATATTATACGAACAACTATCACCAGCAAAACAAAACAAATTGATTGTTTTGTTTTCAATATTTTTTCTTTTCTGTCTTTTTTTTGATTGGAAGAAAGAAAAATAAATTTTTCTTTTAAAGATGAGATAAGTTTTGCGATGGTGTTTATGGTTGTTGATCTGTGGGATGGAAATCAAAGATCGCGAACTTGGAAGATAATGGATTAAAATTAAATTAACTTAATCTCATTGAACTCCCATTCTTTTTTAAAGCTGCCATCGAATAGAATCCAAATTAGATATAGCAAAAAGAAATTTCAAAGACAAGCAAACGAGGATGTTACTTAAAAATAAATATTCTCTTACGTAAATACTTTTGAAGAAGAAGCCTCTTGTTTTTTAAACCTTAAAGATGATGATGAAGAAAAGTTTGGCAGAATAGAAAAAAAAATTATGCAAAAAATGTGCTTATTTTCTAAAGCTAGAAAAGACATTTTTCAAGTACATATTTTTTTCTACGTAATAAAGAATTTTTGAGAGAGACAAAAAACAAACAAACAAGATGCATGAATAATAGAAATGAATTGCCACAGGATAAAATAATACTTCAGTGGAGAAAAAAAGGTTCGCGGTTCACGAAACAAACAAAACTTTAAAATATAAAATTCAACCAACTAAAACTTACTTCGACTAAATTTATTACCAAAATCATCGCTATCTGTGCTTGAAGCATCATCGAAGGATTCAGAATCTTTAGATTTTTCATCAATAATTGTAAATCTTCCTTCCGTGGAATTTGAGAGGCGCCGCGAAGCTTCTGCAAATGATTCCGATGGTGAACGAGTTCTCGATGGTAAAGTCATTTTACGACGAATTATTTCTTCCTTCGGTGGATCACAATGTCTTGGATTGCTGAAACAAAAAATAGTAGGGTAAATAAAGTTTAACAAGTTTTAAATTTTGTGGCGAGAGACACTGTTTTTCGGATTTCATCGTGAAAAGCATAAAAATTTATTAACTATTAAATTTGTCAACGAGATTTTTCTTTCTACCAAAAACTCTAACTTACCATAAACAAAATAAAAATTTACAAATACGTAATTTAATAGTTTTGAGCGTCGTGATTAAAATCTTTTTTTCGAATGAAGAATTTTTGTTAAACTATTATTTTTATTTTTTTTATTTGCTAATTTGAAACACAAAAGTAAAGAAACAAATAAACACACACACAATACAATAAAACTCCCACAATTGTCAAATCAAATTTTTTTTGAAGTGAATTAAAAAAAATAATAGAATCACACACCAGAAGAAGAAAAAAAAGTTAGGTAAAAAAACATTCCATCAATAAATAAAAAGTATAAAAAAGGAAAATCAAAAAAACTAGAAAATAATAAAATATTTGATTGATTTTTAACCTTTTTTTTAAAGTTAGTTTTTTTATTTTTTTTATGGTGCGCAGGAAATTTTTTTTAATGGGAAGTTTAAATTTATAGTGTCGATAGATTTTTTTGTTGGTTTGTTTGTGATAAATAATTCGTTAACCTAGCGCGTAACGATAGAAGTTGTAAATAAACATAAATAAATAATTTATTTGACGCCCAAGGATTGCTCATTTAAAAAGGATATTGAAAAAATGATTTCAAATGGAAAATTTGAGAATAATAATTAATTTACCTTTAATTTTAAGTTTTGCAGATCAAAGAAATCCACAAATTCAAATATTATTTTTAGCCAAAAATTTTTTGAATAAATAATACTTTTTAAAAATCGCTCATCTTCTTTTTTCTCCTTTTATATTTATTTGGTGGTCGACGAAAAATGGTTCTCTCTTTTAATATCCGTTTATTATTATTTTTTTTATTGCGCTTATTTAAAAATGCTCCTGCTGATTTTCTTTTCCTATCTTTTTTTACTCACACGTTAACCTTTCTTTTCATATTCTTTTCACACACACAAATATGGAGAGAGATAGAAAAAAAACCAGTTTGAGAAATATCCACCAATCAAAAAAAAAAGTTGATTTGATTTTTTTGTTTATATTACAACAAAATAAAATAAACTTCTTAAAAGAAAAACATATATGTCAAAAAAAAGAAGAAAATGAAATGTAAAGAATGGACAGCAGCAAAACGTTATTTTTTCCTACTATAGAAACAAGTTTTTTGGATATGGGTATCAAAATAATTATTATGTTGGTAATCATATCCTAATCTTTGATATATCTATTTGTTAATTAGGTTTAAGAAAATCATAACTTTTAAATAACAAATTTTTGCATTTAAAAAAACTTGTTCCGAAGCTTGTTACCTCACTTTTTAAAAAATTTACTAATAAATTTTTTAAATTAATTAAAAACTCAGTTTTTTGTGAATTTGTTTAAAGATTTCTAAAAAAAATCCTTACCTTATAATTTTAAATTTATTCGTCATTCCTGCAACAGCAAAAGCAAACGCTAAAGAAGAACCCATCTTTCTTTATTTTTTTTTTGTCTTTTTTAAATTTCTACTTTTTGAGATTTTTTTCTCAATGAGAAATATAAATAATGAAGCTTTGGTTTTTTATTTTTTAAATTGATTTCTTTAAAGAAAAAAAGCCAATGAAACTACTCTGTTGTTTCAAGCTTGCTTTCATTAAATGCTATATGCCGCCACCGACTCCACCATCTTGCTTTTTTCGGACCTCAACATGGCCATCTTCGAAAAAAAAACAATTAAGCATTTTTCTTTTTCATTAAAGAC
Organism: Panagrolaimus kolymaensis; assembly: GCA_028622995.1. Classification (NCBI taxonomy): domain Eukaryota; kingdom Metazoa; phylum Nematoda; class Chromadorea; order Rhabditida; family Panagrolaimidae; genus Panagrolaimus; species Panagrolaimus kolymaensis. The sequence continues at coordinate 212,948 of JAJQJQ010000069.1, forward strand.
TAGACAAAAGTCATTAAGAATTAAAATAAAAAACTCTGAAAAAGGATAGGGTTCAGGGCTGAGCGGAAATGACTTATCCATTAACGGAACGGAAACGGAAACGGAACTGAGGCCGTTCCGTAAAAGCGGAAACGGAACTCCAAAAACCACGGAATTCCGCGGAAAACGGAAACGGAACGGAAATTTTCCATCAGTTTTGAGGCTTCCGCGGAAAAGGAAACGGAAGCGGAAATTTAAAATTTTTATTAAGGAAACGGAAACGGAACGGAACTCAAAAAAACCACGGAATTCCGCGGAAAACGGAAACGGAACGGAATTCCGCTCAGCCCTGATAGGGTTCAAAAAAGCAAAAAAAAAAATATTGCCAAATTTTATGCTTTTGAAAAAAGATTTAGTCTCAAAATAAAATTTTGAATTCCGTTACAAAATGGTTAAATAACGTTTTTTAGTGAAGAGTTGCCGAAAAATGTTTTAACTAACGAAAACTTTAAAATTTAACAAAAAAAAAATTAATTTTTCCTTGACGCGAAAGCCCTGTTATTTTCCCTTTGAAACACATACACATCTAAGTTCTCAAACTCCCATTCATTTTAATCCCAAATTTTTATAAAAGAGGAAAACCAATATACGACCAATGTTTTTTTTACCTTTTCCATATTTTCATTCCATATGCACCCATTCTTCGAGTTAAAGGATGCAATCTTTTAACAACTGCCATAATTAACGACGCAGTAATAAACTTTTCTGATACTAAATATTCCATAAAAAAATTAATAACACTCAAAATCTCAAAATGTTTTAAAATAAAAATACACTTATAAAGTTTTAGGCTGAAACAAAAAATATAAATTGACGTTGTGAAAAAAAAAATCATAAACAATCCAATCCGTTTTTTTAGTTTTGTTTGAAACATGTGTGATTTTTGCATTTTTTTTCTCGTGTTCAGTGAGACACAGATAATACAAAAAAAAAGGTTTTAAAATAAAATAAAATATACACGTTTTTGAGTGAGTCAAAACAAAAGTTCAGAATAATTTTTTTTAGTTGGTACTTTATTGTTTTGTGTTTTTATTATGCTTGTTTGCTTTGGTTTTAGAGTAAGCGATTTTAGATGTTTATGTTTAAAATAAGAGGACGTCGCCAAAAATGATTTTAGCATCTTTACTTTTGAGCCCCAAAAATTAAAAATGAAATCTCTAACCATACATTTTCAAGTTTGTAAGTTAATTTAAGAATATTATTGTCTCTTTTTTGTGCACGAAAGAAATTTGAAAAACAAATCGATAAAAGGGTGTTATAGGTTATGGAAATTTAACTGATTTTTTGTCTGTATTTTAGTTTGACACTTCAAACTACAAAACAGATTTTTTTATCCTTAGAAAAAAAGAAAAAGAAAGATAATCCCCTTTTTTCTTAAGAAAATTCAGTTTTAGGAATAAGAAAATTTAGAAGGAAACCATCACACAATCAAAATCCCCTCTCGTGACTTAATCGCATCAATAAAGACTTTTAAAAAATTTTATTTTGTAGTCTTTGATTGAGTGGATTAAGATATTTTTTATAAAGTTAGTTCTAGAAATTTCTAAAACATCTCAAAAAATGAGTTGTGTTTTGATGGAACTTTTTTGAGACCGTTTAATATTATTAAACTTTTATAAATTTGGAAATATCGAAGTTAGTTAATTACGATTTTGTTAACCTCTTTTTTATAAAAATATTTCAGTTTTAAAAACCCATAATTCAAACTATTAAAAACGACTCACTTGGATGTATGAAAATTTTTCCAATGCCAATGAAAATTAAAAGGAAGTTTCATTATTTTTAATAAAAATATTAAAATATTCACACTGCTTCAAAATAACTTCAATGCGGCAAATAAAAGAAAGGAAAAAAAGTTGTTTTTGATCAATCATTGAAACTAACTATAAAAATAAAAAAAAGAAGAAAATAGATTAAAGAAAGAGCGAGAAACGCATCTAATGATAAGCATAAAATAGCATTCATGCCTTTAAATTTAAACCTTTAAAATCATCGTGATAGATAAAGAAAAATAAAAGAATATAGAAATAGCAAGGAAAAAAGTTTATCAATATTCAAATGACTGTTTTTGATTTTTTTGTAGCCATTTTTGAAATGGCAGGGATTTACTGGAATTTTTTAGGAAAAAAAAGCAATAAAAAACAAGATCTGCTGAATTGATACATGTGTTCATAAAATAAAAATTGTTTCAAAATCGGCCTGTTAGGATCCGATTTAAAAAATATCACTGAAAATGGATGTAAATATGCATAAAAAATGATAAAAATAAAGCACTTTTCCTGTGGAATTTTTTTCTTATTCAAAACGTTTTAAATAAGATCAAGTATCTCAAGGCTTGCTTGATGCATCAGATAAATAAATAATTTTTGGTTGAAGGTCATAATTGGTATGTGATTCAAAACCCTGTTGGGAATAATCTTTAAAAATCATATAATAAATATTTGGATAAAAAAATCCATATGCTTTATTGAACTCCGTAACTCAAAACGTGATTCAGCAATTTTTTAATGTAATTCATTTTTTTCAAACCCAAATATCTTGTTGATGAGCTCAATGATTGAAAAAAAAGTGGAGTTCGATTATTTAGTAAAATAATTAATCTACAAAGATTTTTAAAACAAAAAAATAATTTTGGATTTTTTTGATTTTTGTCAAGGCTTTATTTATCTTAAAAAAGGTTTCTTTAAGTGAAAAACATTAAATTTTAAATATTCCTAACTTCATTTGATATGTAATTTGGAAGAGAATGGATTGAAAAACATGAGTAAAAATATATAATAAATGATTTAGGTAATCCACTATTTCATTAACTTTCAAAATTGCCAAAATAAAAGTGAAAATTCAATTCAAAATACGAAAAAAGTTCACTTTTATATCATCCAAAAAAGTAGTTAGTTATTCTCCGGGTTTCGTGGCTCAGTGGAAATTTTGCAAGACGTTGTGGATTTTCGCTGGGTTCGAATCCCGGTGACAACCACAACAACAACAACCATCACAACAACCACAACACAAAATTTTTGATTTTTTTGGCTTATTTAAATTTCTGGTTTATCATAATAATTAATTGGACCAATTCTTTTTAATGTTTTTACGTCTTGATTCATGTTTTCACTACAAAAAAACCAAAAACAGTCGTTTGAAAGTTAATGGATTTTAGAAGTTTTAATTATGAAACAAACATTTTTTTGCCCCTTCAGCGGATATTATTTTTTCTAGTTTTTCTTTGCTTTTCTTCTAAAAAATTCAAGCAAATACACGACATTTAAGAAAGGGGAAGAAATTGTACAAAAGAGAAAAATCTTGGGAAACTATGAAATTGATTTGTATCATCGACCTTGAAATCAATTGTTTTTGCAAATTTGAAATTAGTGTTTAAATCTGTTTAATTATTTTATGATGTTTGAATTTTTTCTTAATGCTTCTTCGTTTCCATCTTTTTTATAAAATTTAAAATGTTGTTTTTCAAAAATTATATTCACCTTTGAAACTTCAAAACCATTCCTCTTTTTTTAAATTCATTTTATTTAATTATTATTATTACTATTTATAAGTGAGGTTATTAATTTATAATAAAAAGAAAATGGAATATCACTAAAGAATTATTAGTATAAAAGTTAAATCACCAAAATATCTGCAGCACGAGAATACATAAATAAAAAAGAGACACCAGCATATGAATAAAATATATAAACCTTGTTTTTTCCACAAAAAAATTAGCATGTATTAGATCGAATTAATAAAAGAAAAAAGAAGCTACTAAAATATAAATGATTTTTTACAAAGAAATAGGAAAGCTACTAAAAAGAGAGTAACACAAAAGTAAGAATAATTTGAAATTTAATATTACTATCAATTTTTTGTTAAAAAACAAAAAAGAATATTTTTTATAGAAATTTTTTAAGTTAATTATATCGTTTTTATATTTAGATTTAGCATGTAAGTAAAACTTGTCGACCATTAAGCCGTTGAGTGGGACGATAATTTTTTCGATGAACTTTTCCACAACAATCTTTAAGCGCCCTAATTCCAGCGAGCTGCTCGCGGGTGATGCTTATGGGATCAGTGAAAACCGTCCATGTAACACATTCGGAACATGGAGGAGTGGTTAGAGAACCTTGATAACGGGCGAAGGAGCATAAATTTTCTGGTAATTTTCTTTCCAATATTTGTCCTTTACATTCCGCTCGATTTCCAGATTCAATAATTTTTCCAAAGATTGCTTCCTCCGCGGAAAGAGCAGAATCATCTTTTCCAATTGTAAGAAATACACCCAAAACAGCAAGTTTTGATGGATCATCCACGCCTTGATGAACTAAATGAAGTTCAGCCGGGTATGATAATCCTCCAAGAGTATGTTCAGAGCCTTCATTATCATTTTGAGCCCAATGATAATGATATTGAATAAATCGATAAGATTGGTCTAACATTCCTCCATAAATTTCAGGGACATCCATTCGAGAATCAGGAAGGAATTGAACTAAAAAAATAATAAAATTATTTTGACTTATTTCTAATGTTTTGTAAAAGTAAGAATTTGTTAGAAAAAATGATAGTAAGAAATTTTTGTAAATTATTGTTAATTTTTGATTACTCTTATAATCTAAGATAGTAACGATAATAAGCAAATTTTTTGTTAAGAAAAATTACTCTCATTTTTAAACAAAAAACTTTTATTGACAAATTAAACCATTTTTAGGCCATAAAATCGAAGTAATTTGGCTTTTAAAATTTTCCTTTAAAAGATAGTAAAAAAAAAAATGAATTTATTGCTAAATTTTGATTACTCTCATCTTTTATTTTTTGATTAAAATTTTTTAACCGAAAAAAAATATTTTAACAATTTTTTATGTTTTAAAAATAATAACGTACCCGAATATCCAGTATTAACAAATTCTCCACTCAAAGGTTTATTATAATTAACAAATTTTAATGGATCCCCAAGAGTATAAGCTTTCATTTTGGAAAGTTTTAAATCGATTGGAGATTGATGGGGTCCATTTGCTCCAGGCCAATTGCAAGGTCCACAATGAGAATCATCATCATAACCCCATTCAGCAACGGTAGCAGCCATTTTTTCTTTTTGTTTTGCGGAAGAAGAAAAAACTGTTGAAAATGTTGAAACTAATGAATCTAAGATTGTCGTGGATAGCGAAGTGTCAGCCGTCGTTGTTTTTTGGTTAATTAAAAATGTTTCCAAAAAAAATATAATCAAACAAAGAAATTGATTTGAGAAGCGTTGAAAAAAAAAATGAAGTTTGCCTGCAAAAAAGTGAAATGAATGAAAAAAATGAAAAAAAGTACTGATAAGAATTGATTTAATGAAGTTAAACACGCACGCAGTAAAATAAAACGAGACCAAAATTCAATAATTATTGAGGGCAATTTTTGCAAAAAGAAAAGTTTTTTGAGCAAAAAATTCAACGATAGTAACAAGAAGTTGACAATAAATTGAGCAATTTAAATTACTTTCATTTTTTTTTGAGTGAATGAATAAAAGTAATCATAAATTAGGGATTTATTGTTGGGTTTTGTTTAGGTGACATCAATAAAAAAAATTTCCAATAATTTGTTTGGGTTTTTTTAAACTTTAGCAAGTTAAAAGAGAGTAACATTTTTTAAATAAATATCGTTTCAAAATAATTACTATTATTAATGGGAGTAATATGAATTTAACAATATCTCCAAATTTTTTGTTACTCTCAATTTTTCAAATGAAATTATCAATTTTGTGGATTTTAAGGTTAAAAAGTAAATTATTTAAAAATAGCTTCTCAATAATCATAGAATTTATCAATAAACGGAGAAAATCAACCATTTCACGTTAAAACAAAGCTCAGAAAAAAAAAATGCGACATAGGCGAAAGAAAGTTGGTCGTTGTTTCTATTGTTTTATTTTTCATGGCATCAAAAAAGAAAAAAATGAAATGTTCTTCTCAAACGACAACTGCTAAGTCATGCACCACAAAAAAGAAAAAAAAGAAAAGTGAAAAAAAAATACGTTGGTGGTTTATTGCTTCACTTTTTTTTATTTTTTTCCAAACCTTGAGGAAACAAAAAAAAAATGGATGAAATAAAAGAAGAGAAAAGGCATGCAAGGAAGCAAGCAAAACATGAAAGAAGATGCCACCAAAAAAATGCCAAAAAAGGCGAAACTCAAATAATAAAAAAAATAAATAAATATGACAAAGATCACTGTCAAACAAAAAAAGGCACTCGACTTCAGGAGTTTCTAAAAAGTGACTACTGTTTTTTAAAAATAAAAAAAATTTGTGTTTTACTTTTTATACTCATTTTTTTAAATGAAAGAAAAAAACTGAAACAAAAGAAAAACTTTTTTTAACGTCAAAAAAATCTGTGTTTTAATTAAAATGAAAAAAATAGACTCCGGAAAAACGCACGAGATTAAATTGAAAAGAAGGCACGGCACAACTGTTTTTAACTTTTTTTCATTTCATTTTATTTCAACAAAAAAAATTTTCAATTGTTTCAAATACTTTTTTCATTTTAAATTTTATTTTATCAAAGAACATCTTCTTTTCATTTTGCCTTTTAACACTCACTTAAAATATGCCAGTGGCGTCTTCTTCGCTGCTGCTGCTTTAAAAAAAGTTGTGTTTCCGACTAGCTTCCCTCAGCTGCTGTCGCCTGCTAGCTTTTTATTATTATTGAGGATGGTTGGTTGTTGTGTGACGTCCTAGGACTGATGGAAGTTCACAACATGGAGGCGGGATAAAATAAAAGAAAGGAGGAAAACTTGAAAGATAAAAAATTGTCAAAAGTTAAGAAGGAAGAAGAAAGGCCAAATAAGCAAATTAGGTTATTTCAGAAGTTTTTTAAATATATTTATGGACGAAAAAAGGAAGTGTAAAAAATTATAAATTATTGGCCTTTGCAACAAAGATTACTATTTTTCGGTTTAGGAGCGACAAAGGCACGATAAACCTATCCTTTTATGTTTTTGTTAACTTTTTGAAATAAAACTTAAAAATATTTAAATTATCCAAGAGTTTGTTGGTTGAAGAATTTATTTATTCAGGAACTAAACCTAACCTTTCAAAGAGATAATTGGCTTAATCAAAAATTGCTAGAAACGAAGAAACGTGTCCAAAAGCATTTTGATGAGTGAATAAGAAATTTTGTTTTAAACAAATTCTTTTTGATAAAGTGCCATTAAAAAAAAAAGAACTTCTTAGCAAAGAAAAAATTCAGAGGATGTAGGCTAATAAGTGACTACTTATAAGAGCTTTAAACTTTTAAAACGCATATTTATGAAAATGCGAGCATGTAGTCCTTGACTTTAATGCGTCACCAAATAGACTTGAGGAAATTGAAAAAACGTTAAAAGTTAGATAAATTTAAAGGAAAATTTTAATCTGTTCCATTCTCTATCAATTCATTACTTTCAAAGCAAATCTTAATCTTTCACTTTGAGACTTAAAGTTTTTATTTGGAAATAATATACTGTAAGAAAATCTATTTTAAAGTCTTCAATTTTTAAAACTTGAAAAATAGATTTTAAAAAAGCAACCTTCAAACCCACACGACTAACCTCGTTTATTCTATATTTTTTATTCTCTTTTTTTTCTGTGGCGAGATTCCTCTAAAATATGTAGATAGATAGAAGACAGGAAATTCCCGAGAGGTTTTAAAAAAAAGTTTGCGGGAATAACAAACAACAGAAAAATTGAGTTTATCACATGCATGTTTTTTATTTTATTTTTTGGCTTTAAAGTTTAAACCAATTTTATTTTATCCTTCGATGCGGGGCAAAAAAAAAAAGAGACGGAAGCTTTTTAACATAAATTTTTTTAAATTTAATTTTTTCCAGAAACTCTAGAAAAATAGTTTTAGGCTTTTTTCTCGAAAAATTTTCTGGAAAAAGAAGATACAATTATTTTTCATGAGTTTTTTTTTGTTTTTTGTTTTTTTAAGAAATTTAATTCACTTAAAAACTTATGGGAATTTTGAAGGCTTACTAACTTTTTTTTTCGCCCCACAAAAAAAAACAAAATAAAAAAAACGGCGGAAGCATCGAGGATTTTTTGTTGTTTTCAAGAGAAAGAAAAATGGATAAAAAAAAAGACGTGCTTAAAAAATTCCCTTAAGACATTTTTTACAAAGGCTTTATAACACAAAAAAAACGATTTATTCGAAGGAATAAATTGAGAAATTTGAAAATATAGAAACACATCAAAAAAAGAGAATAATCACTTTTTTTCTTAAAAAACTCGAAAGTCTTTTTTCAAATTGAAAAAAAATTTACAATCTTTTTTTCAAGTTCCTTCAAAAGAAGTCCTTGGCTTTCTTCAATGCCTCTTTCTTGAGTCCATTGATTAGCCGGAAGTTTTTTTCTTTCATTCAAGCTTTCCATGGTCTGTGTTTTGGCATGCATGCTCGAACCAAAAAAAGGACAAATGTGAAAGTAATTAAAATTAAACGATAACTAGTATAAATTTGTAAAGACAAAAAATATTTATGACGAGACTTTGAGAGACAAGTTTTCTAAAACTTTTCCCGTTAGATCCAAAGGTTCGCTACATAACCTTTACAAAAGCTAAAAAACTTTTCATTGTCCACCAAAATATGGTTACTTAGAAACAAGAAAGCGTGAAGCCTATTCATAAAAGCAAAAACTGCAAAGTTTTTTTTGCATCAAAAAACATTTTTTTTGGCGCCTTCAATTTTTGTGTTTTATAAAAAATGACACATGTCTCAATGGAGCTTAGAAGTTTTTTTATTAAAAAAATAAAAAAGACAATTAAAAAATGAAAGCATTTTTTCTAATTTTTTTTCTTTAAAAAAGAAAGAACACTGATTTTGACAACTTTAATTCCCTCTTTTTCGCGTGTCTTTTATATAGTGAGTGGCCTACTGTAAGTGAAACTGAGAAAGTGAGATTTTTTTTATTGCTCCTCCTATCATTTTCAATCTCGATGAAAAAAGAAAGAAAAAAACTTTAATTAACTTTTTCTAACTCCAAGAAAAATGGAAAAAGCAAGAAAAAAAAATACATATGTTTATTAATTTTATAGCAACTAAAAGTTAAAAAAGGGTTCTAATTTAGAAGAAAAAGAAAAAAATATTTTTCACATGGTGTTTTGATTTTTTGAAAAAAAATAACCTTATGGAAATTTCTTTTAATGAGAAACTTGCGTTTCAAAAAATCATGTGTATGCGATTCTTTGAACATTTGAACTAATTTTTGTTTTCTCAAAAAAAAATATTAGGCGTTTTAAAATTACTGTAGCTTTCGAGAAATTTTCTTTGAGGTAAATAAAAAAAAAAGAAACACCTGGAATTTGCATTGAAAGGTCAATAAACTTGTGGCTTTTTGAATTAGTAAAACAAACTTAAAAAAAGTTTTTTATGAAAAAATAAGTTACAGAAAATTTAAGATTGATAAAAACAAAAATTTTGTGATAAATTTAATCTCACAATGAAGGATAGTAATGCTCAATAGCAAAAAAATGTCAACCTTTAAAAGAAATTCCAAACCTCTAAAATATTCATTTCAAAGGATTTAACTTTTGACACGCAATATTGGAAGGAATAATTAAGCAACTCTCATCTCAAAGACTTTAAGAATGAAAGAAAAATCTTAGACTTGCTTTGAATAAATAAACTAAAAAATTGTTGTATTTTGGTTGAATAAATAATTTTTAGTTTAAAAAATCAAAAAGTCCAAAAAAACTGAGAAAAGACGAGGGCGCCAAACTCTTTTATATATTTATTTATTTATTTCCACGGTTTTTTGAACACTTTGTTTAATTTTTTCTCTCCAACCAAAAAAACTTTTTTATTTGCCTTTTTTAAACAAAAAATTGCTTGCTATTCAAAAAATGCTTTTAAGCCTTTTATAAATTTTTTTGCAAGAAAAATAATAATTCTAAAGTTTGCTTTTTTATTATTTAAAAAAATGTTTCATAAAAGCCAAAAGAAAAAAAGTTTACATATAACTTTTTTTGTGGACGTATTTAAAAAAAATTTGGTCTCAAAATGGAGAATAGGGTTTTTTTGCTCGCTTCTAGAGAAACAATAGATACATAGACTAAAGTGCAGTAAAAAACGCTAAGAGAAAATAAAAAAAAACTTTGGAATGTAAAAAAAATCATGGCCCCGGAAAAAAATGGACTAAAATATAGGTGTATTTTGAAACCCTTAAAAATCAATAAAAAATTTTGTGTTCTTTGTTTGACCCTTGTATGAACCCTAACAATAATAAATATAATAGTTTCCTGAGTTCTTTGGTTCTTCTTCCATTAGAATGAACTTGAATAAGTAAGAAAGAAGAAAACAAGGCATAAAAAATAGAGAGAATTGTGTCGAAAAAAATAAATAAATAAGAAGTGACAAATTTTAAGTTTTATTTTAAAATATGCTAGAAAATTATTAAAAAAATTTAAAGCAAAATGGAAAAAGGGCAAAAAAATTTAAAAACACGCATTTTTGTTGATAAAAATTTTTTTATGTAGCTTTATATTTTTTTGATTTTTGCCTTTTTTACGTAGCTAACTTTTTTTATTTACACCAAAATAAAAAAATGAAAGCAAACAAAATAGCAAAAAGTTTGCACTTAAATCTTAAAGCTTTAAATAATTGTTTTTAGAATTAATAGTAATTTAATATTTCCATTTTTATTATTTCCAACTAAAAATGCTTAAAAAAACAACGGTTTTTGACGTTTGGAATTCTATGCAAGCCTGCAGAAGCTGAAGAAGATAAATTTTAAAGTTTTTTTAATTAATCAACGCGCTTATTTTTATGTCAAAAAAGTTTTATCCTTAAAATTGCCGAATTCTATTATTTTTTGGAATGTTTTTCCTCAAATTTTCTTAAATGTTATTTTCAAAACTAATATTTTATTAATTTATTCAATACACATCAAAGGTGAAAAGGCACACTCACTCATTCCAAATATAAAAAAAAGTTATAAATATACTAAACAAACTTTTGACTTGCATAAACACCCATAAACTCAAAAAAAGAGCAGAGGCATAATAAAAAGAAAAAATTATTTGAAAAAGCTTTTTTAATGGAAAATTCGAGAAAATGCTTGTTTTTATTATGTCATAATTATTATCTTCAAAAAAATTTCAAAAAAGAATAATTATTATGAATGTTTTGAGAAAATTAGGCATTTCTTTAGAAACTAATCAACTCGACGCACTACATGTTTGTGAAGCTTGGATAAATAATAATTATTGAAATGTAAAAGTGCAAAAAATTATAATTTTTTTTCTAATTAAAAAAAGTGAACTTAAAAATTAAATAAAAAAACACTTTTCACCATCAAAAAAGATAGTAAGCAAAAATTAACAATAATTGTATTTTTTTAAGTTACTATCGCTGCACAAAAAAAACTTTAAACGAAAAAACATTAAAAGAAAAAAATTTCAGTCATTCATTTAAAAAAGTTAGTTTGTTTTCCTTTGTTTTTTTTATATTCTTAAATACGAGCTAGCTCTTCCTATTTTTTTATCAAGGAAATATTTTATGCAAACAAAAGAATTTAAAAAAATTAACTAACTTTTGATCACAGAGGATCGAATGACGTCTCACATTCACTCATTTTTTTTTTCTTTTTTGAGTTTCATTTCTTAAAATTCTCAAAGTTTACTTTTCTGGCATTCTTAAAAATATTTTATTTATTTATGTATGCTTAATGACGCGGTGGCGACTGACATTTATTTTTTTCATAGAGAACGAACGTGTCATTTTTAGACTTATTTTTGAAGAAAATAAATTGAACTCTAGACGCGAGCGATGATTCCTCAAATAAAAATGGGTTTGAAAAAAAATGATTCAATGGTGATTTAAAAAAAGCCTTTCTTTAAAGGATAGTCTCAAAGTTTTAGAAATGACTAAAAAATTGACGTTATTTAAAACTATGTAAAATAAAATTTTGAGATAAGATTAAAATTCTATTTTTGGTCTCACCGTGGAAAATACCGCAAACATTCAATTCGAAATACTGAAATTAAACCAAATTCTTATCAAACCAGGGGCGTTATTACCTTCCCATCCAACAATATCTTTGAATTAAAAAAAAAATGAAATTCTTAATCGTTAAACCTTTTTAATTCCGCTGAAGCGATCGGTCGTTTTTTTATTTGTTTTTCCCCGCTGATGATGCTGACAAAAATTATACAACAATAAAATAAAACAAAAAAAGTATTGGTGGCAAAGAGAGATGATGATAATAAAAAACTAAAATAAATAAAAATCAAGCGAGCGATAGATAATCTTTTATTAACGGATTTTTCTTTCCTTTCTCCCTTTTGATCGCTAAACCCCATATAACAGAGATCACATTTTTCTTTTTTCTGCAATGAAAATGATTCCCTTCTCTCTTTTTTGCTTTTAAAAAAGGGCTACAAAAATAGAAATAAAATGAAGGGTAAAAGAAAGTTTGGAGTTTGCAGAAAAAAAAGTTTTTAGGTTCACATTTTGAAGGCGAGAAATGGCAAAGTAATATAAATTTAATTAAAGCCTTTTTGGAGAAAGAAAGAAAACAAAAAAGCAGATGTAAGTAAAAAATGTGACATAAAGCTGAAATTTAGTATATCCGAAGCTTATGTATGGGAAAATTTTTTAAATAGAGATTTAAATTTCCAACAATTAGCGAATAAGTGAAAATAATAATAATTTTTACTATAAAAAACAATTATAAAAATTCCAAAATAAACTTTTAAAAATATAAACCGACTCATTTCCATTTGAGCCATTTTTAAAGTTTGAAACTCATTTTCTCCAGAGTTCGAGCCTTCGAGAAAGAAAAAAGAGTTTCAATGCATGAATGAATGATTAAAAGCAATTACTAAGAAAATAAAATAAATGTTCATGACTTTGAATTATTGCTTTTCTTCTTTTTTTTCATGGCTCATAAAAAATAAAAAATAAGACAGAGATGACTTTTTTTATTGAAAAATGTTTGTTCATTTGCTTTTTGAAAGTTGAAAGACTTATTTGGAAAGGAAAAAAATGTGAGAGAAAAACGCATGTTCAAATATAGTTTTTTTTCATAGAGGCTTTTTTTTGCAGCTGATGGGTTTAAAAGCAGCAAACAGCATGGATCAGGTTCTATTTATCCTGTATGATGGTGGTGGTGGTTTTTTTGGGATTGGATAAAAACAGAAAATAAAAAAACACAAAAAGTAAACATTTTTGAAGTCAGAATGGAATGAAGCTGATGTGTAATTTTAGGTTATATGTTTAAAAAATATTAAACTTGAAACAAACTTTCGTTATTCACTTTTAATTCCTTGATTCGAAGTTTTAAAAACATGAAGCAAAGAAACTAACTAATATCAGGGTAAAATAAGAAAGTAAAAGTGCCTGTCTCAAATGGAAAGGGTCAAATTTAAGGATCATCTGAGTTTTCAAATCTCGGGATCCACCGAATTTCAAGAGTATTTTAGTTAATTTTATTCATAATTTAAGATATCTATCAGCGCAAATTAAACCAAAGAACGCGTCTATAAAAGCTAACTATAATATTTATAAAAATTTTGCCTTACTTCTTTAAACCAGGTTCCTACAACCATCAACCGAAAATCATACCTTTAAATTTAGTTAAATTTAATTTTAATCTTTTTACTTTTTTTTTTCGTTAACAAAAAAACCTTAAAGAAGCACAAAGTAAATACTTTAATATTAAACCCATCAACAACACAACAGCCAGCACACATCGAAATGGAAATCAAAGTTAAAAAATAATTTCAAATTACACACAAAAATAAACTTTTTTTTCTTCATTCTTCCATATATTTTTTTCACAATATTCTTCCGAAATAAAGAAAGATTGTAATCTTTCACTCTTTCGATCAACGAGCAACAATAACAACAAAAACTAACTTCCGATGTGCGACCGACGACTTTTATATAGTTGTGTAAAAAAAGGGTCAAGCCCCTTTTGCTTTGCACTATCACCAAAGATCACTAACAAAACTTTTATTTCTATTATTATTAATAGTATTTGCCTTTAGAAAGAATTTTCTCGGTTCTTTACAACAAAATAAAAGAAGAAAAGTTTAACATTTTTATTTTTTTATTTTATTGAATTGATGATCCTTTGTCACCCCAATGTCACTCGCAAAGGGTATTAATCTTTTTTTTAGTTTTTTTAGTATTTAGTTATGTGTTTCTATAAAACATGCGCAGGCATCACACACACACACGTGCTGATTGATACCCTTTATGCATCGGTTTCTATCTGTTAAAACAGAGATCATATTTTTTTGTTTGATGCGATCAAAAAAATTTTTCCACTTTTTACTTCTTTTTTTCATTTGCCTTAAAACATAGAAAGAATAGAGAGAAAAAACTTCGAACAAAGAATAAAAAAAAATTTCAGAAGGTAGTAATGTTACGTAATGTAATTGTATCAAAAATATGCAACCAAATAAGTCTATGATCTTTCGTACTCTATTTCTTTTTTTACTTTTTTAATCAATCATTCATTTTACTTTTGAAATTGAAAGTTTAAAAAATGCAATGTTTACTTAACAACAAAAAAGAAAGAAGAAAGTTGCAAAAAAGAGTTTTTAAAAAATTAATGGTTTTGTAAATCTCACGTTTGCAACGTTCCTAACAAAAATTCTAAAGTCCAATGTTATGAAATTTTAGTTTCCAAATTTTAATGACATTCAAAAACGAAAGTAATTTCAACTTTAGAATGCAGAAGTGCAGGAGTTTCAAAAAATGAAAAAATTAATTTCAAAAAAATCAAAATAAAATACAACTTTTTTTTGCCAAAAATATTTCAATTGAAAAATATTTATTAATTAATAATTATTAAAAACTCAGGAAATTTTTCTTTCATTTCTTTTAAAAAATTCGATTGATTTTCTTCATGATTTACCATAAACTTTTTAAAAATATTGCTGCATGTTTATAAAGATATCTCTGTAAAATTAAATTATAAATTATTAAACGAAAGCCATGTATCGGGTATAGCCCGATAATCCATCTGCTTCTGGACCTTCAAAGATACAAACAAGGATAGGCAAGCCAAAGAGATACGTTGGAAATTACCAGAAAGCAAGGCCATTGCCTACAGCCGAGACATAGCTTTCTGCTTTTTCTTCTCCTCCCATGATTGTTCAATTTATTTGTTCATCTAGTTCCATTGATTTTCCCCTAAATTATGCAGAAAACCTCGAACCTACATGCTTTCCTTCCTTCAATCAAACTCAAATTTCCATAAGCCAAAGATGGAAAAGAAAGAGAAAAAAATGTATTGCAATTTTTTTTTGAAAAAAATGAAAAATTTGTAATCACAAAACTTTCGTAACGTTTTTATCTTTAATTCCAATAACTTTTATTTTTAAATTTTTTTATGTACATACACATTTTTTGTTATCGTTGCGCATTTTTTATCCACATGATTATGTTGCTGCATCTTTACCATCAACTATTGTAAAATCTTCTGAAACTCCATTGGATGAACAAAGGAATGATCGATACAAGCTTTATCCTGAAGATGATGACCATGATTTTTCGAATAAGTTTTCTGTTACATTAATTCCTCAACGACAACAAAAAGAAGCAAATGTTAATGAAGATGGAACTCCTCTTGATTCTGTTCTTGAGTTTTAAAAGAATCAGAAGATTTTTGTATCAACCATGGATGAAGAAGTTTTTAAATAATAAAAAAGTAGTTTATGTAATCATTTGGAAAGCTAAAAATTCAATTTATTTGGAAATAAAGTGCAGAAATGAAAGAAGAAAATAAATACAAGTTTAATATGCATTCAATAAATGCATAATTGGTTTACAATCATATTTATAACAATTATGCAAGAGAAAATAACGGTATAAAAAATGTAAAACACAACAAAATTAAGAAAATGAAACATAAGAAAGTGTGAAACATCAAAGCAACGAAATTCAAGAAAAAGTAAAAACCATGGTTCAAGTTTTAACAATATTAAAATGAACACTTTTTTAAGGAGAATTAAAGCAAAATTTTTATCAAGAACATCGAAGACATATTATTTCTACTATATTTAAGTGTTTTGGAAAAGTTCTTGCTGAAGGCAACTCGGATGCGGAGGCGAAAAAATAAAAAAAAGTCCCTCTGGTTTTGACATATCTCTGAAACTATTTTTTGTTAAAACTATTTTAATTCAAAAGCGATGCCAAAAATAATTGCTTTTTATTAGTTGTTTTTTCTTTTTTTCGATGTTTTCCATTCTTTAAAAGATTTTATGGCACTCGAACAAAGTATTTTAGAAGTTCTACTCTAAGTAACTTATTTTATGCACACCTTTCGTAATCTGGTAATTCAAATGGAAAAAAATGATAAACAAATAATTGCTTGATTTTTTCAAGTTGTATATCCAATTGTGTCACGCGGTGACAGATATTGGTTTCGTCGAGGTTTAGGAAGAAGAGTTCTTTGGGAGTTGGTTGTATCTTCTGCAGCTGGGATCATCCAAATAAACACAAGAACATATCACAAACATATTTATTCTGGAGATAAACACAACCAGCACAGATGAACACATGACAACACAACTAACTAAGGAAAAGCTAACAAACAAAAGCTACGAAGAGAGAATTTAGGCTGCCGTTTGGCTGACTTCATTTCATTGGTTGAGTGGAGCATTCTGTTTGAGAGTGGAGAAGCAAGAGCACGAGCAAGAGTTTGAGAGCGGGAAGTTTGAATGTGCTAGGAGCTGCGCCACGCGACTCGCCCCGTCCCCGTCCAAGAATGTGTCCTCACATTTGTAACAACATACGAGCAAAAACAGAGAAAAGACCATAGAATAAGCATCTATCACATTTCTTTACCATGAGCATAACAAAGCATCACTTTCATAAACAATTTCTGGATCATAGATCAACAGCGTCTTTACAATATTTTCTGGATCATAGCATCTTTTTCACATCAGCAGGTATCAGCTTTTCATGAGAGGACATCACAGCAAGTTTGCCAAAGTGCTCGACGAGTCTGCATCCAAGCCGATTTGAAACACCGTGTCATCATGAGCATAGGAACATAAACATCATCACAGCGATCGCTAGCGTAACATAGCCATAAGGCACAGGCATAACGAGATATACAAGTTATTTGAGAAGCACTATAGTTATCGTTCGATCAGCATAAGAATCAAGTTCATTCCATAAGTAAGCCATCGATCAAAACCATCATAGAACCATATTAGATAATCATCTTCAGCAGGAGTTGCTAGGAGCTTTCACATCGCATCCATTGTTGCTCGTCTTGTCTCGACCTCCATCCAAGAGAGATTATCACCAGAACATAACAATAAGATCATACCAATAGAGAAAAAAGAACAAGATAAATCCATTCATCACGTCATACGCACATTTCAACCAATCTGGTTCATATGTGTCTTTCAGCTGGATAAGTTGGAACCAGTGTGCTGGATAAACCAGTGCCAGGTATTATAATAATAACCCAGAGAGCAAGTTTTTTATACGTGTCTGGATCTTGTAACCAGGGCAACTTTTCGACGAGATTACATTTCATCATCATAGGACCAAGAACAATCCAGACATCATATTCATAGAGCATAACATCCACAGAGTTTTCTTTACATAAACAGCATTGTTTTACATACATAAGTTTAACAAAATCATAAGTTCTTTACCAAGTCTTTCAGCTTCATTTTCTTCTAATCCAAGCAGTTTCATCACGTTTATCATCGGCTTCTCCATGAGCACTTCATATTCCACAGGTTGTTTGACTTCAGATCAATCCAAGTTTTCCACGATTGAGATGAGCACCAAAGAGCAAGATTCGTCCATAACCAAGAGTACACCAGTATCATAAAATAGTTCAGCCATTCCTTTGATATCCATTGATTGCAGCAATATTACCAAGACAGGAACAGTTGGGTAAGGCCCTCCATGTCACGCGGTGACAGATATTGGTTTCGTCGAGGTTTAGGAAGAAGAGTTCTTTGGGAGTTGGTTGTATCTTCTGCAGCTGGGATCATCCAAATAAACACAAGAACATATCACAAACATATTTATTCTGGAGATAAACACAACCAGCACAGATGAACACATGACAACACAACTAACTAAGGAAAAGCTAACAAACAAAAGCTACGAAGAGAGAATTTAGGCTGCCGTTTGGCTGACTTCATTTCATTGGTTGAGTGGAGCATTCTGTTTGAGAGTGGAGAAGCAAGAGCACGAGCAAGAGTTTGAGAGCGGGAAGTTTGAATGTGCTAGGAGCTGCGCCACGCGACTATTGTTCGTTATTGTAATCCTAATGAAGATGAGCCGTCTCCATTCTAAAAAGCACATCATAACTTTAAAGGGTTTTATGTAAGGCCTTACCGTATCCATTCTTTCCATAAATCGGGTAACATAGTAAATTTAGAATAAAATTCATAAAAATAATTTCGAATTTCATCTAATTTTTTTGTTGATTTTATATATTCCAAAAGTTTCTTCCCGGATTCTTTATACCTTTTTGGAAGTTCTGTTTCATCGATATTCATTTTTAAAAACTCAACTGCTAAATAATTTTACTAAAAAAAGGTTTTCTTTGCCAACAAATACAATGATAAGTTTTGGTTGATCGAACTCAATGTGATTTATGCTGCATAAATAACAGCCAAAATTAGCGCACAAAAAAAGTAGAAAGAGAACCACAAACTTTTATTGATTCGAAAGATGGAAACCAATTATGTGGCTGCAAAGACATTTAGTTTTGCCCCTTAAAATGCAAGCAAGGTAAAGAATTTGTTTTTCTGATAGGAGGCTAACTCCACAAACAACTAAAGACTTTTAAAATACAAACAATGGAAAATAAAATATAAGTGTTCTTACTCATACAAATGGCTTTTGTTTTTTCTAACTACTGCTGATTCCTCGATTCCAATAAGCCCAAAATGAATAATGAAAGACACAAGTTAGAAATTTTAAATATTATTTATTATTAAATATTATACAAAACATAAAATACAAATTAGGGATTGTATTCGATTGGGAGATTCTTGCGTCGAACAATTCCATCACCTGGACCAAGCAGCGCCTTCCATCAGGACATGTTCGTCCTATGTGTTGGGCTAAAAAAAGAATCAATTAATTAAGAAAAACTAAATTAAAAAATAACTTACGTTGTATTCGTCCCGTTGGGCCTTGGGAGCTTCTTCAGCCTTTTGAGTTGAAGCCGTGGCCCCGTCCAACGGGCAAGGCATGGACGGCGCTGGGTGGTGTACCAGGTGGAGGTGGAATGGCGCCAGCAGGAAGACGAAGAACAGGAGCAGGTGGAGAACGAGCTGGGTTGGAAGCCATGACGATGAAGAAATGGAGATGAGGTGATTCGACGACGATTTGCAGATTAAACTGATGACTTTTTCATTTCATGGCTTTCCTTTTATACGTTTTTGAAGGTTTCAAAAAAATGAATATTTTAGTTATGCAAATTACTAGAAATCATGTGAATTTTCATTATTGTCTTTAATTCATATAATGCCATGATAGTAGAAGAAGAAGTGGAAAAAAAGGTTTCAACGAGCAACAAAATTTTTCAAAATTTTTTTTGAAGAATCGTATTTATTTTTGTCTTTCCCTTTCTTACAAACTATTGGGCTGCTCGAAAAGTCCTGATCGAGCTAAAATCCATTGGACAGCTTTGAGAAGCAAAGTTTCGTACTGTTTTTACCGATTTGTATCCAAAAAAATTTTTGCTTCAAATGGATGATATAAGTTTTGGAAAGCCTTGGTTTTTTTGTGGAGTTAATAAAATTTACTGGATTTGTTTCACCACGTTTTTCAATTTCATAATCAATCATTTGACGCCAAAATCCAAGGTTTGGGCAAATTATGGGTTGGACCTTTCCAAATTTCTTTTTTACTTGGACAGGCGAATAAATTTATTCGCTAAAAAAAGGCTATTAAACGAAGTTGTTATCATTTTATATGAGTTAAATGTGATTTCTAAATTTAAAATATTATTATATTTCGAGCAGCAGCTTTAACTTTCTTTTGTGTAAAAAAAAACTAGAAAGTTATTTCCGTGTCCTTTTATGAATTTTTATTTTCTATTCGGAGAAATATATGAGTAACAAAAGAATTTAGAAAAAATTTTTGCAGAAATATCTGCAAAAAATTATTTTATTCTATTTCTTTTTCAAATCTTATAAAAAAATTTTGTTGGTTTAAAATCTGCAATAATTTTGTTTTAAAAAAATGTGCTAAAAAGTTAGTTTTATTCGTTAAGTAAAATCCAGAAACAACATATTTTTGTTGCATCTCTTGATCATCGTCTGCTTTTTTATTGTTGCAAACTTTGCTATATTTGAAATGTTTGTTTTCACGTGTCCTTTTAGAAAAAAATAAATAAATATTGAAACTTACTTTAAAATTGTTTTTTAAACTTCCGAGTTTCTTATTTTTTACTTATTTTTATTTTTTGATTAATGAAAGAAATGCAAAAACAAATATCTTCGACATTCATCCATTTAGAGCTTCGATGAAAATTGACATCCAAAAAAAAAGATAAGAAAAGTCTGAAGAAAAAAAAGGCAGGAAGAAACACATTTATTTTTTGAACCTGAAAGATGGCATCTATCTATCTGGCTATTTGCTTTTTTCAATGCAACAACTTCAAAAAAAATTTCTAACGTTTCTCAATAAAATGAAAAATTGTTTTTTCAAAAAAGAGGTTTCTTTTTTTTTGCTGTTGAGAAAGAGGACTAATTTGTTTTACTTTTTTAACTTTAAAAATTTATTGAACCTTTAAAGAAAAGAAAAAAAGCAACAAAAAACATTGAAAAAAGAAAAGAGAAAAGCAGTGTCAACCTCCGCTTTTTTTTCTTCTTGTTCTTCCTCTTTTTCTCAATAAACTTACTTTTGTTACGGAAAAGGAAATAAAATTGTTCGAAAAATATTTATATATATTTTTTCCGTGTTTTTTATAGTTAAATTTAAAACAAAATTAAGAGTGTTGTCATTTGAGATGAGACAAACATATTTTTTTTACACTCTTCTCGCTTCTTTCTCTGTTGATACAAATTAATTCTTCGAAAGTTTTGAAGTGGTTAGAAATATTTTTTTCTTTAATCCCTTAAGGCAATTATGAAGTTTATGAATCTTTGCTTTTAGAAGCTTTAGAAAGGAGGTTTTATAAGGATTGGTCAATATGAAGAATGAGACATGATAGAAGAAAAACTTTACGAATATATTTAAATTTCATAATTTTTTGTTGTTTTAAAACTTAGAAAAAAACAAAGGACATGGTTTATTTGGGATATTGCTGCGAAAAATTATTATTGTCTTGATAATAATGTATTCTGTATTAAAACCTAGCATATTAGAACTACTGTAATAGTTTTGTGTCAACTAACTAGACATTTATATTTTTAAACATAAAAACTTGATTTAAATTTTTATGGCAACAAACAAACTATTTTTTTTCATGAGTTATTTCTTTCACGAATGAATTAAACAAATTTTTAATTATAACATATCTTTTTTTATTTCCATTTTCATACATGCCACCAGAAAGAAAAAAAAACAGCTAACTAAATTAATTTCCTTGAAACAAAACCTCCACGACTTTTTTCATATATTTAATTCTAACTAACTTGGAGTAGTTTACGGTATTGGCGACACTTACATATCTGCAATATCTAATTTTTTTATTTTTAAGAAAGAAACATTTTTTCCTAACTAATTAAAAATAAATTTAATTTAGCTTTTCTATATCCTTTTTTTATTTGAAGTCACGTTGTCTGGTACAGATACATATGTACATACGTTCTCATTTAAATTAGTGACTACACAAGGAAATTCTTGTAAAAACATTTTAATTTTTTTTTCTTGTGTGGCATATCTTTTTTCCTCATTTTTTTTTGTTGAAGAAGAAACTTAGAATGTCACATTTTTTTATACTCGAGTCATAAGTTTCTTTTCTTTATTGGGTTGTGTTTTATGCAGAAAAATTATTAAATACCACGAAACACAAATCTCCAAAGTCTCTAGACCGCAAAATTAAACAAATATGCAATCAACTTTTGTTTGGAGATCCAAAGTTTCTTTTAATTCCTTTTTTTTTTACTTTATTCATTAATAACAAATTTTGGTATCCTTTTGGAAACTTTGCAATTTTTTAACTTTGTTTTTCTTTTACAATTTTTTACTTTACTCATCTTTTTGCATCCACTATCCACCCTTTTCTTGGAATCTAGGATGTTTACAACAACTTTTCCAAACCCTACTACAAGGCACTCCAGGAAGATACTTCTCCATTTACACATTTTCTTTCTCTATTTTTGTGTCATTTTTATTTTTTAAGTATTTTTCTTTTTTTTCTTCTTAATTTTATTTTAATCTCATTCCTATTTTTCTTTTTTTTTGGTATTCATAATAATTAGTTTATGCAGATCTTAGTTTTTCATGAATGTCTGAGAAGGCTTTTTTGAAAGGGGTGTAAGAAAAATAAATAATTCAGTGTCGTCATTTTTTTTTTCAAACAAGGCGAGACAAATGAATTAAAAATATGAAGATTTTTCCTCTCAATTTTTTGTCTAATAAATTCTGGTCTTGAAACTGCTTATATTTGCGTAATTAAAAATTTTATTTTAATTTTTTAAATACGAGGTATGGTGACCTAAACTAATTGGATAAGAGTGTTTAATTTTGATTTAAAATTCAGGAAAATTTTATTTTTCCATTAACAAAAAATTATTAACAATTTCTGTTTGCCTCTTTTTTCAAAAAAAATTATTTTGTCTAAAAAGAGAATTTTAACATTTTAAAAAACCCTGTGTTTCACAAATTCTTGCACCAAAATGAAGAAAAACTATTTATCCCAAATGCTTTGTTGAATTTATATTTAATTCTGGAAAATAAAACTAAGATTAATTTCGAGGGACAAAGCTCGTTTTAATAAAAAAAAATTTGTCTCCCATTCCAAACATTCTTGTTTTTAAGTGTAAAAAAAGTTAACTTTCAAAAGTAGTCGGTCGATTAATAGCCATTTTTTGTTGCTAAAAATAGTCATACAATTTCGTTTGAATTTACTTTATTTTTGTCAAACATATATAATTATTTTTTAATAATACAAAAGCTGTTTACTCTCTGACTACACAGGTTTGACGTTGTTGATGTCGGTGTTTTTTTGAGTTTGAATTTCCATTCATTTAGCCAATAAGTTATAAATTAACTTATATAAAATAATAATAATAATCTTTTAAATTATACGCATACATAAATGTTTATAAATAAATTTGTTATTTTTTTATTTGGGTGTAACAAAATTATCCATGGTTTTATAAATAACTTGGATGCATTATAATTTCTTTTTAAATAAAGCAACCTTTAGACGAAGAAAAAAAATGATGGAGTATATATGTATGTACCACCACTAAAAATAAAAGACATTAAACTTTTAATTCAAGCTTGTTTAATTTTCTTTCTTATTCGTAATTATTAGTATTTTTCCATTCTCTTTCTTTGTGACCGCTTTTAAAGAAAAAAATGATGTGACAGAAAACTCCGGAATTTTAAACTTTATTATACTCACGTTCATCAAAGAAACATTGGGTTGGCTAATAAAAATTGGATTAAAATTTTTTTTAAATCCTTGTTTGTTTGATTAGCTGATTTTTATTTTAAACTGGAAAATAATCTTTTTGTTTAAAATTAAATTATATTTGATTTTCTTTGTTTGTAGAAAATCATATTTTTGAGAGTGTTTTGTTTCATTGTTTAAATTCAAAACCGTTGTCCTTTTATTTTAGGGAACATGCCGGATTTTTTAAATATGAAACATGTTTGAACATGTTTTTTGTTGTTTTGCTTGATTTCTGCAAATATTAAAATACACCTGTTTTCTCTTGTATTCTATTTTTATTTTTAGAACCTTTTTTGGATTTTCGTAAATATTAAAACGAATTAATTGAACATTCTCCTTTTGAAGGTTTCAGTAATTTCGCTTTATTACTAATTTTCTTTATTCCCGCCGCACCCCGAGCGAAGCGAGGGGTGCGGCTGTTTTAGCAATGAGAACGCCCGATCTGCTAACCGAAATTTATGATTTTTTTTATTTCGTGTAATTATGTTGATATTAGAGGGCTCTCTAGGGTCAATTTTTCGTCGCATTGACGAATTTTTAAAAAAAATAGAAGGAAGTATAGAAAAAAAGTGCTTAATCACAACATTTTAAAAGTTCACAATGTCCCGCTGAGCGTTGCAGCAAAGTTAACGCATATTCTGGCTATAAAAATCGTTTTCTCCACCCTCAATTACCTCTATGAGTAAGCTAACTTTAAAAAACATCACATAAAAATAGATGTATGCCGCTATGGAAATTTAAATATTTTGATTTAGAGTAAAAATATCATTGGCTAAAGTTCCTTGTTATACATTTGCTGTGTGGCGTAGGCGTTGAAGGCGGTGATGTTAGGATATTTCTGTCATAGGTTCGAATCCCCACAACTTTTTTTAATAAATTGTTTTAATTGAATTGAGACAATTATATCCAAATAATTTTTTATGATTTTTAATAATGTTTTCATTAGAAAATATGCAAATTTTTAATAAAATATTCACAAATTTTACTTTTTTTATGAATATTAAGTTTCTTTATTATGAAATTAAAGCGAAATTATTTTTAACGATTTTCAATGAAATTTTTTTTAACTAAGCTTTTGGATCGTATATTTTTTTTTCTAAATTTAATTGGATTAGCATACAAAACTTTTAGGTATTCTAAACGCAAAATTTAATTAAAAGTACGCTGACGTTTAGTTTATGAAAAGAATAAACATAGGGAACTTTTTTTATTATTTTCGGTGATTTTAATCGAAAAGTAACTTGAATATTTCCTTCTTATTAATTTTTATTGTTCGTTCGTTTTCGATTACTTTTGGTCGCAGTCCCAGGGCTACTAGGCTTCGCTATTTCCCATACATATTATTATTCTTTTTCTCTCTGTTTTTTTGTATCTTATCTTGAAATCTTTTATATTAAAATAGGAAATTCACCTAAAAAATTTGCATAAATTAGAATGAAACTATATTTTGTTTTCCAAGCGCGATGAAATGATTTGGGTAATTTTCATATACATAAAAAATCAGCAAAACATGGGTTTGCTTGCTGCGCAAATTAAGTGATTTAACTATTGTAAGCTTGCTCGATGACTATAACCTTAACTTTTTGCGAATTTTTCACAAGCTGGTATAAATTTTTTTTAATGGTTCAGTTCATTGTTTATTTTGATTCGTGCAAAAAAAAAGTAACCGTTATAACTTTTTTTGTTAAAGTGCAATAAGTAGAAAAGGCAAAATCATCGGAAAAGTTAATTAGCTTCTGATCAATTCAAGAACCCAATAAAATTAGACCGAAAAACTTTTTTTCTTTAGATTTTTGCCAAAAAAGAGTTTTAAAGGCTTACACATGTTTCAATTTTTAGGATCTCATTATTGAAAATTAAGTGATTAAAATAGACACGAGTGATAAGATTGTTCGGGAAAAGTTTTAATTTTTATAAAAGTCAATACAATAACTTTTTGGAAAAGTAATTATTAAAACATAGGCATTAATACGAGTGGCAATTTTGTATTTTTCAATAAAACAAGTAAGATCGCCGACCGGAGGCAGCGGAGTTTCTAGTAATTATTGTTGCAGACGGCTCAAGAGATTAGTGCACAAGATTACTATGTAAAAAAACAAAAGGCTGTTCAGGAAAAAACTTTTAGACGGTTGAAGAGATTAAATTTTAATTGATTTGGCTTTTAGACGGCTAATGAGATTAAATTTTTTTTATTGATTTCAATAAATTATTTTATATGTTACACTGAAACAAACAGCCGCAGCACCGTCTTCGATTGTTATTACCCAACTTCTTTACCAACTATTTAATATTGAAAAATTTTTTTAAAAATGTTAAAAATTAAAAATTTTGTTTTATTCTTGATTAGATAAGATGTAAAAGCAACTCGTATATTCGCAAGATTTTTGATGTAAAAAATGTTTTGGTGTAAATTGAAAAAAATAATAATTATAAGGTCAATTACAAAATAAAATTTTTAGTTTTTTTTTCCAATTTTCTATTGTTTTCTGAAACAAAGCATGTTTGAAAAAAGGTATTTTAAGCAAAAAATTTAAATATAACTAATTGTCGGACCAAAAATTTTTTTACTGTTAAAAATCGAAGACGGTGCTGCGGCTGTTTGTTTCAGTGTAACATATAAAATAATTTATTGAAATCAATAAAAAAAATTTAATATTATTTTTGTATCACTCGACATACTTGCTTTTTTGAGAATCCACTCAGTCCATATCTTTATTTTTTTAGCATTAGACTCACTAAGTTTATTTAAAATATTTTGCAAAAGAAAATAAAAAGAGTAAATAAATAAAGAGGCGACGACGTCTCGACCAACAGTTTCTAAAAGTAAATATCAACAACGCCTCAGGGAAATTTTTTAGTGTCTTTGCAAAAACTTTCATAATTTATTTTAATATTTACTTTCTGACCACTTTGATTTTATATATTTTTTGCCCCCGCTTTTCTTGCCAATTTTAGTCTAAAATTTTTTTTTCAAATCTTTAAAAATATTAAGACAAAGGTGATAGGAATGAGACGTAAAATAATAACTAAAATACGAGATCTTATTAGTAAATGTTTTAATACTTTGAAATTGAATTTTTGCATTGGGTTTTTTATTTTTTGAAATTTTTTTGTTCCTATAAAGTTTAAACTTGTTAGCTTTTGGTGATTTTTTAAATATCTTTCCTCTCATTTTTTATGTTTTTAAAAGCTTCATTTTTTTTTTCTTCCTCAACGCCGCTAAATTTTTAATAACTTTCTTTTTTAGAAATTTATTTTAAAATTTTTGAAGTTAAAAATAGTTACATCTTTGTGTGTGATTTATTCATAACATTCGATGCTTTTAGAAATGATTAATTAATATTTAAAAACATTTTTTAACCTCCTCAAACGTTCACACGTAATTTTTAAAAATAATTTTACATTTTTAAGTTTCATAAAAAAGGCTTTAAAAATAAAAGAAGGAAACGGAAGAAGAAGAAATAAAAAACGTGAGGATATAACTGACGCAAAATTGTGTTTTATCGTTTTGTATTTTTGAAGTTGTTTTTATTAATAAACACACGAAAAAATATTTTTAAGCCGATTAGATTTTGTTTCTTTCAAAGATTTCCTTTTTTTGATAAAAAAAAAAAAGCTAAAAACAAAAATAATTTTGTATTATGAATTCATATTGGAAGCGGATTTGAATAAAAAAGAATGGCAAAGATTATTGATTTATCTTTGAAAAAAATAGAATGGTGACGTGAAGTTGTTATTTCTTGTTAGAAGCCGATATAAAGCTTTCGTCAAAATTAAAAAATCTTACTAAAATTTTCTCGGCGCAAAAATTGTCAATCATATCTAAAATTACAAAAATAAACTTATACTATGGCAGAGGTGCTTAATGTAACTATTTTTTTTAAATATTTTTTGCCTATCTAAATTTCTTTGGCATTCATTTGCTACAACTTTTTTGTTTAACCTTTTATTATTATTTACACGCATGTGATACGAGATATCTTTCCCAAAGGCATTAAACAAAGCAAATATTTGAACTTTATGATGTAATGGAATAAAGTTCATCGACAACTAAAATTAAAATAATTTTATCTATTAATTTTTTTTACAACAATAACAACTTTGCAAAAGATAAATTTGTTTTGTTTTTTGCATTGAATAATTATACTATTTTTAAAAAAGTCATCCCACGTTTTATTTTTTTAATATAATTTTTGTCGATTAAAAAACTTAGTTTTCAACTTTAAGCTTTGTTTCTTTTTCTTTCTTTTTCTTTTTGTCATCTTTGTGTAATCAGACATCACATTGTTGTTATTTTTATTAACTGTAAAAAAAAAGTTTTGTTTTTGCTGTTTTTTTCATTGTTCTTGCTTGTAGCGCCAACCTTAAATCTCACGTGATAAGGCAATCCCCAAGAAAATATATTGATATCTATCAAAATAAAATTGGATTTTTCTAAAAACGCAAATATGTCATTGTTTGTGATCGATAGAAATATGTACAAAACAATTTTTATCTATCTATCAATTCTTTTTTTTCGTCGTCGTTAGCTGTAATAAACAACCATTCAAGAAAATATTGTTTTTAATATCAGCGATGGCTTTTTGTAATTCTAATCATTGCTGTCGATCCAAGCGTTTACTCTTGCTTTTTTTCTTCGCCATAATTTTTAACATTGATCGTTCGATTAAGAATTGTAACATTTTCTTGGTTTATTTCTTTTTTGTTGCTCTAAAAAGCCAGTGTAAAAAGCAATGGCGGCTCGAACTTTTGCCGTTACACAAAAAAAATAAAAATGAAATAATTTTTGATCGCAAAAATGTTCAAATTATTTTCTATCGGTTCAAACTCAGGGCTTGAAAATGCTTTATCAAAGTATTTAGCCACTTTATTTAGAGCTTTAAAGTATCCAGAATTTCTTATTTTTTTACTGTTTTGTTAATATCAAAAAAAATTATAAGCTTTGGAATTATTAATTTTACATTTTTATCTTCCCAAAAGACGATGATTATCAACAACCACAAACAAAGCCTTATAAAAATGTTTTCGATTCTTTTGTGTTTCAAAAAATGCGAAATAATAATCTTTGAAAAGATAATTTAAAAAAAAAATAGAGCACAAAAACATTTATTAATGTATCTTTATTAAATTTTTTTCGTGCGTGTTTATTATTTACCACAATCATATTTTTTCTATTTTAAAATTAAAAAATCCTTTATTTTCTCGCCTTCTCTTTTTTATTACTTTTATTATTACTTTTTTTTGTTGTTTTGTCCAAGAAAAAAATCTCACGTTAATCCCACTTTTTTTTATTGTGGATTCAAAGTTCTTTGACTTTTATTAATAAATTTTTTTAATTATAACTTTTTAATCCTCCAAAAAAAGAAAGAAAGGTAACACTCAGACTTTTTTAGGATTTTTTAATAATAAATTTCTTTATTTGTTTCCATTTTTAAATAATCTGTTTTTTTCTTTTAGTTCGCCACCGCTATTTTTTTTAATAAGGTTTCATTTTTCTATTTTTATTAATATTTTTTTCTTGTTTGGAAAGGTCAAGAAATTTGTTTGTTTGTTTCTCAAAAAAAAACTTATTAAATTTTTTTGAAAGGCAAAAAGTCAGAAGTTATAAATATAAATATTATTTTTTTTTTTCGAGGCTCGTGGAAAAGGAAAGGCAAGGTTCAGGATGTTGAAAGTTTAAAATTATTATTTTCTTTAAGATATAAATTATATTAGTCTTGATCAACTTTAAGCCTTTTTTAGTTTTTTATATTTAATAATGACTTCTTAAGTTTTTTTCTTCATAATATCACGTTTTTCCTTGAAAGTAAATGAACGACGGGTTTTTGCTCGATAAACTTTTAAGTTCGTAAATTTAGAATTTTTTAAAATAATTCATAAAGAATGTTTTATCTTTTTGTGAAAAAAGTTTGTAAAATTCATAGTGTTTCTATTAATTTATTTTTATGAAAATTTTTTCCCCAAGAACGCCTGTTATTAAAACCACAAAAGTGACTGATTCCAAAGAGCCAATCTTTTCATGGTTCAATTTAGCTATGAAACATTTTTTTAAAAATCTTATCCATCCACTTGAGTTTGCCCTTTCAAAATAATCTTTGCTTCTATTTATTTTTCTTTTCTGGTAATAGTTTTCTCCCTATCCTTTTTTTCAGTAACATAATTATTATCATTCCATTTTTTTTTTCATTAATCATACGTTTTTTATAAACACTCATACTCATTCTTTCTAATAATAAAAAAATGTTATTATTAAACTGACGTGTTTTTATTCTTTTTTTGTTGAGTTTTTGGTTTTTTGACTTTATTCCATATATTTATTTAAGTTATTATATTTTGTGATACATAATTGCTTCCTAAAATAGAAACTTTATTCAAAAACAAAACAAAAAAACTGATCCAAAGCCAACTTATTTATTTTTTTCATTATGTGAATTCTCTGAATTCTAAAACTTTTTTTGGCTCCATCATCATCGTGGAGGGCAACAAAATTGACAACACCAAATATAAAGCTAACTTGACTTATAGCCTCATCATTTTTTATCTTTAGGAATGAATTATTTATTAACAAAAAAAACTTTTTTTTTGGCAGGCACGAGTTATTTATTTTAAAAATAATAAAGTAAAGTTAAATGATGCAAATCGGCGACGGTGTTGTTTTAAAAATAAACCCAAAATAAAAACATTTGTAGTCCCATTTTTTGGCACGAGATTGAATGGAGTGAAAAATAATGAACTTTTTGGGATAAAAGCCAAACAGATGTATTAAAAATAAAAATTTTGTTGCAGGTGATTTGTTAGACTTTTTAATGTCACAGCAAGGATCAACAAAAAGTTTTACGTCTGATTTTTTGATTAAAAATAAATACTATTTCATAGTACACAAAAAATTCTAGCGATTTTTTTTGGCTTTTAGAATGGTCCAAGTTTTCGATTAAAGCGGTTATCTCATCTTTCAAAAATAAAAAAACAGCTTATAAAAATTCTCACATCTTCGACCTTTGTGCAGCATAAAAATTATTAAAAAAAAAAAACAGGGGGTAATTAAATTCAATCATTGAACCATACTTTTTATATTTCTTTCTTTGTATAAACTTTTAAACGCAACACACACGCACACACACGAAAAAAGCGTCACAAAGAGAAAAGGGTTAGTTTAAAAAAAAGAAAGAAAAAAAATTATCAAACATTTCTGCAATTCCCAATGGACTTTAGAAGAATGAATCTCAATATTTGCATTTGAACTTAGACCTCTAAATTCTTTTTCTTTTTCTTTATTTTTTTAGTTTTTCAATTTAAAACAAAAAAAAAATACGGAGGCAAATATTTATTTACTTCGTTTAGAAAAAATAAAATCTTTTTTATGCCTTTGATTATTTTTTTGTAACTTTTTGCTGCCCCAGCTAAACCAAAAAAAAAATTATTTTGAAACTTTTTTGTTTTTTTCTTTACCGAAACAAGAGGCTTAAAAAATAAGTAAAAACTCAAGTTTTTTTTCTGCTTCCATTGTTTTTCTTTGAAGTTTAAGTTTTTTTACTGACAATTTTAGCAGTTTCTTTCCTTCTTTGTTTTTGTTATTAAAATATTTATTAATTCCGGGCACTTCTCTTCGTCGCTTC
Source organism: Panagrolaimus kolymaensis (assembly GCA_028622995.1). NCBI lineage: Eukaryota > Metazoa > Nematoda > Chromadorea > Rhabditida > Panagrolaimidae > Panagrolaimus > Panagrolaimus kolymaensis. The sequence continues at coordinate 244,166 of JAJQJQ010000069.1, forward strand.
GTCTGCTTTTTTTTTTACTTTTATCCTAGAAAAAAATATGAGTTATTTTTGGAGTTTTCGAGACAGCGACGGACGGTGGTAGTCTAAGTTTTTATAATTAAAAAATCTTTTTTCTTGATTGTTTTATTTTGTGGTCGCCGCCTCAAAAAAAAATATATAAGAAAAACACTTTTAATAATTGAAAATCGAAAAAACAGGAAAAGTTATTTTTAAAATGTGATTAATTTTTATTATTTTCATGACTACACAGAACCACCAAAGAATGACAACCCTCTCATATAAATATAATCTGATATTTATTTATATTTTATTAGTTTTATTGGTCTTTTTTAAATAAAAGAAATAATAAAATGAAAAAACGAAAATGTATTTATTTTCTTTTTTTTATTATTTTTAAAAATGAAAGTATAAATAATTTTGTCTTTTTTAATTAAAAAAGGATTTGTATATTTTTATAAAGTCACAATTCAGAATGTTTGCGTGGGGCAAAAAATAGTCTAATTTTTTTTTGTTTTGGTACATTCAATTTATTTATTTTTTCGTGGTGAAATTAGAGGTTTTTTTAAATATTTTCCTTGTTTTTCAACAAGAAAGCTAATATCCAAAATTTAATTGTTTTCACTTATCCGCTCAGCAAGTGCAGCTCCCTTAGATCACAACCGAAGTTGTAATCAGCGATCATCAACGTCAAATCGTCCAAAAAAGGATAATTTAACGAGCTTCACGCTCCAGGAACCACACTATGGCTCGATCATCGCGGAATCTGCTGATCACAGATTTAAAAAAAGCGATGTGAAAACTACTACTACAGAAAAGATCCTGTGAAGTATGATTTCAAAGATATAAACTTTTTTCAAACCCTTTACTCACAAATATAAAAATAAAATAAATGCGTCAGACTTGGTCGAGAGACATCAAAAGTTGTGCTCTCTCTCCTCTCTCTTTCTTTGCGCATTTCAGGAACAAGGTCGCAAGTCGCTAACTTGATTTTTGTTTTGATAAATGCGTAATGAAATTTTTTTCTTTCGACTTTCAAAAAAACAAAACAATTAATTTTGTGAACTTTTTTTTAATAAAAAAAATATGGTAATGAAATTTAAATAATTTAATAATTTTTTAAGTGTCTTTAAGCTTTAAACTTTTATTATTACTAAACTTTAAGCGGATATTAGTCACAATAGTCAGTCTCATTCATTCATTAAAAAAAGTCACATTTTTAAACTTTTTAGAGTTTGAGTAAAAAAAATATATATATAAAAATAATTTGAGAGGGTGACTTATTTTAATTCATTTTTTTACCTTCAAATTTATATTAAGAAATTCCCACATGTATTCGTAATTCTTCCCAGGCAACTTTGGTTTAACAAAACAAAAAAAACTTTCACGTATTTCTTTCCAATCTTTTTTTTCGTTGTTTCAATTTATGAATCTATTCGCTAAAGTTTCTTTTTTTTTGTGCAAAAACAAAATATTTTAAAAAAAAACACGAACGATGTCAATCATTTCTTTCTTTCTTTATTTTTGAGTCAAATTCTGATGTTCGTGAATCAAACTTTGATGCGAAAAAAAGTTATTAAATTTTTGTTTTGCTTCCAAAAACTCAAAAACTTTTAACCCACAAAATTGCTTTTCAAAAATGTTTCTCTTTTTGTGGTTTTTTTGCAAAAAAAACATAACAATTTTATTTCGTGGATCAAAAAACTTATTACTTATTGTTTCTGCATTTTATTTCGAAAAAGCAAAAATGCAAACGTTTTAACCTTTAACAACATTGTTTTTTCCTGGAAAATGTTTAAAGTCTCAAAATAAAAAAAGGAAACTTGTTTTTCGGCAAAGTATAAAAAAGAAAAGCTTTTTATCATTATTAAAATTCTTTTTTTTGTTTTTGGTGCTCTCAAAGTCACTTTTATAAAATTGTTTTGTTTTTAGTTTAGTTTAGTCCCAAAACAGTTTACTGACATTATTGGATGTTTGTGGCTCGGCTCTTGTTTGGGTGCACAGTGACCTTTGATAAAAAATAATTTTATGGAAACAATTACATTTTTCTTATACCTATTATCATTGGCGATGGCCTTTTTTAGCATCGAATTATTTTTTAATTTAAAAAAAAGTAATATTAAAAATTATAAATAATTTGAGTTATTTTCCGGGAGATGTCATTTATCACTTTTTTCGATGAATCGCATTGTGGAATCTAGGGTAGAGGAAAGATAAATGGAGGCTATTTTTTTATAAACTCAAAAAAATTAAAACTTTCCTTCTTCAAGTTATCTCGCATCTAAAATACATAAAATTACTGTTGCGACCTCTCAAGAAAAAGTATGCAGATATGTAATTTTCTTTTCCATTCTTTGATTACTTTTTTTCGTAGCTTATATTTTTTTTATTTGCAAAACTATTTGGTTTCATCATGAAAAGTACAGTTTTATCTTAATATCTTTAAAAAAAGAAACCTATACTTAAATAAACTCAAAAATTACTAGGTTCTCAGAAATCTGTGAGATAATAAAAATAATATTTACTTATTTAAAAATAATTTACAATTTTATTTTTAGAAAAATGGTAGCTCTTAAATCTTTCTTTTTTGTTATTTATTGCTTCCAATTTTTTTATTTAAAAAACAGCAGACGACAAGAAGTTTCTTAAAAAAGAGAAAAAAAGAAGTATTATTTTTTTTTGTTGTTGAAGGGAATGGATTGCTTTTCAATTTAACCCCCTCAAAGCCTTCAGCTTTTCAGCTTTCAACAGTGGGGTCCCAAAAAATTGAGAGGGTGGATAAAAAAAACTAACTAACGAAAAGAGAAATTCTTTCAAACTTTTTTTCTTCTTCTTCTCTTTTTTCATGCTTCCATAAAAATAAAATAAAAAACCAAAGCTAAAAAAGGAAAGATTTGAACGAGCGGCAAATAAGCAAGTGAGTAAGTTAAAAAAAGAAGTTTGGTTGCAGTTTCAAGTTTTTTTTTGGTTGTTGCTGAAAGCTCAATTGCAAATTTGAATTCTCTCTCATCGTGGCTTTTTTTTTTTAAATTTTATTTGTGGCCCTCTCATTTTTTGAGACTTATTTGAGAAAAAAAGATAAATAACGGATATCGTCACTTTTTTATAAACTCATTCACTACCAAAAAAAGCAAAGCCATCGTTTGCTTTTATTTTTGAGATGGAATATTTAAAAAAATTTTTTAAAGGTTTGCCCCAATGAATCTCCGTGACTATTGCTACTTTACTACTGCTTTAGCAAATAGCAGGTTTCCGTTACATCCGTGCTATTTTGAAAATTGAGATTTGATTATTTACTCTTTTGTTTTTTTAGTTTGGTTCAAATTATTTTTGACTCTTTATTTTTCCTTCGAGTTACTTTTAATAGAGTTAATAAACCCAATAAAAATGTTTGTTTTTTTTTTTTGCCTTTTTGTAGGAGAAAATTGACAGAATTAAAATTTTATTCAATAATCTTTTTCTTTTTTGATATTTTTAAAGAAACAAGGAAGTGTTCAAAAACAATTTGGCTAAACTTTTAAAATTCACGTTTTCAACAAAAAATAAAATGTATTAGACAGGAAGGAAAAAACGAAAAAGTGAAATCAATGGTTTAGTTTCTGCAGCAAGGATTTTTAAAAAATGTTATTACATACGTCAAATTGAAGTTTGACTTTTTTTTATTGGAGGAACTACAAATTATCGAAAAAAATTTAAATGAAAATTAGCAGGCTTGTAATTTGCATTTTATATCTGTAATAGTTATGTTTGTGAAAAAAAGCTCAAGAAAAAAAAGGTTAGGAATTTTCTGCTCGAAATAACAAACTTAAAATTTGTATTTAGGGTTCTGCACATCTAAACTTGCTAACACTAAATATGTCTTAATTTTATTTTTGAAATAATTATTTGTACCTTGTTTTTCAAATGTTTATAGTTTTCTTTCAAAAAGCTTTCCCACGCAAAAAATAAAAATGCTTTTGAACTTCAAATTGCAAGGCTCCTTAAGAATTTTCAAGAAACTGTATATCTTTCTTTTTTATGATTTTGAAATCATAAATTATAATTTATACCTGCTTCAAAAAATGTTGGATATGTAATTACATATTTTTTTAAAAATGCGTTGGTTAATAATACAAGCATTTGCGCGTCGTCGACAGCTTTAATCACTGCTTTCTGGCGTGGAAATTAAAAATCTTTTATTTTCCATTTCATTCAAAGCAGATAAAATAAAAATTTCTGCAAAAAAAAAAATTTACTTTACAGCTGCCACATCAGTTTTCAAATTTTCATATATGTACGTTTGTTGTCTTTCTTTTTAACCTTTTTGTTTCTTTTCTTCTGACGTATATATATTTTTTTCGTTAACACTACCATGCTTCTTCTAATTCCTTTCTGACTCCATATAAAACATATACGTTTATTTTTTCTTCATTCCATCCTCCACCCTCAAATCTCAAATGACATTTAATGACAACTTAATAGAGCTGTTTAGCTGATATTTACTTTTTGAGAAAATCCATTTATTTTTTTCTTTAAACCATTGTTTTTTAATACCACCAACCAAGAAATAAAATAGCCCACTCACGTTCAAATTTTTTTTTGATGTTTAAGGTTTTTGATTTTCATGCCACAATTTTTTTCACGCTTCTTTAGTCAAAATTTTTTTACTGATTTTTAAAGCATTAATTTTTGTAGAATCCTTTTTCTCTTTTTTAAAGCTAATGAAATTAGACAATGTTTTTAGCTGAAACCATTAAAGCCAATAAAAATTATTTAATTGACATGCCTTTTTTTCGTAGCGTAAATGCTTTAACATTTTTATTTGAATTTGACTACTAAAAAACCATTCGAATAAACTTTAAAGGCAATTTACGTGTCAGAAATTTAAAAAATATTTTTTTGGCAAATTTGGGACTTTTTCTAGACCAATGATTTTTGGTGTTTTTCCAAATTATAAATTTTTTTTTCGTGGTTGGTTGGTTTGTCTGTTGTCTGCTGCACTTTTATGAAATGTTGCCAAAAAAATATAAGGCATCTCAAATTTCTGATTGATAGGTTGGTACAACAAAGTTTTTGAAGAAATAAATTATTTAAGGTTTTGGTTGGTTGATCGGTCGGCGGATGAAAAAATAATAATAATGAAAAAGAAGGATTGATTGACGTTGGCGTTTCTTTTTTTTTCACGCCTCCAAAATAAACATGCAGCTAAAAAGGTTCTTTAAAGTTAGAGATTCAAGTTCTATCATAAAATTATAAAATATTAGGAGGCGCAAATCACTCAAAAGCCAATATTCTCTAGCCCCATGGTTTACTATTTTTTAGCCCCATGGTTTACTATTTTTGACACTCACGAAACACGCGATTTTCATAAATCTTTTATTTCCTGTTTTTAATATTACTTATAATTAATTGTTTACAAAATTATATCTTATTAACTCTAAAAACACCCTTCCTTCCTTATTCAAATTATGTTTACAGCAACCAACAAAAATTTATAATTCTTACATACTTTAATCGGAAACACTTCTCATAAATTTTCTTTCTTTTCTCATTTCACACACATCCGTTTTCTTTATTCCTAAGGTTATGTTAAACCTTTTTTTGAAATAAAAACAAAACAACAACAGATGTTTTGGATTACCATTATTTTTGGAGTAATTAGGTTACAACAATAATAAATTGTTGAGAGAAAATAAAAAGATTTATTTAAAAATATAAAAGTGCACACAATACTTTTTTTTTTTGCTCCAAAAAAAAGTTTCCCATAATCTCATGTTTCTAAAAGTTTCTTTTTTTAAATTGTTTTTTTTTCTTTTTCCCTCTGAAAAAAAAATTATCCTTGGCTCGAGAAGCTTTGATTTCGCATCACTTTTTTGGAGATCTGTCACATGCAACATTTATTTTATAATTTTTTTAAACGGCGCATTGTTTCAATTTCACATGTTTTTTTTTGTTGTTGCAAAAAATTAAACACAGGAATTTATTTATTGTTGTTGCAATTTGCAAAAAACTACTTCCTCCATTAACGTGAATTAAATGTTTTTTTTGCTCGTTTTTTTTTTGCATTAAAAAAATGTGAGTATTTTTTGTTTCAAATCTTTTCTTTTTCTTCGCTTTTTTTGGATTTTTCCAAAAAAGGAAAAGGATTATTCTTTAATTTTGATATTTGCTGTTTTTTTATATCCACTTCTAAGACATTCTAAAAATATGGGGGAGATTATTATTTTCCTGAGTCAACCTAACTTCCTGTGTGTTAGAGTCAAAAGTCAAAAATAAAGGACTTCCAAAGAGATTTATTTGTTCATAATAAAAATAGTTTTTATCATAATTTGTTTCCAGAAATCTTATAAAGAAATGACTAAAAATCAAAAACTACGTATTATTTTTTTTCCTGGTATGAAACCTTGTAATAATTTTTTTGAGCTTAAATTCTATTTGTATTTATGCGATTACTGTATTTTTTATTTTATTTTATTTTAATTTTTTTCATTTCTATTTCCAACAACCTTTTTTTGGAAACATTTTTGTTTACTTATTCCTCGGCCTTGCTTGTTTTTCCTATAATTAGGAGGCGTCCAGGTGAAAAGTCCAAAAATAGTTTACAGAATCTCATTTTTTAAAGGGTTCTAAAATATCAAAAAACTTTTCATCATTTTTCATCTGTCATTTTTTGTTTATTTTCATTAATTTGGTCACCAAAAAATAAACATAAATAAGGCTTTTTGAAACATTAAAAATTCCATTTTTTGAATTTATGACTTTTTAAAATTTTGATATATTTGTTTTCATTTTTGCGTGTTTCACAGTTTTTCGTTGGCTTCTAAAAATCGGTTTTTTGCTAAATGTTTTTTAATTTCACCATAAAAACAATTTTAAATTTTGGATCGTAAAACAAAAGTCAAATTTTTCGTAGCGAATGAGAGAATTCGAACTACAAAACTTATGAAACCAATTATCTTTAATTTATGATATTATTAACTTTTTAAAGTGCATTTTTGGAAGTAACATTTTTGACACAAATTTATATATTTAACTCAATTTTTAATTTTTAACGAAGTCATTTTTCTTTCTTTTCGCTCAAACCAATCAAATTAACTTTCTTTATTTTTTTTACAAAATTTATATAGGAAATTTAATATAAAAATGAAGTATTTCGGTTTTTACAAAAAAAGTGACACTTTTAAATATATATTTATTTTTGCTTCCGATTAAATAAATATATACATACATATTTCTGCAGGGAAATAAATATAAATATTTTTTTCTGTGTCCTCCTAATAATAATAAAAAATGAAATCAATGAATAATTTATTAAAGTAAATACATAACTTTCTCACCATATTTTTATTTATGAATTAATTCATCATTCATCAAAGTGATGAGTGAGAAGGAACTTAAATTCAGTGCCATCCATCCTCATCCCCATCTCCGTCGTTGTTGCTTTTTAGTTTATTTCATTCACACCGCTTGCAAATTTTTTTTTGATGAGGCAAATAAATTCATTCATGCATCGTTTTGAATAAACAAGTGAAAGCTTTTTAAAGATACCTATTTTCTTTCACACAGTGTTTTTTTTTGCGCATCAATAATTTTATTTTTAATTAATTTAACAATTTTTTGTGTTTGCTACTATTTCCGGTTGATGCTCATCCTTTTTTATTCTTCTTGCATATAAAAAGGAAAAGTTAGTTTTGTTTTTTATTTTTTGGTTTATTGCATGATTTTTTAAGATCTAAGTTAGTGAAATAAAATTTTTTTTAGATTTAATGTAATTAGATATTTAAGAATTAGGTATGCCAAAAATTATGACTCGTCCGCCCCGTCATCATCAGAAGGAAGCTTTCTTTTCTTCTTCTTCTGAATTCTTGAAAACAACATTTCTTTTGTAAATAAAATTGAGGTAATAAAGTATTCCTCTCCATTCACGAAGTAAAGGGTCTTAGCTGCATAGTGTTCATTGATAAAAAAAAATTTCTTAGTTACTTAGCTACGACATACGCGATTACAAAATCTTCTGAATTAATAAAGCTAATCTTTTGTTTTACTTTTTTTAACCAAGGAAAAAAAGTCAAATGTCTGAGTTTTCTGATGTAGTCTTTTCAGAGAGCAGCTGTCTGTCGTCTTTTGATAATAAATAAAAGATAAATAGATTAGGAAAAAGACTAAAATATTCATTGATAAAAGATTTTATCTTTTGTTCCATTTATTTTAAAAAAATTAGTCATTTTTCAACAAGCAAAAAATAATGTCTTTCAATGCGCCTACGATAGCCATTTCTTAATTTTTAATTCAGAATTGAAATTGGTGAGTTTTTAGTTAATAAACAAACTTTAACAAATTTTCTATAGTTTTATTATTTATTAATAAAGGCGGTAAATTTTGCATTTGTCACATTTCTGAGCAAAGTTTTTAAATTAATGTTCAAAGATCCTCGAATTTTCATTCAAAAAAAATTCACTGCCATTGACTACCACTATTCTAAAAGATTTCAATGACATTTTCATAACCCACGTTTTTTTTACAACTTTTTAAAAAAAATTTGAATGTTTCAATTATGGTCTATTGAATTTCGGATTTTTACTAATCATCATTTTGTTGTTGGATTTTTTGGTGGATGAATGAGGAAGTATTGTTTCTGTCTTGTCTCTTGTCTATCACTACTTTTTTTGGCTTCCATAAAGCAAGAATTTTTTTTCCCTGTCTCCTGAAACCTGTCAAAAGATTTTTTATTTTAAATATATATTTTTGCATAGTCGTCGATTATGGTTTCAAATTCACTTTTTTGGTTGCTTTTAAGAATAAAATAAAATAAACTATAAAAACTTTTATAAGAAAACTTCCAAATTTTTATGTCACTTGAGCTACCTCACTTACGCTTCTGTGGTGGCATGACTTTTTCTCAGGAAGTCGTAAATGGAACACTTTTAAAAAACTTTTTAAAAAAGTTTTCCATGAAATGGTTTTCTTTTCTCAAATTTTTTAAAACATATAAAATCAATAAAAAATCCTAAAATAAATAAATTTATTATGCCTTTTAACCACCACGATGCCGAAATATTTATACCGGAAGTATGCAAATTTTTTTTCTTTATTTTTTCATAAAAAAATTTATATTTTTATTTTATAAATAAAATTAAAAAAAATACTTCCGACAGTAATCTTTTTATTACGCTTTGTTGAATATTTTTATTTATTTTTTTCTTTGATGCCAAGTTAGTTATTTCCGGTCATAGAATATTATGCGCCGCTCCTGATACATTTTTTCCAGAAAGCATATCTCTTTGCCTTTCGTATTTATATTTTTTTATAAAATTGCCTTTTTTGATAAATAAAAAAATTAAAAAAAGTTAAAAATTGGTTAAATCTATCTTTATAAAAAATGGAAGGGTAAAAAACACATCGTTGGTAGTTGTTTGTTTGTTAAATATTTTGATGGATGAGACAAGTTTGTTCTTGAATGATTGGAATAAGCTTCATCATAACATTTTGATGGGTTGGTTGGAAATGAGGGATTTATGTATCAGGATTTGATGAAGAATTTACGCCAGAAAAACTTAAATACAAAACCGCTATGACAAAATTAATTTTGTAGAACGGTCTCTCGCCATGAAATTTACTTTTAAACCAATTCTCTCTAATTCTTAAAATTGTTTTGATACAAAATCGCATGAAAAAAAATTTTAATTATAAAATGTTAAAAGTTTGTTTTTAGTACGAACTTTCTTGTTATTGTTTTGAAGCGATTAAATCCAAATCAAAAATTCTCTAATTAAAAATCGTTTAAAAACTATTCGGAAATTTCTAATATTTCTCTTAAAGTATTTTTTTATGAAACTCAAACTTTGATTTTAATTTGCATACCAAAAAAACTCAACAAAATACATAATTTCATTGTGGGATTTTGGCTAAATTTTAAAACTTTTTTTGCAACTTTTTTATTTGGCATACAAATTTCATTAAAAGAAATCTATCTCCAAAACAAAAACAATTACAAAATAAAAAAATAATGAGAAAATATATTCACACTACAAACACATGAATACATGTTTTTTTGTATTATTTTTTTTATTACAAGTTTAAATTTAAAAGAATAAAGTACAATTGATTCACCGCCCTTCAAAAAAATAAAATTATATTTTTTTGCTGTCTTTTTCGCTGTTTTTTTTTCTCTCCATTCATGGATGGAATGGAATACATGACTTTTTAAAATATTATAAATTGGCTTTCTTTCTTGGGTGTTTATTATTCAAAACAAAAATGAATTTGAGATGGGATGATACCAATCTTAAATGTTGTTATTTTTTACAAAAACAATAGCTACTTATCAATGTTTTTGTTTCCGTTTTTACGAGGATTAAGTCAAGGTCATCGACTAAAAAAAATAATGTTGCATTTTATCTAAAACCAAAATTCTGCCTCCAATAAAAAAAAGTTTGTGACCTCAGCATCTCAAAAGCCAACCACTCCCACCCACATATGACTATGTTTTTTTATTTATTTATTGTTGCAAAGAATTTTTCTATTAAACATAAAAATGTTTTTAACTTCCAGCCCCATCATAACTAACTGAATTTAGCTATGTCTCTCTCTTTATCTTTTCTACGTAGTTTCTAAATTATGCAAATCACCTTTTTTTTTTGCTGCTCCGCTCCTCGAGGAAACCTTTTTCTTATTTTTTACGCAACAAAAATTTTTTTTTATTATTTTTTTGAAGTTTGTTGTCTGTTTTTTTTCTTCATGTTGCTTTTTTCTTTTCTGTCACTGTCAAAAAAAGAATTATTTGACACTAGACTTTCCTTTCCTTTTCTTTTTTTAAAGAGTATCTCCTTAGTTTGGTTGGATTTCGATTAGCTTTGAAAAGTTCAATAGTGGCATTTGAGCCTAAATTTTTTTTTAATTCAATAAAAACTATTGACTTCACAAATTTTTATATAAATGTTTGTTTTAGCGTTTTTATGGATCTCGCCACAAAAGTTGGATATTTTTTAATTTCAAAATCGGGTTCTCTTTAATTTCCCCTAAAATGTTTCCATAATCGTTGTTCATTTAGTTTATTTTTTTTTAAACTTTGAACCAATATTCCCAGGGTCGCCAATGTCTCATTTTTTTCTCTCTCTTGGCAGTCAAAATAAAAACAAATTTTTAAATATGAGCTAATTTCCCACCATTCTTTAAAAATAAAAAATATATTAAAAAACACTAATCTTTGATTTTAACCATCAAAAAATAAACTCTGCATTTTTCTTTATTTTTGATCTTTCATTTATTTGCAAATTTACTTAGTTTCTTTTTTAGTCTTCTTCTTCAAAGAAATTATATCCTTTATTTTCTTCTTTAAAAACTACCAACTCCTACGCCATTTTTTTTTGTTGTTGCAAAACTAAGGTTTCATAAAATCACTTCTGCATATTTTCTGCGTTGCTTTGCTTTTAAGAATTTGTGAAGCACCTGCCTTCTTCTCCTGGAAGAAAATTCTTTCTTACGTATTCATTCACGCTTTTTGCTTTGAGTGTTTGTATGTGTCTTTTTTTTTTTTTGCCGTAAATGGAAAAAGGGTTTTCTCGGATTTCATTTTTTTCTTTCTCTTTTTTTTGTCGTCGGTGGCTTCTTAACTAACTAACTGCCTTAATTTAACATATTTTGACTTTCATGGATTTTTATGTTGTTTTTATTTTGCAATTTAAGAAAAGAAAATAAGAAAAGGGATTCCATGTCATGACACTTGCCTTCATCCAAAATGAGAGGGACTTTATCTTTTATCCTTCTTTATTTATTTTTTTCATTTAAAAAACAAAAGGATTTTAGACATTCATTGACGAAAAGAAAAAAAATGCAGAAAAAATGGAGAAGATTTCCGCCGTCTTTTTTTTTTTTTTTGTGAGAGGAATCACGAAGAAAAAATATTGTTAGTTAATAATCTTTCAAACAAAAAATTCATCTTTTTTCGTTGTTGAATATCTCTTGCATTTTCTAAAACAGATGTCATTTTTTGTTGTCATCTTTATTCTTCTGGTAGTAGTGGTTGTTGGTTAAGATATAATATAACAAACCAAAGAAAAAGAAAAAAATATGGTCTTTTGTTTAAAACAAAAAAATAAAGAAGAAGAATATTCTATTTATTCTATTCGACCTCTTTCTTTTTTTTTACTCCCTCCCACATATGGTATATTTAAAAATTCATATTGTTGATAGAAAGATGGATACATATACACAAACAACACATGTTTTTTAAGGGTTCCATGGTCCTAAAAAAATAAAATAATTGCAAGAAAAATTTCTCAAAAAGCAAAAATTATTTCATTTTGCTGAAAATAATTAAAATTTGCAAATTATTGTTAAGTTTTGATTACTATCATGTTTTAAATTTATAAATATGTAAGTCTTTTTCGAGAGCTTGTGTCTCGAGTTTTTTTTATAATACCAAAAAATAAAAAATTTTATGCTTACAATAAATTAATGTCTTTTGATATGAATGACAGTAATCACATTCTTAAATTTATCGCGTGTTTTTTCTTACTATCACTACTTAACAAAAACAAGTTTTTTTTCTTTTTGTTGAAAGTACTTTTTTATTTATTTATTTTTTTGCCTTCCCCTTCATTATCATCATCTCATCGCCCCTCATTATTCTAAAAAGCTTCCACTTTATCCCATCTCTCTTTTATCCTTCTTCTTCAAGTCCATTATTTTGTTTTATATTTTTTTTGCCTTTTTTTATTTTAAATAATATCATTATTGCCACGCCTTTAAAGAAAAATATACATACATACATTTAAGTTTCAAACACAAAGTGGTCTACAACAGCAACGTTTTTTCTTTTTCTATGCCTTCAAGCCTTAAAAAATAAAAGCCAAACCAAGCTAAAGTAAAAAAAAGCCTCCACCCATCTATCTATCTCCCTCTCTCCCTCGCACAAGCCAAAGCCGAAGCAAAGGAGAGGAGAAGAAAAATTGGCTTTGTTTATTCCTATATATTTTTTTACCACATTTTTGGGATTCTTAAAAAGCATACTTTATTTATTTTTCTTTATTCTGCATCATTTTCATTTATTCTTTCTCATCAACTCTATCGACTTCATCGAAAGACATTGAATCTTTTTCTTCCGTCGTCGTTATTCCTGCTGCTTTCTTTTTGCTACGTTTTTTAAATTTTTTTATAAAAATATAATAAAAAAATGGAAATAGATCTAAGAAATATAACATGTTGTAGAATGCCGAATGAAACATGTTTACATATGAATGATGTATTATGGGAATATCGACAGGATTTATCAACCCAGCCTTTAACAATGGCAATATTTTCAATATTTTATACTTTTATTATTATTTCTGGTATTATTGGTAATTTATGTGTTATATTAGCTATAAGTAGAACGAGGTAATTATAAAACTTTTAAAAAAATTTAAATTCCATTCGAGATTCAAAATTTTCCATTCGAATCCCAAATTTTATTATCATTCCAAAACGCTTATCCTGAAAAAGAAAAAAAATTTTAAAGTGATTTTTATTTTGAATTTTTAGGTCACTTCAAACCGTACCAAATATGTTTATATTTTCTTTATCATGTTCAGATATTCTTGTATGTTTTACTTCAGCAACAATAACCCCAATAGCTGCATTTAAAAAAGAATGGCTTTTTGGTTCATTTTTATGTTCAGTTGCTCCATTTATTGCGGTAAGTTTTGATTTGGAAATTAATAAAATCCAAAAAAGCCTTTCAAATTTCTAAACTTTGAAAAAATGAGAATAACAATAAAATTACAATAATTTCCAGCTTTTTGTTACTATTTTGGAAATAGTAATCAAATTGAAGCAATAATTTTCTACAAAATTTTCTGTTACTAACTTTGAGTTCCATCTCCAAATTATAATTAAATAAAATTTTGGGTACAACATTGTTTAAAACTTAATTACGCCTTTATTTAAAGCTATGAAAGTAATTTAATATGAATAATATTTTGCAAAATTTTATTACTATCAAAAAAATTTTGAACTTTTAGCTTTTTACAGTAATTTTATTTTCATCGTTTTTTTAGCCTTTTAAAAAAAATAAGCATTCCAAAATATATAAATATATTCATAGTTCATTGTTTTCCAAGAAACATTTTACTTTTTTTTTTACGTGGAGTGGAGTTTTTTAATATTCTATGTGGAATATTTGCTTGCGTCCATGTTCTTGCATAATAATGATTCGAATGTTATTTTTTTGCATTTGCTCTTTTTTACATTTACTTTTTAAAAACACTTTTTTATATTGAAAAAATAAATAAAAAAATATATTTCCTCGTTGTTGTTTTTATACTTTTTTGTTTTTTGTTTTTGTTTCAACTTTTTATTTTATTTTTTATTTTAAAAAATCTTCTTCACTTTCAAAAAAAAAGTTAAAACAAAAAATAAAAACACTCACATGCCATTTCCATCCATTCCTTTTTTTTTTCTTTTTTTCTTAATGCAATTACACAAAACCCTTGCCTCAGCCGATTCGCTTCGCTTCTTGGGCACACATCTTTTAAGGATAAGCAAAAAAGAGACTAACTAACAAAGTTAAGAAAAAAATAAAAATAAAAAATAGGAATGCTGCCATCATTTTTTATTTATTGCATAAATTTGTTTTACCAAGTAAAAAGACGAGAAGAAAAAAAAAAGTATATTTCTGAAACACCATGTTAGGGAGAACCTCATCCAAATCGTTAGTTGTTGCTATTACGTACGTAAGAATAAAAAAAAACGAAAGACATTCTTAAAAAAAACACAAACCCGTGATTATTATTAGCTCAATAAAGAGGAGACTCGCAAAAAAAATTTTTTTTTAATGGATAAAAAGTTTTTACGTTTTTTAATTTGGATCTTTTTAAAGAGCTGCGTAGTATTTTCAAGCATCGAATTAGATTAGAATTTTTAAAGTGATAATTATCCTCGAGATTTGTAACATAAAATTGTGGTTTTAAAAGTGATGAAAGTAATTGTTATGTGACGATAAAAGTTTAAATTAGATTGCTTCATTTATGAGAGATAGTAACAAATTGGGATAAATTATTATCAAAATGTTTTTACTATCATAAAAAATACAGCAAACAGTGAAATTTATTATTGCTAATAATAGTACCTCAATTTTGTTGATTATCGTCAAAATTTGATTACAATCACGTTTTTCTTAATTTCCTAAAAATCACAAGCATCTTTCTTTATTTGATCAAAACCATTGTTTTTTGGTCTTCAAAATAAAATTCCAATAGAAAAGTGACAAAGATTAGTTCTTCTTTAAATTAAATAAAACCAAATCCCAAATTAATTTTTCTATTGTCTTTTTTCTTTGTTGAATTCCCAAAAATAGCTATTACCGGATTTTGCAAGATTACTGGAAAAGTAAAGCAATAACAATAAAAAAATCTTAACTTTATTTCTTATTTTAATATAATTTTATATTTTTTTGTTGTCAAAAAAAAATAGAGAATTGAAATAAAATTAAGGAAAAAAAGATATATCACGTTGGATGCTTGCTATCTTTCTAAATTTAGAAAGCGGCAAAAAAAAAGAGATAAGTAACTAAAAAAATTTATTTGGGGAACTTTCTAAAAATAACCCATCCAACTTTTTTTTCTTTTTATTACTCATGTTTGTTTTTGTTAATTAAATCAAATAATTATTTATATAAAAAAATAAGTTTTTTTTTATTTGACACTTTTTTCTTCTTAAAATTAAAAAAAAAACCCCTCTCAAACTACTCTAGTTTCAAAAAAAGAGGAGAGTGTTCTTTGGATTTTCGTTTTATCTCCATTTCGCTCACAGCCAACGAAAAATGAAACATCGAATTGTCCAAACAAAACAAAAAAATCTAAAAATATAATTCTAATTATAAAAATTTATTTTTCATTCATAAATTTATCTCAATCTTTTTTATTTTTCAGGGTGTTAGTTTATGTTTTTCAACTTTTACATTAGCTGCAATATCAATTGATCGCTTTATGCTTATCAGATTTCCAATGAAAAAACCATTTTCCCATGCTCAAGCATCATTTGCAATTTTAGTAAGTTTTTTTCTTCGTTGTTTATTTTTAAAAAATATTTTGAAATGATACCACTTTTTTTGGTTTCACATCAACTACCACCTCCTTTTTATACGGTAGACATGAATACAATTTGAGAAGAAAAGAAAAAAGAGTTCAAAAACTAAGTTTTTTCTTTCTTTTGAAAAAAAAAATATATTTATTTCTAATTTTTTTTTATTTTTTTTATAAGTTGTGTGTTCTATGAAAAATGTGGCACGCCGCCCGATCTTTGACAAGTGGGTCCAAGGAGGCCTAAAAAACTTTTAACAATTTTCTCGTCATTTGTAAATGTTAAAGCAAAAGTTTAAACTCTAAAAAGTTTTTAATTATTTCCGAAAATTATTTTACAAACATACAAAAAATGACCCAAAAAAATAGCAGGATAGTAATCATAAATCAACAATACATGTAACAATTTTATTACTATCATTTTTGTGTATTGCATAGAGATAAAAGATAGTAACTTAAAAATAAAAAATATCGTTGAAAAATAATTACTTTAGTCTATAGCTCTTTTTTCTCTGTTGTTTTTTGTTTTTATAAAAATTGACGGCGAAGGAGATAACGAAGAACGACGACAAATTGGCGGCGAGAAAAATAATGGCAGTTTAAAAAAAAATTTTTACTCGACGACAGCAAAAACGATGCCGCTCGTTTCAAATGTCAAAAAATAAAAGGGGTTAACTAACTTTTTTTTTAAAAAGAAAAAATGTATTTAAAAATATAAATAAATAAGGGATGCACGTGGACTTGGAGTACTTACTTTAACGACGACGACGCCTACTGCATAAAAACTTTTTTTTAAAACTTAGCTGATGAAAGCTTTTTTTTATTGTTGCTTTTTAAAAACCCAAGAAAAAACTTAAAAATTCTTCTTAAACTTTAATTTTGGAAAAAGTTGAAAACACAAGTTTTTGCAAAAAAATAATTTCTTTGCAAGCAAAATTCGAAACATTTGTTATAAAACTTTTTGCTACTAACAAATTAGCCAAATTAAAATAAATCAAAAAATTAAAGTGAACCTACAAAAAAACCTTTTTATAATTAAAAACCAATATTAATTTTTTTTAGTTAATTTGCATTTTGGCTTCAACATTATCAATGCCAACCATGTTTACACAAACTTTAAGTAAATTAGATAATTATTGTGGGCATTTTTGTTATGAAAATTGGGGTTCACATCAATCTCGTCGTCGAGCATATGGAACCGTGATGTTAACATTACAATTTATTATTCCATTATCAATTATTATTATTTCTTACACTGCTATTTCGGTTCGCCTCGGTCAATCGTTAATTCTTAAAACCACTAAAAAGCGTGATTATGATTGGCAGCTTCAAGTTACCGATCAACAACGAGCAGCAAATAAACGGCGACAACGAACTAATCGAATGTTTATTGGAATGGTGGTGGCATTTTCACTTAGTTGGATTTGGAGTGTATTGTTTAATGTTTTAAGAGATTATGAAATGCTACCAAATTTTGCGAAGCAACAAGAATTTTTTGTTGGTATTATTACTCATTGCATTGCTATGACTTCCACGGTAAGTATTTGGTGGATTAAACAGATTTTGGAAATGCGAAAAAAATTGCTTTTCGATTCGAGACCAGGCCTCTTCCACGGGCCGGGTTTTGCCGGCCCGGCCCGGCCTCGGCCCGTCCATGTCAGGCCCGGCCAGGCCTCGGCCCGTCCAAAATGGGCCCGGCCCGGCCCGGCCCTGGGCCGGCCCGCGGGCCCTATTTTTTTTGCCTTGGTATCCCCTTTGGTTTTTTTTTATTATGCTGAAAATGTTCGGCCCGGCCCGTTTTGAAAATTTTCGGCCCGGCCCGCGGGCCGGGCCGGGCCGGGCCGGGCTGGACGGGCCGAAGGAAGAGGCCTGTTCGAGACTTTATATCATAATGATTTTGAGTGAAATAATCTAAAAATTATGCCATTTTTTAACTTTTTGCATAAATGTTTTTATTTATTTATTAAATATATAAATTTATAGGTTTGGAATCCACTTTTATATGCAATGTTAAATTTTCAATTACGTGCAGCATTTTTACAACTTATGCCTGAATGCATAAAAGATTTATTTTGTTCTAAAGTTTCATCACATTCATCCATTCCACATGATGATATCACAACTCGTAGGAAGCCACCAACAATAACCATTGTTGCAAATGGAAATGCAAAAAATAATAATAATATTTCATCATCAAGTGGAAATAAAAATACCTCATCTTCATTCCGTCCAACTACGCCTTTATCAACGCTATTAATAACAAATAATAATGCTCCTGGAATTTCTACCATCGATGATGATGATAATGATTCACATTATTTTGATTCATCAACGACAAAAAAGTATGGTTCATTTGAAGCTTCATCAAAATTAATAACAACAAAAACACAACATAAATCTGCATCATTTCATAATTTTTTACCACCAAATTATGATGAAAATAATTTGGTTGATGATAATCATATACAGTCGGTAAGGAGGCGTTGTCGTCGTCGTCGTTGATACTCTCACACAAATACTTGCTTTTTTCTATCGCTTAAAAAAACTTTTTATCTGCAAAAAAAAATAATAATGTTAATGCAAAAAAAAATGTGGGTGTATTTTTTTAGTTAAATATCTTCACTTTTTGTATATATTTTTTTCTTCACTTTAACTATTTTCTCATTAATATATTTCACGTAGCTATTATTTGTAAATCTATGTATTATTTGTTTCGATATGGAAATTTCATTTTTCGACAGTAAATTAATTTCAACAATAAATTTGAAATTTCAGTTACTATCTCTTTCTTTGATAGTAATCAAACTTTGTTATTTATTTTCTAAAAATGTTTACTATCAAAATTTAATTTTAAAAACAACTTTTATTTCCGTTTTTTAAATGGTTTTTTTTACATATCTTTATTCTTAATCTTTATATTGCTTACTTTTTTTTTCACGCTTCTTCTATTTTTTTTTTAATTCGCTAAAATCAATGTTGTGAGAGTGTTCAGCAACAAAGAAACGACGCCTCTCTGCCACCACAAAAAATAAATAAATAAGAGAGATGATGCTGGATTTATCGGTGTTTTTTTATTATTATTATATATTTTGTAAATTTGTTTCACACAAAAAAACTAACATTTTTAAAAGCTTTTTATAGGAAAAAGAAAGTCGTTATTGCTCTAAAATAAGCGATTCAACAAGGCCAGAAAAATCATAAATTTTTGGATTTTTGGCGAAACAAAAAATAGCAAATTTTTCCTAGAACTCTTAGATAACTAAAAAAATTATTAAAAAATATCAAAGGTTGAATGTAAACTTTTTTGAAGCCAAAAATTACGGTAAACATAAATTTCATAGACCGGCTGAAAAGCATTTTTTTGAAGATTGCAATAACGACTTTTATTTTTTCTCCTCTAAAAAAATTTCTTTGAAAGCACTTTTAAAAAAATAACTTTCAAATTAGCTTCATTAATCTATTGCATTGCCTTTTTTAGCCATTACGATCATCATCAACGAAGTGTAAAGAAGGTTTTTGCATCAGCAATATGTTGCCGAACGGGCGAACGACAACCCGATTTGGAGGATATGAGTCGGGCGCCATCAAGAATAGGGAATTCTATTTCGATAACAGGAATTTCATCCATGAAACAACAGATACAACTCCAACCTCAACAACAACAACCAGTCGAAAAGAATGCAGTATTATATTTGACTCCAATCATTCCACCACCTCACGAAATTCAAAAAGTCCCATCACCAACAACAGCAACAGCAACACTAACTCCGATGATGGGAGTCCAACAAGTATACTTAGACGAGAAAAATCAATCAATATACAAAAATGGAAAAAAAATTCATCTCCAACAACCTCATCCCCAAATTTCGGTGGGGGTGAAACAACACCAAGAAAATGGAGTACAAAAGCAGCAAAAATCCTTGGAATTTATGAAACCGTATTCACCAATAACATTGGAGATGATGAAAATGATGGACGAAAAGTTGGTTGGTGGAATCGTCGAAAATCCGAATGTGATGCAACAACATTTTGGAATTCAGGAGCCATTGATTATTCCAATGAAAATAATTCATCCATCACCAAACAACGACAGCGATCCGCTTCTACCCGGCTTGATATCTCACCCATCATCGACCCTGACTGCAGCGATGAAAACAATCCCCACAATGGTGGAAGAGGAGGAGGAGGAAGAAAGTCTATTGGATACAGTCGAGCTTTAATGGTTCCATTGGAAAGACAAAAACGCTCAAGATCTTTAACTCGTTCAATTATAAAACTTTCTGGAAGCAGTTTGCATTCATCCAAACATTCAATCGATACTCCAAGAACTCCACTTCAAAAACTTTTTTCATTCACGAATACCGAAGTTGAACATCAACGCCTCGTTGGAGATGATTCTATTACATCCTCATCATCATCCAATTCATTCTTAGGATATCAAGATGATTATTGTTAAAATAAATAAGTAAATAAAATTATAATTTTGTTGTTTGTATGTATTAAAAATTTTTACGGGTTTGTGTTTTGTATGTATTTTTTCTCTGTAATTTGAAAATTATTATTTTATTGGAAAAAATAAATGCTGTTATTTTTATAAGAAAAATTTTTGAAATGCAGCAACAAACACTAATAAAAGAGATTTTTTTATAAACATTTTTTCTCAAAAAAAGTTTCAAAAAATTATCAAAGTCTACGAGAGAAAAAGGTTTAAGGTTTGATAACTTTCTGATCGAGCTATGAGACTTAGAAAAAAATAAATAACATTAAAAATTTGCATTTTCTAGTTTTGAATTAGGGCTTGAATTGGAGATATGGATTTTTTTTTCCAAATAATTTTTATTTAATATATTAAAATTATTCCTAACAGGATTTTTGATTCCGGCCACGAGAAGCAACTCAACTTTGATCAACTTTTTTAACATAAAAACACCAGCATCAAGCCTTGATGATTACATATGTGAATCTATTTATGAATTAGGGCTTGAATTGGAGATATGGATTTTTTTTTCCAAATAATTTTTATTTAATATATTAAAATTATTCCCAACAGGATTTTTGATTCCGGCCACGGGAAGGTTTTCTAAGTCTCATAGCTCGATCAGAAGCTTTTCTTTCACTAAAGAAATACTGATCGTCTTTTGTAGGATTTTATGTGATTAATCACTTCTGATAAACAAAATTTTTTTAAAGTTTCATTACTTTTGATTTTTGAAATTTAAAGCCTTTATCAAAGCATTTTTTGTTTTAAATGAAAAAACATAAATTTTTGGTTGTCACAGTTGAGCACAAATATTTATCACCGTTATAAAAGTTCTTATTTCCGCGTTAAAGACTTTCGATCGATTTAGTGTCAAATTTTTCAGGGCGTTGCTCAATGTAATTGTTATCCAGTAATTGGTTCAATAGTAAATAATTGGGCAGCTACACGAGAAAAGGGTATTTTCTTAGCTGTTTTAACGGGTTACACACAACTATCTGCGGTTATTACAACTCCTATAGCTGGATATTTAGCAAAAGAATGTAAGTGTTTATTTTACCTTTTTACTTCCATTTTTTTTTAATAAACCTATTAAAATCCACGCAACTTTAACTTTGAATCTAAAAATGCACCACCTTGACATTTCATAAATTTTCAGATGGATGGCCATCAGTATTTTATTTTCAAGCTTTATTTTGTGGAACGCTTTTACTTATTTGGACTGTTAATTATCGGTTTGGTTTTTAGCTTTCACAAACTTTCTAATCCCCTTTCCTTTTCTCCATTTAGTGACGATCCAGAAAAGCATCCATTTGTAAGTCAAAAAGAATTTTCAAAGATTTCATTTGGTAAAGACAATATTCGATCAACAACCATAAAATCTTCACATTCACAACCTAAAATTCCTTGGTATCAAGTATTTACACAATTACCAGTTTGGGCGTGTTGCATATCCGCTGTTTGCTATATTTATGCAGTTCAATTTAATATTAGCTTTTTGGTTATGTATTTTGCATGGGTTTTAAAATTGCCTATTACCGTTGCTGGAATGGTGGCTGCTTTACCATTAGCCATTGAATTTATTTTACAATTTTTTGTTGGAATTCTAAGTGATAAAATTAAATTTTTATCTGAACATACAAAGGTTAGCTTTTTCAATGATTTATGTATTGAAGCAAGGTGATAGTAAAAATAACCTATAAATTTCCATATTTGACAGCAAAAAAAAACAAGATAAAATATTTTTTAGGTTAGATTATTTTGCACTTTAACATTTTCGGGTTGTGGAATTGGATTAATAATTCTCACTTTTGTTCCACCTGAAAACACTTTGCTTGCAACCATTTTAACTGTAGCTTCATTTTGCATGCTTGGATTCAATGCAGGTGGCTTTCCAAAATCAGCTGTATTAATATCTCCCCAAATGCCAGCAATTGTTATGGATTGTATTCAAGGTTCACTAACGTTTGGCCTCCTTACTGGAAGTTTCATTGCTCCAGGTTTAACTCCAAATCGATCATTTGAAGAATATCGATATTTATTTTGGTTTTATGGATGTTTATTAATTTTAGCAAATATATTTTTCTTTATTTTTTCTAAAGCTGAACCTATTGATTTTACTAATCAAACTTCATCCTCTTCTTCACCAGAAGAAGTCATGGAAAATAATCAACGACGAGAACAAGACGAAAATGAATTCGATCATGAAAGTTCTCCAAACCTTTCAATTAATAAAGGTAAAAATGGAGAACCTAAATTTTATTAAACACCTTCGAACGACTTTTAATTATTACGCGTATAATAAATTTATTTTTTCACCATAAAAGTAATAATAAAACTACAAATTTTTAAAACTTTTGCCAAAAAGAGATAATAAAATATTCAGCCTAAATCATCTATGTATGTAAAAATTTAAATATGAGATTGAACATTTCGAACTGTTTCATCAAAAGCTTTAGCAACATATTCAACATTTTTGGTATTGAGCCCACAAAGATTGATTCGACCATCTTTAAGTAAGAAGACTTTATGTTCTTTAACGAGATGTTCAACTTGATTTGCTTAAAAATAAAAACTCATTAGTCTGTTAAATAAATAAGCCTAGAATTTACCTGTTAATCCTGTATATGAAAACATTCCAATTTGTTGAGTAATATGATCCCAAGATCCTGGAGTTCCAAGATCTTCCAAATGTTTACGAAGGGCTGCCCGCATTTCGCGAATTCTTGAAGACATGGCTTGAATTGCTTCAAACCATTGTTTGCGATATTCAGGGGTTGTAAGAACCATATGGACAATTCGGGCTCCATGTGCTGGAGGATTAGACCAATTTGCACGAATAACTAATGACATTTGTGATTTAATTGCTGGGATAAGTTTGGGATCATTTACTACGAAAGTGAGATTACCAACTCGTTCATCTAAAAACAAAGTCAATGTAGTTGCAAACATCTCATTTTTCAAGTTTGAATGAATTCTTTAACCCTGGAAAAAAAGCTTACTATAAAGTCCAAAATTTTTTGCAAATGACTGAGCAACAACCATTTCAATTCCTTGTTCAACAAAATATCGAATTGCCCCATGCATCTGCATCAGGATCACCGGAGGCGAAACCTTGATAAGCGATATCAAAGAAAGTAAAATGATTCTTTTTCTTCATAACTTCAGCAATTTTATGCCATTGTTCTCGAGTTGGATCCATTCCAGTGGGATTATGAGCGCAACCATGAAGGATAATAACAGATTTTTCTGGGGCTGCTTCTAAATCAGCAACAAGACCATCAATATTTACTTGACGCTTTGATGCATCCCAATATTTATATTTGTTTACTGTGTCAAATCCAGCTTTTTTAAATACTAAATTGTGATTTCCCCTAAAAAACAGAAACTAAAAAAAAACATTTGTTGAGAAGAAAAACTCACCATGTTGGATCAGAAACGTAAGCAATTTTTAAATTTAAAAGTTGTGCAAGAAATTCCGCTCCAGCTCGGAGTGAGCCTGTTCCAGATAAACATTGAACTCCAAAAGCTCGACCTTCTTTAATTGCAGGGGAATCAGCTCCAAGAACAAGATCTCGAGCTGCATTGGAAAAAGCTTCGAAACCCAAAACGGGTAAATATTCATGATTGAGCGTTTCATCCAAAGCTAAACGCTTTTCAGCTTCTCGAACAACCGGGAGAACCCAAGGTTTGCCTTCTTCAGTTCGGTAAGCTAAAAATAAAGGAATATAAAAACCATTCGTTTTTAGCGTCATAAAAACAATGATAAGCGTTGCAGAAAAACGCATACATACCTCCAATAGTTAAATTAACTTTTCTTGAATCTGTTTCATCAAGATAAAGTTTATTCATATAAAAAACTTCAATTGGGGCTGCTTCAGAAACTTGAGAGAAAAAGGATGCCATATTTGCAACTAAAAAGAAGACTACAAAAGTTAAAATAAATAATTTCTATTAAAAAATCGTGGCTTTATAAATACAAAAAAATAAATAAATTCAAGGGCAATAAAAAGTTTTTTATGTTTAGTAAATATTAAAAAACGTGCAAATACCAAACCCTTATTCTATCCCTTCTTTTTTTGTTTTACACTAATAAATAAGTTTTGTTGTTGTCAAAATCAATATTGAATTGGACGACGATAAAAAAAACTCATGTTGCTGGCTTTAAAAAAAAGAGGAAGAGGGAAAAATTATTTTAGAAAAGAAAAAGCAAGAGGGAGAACGAAAGAATAAAAAAACAAAACGCAAAAATAAAAAAAACGTATGTATGAGGTCCACCGCCGCTCATCATTAACACATCATTTAACTCTTTTGCATGTGAATGGGGTGATTTGACTCTTCTTTGAGATAAAAAAAAATACGTGTTAAAATTTTAATCGGGTGCATACTACGCTAGTTTCATGTTTTTACGTATGTTAATGGTCTTATCAGAGACTTGAAATAATAGATGCCGACTTTCAAAAAATGAACTTAAAAAAGAAAAAAATGTTTGGTGCAAAGTGAATCATTGAAGCAGATGATAAGCAAAAATATTGGTCTAATAATGGAAACACTGAAAATTGCTAAAGGGACTAACGGAAAGAGAGTTAGTTAATTACATATTTTTTGATGGAAAAGATACTCTAGATTATTCGGAGTTTACTAGCCATATTTGGAGACGGAGAAAGTGAAAAATGGGTTTAGTTTATGGTTGAGGATCCTTTGCTATTTTGGCATACATCCTTCTCTTTTCACAGCTATTATAAAACGCTAGGTCGTAAAAATTAAGGATAGCCAAACAAATAAAGAATTTTTAAAAATGCTAATCACAAAAGGATTCTTTCCCTGATATTTCACGAGGTTAGCAAATAAATAAATGAACGAGCAATACAGAATACAATAAATTTCTACAAAATTATCAACAAGTTTGGTACATGACATCGATAAACTATTTTTGATTATTTATTTATGGATTAACCACTTTCAAGCAAGCTAAAATTGATGATGCAAAACTTTGAAGAAAAAAACTTCGAAGAAAAAAAAATAATAAAACGAATTCAATCAATCGTTGCTTTTCTAAAACAAGCGTGATTGAATAACAAGTAAAATTCATTTTAAAATAACCTAAACTAAATTTTAACAATTATCTATCACAAAAATGAATCATGCTGAAAAGTTCAAAACGATGTAATTTTCTAAAAAAAAAACTGATATTTTTTTTTCAAACATCTCAAAAAAATTCTTAAAACGAAAACTTTTTTTTAGCGTTTATCAAAAAAGTTTCAATGTTTGCAACTGCTGCTGCTTGCTGATGGATGTGATAATGGATTCTGATGCTCCTATGCCATCAACTTCTTCGGATAAAATTGAAGTTTCAACCAACGACGACGCAACAATATTGAATGAACGAGAAGAAGAAGAAGCTGCACAAATTTGTTTTGAAACTATTGTCAAACTTTTAACTGATCCACCAAAAATGTGCAGTTTATTAAAACTTCATGATTATTCACTGCCTCCTCAACCTGATGATGGACCAAAGCTGCCTCAATTGATTTTATCTCTTCGTCAAGCATTTACACATAAAACGATACTTGCTCGAGCTGCTCGTCATTTTCAAAATATGACTGATGATAGTTTATATTATTTAACATCCATGATACCTGTATCTCGCAATATGGAAGAAGTCTTGAGGATGGTCGTTGATGAAACACATTGTATGACACCTGATGGTCTTTCAAAACTGATTCAATATTTATGTGATCTACTTGCTGAAATCGTGCCTAAACGTTATCGTGTTGATAAAATGATTGAAATGTCTGAAGCAGAACTTCAAGAAGCTGAAAAATCTTTACCGACTTTTGAAGGTGACTATAATATCGATGATTGGCTTTCTTTATGTACCAGCTATGTTCGTGGTGGATCTTATCAACTTTTCGATTCAAGCAATATTACTCTTTCTGAAGTTTTAAAAGAATTTGCTGCTCAATATAAAGGAAGGATTCATGAAGATCTATGGAATTGCTCAAAAAATACAAATGAATATCGAGTTAGTGATTTAAGATATCAAAAAGCTTACACTTGTGCTGATGTCGTAAATTATGAAAAGATTTACAATCTTCTTGGTACTATGGCTGGTTGTCGAAATGTTACATCAAAGGATATTGATAAGTAAGAGTCTTTTTTTTTGTTGGTTGCTAATTTTTCATACTGTTTTTGTAATGCTATCGTTGTCTAAACCATACGTTTTCAGGATGGATGCAGCTGTTGTCATGAACATTTTTCAAGAAATGGAAGAAGTTATTGCAACACAATATGATATGTTATCTCGACAAATGCCTATTTTACGTGAACAAATGAAATCTGGTGAAGCTGTACCTGATAATGGTTTCAATGCAGATGGTGTTGAAAAAATTGAAGCAAATATTGGGGAGAGAACACTTGCCCGACGGTGTGAAAAAAGTGTGAAAAGTTGCCCGACCTGGCAAAAAGTAATGAATGACAAGTGTGAAAAAATGAAAAGAGCGTCGGGCAAAAAAAGAAGCTCTTTAAAAGTTTCAAATTTGTGAAATTTTTTATTGATTTGTTTCAAAAATATATGCATAAATTTATTTACATTTTAAAACTATTATCGCTCGAATTTAATTACCTTGTTAACCAATTTTATTTTTTAAAAATGTTGCAATTATTTTTACATTAAAAAAAAGCTAAAAAGACACAATTGGCTCAAAATGGTTCCCATTAACATAATCGACAAAAAGAGAAGGAACATTATTTACTGCTTTAACAACTTTATCTTCCGTCATTGTTAAATGGGGCGCAAAAATAAAGCCGTTGTTACTTGGGTATCTAAACCAAATATTTAGACCAATTAAATCAGATAAGCCATGGGCATCGTCGTTTCCGGCCCAAAGCTCCAGTGGTACACCTTCATTTTTGTAAAGCACTTTTAAAATTTCATCACGTTTTCGTTCAAATTCTTTCACGATTTTTGCGGAACCAATACTATGAATTGTTAATCCATGTTTGATGATATGGTCATAAGTTCTTAATCTTATTTGCCAGTGGTGTCGTTGATTTCCAGTTAACAATACTGAAGCTGAACGAAAGAAGCAATGTCCATCACCCCTTGCTTTACCTTTTCGAAAAGTCAACGGATTGTACACATTATTCGAAGCGGTTAATAAAGGAGATTCTTCAACAAGGCTTGGATCTAATCCCAACCGCTTTAAAGATTCTATGATTTGATCTTTTGAAGGAGAATTAAAATAAACGTTAACATCATCATTTGGTATTATTCCACCTGGACGAAGTTTTTGATTGTCCTTTTTTTGAGAATTTAACATATTCTTGCTTGCCATAACTCGAGGATTATTTATACCATCGACTTTATCCATATCTTGCTGAATTTTTGGTTGAAGTTTAACTTCATCTTCAACCACTTCCACGCTTTCATTTGCCTGAACAGAATTTAAAAGACGTTTGTTGAAGTTTGATGTTTCTGATTTAATTTTATTTTGAATTTCTGGGGCTTTAAAATTCAAAAAATCTTCTCTTCTTTGTTCACCAGTAAGCTCATCAATTAAGGCATTAGCTTCGGTAATAGCTGACCAATCAAAGGGAATGGTTTCATTTAAACTTTCGGACAAAAGTTTTTGAACTCCATTATTTTCTTCATCACCGACAATATCTGCTTCATAAGTTCTTGATGCTTGTTCATCGAAAGTTTCATTCATCTCCATTTCGACCATTTTTTCGGCATTTTCAATAATTTTGTGTAAATCTTTTGATTTTTTAAAATCATAATCTTCATAATCCTCTAATAAATCTTCAGCATTATCAGCTTGCTGTTGAGTAGCAGTTGCTTTTGCGGATTTCATAGTCATCAAACTTTTGTTACGAACTTCATGTAATAAATAGGAAATACGGGAGCAATGCCTTGCTTGAATTTCCAATAGTTCTTCATCGCTTGCATTCTATAAAAAGTAACAAATTTTTAAATGTATTTCTCTTTTTTATTGCTTTAACTTACTCTTTCTGAAGCTTCTTCCATAGCTTCAGAATAATGATCTTCATATGAACTAATTCTAACTTGAAGTTCCGCATATTTTTTATTTTTGGGCTTTGGTTTGATTTTTCCATCCAAAAATTTCAAAATCCTCGATTCAGTTTTAGAAAACATTGTTTGTTGAATTTGTAAAAATACTTTATATTTGGGATTTTTTGGAATAACCATTGGAAGAAAGCTGTGATATCCCTCGCATACATTGGTGTTTCTTTTATTGAGATTGAAAAAAGAGAAAGTATTTCCAGCCTTTAATCTTGGAATCCAAGTACGGTTCATATAAGCCACTATTTGCTTCAATTCTTTTGTGGGCCAATGTTGAGGATCAACATTTACAGGAACTGGTGGAACTTTACTCAAAACATGTTCCCAAAAAAAAATAGCATCATTTGCAGGAAGCATTGGTAAAGCTAATTGAAGACGGAACCATCTCCTGATAGAATCGAATTCAGGCTTTCCTTTTTTTCCAGCCATATAATGATCGTAAAGCCCTTTGCTTTTGATGTATCTTAAGAAAGCCTGGTCGAAATGGAAGAGGCAGCCATATACTTTATCAGCCCCATTGAGTTTTTGAAGGGCATTTAAGAGCCCATTCTCATAATCGCAATGTACACGATCAAATTCTGGTTGGATACCATATTCTGCCCATTTTTGTTTTATTACATTTATGATGGTTTCATAAGTTGCTTGATCTTTATTAACCATTGGCGCCATTAAAAGTACATTCCATTCTTCACCAAATTCTGTTTTAACAAGGCCATGAATATAAAAAGTTTGTGAGAACCCATATGGGGCTGTACTAAATGTAGCGTCACATGCTAATGTTTTTGAAGAAGCCATTATCCTAAGTGCTTGTTCAGATGCAAAAACAGCAGTGCCATTATCTTCATATTGCAACCAATCTAATCCTTGCAAAAGTTTTGAATGCTCTTGTGCAATAGTTCCTGGTATACTTGAAGGTAATAATTTACCATGTAATCTTTGCAATACCTTTTTTACATCAATATATTCTTCCAATTCATCTTGAATTTTTTCCATCACAGCTTGTTTGAAGGCCATATTATGGGCATCGATCGGTTTAACATTCCTTAATACATCCTTGCGCATTTGTGTTTTGATCTTCCTTAATTTTTGTTCATTTTGTGGAATTGGGCCTTTGCAATTGATTGAATGATTAAGTTCAACATAAAAAATTTGGTTTATCATGTGAGCTTTTGATGCATCTTTTGCTTTTCGAGGACAACGATTACAGTGATAATGTACTTTTTTTCCACGACTTTTACTTACTGTATAAGTGAAGAATTCACCTTTAACTTCTGCAAGCACAGTGGAGTTTTTGAGTCTGATATTTTCAATAATTTGATATGAAACTTTGAGACGGCCATCTTTATCTTTTTCGTCTGAATTGCCGATTGCGCCATTGGTGTTTTGAACATAAACATTATCATTATTTAAATCAATATCATTATCGTCATGATATTCTGCAGCTGGAAGCTTAGGATCAATATTTTCTTTGATGGATGGTAAAAAATTTCTAATATTATTCAATAAATCTGGAAATAATTCTTTATTTCCTTCAAGCTCATTTAACAAGCTTCCGGCCATTTTTGCTGTTTCAATACATGAATTTTGGAATTTTATGAGTTTTTGTGCAAAAGCTTGGGCTTCTTTATTTTTGATAGCATCCGATGCCGTCGTTTTTAAAGAATTAAAAAGGCTTGGATTTTGAAATGACAGTTTTTCAGGGACTGTGGAAGAAACAGCACTTTTATCTTCATAGCTTGTATTAGTTAAAAAACTTTCATTTAAACCTTGATCCATTTCCATTGATTCTTTTTTTAAAGTTGGAAATAGTAATTTATGAGTTTCTGAAGGTTCGGGAACTGCTGAAGAATCACTAATTTGAGGAGCATTTTGGGATTCGAAGTCCATTTGAAATTCATCAACAAATTCTAATTTCTTTTGCTTCATTTTATTTTGCTTAGCTGATAAATACTTCTGCAATACGCCACGAACAGAGCCTTTTGTTACACCATATTTATTGTTTGTAATTTCGTTAATTTCAGTAGCGCATTTTTCATAACGTTTTGATTGATTCGTTCCTTGAAACTTTGAATATTTTTCAAGAACTGGTTCCAGTAAAGGGTCTTCATGAACAGGTAATTTATTGTAAGCTAAAGGTCTCATCCTAATAAACTCTTTTGGTGGAGCATTGATTTTTTTAGCAATATAATTAATAGGTTTTTTTTCTTTCATTTTTTGATTATTGGGCTTTTTTATAGAAGATAATTTGCTTGCTTTGTTGTCTGCACCACCATAACACTTATATACGAATTCACTATCGTTTTTATCTAAACAATTCTACTATTAATGAAACATTCAAATATTTTTTCTTACCATTATCATTTTTAGAAATTAATGAATCAAATTTTATTTCAGGTAATTTTGCTTGACCTTTTTGCTCTAAACATGGGGAAATTAAAATAGTCTAAAAACTAAAACATACTAGGTGTAAATTCCGGAGTTTGATATGTTTTTTTTATTTTGTCCAATTCATTTAAATCACTTGATTCCTTGGATGAGATTATGGGAGTTTCAGAGGTTTTCTCTTGCTTTTTTTCAATAAATGGCATTTCAGATTTATTTTTGTGGTCAATGCTATCATTCTAAAAAAAATATATTCACTAACAATTAAAAAGCTTTAATTAAAAAATCTCACCATTATTTCATTTTTGTTTTTGATTTTGGTTATTTTTCCAGCAATGATGTTGGGTACTTGCTAAAAATTAACACGATTTTGATAAAACTTAAAAATCAAAAATCAAAAAAAGCTAAATTTAAGGTTAAACCAAATAGACACATTATGTATTATTTAAATTCTCACCTTTACTTTACTCATAAATGAATCAAATAGTGAATGGGATGGTGCCGATCGAGTTCGCTGTTGAACACATTTTCGAATTCTTGACATTCTTCGTTCTTTGACATCCTCTGAATCCTCCTCTTCATTTTCAAGAATGAAGGGTTCTTTTGGTTCTTTATGATGGGTTAGCTGGATATCTTTTAAAATTTTGAAGCAATTTGGTTTCTGGATTAATGGTTGATTTGTTTGAGCGATATCATTTCCACCACTATTTCCTGTTGCATTTCTTACTTGTGCTGCATTTTGTAATAAATTTTGAGCAGCTTCCATTGGATCAATCTTTATACCCTCTTTGGTTGCTGGTGGTTGTTGAATTAAATGGGAAGAAGATTGAACACATGTATTTCGGGATGAACTTGAAGAGGAAGAAATACGAGAATTTTGAGCAGTTTGAATAGGAGGATTATTCATTTCCTTTTTTAAATTCTTAAGGCTTTCCATCATTTGGGTTGGAACTTGAGGATCCAAACCCTTTGAAGATCCATCTTTCGATTTGCCATAATTAAACATGGCTAAAAAATATTTAAGCCTTTAAAAAAAAGCAAATCAAAACAAATATACACGATATTTATTTTTATATTGTACTTAAAAATTTTCTAAATAAATTATTTTTCTTCAAAGAAAAACACTAATGTACAATTTTTTGGTGTGCTTTGCGCAATGCTTTTTTTAAATGTCAAGAAACAAACAATTTGCCGTCTTTTTTGATCTTTTTATTCGGCTGTCTACTTTGATGAGAATAAAAAAAAACAGTCATTTGCTGAAAAAATTTCCATTTTATTTTTGCTTAAATTTCTTGGAAATAAAATCGATTGAAAACAATAATTTGACTGTTTTAAAATGCTCGAATGGATATTGAGGCCAACTACTGGAATTGGTTATGTTGATAGACTTCTTACTCAATTCTTAGCATTTTCTTTTATAATCTGTGGCACGTTTATGGGTTATAAAACCTATGGAAAAGGCGGTATTAACTGCTTATCTAAAGCAGATTGGGTTGATTCATGGATCGGCTATGCCCTTGATATATGCCTCGTCGAAGGTTCATATGTTGTTTCTCAAAACCATCCACTTCCACCAACATATTCAGAACTTTTGGCGTCCAAAAAGATAAAATATTATCAAGCAAGTTTAAACTTTTATTTTAATTGTTTCCAAGTTGATTCTTTTAGTGGCATCCTATTCTTCTTATCATTTATGGCGGGTTTTTGCATCTACCTTTAATCTTTTGGGCATTTGTAAACACTTTTGGCTGTAAGCGTAATAAGTTTTTTTGATGAAATGTATTTAATGATTTTATAGATTTTAATTGTGAAGCTTTTTGCAAAGCTACAAAGCAAGTTTTAAAAGGCCCTCACAAGGCTATTCTTTTTCAACGAAATGTAAATTCATTTGGACATAGTTTATTCGCTCCAGTGCCTGAAAGAAAAAAAAGAAATTGTTGTGTAACTATTTTCATGTAAGTTTAGATAATTATTTTCTAGTAAAAGCTTGAATTTTAGTTACCTCTTTAATTTATTGGAAAATAGTTATTTACCCGCCCTTTATTTATTTTTTAAAATTTGGAATCTTTTTAATATTGTTATTGTTGTAAGCTTTTCTTCATATAATTCAATGGACTTAAGTGATTTTAAATTTACTTTTAGTTTTTTGCCATTAATATTTTTTTTACTGAAGATGATGAAGATATATTTGGAGTATATACAATGGTTGGATTATATTCAAATAAATCAACTGCTTTCCCATCTGTTACAACATGCTCCTTTCTTGTTCGCGAAATTGGCAACTCAGATCTTACAAGTATGAGTAAAAAATCCATCGATTGCTCATTGATTTTAAATTATTTATATAAGAAAGTTTACATTTCTTTATGGTTTATTCTCCCAGCATTATTCATAGTAAACACGTGGCAAATTTTAACGTCACATGCAAAGTTGTTTACCAATAAAAGAAGCTATTTAACACGGCTTTTAATATCGGGAGATGTTGTTATTAATGAAAGTAATGTAGCAGCTGTGGATGATTTCGTTAAAAGTTTCAACTTGAATTGCCTTTTTGGTATCAAAATGTTGGAACGTACGATGGGTTATTCTTTTGCTGCAAAAACTGTTGTGCAACTTTTTAATGATTTAAATAAAGCTTGCTATTAATTTTTTTATTTCGCTTTTTCTTCTCTCTTAAATGATCCTTAAAATAAATATTAAAAACTTTATTATAATTCAACAGCAAAAAAATACACTATCAACAAGCAAAAAATTCCAAACAAGGTATTGGTAAATATTATTAAGAAAAAACAAAAATATTTTTGACATAATTAGGTAAAACATTAGTCAAAAAACATCGACTAAATCAAAATGTCTAAACCATTTTATTGCTGGAAAATATGGCGAAGTTGCTTTTGGAAAGAGAAAAGAGAAAATTGCTTTTCAAACTTTCCGCCATTGGCGTTGATGCGCCTTTAGCCAGGTCGGGCAACTTTTCACACTTTTTTCACAGCGTCGGGCAAGTGAGGGCTCACCAAAAATTATTTCTTTCCTTCTTTGCGTTTTTGATATAAAAATATTTTTCTTGTTTTTCAACAAGAAAGCTAATCCAAAATTTAAATTGTTTTCACTTATCCGCTCAGCAAGTGCAGCTCCCTTAGATCACAACCGAAGTTGTAATCAGCGATCATCAACGTCAAATCGTCCCAAAGGATAATTTAACGAGCTTCACGCTCCAGGAACCACACTATGGCTCGATCATCGCGGAATCTGCTGATCACAGATTTAAAAAAAGCGATGTGAAAACTACTACTACAGAAAAGATCCTGTGAAGTATGATTTCAAAGTTATAAACTTTTTTCAAACCCTTTACTCACAAATATAAAAATAAAATAAATGAAGCAGGCTTGGGCAACAGACCGCGAGAGACCTGCACTCTCTCTCTTATTGGTTGCATTGAAGACAGCCACCAAAATTGAAAAGGCGCAGGCAGCAAAAAAACAAAAAAGATACTCAAAGAAAGCAAGCATTTGTTTCGATAAAAAATTTCAAACTCTTTGAAGAAGAAAAAGTGTTTCGAACTTAAAAAAATGACTCTCATTTGCAGGCTTAGGATGGTCATTAAATATTATGGGATTTAATGGATGGCAACATGATGGAAGAATGCCAGGTTCAGCAGCCATGTTAGTTCGATTAGAAAATGGTTTAGAAATGGCTGTAGTAGTGAATAAGGTTAGATGATTAGCTCCATCCAATTACAGATAATTTTACATCCTTTTTTTCTTTTAGGAATACAGTGAAAGAGATTTCTTCCATGAACTTGGTTACATTCTTCATCACATTGGTAATAATTGCGATTGGTGGAACGATAAAACTGATCTCTTTATACATTCCAAAAAATAAATAATAAGTTAATACCTTTATTTTTTTTAAAACATGACAAAAATAAATCTCTCACAAAATAAATCGATCTAATAATACAAAAATAACAATTTTACAAAAATAAATTCTATCATACAAATTTTTCCATCCTTCCATCCATCCATCACGAGTTCCATCATCTAGGCGAAAAAGTAAGTACCATTATCTTTAACCTTTTGAAGAAGTTGACGAGAGATAATCATACGTTGAACTTGTGATGTACCTTCATAAATTTGGAAGATCTTTGAATCACGATAAAGTTTTTCAACAGGATATTCAGAGTTGAATCCAGCTCCACCAAAAACTTGAATGGCATTTGATGCAGCTTCAACAGCGGTATCAGCAGCAAATCTTTTAGCTATTGAAGCATAATACGATCCACTGCGACCAAGTTCCACTTCTTGTGCAGATTTGTATGTCATTAAACGAGCTAATTCCATATTTGAAACCATATCAGCAAGAATAAATGCAATAGCTTGGTGATTTGCTATAGGTGTACCAAAAGTTTTTCGTTCAAGAGCATATTTTGAAGCTTCATCGAGGCATCGTGCAGCAAGACCAACAGCAGAAGCAGCTACAAGTGGACGAGTTTTATCAAATGTTTTCATTGCAACTTTGAATCCTTCTCCCGGAGCTCCAACAACTTGTGAGGCTGGAATTCGAACATCTTCAAAAGTGATTCCACGAGTATCAGAACAGCGTTGACCAAGGTTAATTTCCTATAAAAAATCAGAAGGTTAATAAACGTGATAACAAAAAAGTACATAGCATCATATCAACAAGAAGCTTAACACACCTTTTTTCCTTTTATAATTCCAGGAGTATCTGCATCAACAGCGAAAGCAGTAAAGGCTTTACCAGCTGGAGCTTTAGGATCAGAATCTGTTCGTGCCAATAAGAAATACCAACTAGCAACACCACCATTAGTAATCCACATTTTTGAACCATTTACAATATATTCATCTCCTTTCTTTTCTGCTCTTGTTTTGATTCCAGCTACATCAGATCCAGCCCCAGGTTCAGTAACAGCATAAGCACACATAATAGGTTCTTCAACTAATCGTGTAAGAAATTTCTTTTGAATTTCTTCAGATGCAGCAATAACAAGAGGAGCTGAACCAAGATCATTTCCCATCATAGCTGTTCCGATACCAGTGCAACCATATCCTACTGTTTCACCAAGTACAACATCAGCAACAAGATCAAGTCCAGGACCACCAAATTTTTCAGGTATTTGAGAATTAAGGAGACCAGCGGCATGAGCTTTCTTAATAATGTCCCATGGATATTCCATTGTCTTATCATAATGTGCAGCATTTGGAATCAATTCTTTTTTGACAAATTCTCGAGCTGTTTTTTGTAGTTCAACGAGCTCATCACTGAGATCTAAAAAATGCATGTAAGAATAACAAAAGAATCCATCCATAAAAGATACCAAAGTTTAATCCACTCAGAGATGATGAGGCTCTTCTTCCAACAATTGAAGTTGCTTGGGTTAGTATTTTTGAGGTTAGCATTGTTTGAGTCTAAAAAAATTGAATTAACAAACTTCAAACAAACCACAAACGCGAGAAAAAGAAAGGAAGCAAAAATCCACGAAAGAAAAAAAAGGCGCGAAGCTTTGAGAAAGAAAAAGTTTTTGTTTCTTTCAAATCCCAACACAAAATTTTTTTCTCCAAAAAAATAAAAAAAACCTATGTACCAATAAAAATAAAAGCGTCTCTATCAATAAAATGGATGGAATGAAAAGGGTCAAGGAAAAAAGGACAAACATTGAATTGAAAAACTTTAAAATCAAACAAATTGGGAGTTATCACAATCAAATATATCGAAGATGCATTTTTTTCTTATCGGAAGCATTTATTTGACCACGTACACGTTTTTTTTTATCCACATGGGTTTACTTTAGGAAAGAAGGACTTTGATCACTAAAAAATAAAAGAAACACTACTGAGTGATCAAAGTCCAGGAAAATGGGAAGTAGGAAATACAAAGTCCACCAAAGATATGTGTCTAAACAAAAATAATTTAATCAACGTTTTTTTTAAATCTCATAATAAGTTTTAATCGATTTTCATTCATTCAAGAAAAAGCAAATAAAAAGCGATCACCATCATCTTCAAAAAGAGACTACACAAAGCGTGCCCTTGATTTTTTTTCTCGACAACATGAAAATATGGAATGAACAACAAACACTCGAACGGCGAAAAGAAATAAAGAGAAGAGACAAAACAAAAAATAAAGAGAAGAAAGAAAGTGGACTTTAACCCATGAATGACGGTTGATGGAAGAAGAAGAAGCAAATCAATTTTGCTGTTAAATAAAAAAATTTCTAACATAGCATTGAATAAAGTTGAAGAAGAAAAAAATGGGTTAACACGCACGCGGGAAAGATGAGTAAGGAAGAGGTCGAAGTTGAAGGAGTGGTGCTTCAAGCGATGAAGTTTCCCTTCTTCCATTTTTTCATGCAACAAAAATATCATCAATTGATAAAATTGTGAAATACACCAATGATTCATTCGCGGTTTTTTTTATCATAAATATTCAATGAAAAATTTTGTTAAAAAGTCAATCATTGCAACAACTAAAACCATCAAAGTTTGCCTCGTTTTTTGATTTGCTTCCATCATCGACGACGTCCTTCTTCTTCCTGTCTTTCTCTTTCCTCTATTTTTTTTATTATTTCCCATCACATTGATGTTGTTGGTAGCACTGACCATTTGATGTTCCTAAAACGACTACCCTGATTTTCATAGACTTGCTTCGTTTGCTTTTAGTTGGTTGCTTTAGTCAAAATAGAAAGAAAAAAAAAGCCACGACTTTCTTTTGTTGACCAAAAAAATACTTTTGACTTTCATCGTCAAATAAAAATCAAAACCTCGTGTGCATTTCCTTATTTCTTCTTACATATCTTCAATTAAAGAACATATTTTTTATTTTCAGCATAATGGCATCTGATTTTGGTAATCCGCTTAAAAAATTTAAACTTGTCTTTCTTGGTGAACAATCAGGTAATAATATTATTATTCTTAAGTTTTTTTGGAATATATTAATTTGATAGTTTTAATTTTTTTAGTTGGTAAAACTTCATTAATTACTCGATTTATGTATGATAGTTTTGATAATACATATCAAGCAACAATTGGAATAGATTTTTTGTCCAAAACCATGTATCTTGAAGATCGAACAGTTAGTTTTTTTTTTGTTATTGCTTTGATTGAATTTTTGAAATCGAAATTGGCTTTGCTCTTATGGTGGATGTGTACCCGTATCATTCATCTTTTCCGTAGAAAATAGTATGAAAGATTTCAAAATTGAATTCGGAATTAACGGTTGTAAAAAGTTTTGAAAGTTATTTATCCTCGTGAATTCACCCTTTTATTTGAAAGCCATCATTTCAATCCAAACTTTTTTTTCCCTTTAATTTCTTTGGCAATTTTCCAATCAACCAAACTTTATTAAATTTGTTCAAATATTCAGGTTCGATTACAATTATGGGATACAGCAGGTCAGGAAAGATTCCGCTCTTTAATTCCTTCATATATTCGGGATTCCACTGTTGCTGTTGTTGTATATGATATTACAAGTATGTCGTCATGTTTGATTCTTTTTTTGTAGTGCATGTTTCTCATTTTTCGATAAAAGGAAGCTTTACTTTGAGATTTTTTATGCGATCCTAAAAAGCCTTGAACAAATTTTAGCAAATTTGCTTCCTTTAAATTTTTTTTGCATTGTTGTATTTAACGAGCGTTTGTTTCATGCTTCTTTAAAGCTCTCTTTTACTTTCATCCTTTGCTAAAAAAAAAAAAATAAGAAGGAAATTGATAAGGTTATTAACTAAATTCGTTTATCGCCTTCCAAAACTTTTAAAATCCCCATTCCTTATAAAAACAAACAACTAATTCTTTTTCATAGATGCAAATTCCTTCCATCAAACATCAAAATGGATTGATGATGTTCGAACTGAACGGGGATCAGATGTAATTATTATGCTAGTTGGAAATAAAACCGATTTAGCTGATAAACGACAAGTTTCAACTGAAGAAGGTGAAAGAAAGGCTAAAGAACTTAATGTAATGTTTATTGAAACTTCGGCAAAAGCTGGATATAACGTTAAACAATTATTTCGTCGTATTGCTTCAGCTTTACCTGGTATTGAAGTTGAAAAACCATCTGATACCAGACGAATTGAAGATGTTGGACCTATCAAGCCCCGACAAATTGTTACGGATGAAGGCTCATGCTGGTGCTAAAAAAAATATGAATGATTGATTGAATGAATAATGACTTTAATTTATTTATTTACTATGGTTATTTTTAAATCAGCAATGCTTTTTTTGCACTTTAATATTATAATATATACTTTATTATTTTTGATTGAAATACCAGCTTTTGTTTCCTCACTTGTTTTTGTTGCTAAAAAAAACTAACTAACTTGTTGTTGTGATATTGGCAATTTTTGTATAACCTTTTTTTTTTGTAAATTTACTTTGTTTTGTTTTATTTAAGCGGTGTATTTTTTGTATCGTTTGGAATAATTAATAAATGGCTTTTTGGGAAACACTCAACTTTCATTCCATCTTGTAAACAGCTATGATACGGAGGCTAAATTAAGGTATTAGAATGTTACACGATGAAGCTTGGTAATAAGAAGCTAATACTTATGTTAGTAAACATGGAGAGAATATCCTTACAAAGGCAATAATATAAAATTTATTGAACAAGAAATCATATGAAACAAAGACAAACTGAAATAACAGAAACCATCTTTCAAAAACAATAAACTTTATTGAACAAATATGAATGCAAAAACAAACAACATGAATTAAAAGCAAACGACAACAAAAAACAAATTAGGTTTGGGTAATATTACAGAAAGAATTTTGAAACACTTTGAAAGCAAAATCTTTATCAAGATCATCGACATCACAAACAAGATGCTTTTTGTTGTTACAATCAATCAAGAAGTCTAAACATTTTCTTTCAAGGTTGCTAGCATTTGAAAAGATAGAGCAATTTGCGAGATGACAAACGGTGGAAACAGAGATTTCTTCAATCAATGAAGCTTCAATTGCGTCCTAAAAATACAAATGTTCGTAAACAAAAAAAAAGAGAGAAAACTAACTTTAAGATCCAGAATTTGATATTTATCAAAAAATTGGAGAACAGAAATCTTTTCTTCTACAGTTATACTCGGAATCTTGCGATCATACAAAAGTTCAATAGCAGCTTCGACGATTTCATATGTGAAATCAGAGATTTCCATTTTGTTTTCAGCTGCTTCTATCATTCCTGAATCGAACATTCCTTTGAAAACAGGAGAACGAGCAGAAAGAACATTTTTGTGAGCCTAAAAATTCTATTATTGATGGCATAAAAATAAAATAAGTAACTTACATGAATGGTGTTTTCATTGATTGTAATGGTGAAGTCTTTGGTTTTATCTTCCCAAAGATGATGACCTAATGATGTATCCTTCCATTTACGCTTCCTTGTACCATTTTCTTTTTCAATCCATAAAATTCCTTCACATTTTACAGTAAGTTTTCCATCGATGATAAACTTTTTTTCAGGATTAAAAAGTTCTTCAATGCTGCAAAAGGTGGTTCCAAATCCAATTGATCTGTCATATTCATAATTATCTTCTTTAAAAAATCCAGCAGAGTCAATAATAAATTTGAAAGCAGCTTTAACGTTCTTTGATTTTCAATTTGCAAATCAAAAAAAATCCATGCTTGCCCAAACCGTGCTTCATTACCACCATTAGGATAAATTGAAAGATAATACTTGACACCAGGAATATTTGAAGCTTCGAATTTTTCAGTTTCCAAGAATCCATTGTTTGAGTCCTTCAATGCTACTAATTTGGCTTCAGCGATGGTCCATTTAATCGCAAATGGACATTCTATTTTCTAAAACAAAGGAAATGATTATTTCTTCTCCACATAAAAAAATAACTTACATTTCGAGTTAAATCTTCAAAAGCCATACTTTTGACCAACGATGTAACAGTCTTTTAACCAGAGAAACTTGTGATAATTCAAGAAACAGCCGATAATCAGAAACAATAACTGAATGTTGCAAAGCAATTTTTTACTAAAATTTTTTTTAACACAAATGAACAGGATTTTTGGCGCCTAAACTATTGCTCCATTTACTTTTCTTTTTTCATTGTAAGAGTCAGAATTAATACAAAAGATTTCGAAAGCTTCATTGATAAACATCTGAAGTTTGATCGGGTGCTTGATCCCGATTATTGGCATTTATGTTTGCAATTTATGATTTTTATGGAAAGGACATTATTTTATTTCACATTACACTTTACTGTAACTTTCCAAAAAAGCAATGCTTATGTTAAGTAATCCTATAGCCATTTTGTGTTTCGATTTACTCATTCATAGCATTTTTTGCTTTAAAAACTTTATGATTTTTATTTATTAATTATTTTTTTGAACATTTATAAAATTATTTCATCATTTGTTGTTTTTGCTGCTGCCAGTGTTGTCGCCGCTATTTTAACCTAAAGATATTAACTTTTGGAGGAATCGTTTTGGAATATCATCAGATTGACAATGAACAAATATATTTGCGTAATCAAAAAATATTATCGTGTTTTAGTTTTCTTTTTTGTTGTTGTTGCATAATGTATTAACTTTCCCTTCATCAGCCATTTTTTGACGACGGAGAAAAAAGATTTTTTAGAAAAGATATAAAAATATTATTGAAAACTAAAAATTTCATTTTTTGTTGACAGAAATCGTTCTAATGTTTTTTTTTGTCAATTTTTAAAATGCAGGGTTTTTATTCATTAAATTTTTACATTTGTTGTTTTGGATTTATTCAAGCATAACAAAGTCCCATAGAAACATCGCATTTGTTGTATCCCGTTTTAGTGCATTGAGCGTCAGCTTTACATGGCATTCCAAGGGTATAAACTGGGATAGCAGTGGATGTTGCAACTGGAGCAACAGCACAAATAAGTGCACCTTTAATATCCGCGCCAAAGCATGCAGGAGTACTAAATCCACAACCAATTGAAGTTGCATCATCAAATCCAAATGCTGCATTTCCATCTGTAAGTTTAGCTGTTCCATCATTTTGAGGAGCAACATTAAAATTAAAAAGGTAAAGAGGAGCTTGAGCAAGAGTTTGATCTAAAAAAAATTATGGTAAAATTTTGCATTTGGTACAATTTTTTTACTTACTAATTGTAACTGAATATGGGAATAAAAGACCCGTGGTAAAAGAATTTGGAAGGTAATTAGCTGTACAAGTACTGGCATATTTCTGTGCTGCATTTTCAAGGGCGCAATTATAAACCAACTTTCTCATATTTCTTGCTATTGGAGCAAAAGCACCGTTTGGCATTTTGAATAAACCTTTAGCAATTTCGGATCTTTTTTCATTAAATACAGTTAACGCATAATTTCTCATTGCATCATTCATAGTAGAAATTCCATTTCCAACTGAACAACCATTTGAAACTGGAGCAGCAGTTGTAGCTTTTGGAGGAGTAGTAGTTACAGGGACTTTAGTCGTTGTAACAACTTTTGTTGTTGGTTTAGGAGTGGTAGTTGCTACTTTAGTGGTTGTAGCAACTTTAGTTGTCGTTGTAGCTTTAGTAGTTGTAATAGGTTTAGGAGTAGTAGGAGCTGTAGCGTTAAGGAATGGGGCCGCAACTTGTAAAGTCATACTACAAAAATTTTGTCCTCGACGGAATCGAACAAATCCATTCTCTCCCCAATCAGTTCCCCATGAATTTTTAGCAATCCAATAATCTGCTGTATATCCAACAATAACGATTCCATGCATGCCGATATTATTTTTTGTGCATTCCGCTGCCGGCATATCCAAAATTCCAGAACTATAAGACATGAAAGCTTGTGGAACATAAAAGACCATAGTTGCTGGTCCATAATTATACAATTGAGTGGCGTATGTGGATTCATCACTTCCAAAATATTTATAACCAGCAACATAATATTTTTGGCTGTTACATGTAGTTGGGCAAGTACCTGCTGTTGCTGTATATGGATAACAACTTTCTGTTGTAATACCATTAGTTTTAACAAAGTTAATGGTGTTAAGAACATCTCCGCCATTGCATTTATTCGCTCCTGTGTTACAATTTACGAGGTATTGTTCAGATAAATCAAGGGTTTGGTTAAATTTGAGAAGGTATTGGGATTCAATTGCAGCCGCTGAAGAAAAAGCCCAACATGATCCACACTGGGCTTGGTTTTTGATTGGAGTTACTTTTCCATAAGTTCTAAAATCGAATGATGCTGGAGAGG
The DNA here is from genome assembly GCA_028622995.1 of Panagrolaimus kolymaensis. Classification (NCBI taxonomy): domain Eukaryota; kingdom Metazoa; phylum Nematoda; class Chromadorea; order Rhabditida; family Panagrolaimidae; genus Panagrolaimus; species Panagrolaimus kolymaensis. Next base: position 287,339 of record JAJQJQ010000069.1, read on the forward strand.
TTGGATTTACAATTCCATCAATGGCGCTGCGTTTATTTCGAAGGGCTGCAGTGTTTGGTGGAACTGCGCCAAGGAACTATAAAATTTACCCATTAAATTGGTTTTATAGATAATTGTGATTACCTTTTGTTGTTCTTCAGTGGACATGAGAGAGAATTTATTGAGACCAAATTTAGCATTTTTGAATCTTGATTGAAGCCCTTTCAAATTTTGTTTAGCTCGACGGAAATTTCCAAGACGTCGTGATACTTCTGATGGATCCGATAATTTCATTTTAAATTTGTTTACCAAATTTGTAAATTCTTGAGAATCGGGATCCGTTTTATTTAGGAGTTTCGTAAAGTCAAGAACTCCAGCTTGTGTTCCAATAATGGAAACACCCAAAATGAAGAAACAACAAACATTGAAGAGAAAAACCATATTTCTCCGAAATTATGTCTTTCAAACAATTCCATAGCTTCTTTTATATAAAAAAAAAATTCATATAAGGAAGAGGAGGAAGTCAGAAATGTGTCAGATACAAAACAGCTGAGCATCTTTTGATTCCTTGTTTAAAACTATTTCTGGGGGATGTCACGTTTCCAATTTTTTTTATCCATGTCCATTGTTGAAATTAACGCAACAACTATGTAAACGATTCAATTTTTTTTGTTGAAATAAATTTTGTTTGATTTAATTTCATTTTTATGACTTTTTTCTTTTTAAAACGACAAAGGTTAAACCAATTTTATTTTATCCCATGTGCGTATTTTCATTTTCCGCCTCCATAAAATATTTAGCTGATTGTGATTCTTTTGTTATTATAGTCGCAAGCTAGTTAGAGTTTAAGCTTTTGCAGAGTCGTGTCTTTTTTTACACATACAACAAATTTGTTTCCTTTTTTTTTTATTTGGTTTTTGATTGTGAAAAATGAAAAAAGAAAGGAAGAATTTTTGAATGCGATGTAATTTTATATTTACCAAAGCTGCAACATTTTGTGATTTGATTATTTGAACACAAATTTTAAACTACTGTAGTTCTGTCTAACTTTTTAAAGAAAGTTGTAAAGATCTTTTAAAATATTTATATGTAAACGTTAATAACCTAATTAAAAAGAGTTGGTTAATAATTAAAGCATAAAAACAGTTGTAATTCAAACAGCTTTATTTTCATAATTATTATAAACTAAAATAACAAAAGAAGATAAAATTTATTGAACAAGAAATGAAATGAAACAAACAAAGTAAATATTAGAAATCATTAAAAAAATTTAGGTTTCCGAAGTTTTATAAAAAGTGTTTTTGAGAACTTCCATAGCAAAAACTTTATCAAGATTACCGAAATCTTTAACATTATCACCATTTTTGCTGCATTCAACCAAAAAATCCATGCATTTCTCTTGAAGTTTGATAGAATTTGAGATGAGAGAAAAATTTGTGATGTAACAAACAGTTGAGACAGAGATTTCTTCCATTAATGAAGCTTCAATAATATCCTTAAAAATGAAACATTTATTATATAATACTATTTGAGAATATAGAGAACTTATGTACTTTGAGATCTTGAATATCGTATTTATCTAAAAATTGAAGAACAGCTACTTTTTCATCCAAGGTTAAAGTTGAAATTTTGCGGTCATAACAAACTTGAAGAGCAACATCGACACATTCAAAAGAAAGATCAGTGATATCCATTTTATTTTCAGTTACTTCTTTGAATTTATGCTCGAACATGGCTTTGAAAACTGACGAACGATGAGAGAGAATATTTTTATGAGCCTAAAAAATGTTATAAAAATAAAAAGAATTAATAGTAAAAAGTTTACTTGAATGCTTTTTTCTCCTACCATAATGGTAAAGTCTTTGTTTTCTTCTTCCCAGAGATGATGACCTAATGTTGTTTCTTTCCATTTACGTTTTCTTGACATCTTTTCTTTTTCAACAGTCAATACCCCTTCACATTTGATGACGAGTTTTCCATTAACGATAAACTTCATTGTTGGATCAAAAAGTTCAGTGGTGGTGCAGAAAAAGTTTTCACCCCATGAACTTGAAGCGTTATATTCACAATCCATTTCTTTAATACGACCAGCAGATTCACAGATAAATTTGCAATTAACTTTTATCTTCTTTTGATTTCCAATTTGCAAAAATAAGTAAATTCCAGCTTGTCCACGAGTTTCTTCCTTTCTTCCATTAGGATAAATTCTGAGAATATACTTGACGCAAGGAATATTTGAGCATTCAAACTTTTCACTTTCATATCAATAAAATGAATCTTTATATGCTGTCAATTTTGCTTCTGTGATGGTCCATTTGATTGCAAGTGGAGATTCAATTTTCTAAAAAAGCAAAAAGTAACATACGGAAAAATAAAATAGAAACTTACATTTAGAGTTGTAGTTTCAGAAGCCATAATAACAATTAGGGTTGTTAAATTTACCGGTAAATTCATTTTCTTGGTAAATTTACCGGTAAATTTACCGGATTTACCGGATTTACCCAATTTTAGTTCAAAAAAAATTTTAGTCGGTAAATTTACCGGTAAATTTACCGAGGCGCAACCCTAATAACAATGATGAAAATTCAAAAGCAAATTGACAATTATCAAAGAAACTAAAATTTCGTAAATTTGAAATATGAGAAAATAAGAAAATCTTGTTGGCGCCAGCCACCGCTGCGAATGCTTCGGTGGCTGGCGCGAACTGGGTTTTCGTTGACGCAAGGCATCACTTTTTCAACTTGTGGCCCGCTTTCTGCGTAGGGTTTCCATCCCGTTTTTTATTTTGCTTAGAGAATCGGGTTTCGGATAGTCGAATTAGTATATCTAGTAAGAACAGTATAGTCAAAAAAAAAATTTCGTAATTCAAATCTTTCGAAAATGTGTCACCCACTTTTTTCTCCGTGTGTCCGTCCCTGCGTGTGTCCCTCGCATGGTACATGCATGCATTGGTCAGATGGAAAATGAAAAAGCTGTCAAATGCTTACAAAATTGTTACAAACAACTACAAAGGCTTACGAAAGTTGACAAATAACCATTTTCTTTATTTTTTTGTATATGGTTATTATTTTTTATGCTTGATCCACCCGATATACCAAAATACACCCGATATGCTTGATGTATCCGAAAAAATTATGATTCTTCCAATTTTTTTTTATTTGTGGACCATGCAATTTTTAGCTATTCAATTTTGGCCTACGAAGGGTAACATTTGGAAATTTGCATAAAATATCGAAAAATTAATTTTTTTTAATTTTTAAATGGATCATTTTTTCTTATTTTTGATTTATTTGTAATAACATTAAAAAGAATTATGCATTGTATATAAATATTTTATTTATTGTGAAAATAAAAAAGCTATCATAATGTTTAAAAAATTATTAACACAAAAAGAAAAATAAAATAAAGCAAAGTTTTAACATTAAAAAAATAATTATTCATCATCGCGTTTATACAAAAGTAAACAATAATTAGTGATAGAAGGTGTGAAGCTTGGTTTTTTATCAATAATTGCACCGTTGATGGTTCTCCAGCCTGAGTTTGTTTTTACCCAAGTAATATAAAACTTAGGTTTCTTTTCAATAGCGGCTATTAAAATCCAATTAAAATTAAACATTTTTACTTCTGATAATCCAGTAACCGTGAACGATCGCTTTTTCGGCTTATTAATTTTGGTTTTAGCAAGTGGGTCAACATACATACCATCTATTTCAATCAAAATGTTTTTTTTTCATTAAAGAAAGACGATTCTGTGTTCTCACCTTTTATCCAAAATAAAAAATTAGCTTTTCCCGCCAACCTTTTTTTTTAAATTAAAAACGAAAATAGATGGAGGTGCGAAGGTGAAAATATTTTTTTCGCGCTATTTTTTGTTTTTTGAGTTAATAATTGGCCTATGGCTTTATATCACTCTAAATAATCGAAATAAATTTAGTATCATTGGTTATTTTATTTTTAATTTTTGAAGAATATTAGCTTTTTTCTGAAGCAGATTCCTAAATTTCATCTCTCCATGTCTTTGTATCTTCTTATTGCAACCTTTAAAAAAGTTGTGTCTTTTTTTCCTAAAGTCGCTTTTTGGAGAAAGATTTTTAAACAAACAACATTATTTTTTGACCTTTTTCTTTTTTTTTGTTTTTTTTGGGTAAAAACCACTCTTTGAAAATAAAGCAAAGCCGTGAATTAAATTTTCTTTTTTTGTTGAAAACAAATTTTGTCTCTTTCTTTTTTATTTGTAAATGGAGTATCAGTTTATCTGTTTTCTCGCTGTTTATCCACAAAAAAAATTAGCTCTTGTCGCCAACCTTTACTTTTTATTAAAAAAAAACTTTGTTGTTGCAAAACTGAAACATTTTTTACCGGATGATTTTTGTTATTTTTGAAAACACTTGGATTTGTTATGGAAAATTTGCATAAAAATTAGGATAAATTTAAATATTTAGCTATTCATGGATAGGGTTGTGAAGAGCTTTTATTGCTCTCGTAAGAGAGCAATTAAAGCTTTATTTTTCAAAAATTCAATAAAAACAAGGAAATCATATAATGGAGAAATAAAAAAAATAAAAAGGAGGGAACTGGGTTCGATGTAACTCAATAAACGTCTGGAAATCTTTTTTTGGATACAATAAAAGTTGTTAAGCATGAACTCAATAAAAGCCTGGAAATCTTTTAAAACAATATTAAGTCAATAAACGTGGAGAAATCTTTTTTTAAACTACAGTAACTTTTTTTTGGTACACCCAGTTCAACGGCGGCTTTAAAAAAATTTTGAGGAAAAAATAAAAAACAATTTGAGGGCAATAGTAATTTATTTTTTCGTAAGTCTTCCTTACATAAATATAAGCGTTTCTAAAAATCTAAGCATTAAGTAAGCAAATTATTTTTCTTCGAGTTTTCTCTACTCAGATTTGCCGTGTTTTAAAGCAGATATTTATTACTATGTGCTTAAATATTACAAATATTAATATCTTTGCCTATATTCAATATTAGTAACAAAAAATAATTTAAAATGTTAAAAACGATGTACTTCTTTGTTTTTCTTCATCAACAACAATTGACAAAAAAAATTCGCGTTGTGAGTTTTCTTTTCAATCAAAAAAAATAATAAAGAAGGAAAAAAAGTTTTAAGAATAAACAAATTTTCACATTGCCACCTTGCTTAACCTCTTTTTTGTAAGCAATCATCGAAGCTTTTTATATCAACGTTTTATTTTTCGCTATTTTTGTTTATTTGTGGCCGTGAAAATGAAACGATTTTTCAAATAAACTTTTTTTATATCAACAAAAAATGCATCGAAATAAGCGTGGACTTTATTTAGTATTTATAAGTCTAAAAAAAACTTGGTGATGATTAGTAAATTGACACCATACAAACAAAATAGTGATCATCAAAATTTGGTTTTTGAGGTCAAAAACTGTGCTTTACACTCTAAGCTTTACGTATTAGAGAAGTTAATGCATACTATGTTTGCAACCTTGAAACTTGTTATCTTTTATTTTACATAATTATCCACAAAAAAAACTGTGTAATCGCTGATGATGAAACAATAAATGCAAAATAGTTTTAAAAAAGTGGTTGTAAATTAAACTAACACAATCTTGTAAAACCTCGATTCTCTGAATTACTTTAATTTTTAGTATTCGTTTTACATAATATAAAATTTATTGAAATCATATGAAGTACATAAATTTAAAAAATCACACAAAAATTTAAATTACAATGGATTTATAAAAAGTGTTTTTGAGAACATTCTTAGCAAATTCGCTATTAAGGTCATCGAAATCTTTAACAAAAAATTTCTTAAGGTTGCAATCAACGATGAAATCCATGCATTTATCTTGAAGTTTGACAGAATTAGAGATAAGAGAAGCATTTGCGATGGAACAAACAGTGGAGACGGAGATTTCATCCATTAATGAAGTTTCAATCAAGTCCTAAAAATAAAGCAAATGTTTCACAGTAGCAATAATTAAAGGATTAATAAACTTACTTTGAGATCTTGAATTTGATACTTATCAAGGAATTGAAGAACACCTGCTTTTTCTTTTACATTCAAACTTGTAATCTTGCGATCATATAAAAGTTGAATTGCAACTTCGACGATTTCAAAAGAGAAGTCAATGATTTTTATTTTGCTTTGAGTTACTTCTTTGAGTTTGGAATCAAACATTCCTTGAAAAACAGCTGAACTATCAGCGAGAACACATTTATGGACCTAAAAATTATGCAACTATAAAGTGAATATTTAAAACTGACTAACCTGAATGTTTTTTTCTCCAACCAAAACGGTGAAGTCTTTGTTTTTTCCATCCCAAAGACGACGACCTAAAGCTCCAACACCCCATTCATTTTCAGCATTGCCATTTTCTCTATCAACTTTTAAGATTCCTTCACATCTTACAGTAAATTTTCCATCGATGATAAACTTTTTTTCAGGATCAAAAAGGTCAGGTGTTTTGCAAAATGAATTTTCGCCCCGTGAACCTGAAGCGTTATATTCACAATCCTCTTCTTTAACATGACCGGCAGATTCACAGATAAATTTATAATCAGCTTTAACTTTCTTTTGGTTTCCCAGTTCTAAACACAAGAAAATCCATGTTTGAGTACGACGTGCTTCTACATCTCCATTTGGATATATTTTGAGAAAATACTTGACGCCAGGAATATTTGAGCATTCAAACTTTTCACTTTCATAGCTATAAAATGAATCTTTATAAGCTGCCAATTTTGCTTCTGCGATGGTCCATTTGATTGCAAGTGGAGATTCAATTTTCTAAAAAAGGAAATAGTAAAATTATAAAAACTCTTGGAAATTACTTACATTTTGAGATGAAATTTCAGAAGCCATTTGACAAACGTTCAAAGAAGTCAACAGGATCAATCAAACAATTTGGAATAACAAAATGAGAATTACAAGTTTCAACGGTTTTTATGTTGAAAAAGTAAAATGAAGAAAAAAAAAGTTTAGGTTGTTTTTTTTTTTTTGCGACAAAACTTTTCACTCTCTTTTGTTTGGCGCAGAATTTGAAATTCTTAATTTATGCTTATTTTTAGCATGAAAGGTCATTTTCAAATCCAACAAAATAAACATACGACGCTTTCAAGAGCAGAATATCAAACCCGGTTTCTAAATTGTTAGTTATTAATTTGCACCAACAGTGTTCTAAATTCCTTAGTTTAAGACAAAAGATAATAATTTATTGAACAAAAATGAAATGAACCAAAAATAAAGTACATAAATTTGAGAAATCACAAGATGAATTATGTTTTAGTTGTTTTATAAAAAGTATTTTTGAAAATTTTCAAAGCAAATTCTTTATCAAGTACATCGATATCTTTAAGGAAAATTTTCTTTTGGTTGCAATCGACGATGAAAGACATGCATTTCTCTTGAAGTTTGATAGAGTTTGAAATGAGAGAAGCATTTGCGATGTTACAAACAGTATTGACGGAGATTTCATCCATCCATGAAGCTTCGATCAAATCCTAAAAAGTGAGTAAGCGTTAAAGGTAAGAATAAAAGAAAGTTGAACTTACTATGAGATTTTGAATTTGATATTTACCAAGGAATTGAGGAACATCTGCTTTTTCTTCCAGTGTCAAATCAGAGATTTTACGGTCATATAAAAGTTGAAGAGAAGTTTCGACACATTTGAAAGAAAACCCATTGATATTCATTTTGCTTTTGGCGAGTTCTTTCATGTCAGAATTAAACAAAGCTTTAAAAACTGGAGAACGTTCAGCGAGGACACATTTATGGACCTAAAAATTATGTCACACATTAGAGATAAATTAAAAAATTATTTACTTGAATGTTTTTCCCTTCGACAATAATGGTAAAGTCTTTGTTGTTTCCTTCCCAAAGTTGATGACCTAAAGTTGTATCTTTCCATTTTCGTTTCCGTGACTCCTTTTCTTTTTCAGCAGTCAAAATTCCTTCACATTTGATTGTGAGTTTACCATCAACAATAAAGTTCTTGGTTGAATCGAAAAGTTCTTTAGTGGTGAAGCAATCATATTCACCCCATCCATAATTTTCTGTAAATTCATAAGCGAATTTTTTAGTAAAATTAGCACATTCAATAATAAAATCAGCTTTGACACTTTTTCCTTTTCTCAGATGCACACTCAAGAAAATTCCTACTTGTCCTCTATGTTCTTTATCATGTCCATTTGGATACATTTCCAGATAATATTTAACACCAGGAATATTTGTAGCATCGAAGATTTGTGATTCCAAACATTTATCTCCTGAATCTTTCAATGCTGCCAATTTCTCTTCAGCGATGGTCCATTTAATTGCAAATGGATATTCAATTTTCTAAAAACAGAAAAAATGTAAGATAAAAATGAATAAAAAATAACTTACATTTTGGGATAAAATTTCAGAAGACATAATTATGATGAAAATTCAAAAGCAATATAACAACAACTATCAGAGAAACTTTGTAAATTTGGAAAAACGAAAAGAGTGAAAAGCTTGTTTCAACGTAGTTTGATTTTTTAAGGGTTGGAAAATGAAGCAAAAAGAACTTTTGCGTTAAGTAATTTTTGGCGCCAAAATTTTTATTTCTTTCGCTATTTTGCATATCACTTGAAATTTTTAATATTAGCGGATTTTTTTAAAATGATGAGTCATTTTACTGCTTCTTTAATTTCCAACAAGGTTGCAGCTACCAAAAAATCAACTATCAAAGAGATTGGTAGAACACTGAACTTTTTGTTCTGAAAATCAAGTTTATTATCGATGGAAAGTTTACTACCAAATGCAAGGGAGTTTAGAATGCAGAAAAGAAAAATGTTACGGTAAATCGTGAGCCATATTTGAACCAGACTATGTTTGTAAGCCTTGTTTAAATTATTAATATCCCTTTTACATATTATAAACTTTATTGAACAAGAAAACATAACAGAAACAAAGTAAATTACAAAAATAACAAGAAAATTTAGCTTTCGGTTGTTGTATAAAAAGTATTTTCAAAGATTTTCATAGCAAATTCTCTATCCAAGAGTGCGAGATCTTTAACAAAAAATTTCTTTTGGTTGCATTCAACGATGAAATCCATGCACTTTTGTTGAAGCTTGATACAATTTGAGATGAGAGAAGCATTTGCGATGCAACAAACATTAGAGGCAGAGATTTCATCCATTAAAGAAGCTTCAGTCAAATCCTAAAAACGTCGGTTTAGTTTGCAAATGAGAAAAAGAAAAGAAGAGCAATCAACTTACTTTGAGATCCAAAATTTCATACTTATCAAGGAATTGAAGAACACCTGCTTTTTCTTTTACATTCAAACTTGTAATCTTGCGATCATATAAAAGTTCAATAGCAATTTCAACAGTTTCAAACGAGAAGTCAGTAATGCACATTTTGTTTTCAAATACTTCTTTCATACCAGATTTGAACATTCCTTTGAAAACTGATGAACGATCAGACAGAACAGATTTATGAACCTATAAAATGTTTGGATTTATATGGAGTAAAAGGAATACTTACTTGAATGCTTGTTTCGTTGACTAAGATGGTGAAATCTTTACTTTCTCCTTTCCATAGCTGACGACCTAATGCGGATTCCTTCCATTTTCGTTTTGTTGAAACACTTTCTCTTTCAGTCCATAAAATTCCTTCACATTTGATGACGAGTTTTCCATCGACGATCAACTTCTTTGCTGGATCAAGAAGTTCAGCTGTTGTACAAAAAGTTTCTCCCCATCCATTATCATCTGCAATATAATCATGACTTTCTTTGATGGTAACACTAACAGATTCGATAATAAATTTGAAAGCTGCTTTAACCTTCTTTTCATTTTCAAGTTCCAAATACAAAGAAATCCAGGTTTGTCCACGACGGGCTTCTTCATCTCCATTAGGATAAATTCTAAGATAGTATACCGTACCAGGAATGGTTTTTGCATCGAAGATTTCTGTTTCTAAATATCCATCTTCGGAATCCTTCAATGATGCTAATCTTTCTTCAGCAATGGACCATTTGATTGCAAATGGATATTCAATTTTCTAAAAAAGGTAATAATAAAATTATAAAAACTCTTGGAAATTACTTACATTTTGAGATGAAATTTCAGAAGCCATTTGACAAACGTTCAAAGAAGTCAACAGGATCAATCAAACAATTTGGAATAACAAAATGAGAATTACAAGTTTCAACGGTTTTTATGTTGAAAAAGTAAAATGAAGAAAAAAAAAGTTTAGGTTGTTTTTTTTTTTTGCGCCAAAACTTTTCACTCTCTTTTGTTTGGCGCAGAATTTGAAATTCTCAATTTATGCTTATTTTTAGCAGGAAAGGTCATTTTCAAATACAACAAAATTAACATACGACGTTTTCAAGAGCTAAATATCAAAACCCGTTTTCTAAATTAATGATTATTTATTATCACAAAAACGCACCAAACTCTTTATTTTAAGACAAGATAATAATTTATTGAACAAAAAATGATATGAACCAAAAATAAAGTATATAAAAATTCACAAGAAGAATTATGTTTCAGTTGTTTTATAAAAGGTATTTTTGAAAATTTTCAAGGCAAATTCTTTATCAAATTCATCGATATCCTTAACACATATTCCATTTTTGCTACAACGAACCAAGAATTCGAGACATTTCTCTTGAAGTTTGATAGAATTTGAGATAAGAGAAACGTTTGCGATGTAACAAACGGTGGAGACAAAGAGTTCAGCGATTAACGAAGCTTCGATCAAATCCTAAAAAGTGAGTAAGCGTTAAAGGTAAGAATAAAAGAAAGTTGAACTTACTTTGAGATTTTGAATTTGATATTTACCAAGGAATTGAAGAACATCTGCTTTTTCTTCCAGTGTCAAATCAGAGATTTTACGGTCATATAAAAGTTGAAGAGAAGTTTCGACACATTTGAAAGAAAAACCATTGATATCCATTTTGCTCTGGCCTATTTCTTTCATTTCAGAATTAAACAAATCATGAAAAACTGTTGAACGCTCAGCGAGGACACATTTATGAACCTAAAAATTTTTACATCTGTTATATAAAAATAATTAAGAGCGTACTTGAATGCTCTTTCCTTCAACCATAATGGTGAAGTTTTTGTTTTGTCCTTTCCAAAGTTGATGACCCAATGTTGTTTCTTTCCATTTTCGTTTTCTTGATACCTTTTCTTTTTCAACAGTCAAAATTCCTTCACATTTTATTGTGAGTTTTCCATCAACAATAAATTTCTTTGTTGGGTCAAACAGTTCGGCTGTGGTGCAGCATTCTTCTTCGCCCCATCCATAATTTTCATCAAATACTTTTCGTAATCTTTATCAAAACCAGCAGATTCAATCATAAATTGGTAATTAGCTTTTATCTTCTTTTGATGTCCAAGTCCCAAATGCAAGAATATTCCTACGTATCCCCGACCTTCGTCAATATCACCATTAGGATAAATTTTAAGATAGTAATGAACACCAGGAAGATTCATAGCATAAAAGTCATCTGTATCCAAACATCCATTTCTTGAATCCTTCAATGCTGCCAATTTCTCTTCAGCGATGATCCATTTTATTGCAAAAGGATATTCAATTTTCTTAAAAATAAAAAATAAAAAATAAATTATAATAACTCTTTCTTGGAAATAACTTACATTTTGGGATGAAATTTCAGGAGCCATATCAATGATCAAAATTCAAAAGCAAATTAACAGTTAACAAAGCAATTAAAAATTTGCAAATATGAAAGAGCGAAATGAGAAACTCAATCTTATTTTAAGCTTTTTGATTTTTCAATACTGAAGAAAAGAAAGTAAAGATTAGAATTTTTTTGCAACTTTTTTTATTTGGCGAAATATTCGAAATTCACGATTCTTGTGAACTTCCACAAAATAGGCAAAGATTATAAATAAAACCAACCAAAAGTATAATCTTTAAAGATACTTTGAATTTTTATATCATCGTTGCTACTTTTTAAATTATTGCTTTTTGTTATCACCATACACCTTTTATAACTTTTAAGAATCTTTATAATGATGTGATTTGTTTTTTATTTTCCAAACTTTCAAATATCGAGATGCAAAAAATCTTTATTTAAATTTTTGGAAGCAAGTGAACTTGATTGAATTAGTTAAATCGGAGAAACAAATACATAATTTAAACAAGTTTCAAGATTATTTAAAAAAATAAAATTTCTTTTTTTGGTTTTGGTTTTTCTCTTTCTTTTTTTTATGCGTAACAAAGTCCCAAAGTTGTATCACAATTGCTGTATCCAGTTTTGGTGCATTGAGAATTTGCAGTGCAAGCTGAACCAACAGCATAGAGTGGTGCACCTGAAGTTGGGTAAGGACTAATAACACAAACAAGTTGCGATTTGATATCGGGAGTTGAACACGAATTCATTCCTAATGCACAACCAATCATGGCAGCGTTATCGAATGCAAATGCAGCACCTCCAGCTGTGACCATTGCATTAGCACCTGATTGAGCTACAGTAAAACCAAAGAAATATGGTACACCAGTTGTAAGGGATTCATCTAAAAAACATTGGGGATAGAGTCAGATGAAAATTTTTGTTTAATGACTTACTAATGGAAGCTACAGCCCATGGGAAAGCAATTGTGGAAGTCATGGTTCCAGGAAGAAGGAAGCTCGCATTACAACTATTTATATAATTTTGTGCTGCGGTTTCAAAGGTGCAGTTATAAGCTAATTTATTCATATTTTTTGCTGCTGGAGAATTAATGCCATTTGACATAACGAAAGTGCCTTTAGCAACATTAGATCTTTTTCCATTAAAAAGTTGTAAAGCATAATTTCGAACAGCATTATTCATGGTTGTTACTCCATTACCAGCTGAACATCCAGCCAATGGAACAGCAGTGGTGGTTGAAGGTGGAACGGTTGGAGCAACAGTTGATGGAAGGGTTGCACTGGTATTAAGGAATGGAGCAGTAACTTGTGTAGTCATACCACAGAAATTTTGTCCTCGACGGAATCGAACAAATCCATTCTCTCCCCAATCAGTTCCCCATGAATTTTTAGCAATCCAATAATCAGCTGTATATCCAACAATAACGATTCCATGCCCGCCAATGTTGTTTGCAGCGCATTCAGCTGCAGGCATATCCAAAATCCCAGAACTGTAAGACATGAAAGCTTGTGGAACGTTAAAAACCATAGTTGCTGGACCATAATTATAAAGTTGGGTGGCATAAGTGGATTCGTCAGTTCCAAAATAATGATAGCCACCAATATAGTATTTTTGGTTATTGCAGGCAGTGGTACATGTTCCATTGGTTGCAGTGTATGGATAACATGCTTCAGTGGTAATACCATTGGTTTTAACATAATCAAGAGTTTGGACGACATCGCCGCCGTTGCATTTGCCACCATAAGTGCTGCAACTAACCAAATTTTGTTCAGATAAATCGAGGGTTTGATTATATCGAAGAAGATATTGGGATTCAATTGCACCTGCTGTTGTAAAAGTCCAACATGATCCACATTGGGCTTGATTTTTAATTGGTGTGACCTTGCCGTATGTACGGAAATCAAATGAAGCTGGAGATGTGGGATCAATGATGTTGTTGATGGCGCTGCGTTTGTTTCGAAGAGCTTCAGGATTAGTAACTCGAGCGCCGAGGAACTAAACTTTAAAAATGTTTTGAGGCTTAAAAATTATGGTTGGCTTTACCTTTTGTTGTTCTTCAGTGGACATGAGAGAGAATTTATTTAGACCAAATTTAGCATTTTTGAATCTTGATTGAAGCCCTTTCAAATTTTGTTTAGCTCGACGGAAATTTCCAAGACGTCGTGATACTTCTGATGGATCCGATAATTTCATTTTAAATTTGTTTACCAAATTCGTAAATTCTTCAGAATCGGGATCCGTTTTATTTAGGAGTTTCGTAAAATCAAGGACCCCAGCTTGAGTTCCAATAATGGAAACACCCAAAATGAAGAAGCAACAAACATTGAAGAGAAAAACCATATTTCTCCGAAATTATGACTTTCAAACAATTTCATTATTTCTTTTATATCAAAATTTTTCAGAGGTGAAAAAGAAGCTAATTGTTCCATAAAAAGGTTGGTAAACATACACGTTTTTTTTTACATTGTGAATTTAATTTTTTTATTTAATCCATGAAAGTTGAAATGTTACCAACCATTGTTGTTATATTTTCTCCATGCCTTCTTCATATTAAAATGACAGCTATTCAAACAGCTACGAAAAAATTTAATATTTTAACATTATATTTCGATTTATGATTTAAAGAAATAATAATGACAAAGGTTAAACCCAATTTAATCGTGTGCTTTAGTTGTTTCACTTTTTTTCTTGTTGGTTTTTGCAAATGAAAACAATGCTTGTTGAAGAAGAAGAAAAAAGGGAATTTTGTTAAACACACCAAATTTTTAAGCTTTGATTAAAACAAAAAAATTTGAAAAGATTTTGAGTATGGATAATTGAGCATGATGTTGCATTGTTGTAAAAAAGAGTCAAACAAAATAAATTAAACAATTTTGTGAGCAGTTTAAAAATTATTTTAAACAATTCGATTGCTTACTTTTTTACATACATATTTTTTAAAGATACAAAATCAATAAAAAGCGATGTTTGAAAAATACAAATTTGCAAATGTCGTTTTTATTTTTCATTTTGCTATAGTAATAACTTTCATATTTCTATAGAGACAGAATTTTATCGGGTTCGATTTTGCTTATTTGATGATGGAATTTTGAAAATGTGTCAATGCATATTTGTTTATTAAAAAAAAAGTAACGAAATTAAAAAAAAAGAAGAATATAAAATTCAAGGATTTCTTAACAACAAACAAAAATTCAACATAGTTTATTTTTTCATTGATCTTCGATTATTCTTTTTATTGGTTGATGCAGATTTTTTATTATCTTCTTCAGGTTCGCAAAGGCTTCCTTCCATTTTAGTTACTCGAACATTATAAATTGAAAGAAATTGTTCAATAATTTGATTAAAAACATTTTGGGATAATTTTGCCGGTAATACAAAATTTATGGTATAATTTGCTTGAATATTTTCTTTTGAACCCGGAAATAATACAGATGTTCTAGCCATATTTGAACAAAATTCCATCATAAAACCTTTGATACATTTAAAAACTAAATCTGTTCGTCTGAGACACCATTGAACGGTCATATTCTAAAATCATGGGGAAACGATTGTGTGTGGCAATGGTGAGGAAGGCGTTAGACTTACTTCAGTTGTGTTTTCAACAAGTAACAATGGAAAAGTAATATTCCGAATAGTATATCTTGCTGCAGCTTGAAATATTTTTCTTACACCTAACATAATTGCATTTCGACTTGTTATTTCATCTGATTCAAAGGTTTTATCAACTACGAGATGGAAGACAACCTAAAAGTGGCAAAAAAAGTAAAGTTAGTTTGTTGCATAATAGTCAAAAAGTAAAAAAAAATTGTTCCTATTTTTATGGAATTTTAAAGCAAAACAGCATTCCAAAAATATTTATGAGTAAAATCTCCATTTCTTAATTTTGGCAGGATTAAAGCAAAAAGTTTTAGATCAAAGAATCTCACGAAAATTATAAATTATCCCAAATTTCTTGACTAGTTGCAAAAAGCCATGTTAGCCTATCTAAAATAAAGATTACTTACATGAGCATTATTTAAATTAGAATGTTTAGTAATCATTAAATCACCAATTTCACATAATTGTTCATCAAATTTTGAACATGTTGCTGGAGGATCATATGAAGTTGATTCAGGTAAATCATGTTTTCGCTCTTTATTCATTTGAAATGTTTGTTTTGCTGTTTCATTCAATTGTATTTCAAGATCATCAAAATGAAGTTCAGTTGTTCGTTCACAAATACGAAAAAATTGTGTTCGATTATATACATGATATAATGGATCTCGTTCCACGAGTAAAACCACGGCGGATAAATCAGATCCATATAAATTCATTAAAGTATAAAGTCTTTGAGAAAAATCATGTTCAGGATTTGGATCATCATTAAATGCTGGAAGTTTATCCACTAAAGCATTAGCTTGCATAATTCGAATATTATGGGTTGTTTTTACTTGGGTGCCTATATGAATTGTAAATGATTCATCTCGTAATAATGGCAATGGAGTAACAGGTGTCCGAGGAGTTGAATCGGTTGCAACTCTGTAAAAAAAATTTTTTGGGTCACTTCGTTATTGAAGACATAAAAAGTCCTATAAACACAAATGTCAAAAGAAAATGGTATTTTGCAGCACAATAAAACTTTGATATAAGAAAAAACAACTAACTTTCGAATCACACAAGCTGGAGGAGATTCAGCTCGAATATATTCGGGAACTGTATCAGTTTCAAATAAAACAGTTATCATATCTCGATATTCTCTTCGTTGTCGTTCACTCAAAGCTTTTAATTGTAAATCATAATTTACATTTACTTGCTAAAAAAATTCCATCCTCATCCTGACAAAATAATAAAAAACTCAAACCTTGAGTTTATCATTAATCATCGTTAAATTGTAAGAAGTTTGTTCCAATTCTTCCCTCTTTTCCAATGATTCACTTACTGCTGTTTCACATGCTTTTGTAAGTCTATCAATTTCAAAATCTCGAGCTCGAATTAGAGCTACTCTCTTGAAAAAAATAAATAAAAGGATAAGATTCAAAAAATATGTTTAAAATATTAACAGACTTCTTCACTCATTTTAGCTTCCTTTGCAACAATCATTTGAAGTTTATCTGAATCAGCATTTTCCATAACAAAACGAAATTTTTCATCAAATGTCATCTCTTTTTCATTTCTTTCATCATTCTGAAGAAAAAAATATTTTCATGGGTAAAAATGTTTGAAACCTTCAAACTCCAAGCAAGCTGTTGCCTCAAGAGAAAACGACATGGATAAAGTATCTTTTAGAAGCTAACGATGGAGCTTTTCGATGGCTTCAAAACTACTCTATTTGAACTACTTTTAGCAAGATTATGCTCAAGCTTATTAAAACACAATCAGGAAAACCTACAACAAATTTAAGTTCATTCATCATCGCTCGAAAATCCAATATATTCTTTTTCCAATCAACTTCATCACTTTGTTGTGAAGCTTCAACTGTTTGTAATTCCAATCGATCGCTTTCAGATAATAACCATTTTCTTAAACTTTTTTTGAGAGCTACAAAAAGGTAAATATTACTAATCATAAAAAAATAATGAAAAGCATTTACGTTCAATAAATGGATATGGAAGATTTTCCTTTCTCATAATCTCATCAAAGCAATGAATAACTTGAACATCAAGAGGATCTTCAAATGGAATTACACATTCACATATTACTTTTCTTTTATATGGACCAACATTAATTTCTTGAATAAATGTACAAAGTTCGGAAGGAATTTCAAGGGAAGTCATTGTTGGTTCATAGAGTTGAGGATTTGGCGAGATTGCTTCTATTGTTGACATCATGGAATTATTGGTAGCTAAATGGAATGCTTTGAATGAATGGGTATTAGAAGTGAAAAACAAGAAGCAAGTTCATGATCGAAATATGGAAGCAAAAAAAGGAATAACGCAAAATAGTTTCACTCGAAAACAAATTTTTTAGAAACTTCAATTTGAACCATGAAACACGCATGAATCTGATGCAATTAACCTTCGCCTTTACAATTCTACCAAAAATAATAAAAAAATTAACAGGAAAAAGCTTCATCAAAAAATTACTCATAAACTTCCTTCATTCAAAGGCAATGTTTATGTCCAGCATCGCTCTTTTTTTTTCAAATTCACCTCTTTCTTGGATCTTTTATTCCTTTTTGCCAAATTGCAATAAAATTTTTTAGCAGTTTGACGTTGTTCTTGCTTGCTGCTGTTGTTGGCCTTGAATTGAATAAACTTGACGCAATTTTCAACAATGTTGCCTATTTTTTTTCTTCCTAATTTATTTCGCTTCACTTTTTTGCTGTTGTTTCAATAATTGTGATCATTTTTTATTCGTCGTGAAAACTTGTTGTTTATATTATTAGGTAATATGATATGCTATAATGGATAGTTTTTTAGGAGGAAAATGGCAGCTCCAAAAGAAAATGGTAAAGCTGATACTACAAAAGAAAATCCTGAAGAACAAAAAGGACAAAATGGAAAGAAGGAAGATCTTGTAACACCATGGGATGTTCAAGCTACAAGTGAAAAGGGTGTTGATTATGATAAGCTTATTGGTAAGCTTTGGAAATTTCTTTGATAATATCAACTAAACTAATTTCAATATTAATTACTCATTTTTCAGTAAGGTTCGGATGTCGTAAGCTTGAAAATGATCTTGTTCAAAGAATGGAGAAGCTCGCTGGAAAACCTGTTCATCCTATGATACGTCGTGGCATATTCTTTGCTCATCGTGATTTTTCTTTAATTTTGGATCGAATTGAAAAGAAACAACCATGGTTCTTATATACTGGTAGAGGTCCTTCCAGTGGAAGTTTACATCTTGGACATTTAATTCCATTTATGCTTACTAAATGGATTCAAGATACTTTTAATGTTCCATTGATTGTTCAAGTATGTTTTGTTTTTACTCTCATTTTAACTTGTATGAGTGGTATTTTTAGATCACCGAAGATGAAAAATATCTCTGGAAAGATTTCAAATCGCTGGATGATCTAAAGAAAATTGCTAATGAAAATATCAAGGATATCATTTCGTGTGGCTTTGATCCAAAGAAAACTTTCATTTTTATGGATACTGAATACATGTGGTTTGTCATCATAATTTTGTCATGAACTTAGTAGCTTAAACGTTTGGTTTTTTAGCCCAGCATTCTATGAAAATATTCTCAAAGTTTGGAAAGTTATTACCAATAATCAAGCTCGTGCAATATTTGGATTTAGTGGTGAAGATTCAATGGGAAAATCCGCTTTTCCTGCCATTCAAGCTGCTCCATGTTTTAGTACAAGTTTTCCACACATTTTTCAAGGAAAAAAAGATATTCCATGTTTGATTCCATGTGCAATTGATCAAGATCCATACTTTCGAATGACTCGTGATGCTGCTCCTAAACTGGGTTATAAGAAGCCTTCTCTGCTTTACAGCACTTTCCTTCCAGCTCTTCAAGGTGCACAAACCAAAATGGCAGCAAGTGATGGTCCTTCATGCATATATCTTAGTGATACACCAAATCAAATTAAGAATAAAATTAACAAGCATGCATTCTCTGGTGGACAAGATTCCGCTGAACTTCATCGTGAATTAGGTGGCAACTGTGATATCGATACTTCATTTCAATTTTTACGCTTTTTCGAAGAAGATGATGCAATTTTGGAAGATATCCGACAAGTGAGATTTTATCCTTTTGCATATTTTAGCTAATGATAGTTTTTTAGAAGTATACTTCTGGTCAAATGTTATCTGGAGAATTGAAAGCTCTTTCAATCAAAGCAACTCAAAGGGTTATCGCTGAAATGCAAGAACGTCGCAAAACCATTACTGATGAAAATGTGAAAGAATTTGCTAAAGTTCAAGAAGGATCACTGGATTTCACATTTTAATTTTGTATTTATGCTTTTGTTTTACCTAATAATCCTATAAACTTTGCTGTTGTTCTTTTATGTTTTTTTCCTTTGGCCGTTGATTTATTATTTTATGTTTTTGTATGTGAACGTAAAGAAGCTTTAGAAATTATTATATTTGTCTTTTTATTTATTTATTAAATCACGATACAAAAGAAAAAGTTAAATTACATATATGATAAAAGCGGCTAAATGTTTATATTTCATCCAATTCGAGAGACATCATAAATCATTTAAAAGCGTAATAATTCTCCAAAGTTATCATCCGAAAATCTTTCAATCTAAAAACAGTAATAAAAAAGTTTGAAAAAAATCATCAAAACATACAGTTGGAGGATAAGATGCATCACCTTCGACATAACTATCACCAGAGCCAAACTCTAAAAAAATGAGGTTAATTAGTAATTATAAAAAAGATAAACAGATTCAAGTAGTAAATAAACAAAAAATAAAATTACCACTTATTGTTATGTTGGAATCATCGTCGGTTTCATCTGAGTCGGAATCAACTGGATCATTTGTTTTAATATCACTGTCATAGTTTTCAACTTCTGTATGATAAAAGACAGCATTGTCTAATCCCATTTGGGCATTAATTGACAGATCATCATCCCATGATGTTTCAGAAGTATCCTTTGAAGGCGATGATGAAACAGCAGAATCAAGAGGAGTTCCATCTTCATTAACATTTGCTTCTTTTTGTTGTCGTTGAGGAATTAATGTAGCAGAAAACTTATTCGAAAAATCATGGTCATCATCATCAGGATAAAGATTGTGTTCATATGAATCATCATCCCCACGTGCAATGTCATCATTCAACCAAGGATGAAGAAGCAATTCAGTAGCTGATTTTCTTTCACTTGGAACAGTGTTAAGTATTTGAAGTAAGAAATCGATAAGTTCATTTCGATCATCATCATTCATTTGAAGTTTATCAAGTTTGAATTGCAAAAATTTCGTCATTCTATTTTTGGCTTCTAGAGATGAAAAATATCGAGTAGAAAATTTCGTTTTATACCCATCAAGATTTTTGAAATTTTTAAAATGACGTCGAGAGAACATGCCAAACATATTTCTTAATGAAGTTATTTCATAGATATCATATGGGCCCGGAGTTCGATTGGGTGCTTCTATCGCAGTTGCTAAGCGCGTTGTGCAGGTGATTAGAGCACCACTTGACGGACCACTATCTAAAAAGTTTAATAGAAAAAGTATTAGATGTGATAATTCGAGAAATTTTAGAAATCTTGCTACCCACCTGAGTCATCGATTATGCCTCTATTTCCATATTCGAGAAACGTTTTGTTGGTTAATAACACAACTATCTAAAAATTTGGCAAACTTATCATTTTTGAGAAAGTTTAAACAAACTTACCGTGACTCCAAGCGACCAAATATCATGAGATGCAAGCAATGGTGCACCAAAAAAGTATTCGGGCGGACGAAATCCAGGAGTACCTGTACGGTGTTCTGACCCTTCATTCTGAAAATATGTTATTATATTTGTTAAATAAACTAAAAACAAACTCACATAAACATTCCCAAAATCAATTAATTTAAAGATTAATTCTGTGACATCTTTAATTTCCAGCTTTGATACTTTTTCAAGTTCTTCTTCCAAATATTTTGTCTTTTGATTCACATCAATTTCGACATTTTTCTGACATACCATTCGAAGCGATGAGAGGTTTTTTCCAGATTTCATAAATTCAACAATTTTTTCCAATTCGAGGCGCAAACTAAGTTGAGAGACACAAGTCGCAATGTTGCTGAGTTTGATATCACTGTGAATTATTTTGAGATCATGAATTGCTTTTAGAGCCATTAAAACATGTTTTGCCACTTTTTTGATAACAGTAATTGATAAACCATCATGATTTGAAGCTTCATTCATCAACAAAAGAATATCTTTTCCAAGAGGTTCATATATTCCTACACATGAATCTGTTTCGCCAAATCGAATATAGAAGTGTTCATAGAAGCGCAATATATTAGATTGGTCAGAAGTTTGTTGAAGAATCTATAAAAAAAATGTTTTTGTTGATTAACCCCTTTTATTTAATAATCAAACTTACGTTTTTTTCTAACTTTGAAATACCTCTACGAACTTTAAAAACTTTTGCAACTTTGAATTCATGGGTTTTCATATCAATGATGAGCCAAACAACAGAAAAACCACCATAACCAATTTTGCAAACAACACGATATTCACTGTTTGTTCTAAAAATAATTTTCAGAGTAAATAAAAAAATCAAAGGGCTTACGAAATTAATCGGTTACCAACATCAAGCACGAGTATTGTATTTGCATTAAATTTTTCTAGCCTTTCTTGAATATTTTGGTTAAGCACGTCCAAATTATGGTTAATATTTCCAAGTTCCATCGCAATTGAAGTTTTAGCAATCATCATTTCGAATTCACTAAAATCATTGTATCACAAAAATAAAGTAAACTAAAAAAAACTAACTTTTGCTTTGTAACATTTGGTTTATAATATGACTCACCAGAAAATTGGTCCAATACATATTCCGAACTTTTGTCAGAATTAGCCATTTCATGAAATAAGAGACGAATTGATCCTGAAAAATTAAAAATAATTTCCAAAATACTTTTTACTTTTGGCATACATAATATAAAAACGCGAAACGATAACAAAAAATGTGTATGTACGTACATAAAAAAATTTAACGATATAAAGTTTTTTCCTTACTTCAAAAAGAGAGAGGAAAATTTCACGGTCAATAAGGCAGTTACAGAAAGAGGAGCATACATTTTCTTATTTTTTGCAACATCATGGATTTTTGCAATATGCAAATTTCTACAACCACTTTGAGAGTATGATATGGAAAAACTAATGGAAGAGCCAAAATTTATCATTGTATTTGTTGGCAAACAAAATAATAACCTTTTTTAGTAAAAAATTTTTAACAGTTTCAAGAATCCGTAAAAATTGCAAATAAAATTTTGCAAGAAGTCAAAACTTCAGAAAGTTCAAAACCAGAAATCTTTCGTGAATATTTGCAAATTGCAATGGAGTAAAAACATTTTTTTTAAGCTTTCATATTTCGATAAGAATACTGCTAAGGCAGCGGTTTATTCGGGGATGAAAAATAACGATAAATATTTATTAACAGCTATCAGCTGGAAAACACACAAACAAGCGTAAACAGTTACATGCAAGAAAGTGGCAAAAGTGAAAGAGGCAACAATCAAAGGTTTTAGGCTAGAAGCTTCGCTGCTCCATTATTCTTCATTAGTTCCCGTAAAGCCATCATTTTGCGGCAACTTGCTTTATCAAATGCCATTCATGCTACTAATACATAACCTAATGAATTTCGTCAACTCAATTGTGAAAAGCTTCAAACTATTTCACTTTATCATTCAAAAATATGTTTCTTTTTATTTATTAAATTAATTACGATACAAAAGAAAAAGTTAAATTACATATATGATAAAAGCGGCTAAATGTTTATATTTCATCCAATTCGCGCTCCAGATGCGACGCGATTGATTTTGGTTGATGGACGTAAAATTTGAAATGAACAAACAAGATTTTCATCAACATTCATCATTGCAGCAGCATTATCAAATTGACCACAATAATGAGGAGCAGAAAAAATTGTGACCAATTTACGATTTCCAAAAAATTCATAACCATCTTGTACAACTTGATGAGCACGAGCAACCAAATCAATATCAAGTTTGACAAGCATTTCAGCAACAACATCTGGACCAAAAACATATGAGACGCCACGAGTATTAGGCAACCATCCACGAATTAAAGGATCTGGATCACTCTTAAAAATGGATAATCATTAGTAAACGGTTGGAATAAAGCAAAGTGAAGCAAGAATTAGTAGCATTAAAATAAACTTATCATAGTAAGTCAATATGAAGAGATGGATTTGGAGGATCAATAGGACGTGAAATTTGTCGAAGCTGTTCAAGTGATTTGAGTTGAGGAGAAAGGCCACCATGCATGCAAAGAATTTTTTGTCCAACTAAACCACAAAATGGCATAGTATTGAATACATCTTGAAAAGTTTGCCATAATCGAACAGATTGATATCGACGATTGCATTCTTCAAAAAATCCATAAACTCGATTAATTGCTGAACATTCATGATTACCACGTAATAAGAAGAAACTTTCTGGATATTTGACCTGAAAAAAATGAGTAAAGCAAACTTCAAAAAACTTGAACAATGATAAGCTTAGAGAACGATGGTAAGAAAAAAAGGATCACATACCTTATAGGAGAAGAATAAGCATATGGTTTCTAAATTTTGTCGTCCACGATCAACATAATCACCCAGAAACAGATAATTTACAGATGGTGGAAATCCTCCTCGATCAAATAAACGCATTACATCTGAAAGAAATAACAATAAACATAAGTCAAAGAGAGAGATGCATCAAAAAAAGCTTCTTACCAGCATATTGTCCATGAGTATCACCACAAATTCGAATAGGTGGATCAATTTCAATTAAAGATGATTGAGATAGAAATACAGATCGAGTTAATTCACATAATTGCATAATATCATTTTCTTTTACTGTTTTTGTTAAAGAACATCCAGGTGTACCAACATTGAGGATTTTACATATCATATCATCGATATCAATTCGATATGAAGACATAGTTTTGATGATTGTGGTTGATTGATTTCACACACACAGACGACCACCGTTCAATATTGAAGCTTTGATTGACAAATGATGCTGAAAAAAAAAAGAAGTATGAAAAGGCTTTTGTCAATGGCATGGAAAATAATGAAAAAATTTGAATGAAAACAATGGGAAAGAAAAGGGTTTTGTCTGTTTGTTAGCTTTTTCATTGCAATGGCAGATGACAGAAAATTTCACAAAGTCAACTATCGAATGAAACCTAAGAATCTTGTAATTAAAGTGTTTGTTTTTTTTTCTTCTTCATAGCATGGTACTTTGATGAAATTGATTAATAAATGCTATTACACACTAAGAAGTTTAAAAAGTTTATAAAAGTAATAACATAAACAAAAGTAACAAATTCATGAAAACAATAAAAAGCAATAAACAAAACATTATCGATCAATACGACGAGGCTTCTTTTGCTCAGAATAGTTCTTTCGAGTAACTAAAAAAAAGAAGTTAAAAATGTTTACGTCAAAGCAAAAGATAAAACTTACGATTACCAATCCTTTCAGATCGTCGAACTGGTTGTTTGGTAGCTGGATTAGCACTTTCAGAATCAGATCGTTTGGTAGATTTTGTTTGTCGATGTTTTAGTGACGCTTCAATTGGTGCACCTGTTGTTTTCTTAATCACAGGAGGGAATGGAGCTTTAAACACTTTCTCTTCATCAAGTTCCATTGGTGTTTCACCTATATCCTTTGAATCCACTTTTTTCTTGTTTCGAAGATGTTGCTTGGTGGCAGGTTCAGCAGGTTTGACTATAGACGTGGCTGGTTGACGTTTTTTTGTTTCTTTGTTTGAAGCTTCTTTCGCCAGTTTTGTCACAGCTTGATCAAGTTCCATAGTTATTGCGTTATTTTCTTTCTGATTCAGTGCTTCGCCACTTTCTTGTTTTCCAATATCTTCAGAGGTTTCACCAGGTTCAGGTAAACCATAATAAGCATTAATTTGATGAGGTTCCAAAGGATACTAAAAAGAAAAAAAGTTTAAATTAAGAAAGACGTTATAAAGAAAACTTACTCGTTTAACACTCAATAATGATCTTCTTTTAGCTCTTTTTTCAGCCTTCAATTTCTCCATATCAATCACAATTGGTTTAAAAATAATTGGAGCCATATTAAAAAAATAGAACCAAGAAAATCACTTCTTTTTCAAAGTTGGAAGAAGACGAAAAAAAAGAAGAAGAAAACCTTTTTTTTTTTCAAAGACATGAAACGCGCGAAATCCAATGAATGTTGGCAAATTGTTCTTAGAGTCCTTTACTGGTAAGCAAGCAGCTAATGTCTTTGCTTCAACTTTGTTGCTCAATCTTTATGCAATCAACTGCTGAGGATATTTTTTCTAATGCGTCCATCATTACTTTTAGTAAAATTACAAGAACATTGGGGCCTTACCTTCGGTAAGTCCCTCAAACTAAACATACAAACAAACAATCTTCGAAACCGTTACATTTTTACAATCAAAACGTGGACA
This sequence comes from Panagrolaimus kolymaensis, assembly GCA_028622995.1. Lineage (NCBI taxonomy): Eukaryota > Metazoa > Nematoda > Chromadorea > Rhabditida > Panagrolaimidae > Panagrolaimus > Panagrolaimus kolymaensis. Next base: position 312,984 of record JAJQJQ010000069.1, read on the forward strand.
TTTTACACATTAAGGTATTTTTTGAGAACCCTAGAGAGTAGACCTGCTTTTAGGAATTCTAAAAAATTATCAAAGGGGAGATTATGTGCTTTTTTAGAGGGTGCAAAATTGGAAAAAAATAGAGTGCCCAAACACCCATGCGTGTCTACAACAATACAATTAAAATAAACAACATTGTCCATGGCCTTACAGGCTTACATTCCATTTTTCATGGTAAATTTTGGAGCCCTGCCTACGGCAGACCTCCTAAATTTTACAAAAAAATCTTCTCCAATAATCAACGGTTTCCTGGGCCATGCATTTCCATATCTCTCATATTCGGCTACATCTTAACCACTTCGAGGTCCATTCCATAGGTCTAATTACACATGGGCCCTTCAGGCCCCAAAACACATTTCAACCCAAAAACAACCAAATATCGAACCAAACATAATCAAACAATCACTCGAAAATCATTAAATATCAACCCGAAAACCATCTTACATCTCACCAAAAACAACTAAACATTCACCCAAAAACAACTAAATATCCACCCAAATATTATAAAAAAAATGTGCCGAACGCTTACATGTTTACAACAATGCAATTACAATAAACAACAGGGCCCTTCGGCCAACATTCCATTTTCATGGTTAATTTTGGAGCTCTGCCTTCGGCAGACCTTCAAAATTTACGATATAAATCGTCTCCAATTAACGACGGTTTCTCTGGGCCACGCTTTTCATATATCTCATAGTCGGATATATCTTGACATCTTCGGGGTTCATTCCATAAGCCAAATTATACTTGGACTCTTCGGAACCAAATCCGTTTTGACCCAAAAACCACCAAATATCCACCCAAAAATTAGCTAAAGATCCACCCAAAAACATTTAAATATCGATTAATACATTACAACACAAACAACTAAACATTCACCCAAAAGCCACCAAATATCTAACCAAACTCAATCAAACATCTCACCAAAAACAACTAAATGTCCACTCAAAAACCATTTTACATCTCACCAAACATAACTAAACATTCGCCCAAACACAACTAAATGTGCACCCAAAAGCCACCCAAAAGTCATCCAAAAGCCACCAAATATCCACCCAAAAACAACTAAATATCCACCTAAAAATTTCAATGCAGACAATCAGAGAAAAAACAAATTTTTCACTTCCAAAAATGCTTTCAAAAAAAGAAAAGAGAAACTTTCGTGTCGAGAAAAATTTCAAAAAATGCAAATTTAAATTGACCAAAACATAGGGATCCTTGACTCTCCGAAGCGTGAGACCAACATTTTCGGAATCAGCGTAAAAAACTGATCTAGGCTATCGGGACAAAACAAAAAAAAAGCAGAAACGACATACAGACAAACATACAGACAGAAACGACACTCCAAATTAAAAAGGAGGATGTAATTAATTCAATGGAAAATTTCATAGTGGATTTGGCTTTAATATTGTTTCAATATTATTAATCCAAATAAATCATTATTTCTAAATTTTTCTCCTTGATCACCGTTACAATAAACGATGAAAGGATACTTTATAGTTTAAACCACCGAAATAAATGTGAACTTTTTGAGTTTGTTAAATCCTCCCTACAATTATTACCTCGCTTAAAGTTAGTGATGATAAAGTTTCTGCTGTTACTGTATTAGATGTGTAAATTTTTTTTAATGTCCTTCTTTACTTTTGTTTATACCGGTATTACTTCATTCTCTTTAATATTGTTTCGTACAAAATTTGCGTTTGAAACTAAAATTTAATAAATATAAAAAGAAAATTTATTATTTAAAGAAAAAACGGCAAAACAACAGAAAAACAAACAATACAATCAAATTAGGATTGTGTTACATTATAAAAAGCATTTCCAACCATCTTGAAACAAAAAACTTGATCAAGTGTATTAAGTTCAGAGACCATTTGAGATTTTTTGACGCAATGAACCAAGAAATCCATGCATTTTTGCTGAAGTTTAAGAGCATTTGAGATGATGGATGAATTTGCGAGGCGACATACGTTTGATGTTGAGATGTCTTTAATCAAGGAAGCTTCAGTTGTATTCTAAAAAAGATTTCGTTAACAAAGGCATCAGCCTAAAAGGCTTACCTTGAGATTCAAAATTTCATATTTGTCAAGAAATTGAAGGACACCAATTTTTTCATCGAAAGCTAAGGTTGAAATCTTGCGATCATAACAAAGTTGGATGGCAGCGTTGACAGTTTCATATGAGAGATCAGTGATGTCCATTTTGTTTTCGGTTGTTTCTTTCATTTTAGCATTGAACATTGCTTCAAAAACAGGAGAACGAGCAGAAAGGACATTTTTATGAGCCTAAAAATACATTTTGAAATGTTGAAAAAGAGAAAATAAACTTACTTGAAGGCTGTTTCCATCAACAACAATAGTAAAGTCTTTATCACCACGATTCCATAATGCCTTTCCAACATCATTTTCTTCCCATTGTTTATCAGCAGACTCAATTTCTTGTTGAATACTCAAAGTTCCTTTACATTTGAGTGAAAGTTTTCCATCAACGATATACTTTTTTTCAGGATCAAATAATTCTTCAGTGGTGAAAAAGTCTTCAACTGCGTATCCATTATTCAAATTAATATTATAATCAGCAGATTCAATAATAAATTTGAAGTTAGAGTTGACTTTCATTTCATTTTCAAGTTTCAAATGCAAAAAAATCCATACTTTTCCACGATTTTCTTTAACATCTCCATTAGGAAAAAATTGGAGATAATATTTGACACCAGGAAGATTTGCAGCTTCAAATTTTTTTGTTTTCAAATATCCATTATTTGAATATTTCAATGCAATCAATTTGCTTTCGTCGATTTCCCATTTGACTGCGAAAGGACTTTCAATTCTCTAAAAAACAATTCGATTAGTTTGGAAAGAATTAAAGAAAAACTTACTAAAGTTGATAGAGGCTTTGAAGTTGAATCCATTTTAATTACTGATGAATGAATAGCTCTAAAAACGGTTTGTTAGAATAAAAAAAGAAGCAACAAATATCCTTTAAAAAAGCATAACAAAAAGTTATAAATAAATTTTATTAGAGAGAGCGCGGAGAATCGATAATTGTGTAAGCGACATTAATTTTTAACTTTGTAAAGAAAACGAAAGAAGCTTCCAACGATAACGTCGCGCTGAATTGAAAAACGAGGTTTTTTTTGAATGGAGTTTTCTAAAGGCAATCCTAGTTTTTTTTAGAAGTGTCTTACATTTATCTCCCAAATGAAGTAACTCATTCAATATTTTTATTAACATAGCCGATGGTTTGAATTGTGATCCATTCGATTCATATTGCATGAAAACCAAGGCAATGAAAGACAGACGATTTGAAGAATGAGGCTTTGCATTTTTTTGCGACTGAAAAAAGAAACTAACGAATCTTTCAACAAGCCTCATATCTTTCAAGTTTCGAATGTTACAAATAATAAAGTTGATGGTTATCAACCAAATAAATTTTCAGCTTGTTTATTTATGCTTTAACTAAAAATTTTGTTGCAGATGATACCATTCAACCTAAATAACATAATTTCGCAATCAACAACCAAATAAATATTACGCAAGCAACGATTATGTTCCTTTGGTTCTCATACTTTCAATGGCTTGAATTTCACTAACAATCGTACTGAATAATAAAAGTTGCCTTTATGTATGCGTATGTATGTATGATTGAAACAGCCTAAATTCATCGAGAGAAACCTAAAAGAAAACAGAGGTACAAAAAAGTGCAAATATTTTGTTTAGGTTAATACTTTTTATTTCTTACATACAATATTACAGTTTAATTTTACAAATACATAAAAATTTACATTAATTTAACAGATTATTTCTTTGGAGCTATTGTGGTGCAACTTTATCAAATCCTTTCCCCGTTATTGGATCGATTACTAATACCTGGTCATCTCTTAAAGAATCTGGTTTATTTGTTAGTTTACTCACGGGTTATATTCAACTTTCGGCAATTTTTACTATGCCTGTTTCGGGTGCTGCAGCTACAACCATTGGTTGGGATTCTGTGTTTTATATTCATGCGGTTGTTGGAGCTCTTCTTTGCGCTCTTTGGGGATATAATTTTCGTGATGAACCATCTCAACATCCATTTGTTTCGGATAAAGAATGGCGAAAAATTTCTGATGGTCGTGGAATTCGTCCAACTACAAAGGTTTCACCTCCATATAAAAAAATCTTCACGTATATTCCTATTTGGGCTGTATGGATTGCAACGGCCGCAAATTTTTTAGTTGCTCAATTTGCAATTACTTATATGCCCATGTATTTTGTTTATGTATGTAAATTACCTGTAAGTACAGCATCGTTTATTTCTGCTGTACCTCTTATTCTTCAATTTATTTTTAAATGTTTTACTGGAACCATTTCTGATCGATTATCAAGCATTTCCGAAGTTACTAAAGTAAGTTTTAAGAAAGCAAAATGTTTATGAAACTTACATATGCATTTTTAGATGCGATTTTTTAATACTCTCGCATTTTGGGGCTGTGGCTTCCTCCTTATTCTTTGCGGCTTACTTCCTTCATCCAATACTTTTGTTTCTGTTATTCTCATAATTATTCCGATCTCATTACTTGGGTTTAATGCTGGTGGCTTTACTAAAGGCACTGTACTTGTTGCAAAGCAACATAGTCCTACCGTAATGGCTGTGATGCAAGTAAGTCCAACACACACATCTTCCAAAGCCATTTCTAATCCTTCCAAATTTCCAGGTTATCTTATGCCTTTCACTTTTTACTGGCTCTTTTCTTGTTCCTGGATTAACTCCTAAAGGAACTCATGATCAATATGCAATTGTATTTTATATTTATGCAGCATGTTTAATTATTGCAAATATTATTTTTTGTGTATTTTGTTCGGGTGAAGCTGCACCATGGACTCAACCATCTAATGTTTCTCAAATTATTTCTAATCTTCCCGTAATTATTCCCTCGCTTAAAATTTGTGATGCTAAAGTTTCCGCTGTGGCTGTATTAGATGCGTGAATTTTTTACTTGGCTTTCTTTATTATCGTTTATACCGGTATTTTCTTGTTCACAAACATCATTCTCTTTAACATAGTGTTGTAATAATTTGGGTTTTAAAAGTAAAAAAACAATAAATGTAAAAAGAAAATTTTATTTAAACATAAAATGGCAAAACAACATGAAAACAAACAATCAAATTAAGTTTTTGTAACTTTGTAAAAAGCATTTTCAACCATCTTAAAACAAAGACCTTGATCAAGGTTATTAAGCTCAGAGACCATTTGAGATTTTTGGACGCAATCAACCAAGAAATCCATGCATTTTTGCTGAAGCTTGATAGCATTTGAGATGATGGATGAATTTGCAATGCGACAGACGTTTGATGTTGTGATATCTTCAATCAAGGAAGCTTCAATTACATCCTAAAAATTATTAATTTGTTGTGAATAATTATTATACATATTAAACCCACTCACCTTGAGATTCAAAATTTCATATTTGTCAAGAAATTGAAGGACACCAATTTTTTCATCGAAAGCTAAGGTTGAAATCTTGCGATCATAACAAAGTTGGATGGCAGCGTTGACAGTTTCATATGAGAGATCAGTGATGTCCATTTTGTTTTCGGTTGTTTCTTTCATTTTAGCATTGAACATTGCTTCAAAAACAGGAGAACGAGCAGAAAGGACATTTTTATGAGCCTAAAAATACATTTTGAAATGTTGAAAAAGAGAAAATAAACTTACTTGAAGGCTGTTTCCATCAACAACAATAGTAAAGTCTTTATCACCACGATTCCATAATGCCTTTCCAACATCATTTTCTTCCCATTGTTTATCAGCAGATTTAATTTCTTGTTCAATGCTCAAAGTTCCATGACATTTTACAGTTAATTTTCCATCAACGATATATTTTTGTTCAGGATCAAATAGTTCTTCAGTGGTGCAAATGTCTTCACCATACATGAATGTTTCTACGTATTCATTATCAATTTTTTCACCAATAAAGCCAGCAGATTCAATGATAAATTTGAAGTTAGAGTTGACTTTCTTTTCGTTTTCCAATTTCAAATGCAAAAAAATCGATACTTCTCCACTATTTTCATCATCATCTCCATTAGGGAAAATTCTAAGAGAATATTTGACACCAGGGATATTTGCATCATTAAATTTTTCTGTTGTCAAAAATCCTTCTTCTGAATCTTTCAATGCTACCAATTTGCTTTCGTCGATTTCCCATTTGACTGCAAAAGGACTTTCAATTCTCTAAAAACAAATCGATTAGTTTGGAACAAGTTAAAAAGAAAAACTTACTAAAGTTGATGGAGGCTTTGAAGTTGAATCCATTTTAACTACTGATGAATGAATAGCTCTAAAAACGGTTTGTTAGAATAAAAAAAGAAGCAACAAATATCCTTTAAAAACGCGTAATAAAAAGTTATAAATAAATTTTATTAGAGAGAGCGCGGAGAATCGATAATTGTGTAATTCAAAAAGAAGGCACAATTTTAGCTTTGTAACAGAAACTAATGAAGCTAGCTTTCAAAAATAACGATATTCGTGTTGAAAACCAATAAAAAACGTGGTTTTTTGAATGGAGTTTTCTAAAGGCAATCCTAGTTTTTTTTAGAAGTGTCTTACATTTATCTCCCAAATGAAGTAACTCATTCAATATTTTTATTAACATAGCCGATGGTTTGAATTGTGATCCATTCGATTCATGTTGCATGAAAAATCAAAGCAATGAAAGACAGACAATTTGAAGAATTAGGCTTTGCATATTTTTGCAATTGAAAAAAGAAACTAACGAATCTTTCAATTTTACGAATATTATAAATAATAAAGTTGAAGATAATTAACCAAATTAAGCTTGTGCTTGTTTATGCGTTTCTTACCTAACATTTTGATTTTCTTCTGATCCGTTTTTTCTTCTCTTCATTACCTTTGATTTTGGTGCTGTGGATTCCTCTTTATTCTCTGTGATTTACTTCCTACATCCAATTCTTTTGTTTTGTTTATTCTCATTACTTGGTTTTAATGCTGGTGACTTTACTAAACGCACCGTTCTGGTTGCAAAGCACATGGTCATACGGCTGTGATGCAAGTGAGTATAAAAGATTTTGATGTTTATGTTGCGCACTTTTTAAATTTATTTTTTCATTTTGTTGTTTCACAAGCTCTTTCATTACCGATAATCGATTAACTCAAACTTTTGATAATTTATAACAATTTTTTAAAATAATGCATTTAAATGAAAGGCATAATTAACTCAAAGCAAAGTACCAATTAAACTTTTATTATGGACACCATTGAATTGCTTTTCAATTGCACTTGGATCATTTTTGAGTCCATGATGTGTTAGACCATTAAAAACAGCAACATCATCAGAATTATCAATCTTGCTTGTTTTCATTCCCCAAACATTATTTGATCCAATTATTTCATCATCCTCTGACCAAATTGAAAATACATGATCTGCATATATGAAAGCTGGATCATAAAGAAGATGATTAAGATATATGGAACGAAATTGGGGTGTACAAATGAGTGTGGTGTGTGCTAATTCTAAAAGTATGGGATCATCACATTGGGTTGAGTTAACATGGCCAAATTTGTCAGTACAGTTGAAGCCAGGAAAAAATCCCTAAAGGGCAGTATTTTAGCGTTGCAAAAAAACAACAACAATTTTAAAGCTTACAAAGTCTTTGCCACAAACTCGTGTGTCCGTAATATTCTCATTTGTATAACAACCACAAATACCAAAACTTGCTCCACCAATTCCAACAAGCGTAGAAATTTTATCATTAATTGGTTCACCAATAATGCATTCATTTTGATCAACAAAAATTCCATCAATAGTACCTTTAATTATTTGTTGAGCATATGTTACACCCATAGAATGTGCAACAATATTAATTTTAGATGCTCCAGTATATTCAATTACAGCATTAACAAATTTTCGAATTCGATCAGTTGTATTGCAATCGTGTTCACGATTGAAAGAATTTTCTAACTTTCTATCGCCCCAAGTAACGGCATAAAGTTCAGCTGAAGTATAACCATTTTCAAGGTAATATTTAATGGAATCAGAAAAGCCACTAGAATATTCTGTTCCATCATACAAGGCACCATCGGAATTTCCATGAATGAAAATTACGGGTTCTTGGGTAAGCGGTTGATCTTTAAATTGTCGACCACCATACGAAGCATTTATTCCAAGATACAACGCAAGGAAATCATATTGAATGTAAATATCACTTCTAAAAAATGACTTTGGTAATAATAATCACTGTCCATTCGCAGACAAAAATAAATTTTCTTCACTCTAAACAAAGCTTACTCACTCATTTATCCATCGCTGAAAATCTTCAGTAAATGGACCTTCGGGATAACCGTCTGGAAGTTCATCGCCATTTTTAGTTAATTTCATTTGAGGAAGTGCAAATTTTTGTCCAGAAATTGGTGAAATCTTTTTCTTTTCATAATAACCTATTCTGAAAAATTATCAATGATAAAACATAAAGAGATCCTAAAATATGTATCATATTTGGTGGCCATCATTTCTTTTCGATCAAAAAAAGATATGCTAGTTAACAACTTGTTTTTTTTACGGTATCTCCCAAAATTTCCTCACTTTTCAAGCCATTCTTCTTTAATAAAAAAGGTGTTAACAACATTGGAAAATAAAAAAATACAAAAAAGAAATAAAAGCAACTGCTTCATTGCAATTGCAATAGCCAAAATAATTTTAAGATGGGAAGAAAAAATACACTTTTTTTCTTGCTAAAGTAGTTGTATGTATTTTTTTTTTGTTATAAGAAAGAAGAGTGCTTTTTATTTCATTTTTATTACATGATATATTTTATAAAATTTTAACAAAGGAAGAAGATTTATTAATATTAATATTAATTTTATTTGAGCTGTGCAAAAAATAGAAAATTTGCCACGTCTTTGATTATGATTTTGATTTGCTGCTTTTTTTATAATCAACGTATCATTTTTTTTCTCTTTGTATTAATGGATTTGCACCAACACCAAATACCTTGATAGCTGCTGATAGCTTCTTTTGAAATTTTTACAACTAAAATGTTAAATTCAAAAAGCCACACGATTTTTTTTGTGTCTGTCGTCATCATAATTTTGCAAAATTGTATATAAAAAATGTTTCAAAGTTGCTTTCCACATTGATTGTTGAAAATTAGAATTTTTTTGTGGTGATTGAGAAGATTTACTTTGTTTTGAAAAATGTAGGTACATACAATAAACAAGCACAGCAAAAAAAAAAACAGACTGAAGAAAGCATTTCCAAAGAACCTTTCCATTGGCAAATCTAATATCAAAGAAATAAAGAAAAAATTTGGGTTATTAAAGTTTTTTTTTTTGCATTCAATGGTTTTTGAATTATAAAAATTATTTAAACTTTTAACTTTATTTATCAAGAAAAAAAACCATAATACAAACAAACAAACAAAAAAACATTTATTAAAAAGTATGAGATTTATTATTAAATGAGGCACTCGTATTTTATCTTTCTTTTAAAATTTTTTTATATGAGATCATCATTGCGAGTGTTGGTAAAAAAAATAATATCAAAGTAATATAAATTAATTGAGTTGAGTTGTTTTACGATCTATCACTTTCAATTCCAATGGTGACAGCTCGAAATTGATCATGAGCGGTATCAGTTTTTAAAGCATGATGCTTTTTATTTGAATATACAATAAAATCATCCGAATTTGGTATGTGACTCGTTTTACGCCCCCATACTCCATTACTTCCAATAATTTCATCATCTTCTGACCAAAAGGAATAAATATTTTCTGCTTCTTTAAAAGATGGATCCGAATTTAATTTCATTAAATTTTCTGCATATTCTGGATTACAATGTTGATATGGTGATGCATCAGCACAAGTGATATGAGATTTATGTTTGGTTAATGGCATTTTAGGAGTTTTTCGACATGAATCACCGGAATAAAAACCCGTCTGAAAAAAGAAAAAAATGATTAGATAAGTACAATATCGTTGAGCGCTTTTTAAAACTATTAAAATTTGGTTCGAAAAATTACTTATTTATTTTGGGAAGAGTTAAACTTTTTTTTATTTTAAAAAAATATCCAAAAAACGCTTTTTTGTCCCAAGTGTTTATTAAATACAGTAACAAATTTTTGCAAAATATTGCTCAATTTTGTTTACTATTATTTTTTTGTTGTTGTTAATATTCTTCATAAAATTTTACTTACCATAACTCCACAAGCTGGAACTTTAGCTGCTGTCTCTTTATTACATGTGCAAAGACCAAAATTAGCTGCAGCAATACCAAGTAAAGTTTGAATTCGACCATTCAAGGGTTTTCCAAGCATACAACTTTCAACATTATCTCTAACTATTCCACCTTTAATTATTTGTCTTGCAAGTGTAACACCCATGGAATGCGCGATGATATCAATTTTAGTTGCATTTGTATAAGATAAAACAGATTCAACAAATCGACGAATTCTTAAAAGTGTTGCGCATGAATGAGTTCGACTGAAGGATTTCATTAATTCTCGATCACCCCAAGTAATCGCATAAAGTTCCGCTGGAGTGTAACCCTTTTTAAGGAAATGTTTAATGGAAACTGAAAAGCCACTAGAAAATTCCGTTCCATCATCCAATGCTCCATCAGAATTTCCATGAATAAATATTACGGGTTCATTATCAATTTTTTGATCTTTAAATTGTCTGCCTCCATATGAAGCATTTACTCCAAGATGTAAAGCAGGGAAATTATAATCTGCATATCCCGCACTGAAAAAAATTAAATAGATTCAATAGAGTAACAAAAATTAAAGAATAAATTGCATTTTTTTGTTACTGTCAAAGTTAAAAATTGATAGTAAGTAAAAAAGCGAAAATAAATAGCAAAAAATATCTTACTATCAAAAGTAAAAAAAAAGCAAAGAGAGTAATCAAAAAAGTAACAATATTTTTCATAAAAGTTTTACTCTCATGATAATAGATAGTAATAAAAGGTTGGCAATAATTTTAACTTTTGAGTTACTATCATTTTTTAAACACTACAGTATTACTTTAATTTAACTAATATAAACTTTAAAAAATTCCTTACCTTTCAAGCCATAACCTAAAATCATCTGTAAATGGTCCATGAAGGTTGTTGTAGCTGCTGCTGCATAAAGAATTGCCAATAAATAAAGTAAAAAATAAACAAAAAAATTTAAAGCTCAAATTGATAAACATTTTTATTTCTTCAAATCAAAAATATTTTAAAGTTAAGAGAGAGAGAAAATAAAAATCCCAAAAAGTCCTTTGTAAAGCTTTTTAATGGTCTCATAATTTTCAACTTTTATACCTTCTCAAAAAAAATCTGTGCTGTGAACTTTTTGATGACCACCAACACACACATACACGCACCACAAAAAAAAAAATAGGCGGGGACTTTTTTTGTTTTGGTGTTTAAAAATAAAACAATAAAAAAAATTTTTTTGTGGACACGCCTTTTTTGAATTTTTTTTTGGTTTATTTTAAAATTGAGAGAGAGATAAGTAACAAACTACAAAGCTGAAGAAAAAAAAAGAGAGGAGGCGGCGAATAAGAAAAAGGAAGGTTTACGGTAACTAAAAGCGCGCCCAATTTCTTTGAATTGCATATTTGTGGGTTTTTTCTTCTTCGTCTCTTTTTTCTTATCATTTATTACTAAAAAAAAGGATAGGCAAAGAAAGTCGAAAAGATCAATTGAAAATTCTAAAAATAAAGAATATTGAGCAAAACATAGAAAATTAATATTTTTTGTGTTAGCGATCGCGAAGGTAAAAAACTAAGTTTGTGTTTTAGAGAATTTCAACCCAATTCAACGCGATCAAGAGAAGAAAAGTTCAATCGTGAGAAAATAATAATTTATTATCATCTTTCTTTGATTTTGTTTTCTCTAAAAATCAAATAAAAATTAAATTTTTTATTTGCACCGAATAATGATTAATACACAAACTAGGCACTTTTTTGATACAAGATAGAATTTTGAAGGTTTTGAGAGTAATCAAATTTCGTAAATAACCCGAAATTTTTAATTACTATTAATGATATTATTTTTGACAGGAAGATGCTTTTTTGTTTTTGTTAGAAAGCTTGTTACTAAATAATTTTGAAACGAATTAGATATAATTATTTATTTTAACGATTGATGATAGTAAGTAAGTTATGCCAAATATCGTTATTTTTCCATTACTCCCTTTATTTTTATGATAACACAAAACATGCACATTTTGACAAACGATTACAAATAAATATTTCATAATTAATTAACGCACCAAAAGCAAGAATTCTTTGTAATTTTTTATGTCTTTTAAAAATTGATGTTTATAATTAATCACAATTTTTGATTTTACGCACAAAAAAAGAAATTTTCTTTCATGTGAAAAAAAAAGAAGATAATAGGGTGGTGGTGGAATGAAACGAAATGATGATTATTGTTGGTTGAGTTATTAAGACAAAATTAAGCAGGTTAAAGAATAAATATTGATGATCACACAACCTACATGTATCATTGCGATGGAATGGTACGCTGCAAAGAAATGAAAAAAAATCAAAAAGAATTATTCATGCAAAAAAAAGAAAAAGAGCAGCAGTTCAACATCCGCTATTTTTTTTATATACCAAAATCAGTCAGTTAATGAAAAAAAGAAGATGAAAACACATTTAACTTATAATTTTTTTATTATCAAGAAAGGTTAAAGATTGTTGTTTTATAATGGAAAAAAGTTTTTGATTTTTTATAGTTCTTTCGTGGCTGCTTTTTTTCTTTGAAGTTAGATAGGTTGTTTTTTTTATTTACAAATAAATAAATATAGAAATTAAGCGAATTAATTGTGACGTTTTTTTTCTTGTTATTATGGGAGAAAGAAAAATATTTGCAAAAAACCAAATTAGGAGCAAACCATAAAAAAGTACAGAAGAAATCTGGAAGACAGTAACAATTATGAACCAATATTTTGAAGAAATTTGTTACTCTCTCGAACAACTTTTTTAAGCCATTTTTAAAAAATTTTCAATTTCCAAAGATAGTAACAATTTTTTGCAGTATTAGATCCTGTTACTTACTATCATCATCATGATCATGATTGTTCGTCATCATCAGAGCATCATTAGATGTCCATAAACAAAATGATTGACACCCAAAAAGTTATTTTTTTACGACCTTAAAAAAAATTATTTTATTTTCTGGTATCTTTCGAAATAATTTCAACAACAACTTCCGTATAATCTCTTTAAGATTTTTTTATATATGGGTCAATATGAATCATATATCCATTTGCTGAATTGCAGTCAGCAGCAGCTCGTTTTTTTTGTTGCTTGCAACGAAGAAAACAACAAAGTTTTGCCATTTTTGTGTCTTTGATGTGTTCGTTCGTGTTTTCGCGTTTTATAATGAAAATAAACAAAAAATTACTTTTTTTTATTTACCCTTTTCATAAATCAATTTTTTTTTGCAAAGAAAAAAATATTTCAAAGTATTACAGTAACTAACTAACCGGAATTGAAAATTTGCTTTTTGTGTATTTAGGACTTTGGATGTTTGTTATGTTTGCCTCCGCAATCTTTTTGTAAATTATTAATGCTTTGTTAAACTTTTATATTTATTTATTTATTTTTTAAAGCAATTTTATTTATATATAATAAGTCTCTAATGTTCAAAGAAGGTAATAATCGTATAATTGAATTTTTATTAACTGTCTATTGTACGCCAATGTGAAATTCTAAGAATGTCTCTTTGCTTCCAATACCACCGAAAAATTAGATGAATGAACCAATGTTTTTTTGTTGTCTCTTTTAAAGGCATTTTTTTATGAATAAAGAAATAATGAAAACACAATGTTGAATCATTGAAACAACCTACGCTTAAAGAAAGAATTAATAAATACAAAATGACTAATATTTTCTTTTAGGCTTTTTTTTTTGGAGTCCAGACTTAATAAGGCTTCAATTTATAATTGAGTATTTTTTATATTTACTGAGTAATAAGCTCTTTTAAACAATTTTATTTTTTAAAGTACATACATTTGAATTAAAATGACAAATGAAAGGAAAATTAAAGTGATTTTAAGATAGTAAGTAAACTTTTACAATAAAATGCATTTTCTAGTTACTGTTTTTTTTCCATCGAAAAAGACAATATTAAGAATTTGTATAATAATTTTTTTTGCAGAGTTACAAATAAATAAAAGCTAATTTATTATTTCTAATTAGCTTTTGATTAATAAACACCCCCGCCGCTTCACCTTCGCTCTTTTCTAATTAAAATGATTTGAGTCGTTTGATTAGAAATTATTTTTTAAATTATAGCTAAGTAAATACAATGAAATCATGTGGAAGAAAATAACTTAAATAAATTTTTGTATGCATGATAAATTTTAAAAAAGAGAGCAACAAACTTCTTTAAGCTCGAAGCCATATACATATTTTGCATAATCTTTTTACCCTTAAAATTTTTTGAGGGTTAATTTTTTTTTCTAAGAATGGAGTCTCCAAAATTAGAACATAAACCTATCAACCTTGTGGGGTCTTAAAACAACAAGGGCAACATACTTGTAGGAAAAGCTATTTTCAAATTTAGCTTATCCTAATCCCTCTAACTTTTTTTCTTCACTTTTATCAAAACACATTTTTTTAATTTTTTTTCTTAAATCATGGATAAGCAAAAACAAAAAATATATCATCATTTTCTTTTTTTATTTGTTCCATTATTATATATTTTTTCATTGATATACATAATCCCAATAACAAAATTTACTAATCTTATATTTTATATTTACTCTGCTATTTTTATTACTCCTTTCTAGTTGTAAAAAAGAAAAGAAAAACAAGAAAGCTAAGGATCGTCGCCCAATAAAATGAAAAGTTTATTATTCCTAAGAAAATAAAAATTTATTTTTGTTTTTTTATTAAAACCAAAAATGAATGACGCTATTTCCTTTCAATAATTTTTTGATAAATTTTTTAGATAGGAAAATTGAGAGAGTAAAGTAAGCAACAATTATGTAGCTTAACTTCGTTATAAGGCAAGGCATAAAGGATTAAGGATGTTGCACTGAAAGATGGACAAAAGATTATGGTAAAGTTTGTGTCCAACCGAAAATTCCAAATCTCAGAATTTTCCTTCATTTACAATCTTTTCCAAAAAATCTTTATTAATTTTTTAACCAAAGAGCCTTTTTCAATTTTTTACTTTACAAAAAAATATTAATTTTAAAAAAACTTTGACACGCTTTTCTTCTTTTAACCAACCATCTATCTATCTCTCCAAAAAATACACATAGGCAGGCAAAAACTTGTTTTTTACCCAGTAAAAGAAAAAATGATAAAAAAATTAAGACTATGAGAAAATAAAAAAAATCCCAAAGTTGTTTTAAAGTTAGTTAAGTTATAAAAAAAGTTTGTGCTCCGATGACACCCAATTTGTTGTTTGCTATCTTTCGCGCGATGGATGGATGTTTGATAAAACTTTGACCAAGTATCGATAAAAATAAAAAAAGTGATGATTTCTTTTTATTTACAAAAAAAGGTTGAAAATTTTGTGTTTTGGGATTATAAAATATAATAATAATGTAAACAATATTTTGGGTCTAAATTTGGACCAATTACTTCCAACATTTAAGATAGAAATCAAAAATTGGCAATATTTTTAATTTTTGATTACTATCTCTTAACAGTTTTTTTTGAATATTTTTGAAAAAATCAAAATGTGAGCAACGGTCTCACAATTTTGTTCTTTCGTATGATGACGACAAAGACGATGACGACTTTGTGTCTGTGTTTTTTTTTTATTTTTCAAAAAATAAAAATTACAAAAAAGTGTGTTAACGAACATTCGCTGATTTACTCTGATGATCGTCATCATAAATAAACTATTGCACTTTCAACCTTTACCTAACCTAAAAAAATAATATGATAGCCAAAAATAGTTAGTCGTCTTTCAGTCGACATCTTTTTTTGATATTTCGCTGTCGTTGTTGTAGTCCAAAAAAAAATATTGCTTTTTTTTGTGTTGGTTATAAAAATTAAGTTTAAAGGTTTTTTGATTATATTATTAACTTTTTTATTAGGTTCTTTCTTTCTCAGTTTCATAGATTCATTAAAAGATTGTAAAAACCACGTAGTTTAGAGATTCGTGTTTAAAGAACAAAAAAACAATTTTGTGTTTCCGGTGGACCACCACCACCGCCGGTGATGGATGTTATTGGAAATTTCCTGAATGCGCTCCAGCAAACAATCAAATTTAAGAATCACAAAAGATTTATTTTTAGGTAAAAACTTTGAAAATTTAACTATCAATTTTCTCGTAGGAAAGAAAAAAAAGTTAGGAAGGTGTCTGTACTTATTTTAATGGAATAAATTTGACATTCTATGTTCTTCTAAATTTTGCAAGAAAATTGTCCCATTTATTTTTTTAAGTGGAACAGGTGTCGTCTGTCTATCGTTATTACAAAAGTAGTCATAAGCTTTTAATCGCAGTAAGTATAAATTATGTCTCATTATTGCTACTGTAACTTTCTGTAAAATAAATACGTATGTAAAAAAAATTTTCACTTTAGATAGAGCAAAACACTTGTTTCCTAAAAATAAACTTTTTCACATTAAGAAAAATAAAACAGAACCCATAAATGTGACGTCGAAGAATAGAAAACACAAAAAGTTTATAAAAGTTTGAGTGTTTTCTTGTTTTTACCTTTTAAGGTTTTTTGATTACGTATCTTTATGTATCTTTAAAAAGTTGGTTGTCACCAGTCAAGTAAAAATAAAGTTGATTGTTCAAAACATAATTTTATGTTTTTTGTTCATTAAAGAAAGAAAAATGCTCAAAAAAGAACCATTTTTTTTCTTTAATTAGATTAAAGTTTTAATAGATCAATGAAGACGAAAAGAAAAATAAAGGAGAAAAAAAGGCGTTTACCGATTTTTTTTGGGTTTAATTTGGTAAATATCTTCCGTGTAGTTATGTGTTTATTTTTATCACATAAAACACAAAAAAAACATTATTCTTAGAATGGAAGGAATCAAAAAAAAGATGGAAGGAATGTTCGCAATTTTCTTTTATTTTTGGGAAATGCATTTATCATGAATTATGAATTTATGGTGTGACGTATCCATACATACATCAGAAAAAAATTAATTAATTTCCTCCAAAGTTTCACGGAGAAAAAAAAATACTGAGAGCATGAATTTTAGAAACAATGAATGAGAAAAATGAAAGACAGCAAATAAGAAAAAAAGTAAGTATCCCGTAATTCTTACGTAAATTTGAAGAAGAAAAAAAAGTTTATTTTCCATGGTATTAAAGTTGCAGGAAAAAAGCGACGTAACATTGTATTTTTTTATGGGAATCTGTGTTATATGGGAAACGACGACCAATACCGTATAATTTTTTTAATTCAAAAATGGTCATCTGACGAAAATAAGAGTATCTGCTGACGAAGAAAAAAAAGTTAGGGAAAATACCGACATCATATTAAACTTTTGCAATGCAAAGTTCAAAAATAATTTTATTTAATTGAATTTAGGTTATTAGGTTGCTAAAAAAATAAAATAAAGGGAAAATGTGCAACACAAAATTTTTTTATTCATCAAATTTTGAAAGTTTTTAAAAAAGAAAGGTCATGGTTTAAATTTGAAAAGTTTTGATCTGCTCAATTTTCATCATTTTTTCATCTTTGACCGATGAAGTCAAATTAAAAATAGCTGCTATTTCACATTTTATATGCACAAGATTAAAATATCTAAAATTATCCTTTTTCCAGCTTAACTTAAATAAATGGTACATCCTGCACCCATCATCTTCTGTGAGATAATGGTGTCATTTAATAAAAGCTGCAGAAAAAAGCAATAGCAAATTTTTTTTAATAATTTCCTTTCTCCTTTGCTTTTACAAAAATTTAATATCTTATATTTTAATTTTTTGCAGGGATTATATAATTATTTATGGCTTTTTGTTTATTTTTGAAATTAATTTTCTTCTTTTTAATAGTTTCAGAAGAAAAAAAAACAGAACTTCGTAGTTCATGTATGCATGTAAGATAACTACAGTAATAGCTAGTAGCTACTTTTAGACATTATTGTTTATTATTTTCTTTTAAGACAGAGAAATCCCTAAAAAGCAATTACAAGAACTGTGTTAGACTAAAAATTCTTTTTCTAAATAAAAAAATAAATAAAAAAAATTGTTTTTGTCTCAAAAAAAAAGGAAAAGAAAAAATATAATATATTGTAAATTAATTAAAATTTATATATAAGACTTAATTAAACAAAAATATTAAACAACTGGACTTTTAAATAAAAAATTAAAAATAAATTTTCTGTAATTGTAAATATTATTTTTTTCTTCCAAAAATTATTAGATTATTTGAAACTTTTGAAAGACGGGTTCCAAGAAAAATAATTAGGTTTAATTTTATAACTGAAAGAGAAACATTTTTTTGCGGAGGCCTTTTTTTACTACCATATTTTTGTTTTGCGGAGGCATACGTTGCAAAAAACATTTCCTTTTTTGAATAAATGGGAAGAAAATCACAAAACCACTAAAAAAACATATGAAATAAAAAACCTTATTATATTGTTTTATTGCGTCATTTTGCTTCCTCTCTCAAAAAATTTAATAAAAAAAAGCAAAAAAACGAATTAAAAATTACAATATAATTTGATAACGATCTTGTGGTGGTTTCACATTCCATTCATTCATCCCTCTTTTTTTTGAATGAATGAAATTTTAAATTTTAAAACAAAAAAAGCGAGCTGCACCCAAAAAAATTGTGGGCAACTACGACTCCGCAAAAAACAAACTAAAAACTTTAAAAAAATAAGCCATTGTTTTTTTTTCTTTATTTTTAAATTCTTTTTTGCAATTGCATCTTTTTTTTTTGATTTTAAAATAAATGTGGGTGGTATTACCAATTTCCATAGAAAAAAAAAAGACGCAAATGAGGGATCTTATTTTTTTGCAAGTAGTTTTTTTTAATTTTCAAAGGGGCGAAGTTATATTACTTTAAATCAAAAATTTGGGGAAAGTGACATATTGGCATAAAAAAGTTATAAACTTACTTTGCTTAAAGAATCTTACAGTAAAAACATTTTTTTTTAGTCTTTGACTTTTCATTCCGCTTTTTTTTATTTTTGGAACGAAACCCTTCATTTCTTTACAGTAATTAATGAATTCTAAAAAAATTAGGGAAAGCCTTGGCATTCATAGAAAAGAGGATTAAATAAAGATAGATATGTTTAATTTATTTATACATACCATAATTCTCAGTGTGATAATAACCGAAGAAAAGGTGTTTTTCTGTTTTTAAAAAAAAAATTAGGCAAAAACAAGATTAAAAGATTTTTGATAGGATTATAAACATTTAAAAATGGAATATGGCTTCTTCATATTGAGAAGACCCATCTTTCTTTCTCTTCTTTTTTTTGATTCGGTGCATCCATGAAATTTTTATTGCTTTTTATTTTTACTTTGAGCTTTTAAGATTTTTAAGATTTTAAAGGGTCATTCGGATTATGAAAAAGTTTTATTTAAAAAAAAACAAGCAAATAATTTTTTTTGTATGTGAAGCTTAAAACTAAAAAAGTGATGTTATTAGATGGCTTCCATTTTTTTAGAGAAAGCAAAGGTTATCTATCTCTCTTTTTTGTTTTTGTTTTGATGTATGTTGTAAAAAATAATACCACAAACACATTTAAAAAAATGTGGTGAAAAGTTGTTCCGGGGTTGTTTGATTTGAGTGTAGTAAAATTTTACTTCCGAAAAAAAGAGTTAGATAAAACTAAAATACAAATAAATTACAAAGGTGTTAAATATTTTTGAATGCATTTAAATTAAATTCTTTTATTTATGAATACTGAAAAACTACATTTTTCTTTAAAGAGTTAAACATCGGTCAATTATTAAGTTTTGTACTTGCTTGTTGCATGGTACTGTACACATAGTCCTTTATTATCCGTGCTAAACAACAATTGTGATTTTATTTAAAAGAAAATTTTTGTTCCCGAAATGTAGCATAATTAAATTATTTAATGTGTTCGTGATAAAAGAAAAAAAAACACAAAACTACTGTGTCCTTAAAAAAATGTTTTGGTCGTTCTTTGTTTTTCTAAAAAGCTATTAAAAAACTATTTTAGTCTCTTTTTTTTTTTTTGCGAGGTAAATTTAATGGTTGTAACAAAATGCTACGTCAAAAGCATAAAAAAAGTAAGCCAATTTTTGACCATCAAGAAAGATACATAACCAACCAAAAACATATTAGTCGTCAGAAGCTACAAATTTTGTTTTACATTTTTTTGCAGCCATTTTTTTTAATTTTCTTGTAGTCAAAAAATTACCAACCTTCCAAGAAATTCTATTAAATAAAAAAATTCTGCTCTCATTTTTAAAATGACGCAAAAAAAAAAGAAGGAAAACAATACAATTAAAATCGCAAAGTTCAACACCAAAACATTTATCAAATGAATTTCTTTGCAGCAGAGAAATATCATAAAAAATAATAAGGAAGACTAACTTCATTGATCAGAAATGAAAACATAAATATTTTGGAAATGCATAAATAATTGCGTTAAAAAAAAGATAGAATTCCTTTATTTTCCGGCACATTTTTGTAATTAAGTTTTTTTTTCAATTCGAGAATCTGAAAGGTCATAAACTGTCACGATAATAATCACTGAACTTTCTAACAATCAATGACGCAATTTTTTTTATGCTGATGTCATGGGGGAAAAAATATTGCGATCGGCGAACAAAGACGAGGCGGCGTGGCGTGTCTTGGATTTTTGGATTGTTATTGGTCATTACAAATTTTGATATTGGATTTTCGAAATAAAAATAATTTCACACTTTAAAATAAAAATTGCTTAAATAATTGCATTTTTAATTTCCGGCTAAATTATAAACGGTAACTTTGCCAAAATCAAAAGTTTTTGTCGTCGTCGTCGATCTATCAAAGTTGACGAATAACAACAATCTTGTTTGTGTTTTAATTTTTTTTAGAAGATAGATCAATTTGTAATAATTATTTTAAAAAATGATTATTATTACGTATATTTTTTCGTAGTCATCCATCGTAGGCAACAACGTAGCCATCGTCGCTTTTCAATGATCTAGTTTATTTGTTCCGCATGCATCAATCTTTCAATCACATATTTCTTCGTTTAGTTTAAAACACAAAACACCGATGTGTCTCACTTCTTATTGTTTTTTCTCATAGAAAAAAAATTACTCATTGTTAATATGTTTTTTTTTCAAAGCTTTTTTGTGTCTTAATCATATACGTAAAAATAATTAACTAAATCTTATAAGTAAATTTTAAGCTAAATTGTCATCAAAAAAGGAGGCTAATAATTATGAGCAAGAAAAAGAAATTATATTTGAGACAATAAAAAACAAACATAAAACATAATAGCTTTTTTTGCAGCAAATAAAAAAGGACAAAGTTTTTAAATTTTCAGTTTTTTTTTTGCAAGAAAATTAAATATTTATTTAAACGTTCGTAAACAAAATTATT
The DNA here is from genome assembly GCA_028622995.1 of Panagrolaimus kolymaensis. Classification (NCBI taxonomy): domain Eukaryota; kingdom Metazoa; phylum Nematoda; class Chromadorea; order Rhabditida; family Panagrolaimidae; genus Panagrolaimus; species Panagrolaimus kolymaensis. The sequence goes on from JAJQJQ010000069.1 coordinate 334,511, forward strand.
TTATTACATATTTTTTAAAAATAAAATGGTTATTGTTAAATGCCTTAAACTGAGGACACAGAAAATAAAATGTATGATCAAAGTTGCAAATGTTTTTTTTTGCAAAATATAAATTTTGCTCTTCAAAAACAATAAAACTAATAACAAAGGTCTTTTATGAGTTTTTTCATACAGTATACATCTTTTCTTTTTTTTATTATGAGCACAATTTGCTTCAGTTAAAATTTTTAGTGTTTTTTAGCACTTCAATAAATTATGAACGCTTGAATTGCAAATTGCAAACAAAAAAGTGCAAAACACTTTATTTTTTTAACTGGTCTCCAAATTATGGGAATGTGGAAGTAAAAAAAGAAAAATTACGGTGCATCATAGTTCATTCTTGTGTTGTTCAGTTGTACTACTTACTATTTATCAAACACAACATACCACATTCTTGCTTGACCTTTTCTAACAAACAAAATAAGTAGTTTTTTTCTTTCTTATGTTTTGCACTTTTTTGGTTCTTTTTTCCCAAAAAAAAAACTCTTCCAAAAAGGAGAACCAAAATCTAATTCAAGCATGCTTTGGAAAAAATAAAAAATGTTGCATCAAAGTATTTTTTTCTGCAAAAAAATGAATGCAAAGAAGACTAAAACGAAAACGATGCATTTGACGTTGTCGACGTAGAAATTATAAAATTATATTAAAAAAAGTGTGTGTTTTTATGATCGCTTAAATGACTCCTACGAAAGCAATTTCCTCGAGCTCGAGGACTACGACGAAACAAAAAAAAATTTTTGGGGAATGGCGGAGACATTTTTTTTGTGACGTAGTCAGTATTGTTTCCTTTTTTGCTTGCTTTTTTTGCAGCAAATTTAGAGTGAAACATTTTTTTGTTTGGAATATGTCTTTTTTTAGAAACTAAATGTTTCTCTTTTTAGGATCATTTCTAAGAATAAAAAAAAAGAAAGAAAGCTGGTGAGAAAGTTGGTGAAAAAGAAATGAAAACCTTGCGTCATAAGAGCGTTAAAAAGCGATCATAAATAAGGGAAAATTAAATTTTGAGCGAAGAAACAAAACAAAAAAAAGTGTGTTAAGGTCAACAGAATAAAAACATAAATGAACTTTAGAAGAAAAAATGAAATAAAACTTTTGAAGTTTTATGTGAAAAAATAAATCTCAGGGAAAGAAAGAATTTAAAAATAGAAGAAAAATGCAAATAATTTTTAGTATCAAACGCAAAATTTTTGGCACTAACTAAAAATAACTAATATTAAAGAGAAAAAAAAATACTATTTTGACAATAATCAAAAACAAGAAAAACCAGATTACTCGCTCCAAAACTAAAATGAATGAGAGTAATAAAAAAAGATAAATAATTCATAAAAATTTGTTACTGTCTTTTTATTGTCGATACAAAAAGTGAGAGATTCTTTTCAATTTTTTTAAAAACTTTCAAATGAAGCCCAATAATAATAAACATAAATTGCAGCCTAATTGTATATAGCAAAACAATAAAATTCAAACAAACAAAAAACTCTAACTTTTTTATTACTTTTTTTTGACTTATTTTTCTTTTGTATTCCACCCTTCTTTCAACAAATTTCAAAATTATTATACTTTATTGAAGCTACAACAAAACAAAAAAAAACAAATACCAGTAATCAAAAAGATAAATTTTAAAAATAATTTGAAACTTTATACCAAATTGTTATGAAACCCCGTAAAGGACGAATAAAAAATATTTGTGCAACTGTACGTGGTCTAGCAACAATGGCGGCACCAATAATAAAAGCCACCAAGAAAAAATAAAAGAATTTTCGAATTTTTGGTCCAATTATTTCTGAATCAAATGTTGAAAGGGAATAATCATCGGGTGGTAAACCTGCAGCATTTTCATCCAAAATGGCATCGAAATTTGATAACTAAAAAATTATGAATAAAAAATTTAAAAAATTTTTTTTTTCGGAAAAAAAAGTTATGGTAAAAATGATAGTAATCAAAAAATTATTAAAGTTCCAGAAAAATTATTACTTTCACTTTCATGTTCAGAAAAAAAATTTGTTTTAGAATTGCTATTTTTATCTTTTCTTTTTTTACTCCTTCCATAATAACCTTTTCTTCCAAAAATAAAGAAGATATAATCTTTCAAAGGTCTTTATTTTTTTAATCTCTTTTTTCTTACCATTCTTGGTCCAAGAAGCCTTTCAATTTCAATGACATCAAGCGAATTTTGATTTAATTTTAAATCTCTAAAAAATAATAAAATTATTTTACATATAAGATTATTTATTTAAATTTATCACTTTTCATGTTTATGGTTTTAATGTTTTTTTTAATTCGAAGAAGTTTAAATATAAAAAATGGTTTTTTGTCTTGCACCGAAAAGTTCGTGTTTAACAACGAAAAAATATATAATTAAAATAAAATTATTGTTTATGTTATGAAACAAAAAAATATTGTGATCGTAAATTTAATTTTTAAAACCTCGTAAAAAAATAATTTTATGAGGTTGTTTTTTTTTGTTTGCTTGCGTCAAATTTTCGTTAAAATTTAATTTGAAAAAACGTTTTTTTCAAAACAAATTAAATACTAAATTATAAAACTTACAATTCAAATGTAACATTTTTAAGTGGTTGTATTTTTGATAAATTGCTGCTGCTCCATCGACGACATAAAGGTAAAGTACGAAATATGGGTTCATCGGATGAAGATAAATTAAAGGATGAAATAACATTAGAATATTTTGCAAAGTTTGATGCTATTATTCTTTGAGGTAATAAAAATATATTTTGTTCTTTTGCAATTATTGAAGAAGAAGAAAGTTCAGGGAGAGTTGACTAAAAATAGAAAAAATACAGTAATAAAAATTTTAAACAGCTCTTAGAAAAGTAAAAAAAATTATTAAAAGGATGAAATAATTAAAATTGCACTTAAATTTTTTTTAAAGCGTTTTAGCTACGTATGTTATTTATTAAAGATATAACTGTATACCGAAAAACTATCATAGGGAAAGCAATTACGTAGCAGCCATAAAACAAAAACGATGTAAGCAGCATAAAAATCTTGTATTGTAGTATCCGGCTCAAACATCTCCATAAGTATTATTATTTTTGACAGACACTTTCCAAAAAAGTATCAAATTTAAAAATTTCGTCGATGCTACATAAATTTTTGCAAAACATGCAATTTAAAAAATTTTACTTACTTGAACTAAATTTTTCTCAAGTTCTGAGGGTAAATTTCCATCATTTTTCATTGCTGCATTCAAAATATCATCAACAAATCCAAAACATGATCCATCTTCAAGGCAATTAGAATCACCAAAAATTGATACCATTCCATCACCACCATTGCCGCCGGTGTTTTCATATTTAGATATTCCGAAAACTGGTAAATCTCTTTTTATTTTTGTACCATAAATAAATTCTGATCCCTGCAAAATTTCATTTGTTTTTAATAAATTCTGATATTACGGTAGCTGCCACAAAAAAGTGATATCATTTTTTTCCTTTGAAATCTTTCTTTCATTGTTTCCGTTTTCTTTGCACCAAATTTTTTTTCCAATAGTTTCTTTCATTTTTTGCATAAATAAAACAAGCAAAAAAGAAAGAAGTTTTTTGTACTTTGTTTTGTTTTTTCTTTAAATTTTTCTTTAAAAGATTTATGAATATCTCCTTCAAAAATTCAAAGAATGAATGCCCATTTTAGAAAGTAAAAAATAAATAAGCGACAAAACACACGAGAAACAACAAAATTACTGTTAAATTTTTAACATCTTTTAAAGAGTTTTTTTTTTGTTTTCAGATAATAATAGAAGAGAAAGTTTGCAGGTTTAAGCAATGGATGGATGGGACTTAAAAAATGGTACTATAAAGCACAAAAGCCAAAAAAAAAGAATGTAAAATGTTTCGTGAAAGTGATGATGACACTTAAGAAAAGAAGAAAAGAACAAAGAATAAATTTTTTTTAAACCTTTTTTGCAAAGATTTTTTTTGTGTTTGTCGATTTTGTGCAAAAATTATTTTTGGTAGGGAAAAAAGTTTAAAAAAATTAACAAAGTATCCATCTTCAATTTTAAAGGGTCTTAAAAAAGTTTTATAGCGACAAAAAAGCTACCTTTGCAGGATGATTTTTTTTTGTAAATTTTACTGTAACCTTTTAAAAAATTATATAATTTTTTTTAAAGAACACAAGCATAATAAAATTATTTATAAAATTATAAATAAATAAGTTATAAAAGCATAATTGTTTCCGTCGTCAAGTAAAAAAAATTTTTAAAGGCCAGCCACGTGTGTCGCTCGTCGAACGAATAAATAATAAAAGCATATTAAAAAAAAAGAATGATTTTTTCTTTTCCAAGAAACTAACGTCAATTTGTTTTGTTTTTTTTACGTGTGAGTGAGATAAACTTATACCGTATAAACAACAGCAGCAGCATAATTATGATATCTTGTCGCATGATGTGTGAAAACAAAAAAAATGCGAAAAAAGTAAACAAAATTATTTACCAAACAAAAAAGTCGTAAAAGAGAAGAAAAAAAAATTTAAAATATTTTTTTGCAGAAAAATGAATTTGCAAAAATTCTAAGATAATTTTGTTGTAAGCTAAAATAAAGTACAGTAGTCGCAAGAGAATGGAAAAATAACCAAAAATAAAAGTACGAAAAAGAATAAATTTAAATTAATTTTTTAAGGGCAGAGATTGAGTGTATATTTTTAAATACGTACAAAACAAAAGTAACAAACAAACTTGAAAGATTGATAACACTGAAAATACATGCATGCAGTTGCTAAAAAAAACTACATGAAAATGTATTGTGTTTTCCACGTAGCTCATTTTTTTGTTGCAGTCATGTGCTACTTGACCACCTGGCACATGTATGTAAAATACATGAATTTATAGGTTTGTAGCATTAACAACAACAATACCAATGGCTTAATTATTCTTTTTTTTTAAAGTTATTAGTGCAAAAAATATTAAATTATGGATGGTGTGTGTGGTGGTCACTACAACAACAGCAAAAAAAAGTTGTTGGTAGTTTAAAATATGTAAACAACTAATAGTTACTCAAAGTACAAATTTAAATAGTAAAAAAGTAAAGTAAAAACTATCTATGAGGCAGGCTTGAATGAATTTTGATATTTTAGTTGGAAAAAATGGTTTACCCCAAAAATAATAATTTCTACAAAAAACTTACAATATCATTCAAATTCGCAAAACCAAGTTTAGCATTTTTTGGTGCTCGAATTATTGTGGAACCAGATAAAAAATTTATTTGATTTCCATCACTTCCACCAAAGCCATCAATTTTTCCATTTAAAATTATATCACCCATCGCAAAACCAAAAACTTTTAATAATGAATTTAATGCGGGAATATTGGAGCCTCCCGTTTCAGGATACCATAATTTCCCTGTGTTATCATCAAGAAACTGAACCTTTTGAATTAAAGTGGAATTAAACCAATCCGCAAAAATCATTAAATTTAATCCACCATCGAAAACTGCGTTTTTGAGGATTTCAATTTCTTGAGGAAAGAATTCTTCTTCAGAGTCCACAATAAAAAGAATGGAATATTTGGAACTTATATTTTTGAGACAAGTTAAAGGTTGTCCAATAATTTCAATATAAAATCCTTGATTTCGCAAATGATCATAAAAATCTTTGAAATTTGTATGTGGATGATCCGCGTGCCAATCAAGGGGAGAATTTTTTTGTTCTAAATTATCTCTTGGGATATATCCCGGTGGATAACGCATATTTCGAAATTGATCCCATAAAATTCTTTTAGATTTAGGCGGAGTTGGAATTATCTTTATTCGAAATTTAAATATTGCTTCAGAAATTTGTCGATTCGTTTCAATTTTTAGCTTTATTTGACCGGAAGCAATTCCATCAAAATTGGATGCTTCGGATTTAATGGTAATAAAAATTGCGAGATAACCACTCCAAGGCCAAATTATATTTGAATATCCAATATTTACATTCAAAAATGAACCATTTTCATCGACAAATGGCTCAAAAATTGGAGGTTCAATGACTCGACCACCAATTCCAAAACCATTAAGAGTTGTAATCTAAAAATATTTGGAGAAAGTGAAAAAAATATAGAATAAATGCATCTATAAAATTTTTTTCGAAGTAAATTAAACAAAATTTTTCGATGTTGATGGAAGCCACAGTTTTGATGATTTTTTTAGCTGGAAAATGAAAAAGTTAACGACAACAAACTTACATTAAAAATAATCGGTAATGCATCAGCATAAAGTGGTTGAGAACAATATGGCCACATATATGGGCATTCAAGGTAATCAATATAGGATGGAAAGAAACTAAAAAATATTTTAAAACTCTCTCATTTTTTTGACAACAGCGTTCTCTGATTTAAAAAACCATGGTTTTAAGCTTGATAAATGCTTTATGAAAATTAAAAAACTCGCTCACCTAATTTTGGGTTTATAATTTTGTAAATAATAAAACGAAGCGGGTAAATCCAATCTTCCTGCACCTTGTTCAAACATGGACGCTCCATTATTATCTAACTTATTTGCTCCATCAATTAAAATTTGTTTTATCATTGCAATATTTCGCCTTTTATTTTCGGGAATTGAACTCAAAAGTAGCGCAACAGCTCCAGTTACAATTGGAGCAGCCACAGAAGTTCCAGAAAGAATTCGACAATTTCCATATAAAGCTGGACCATATATTTGTGAACCATATGTAACTATATCGGGTTTTACTCGGCCATATCCATTTGGTAATTCCCATGTTGTCATTCCACGGGATGAAAATTTTGCTATTTTATCTTGCAAATTTATTCCTCCAACTCCTATCACATCGCCCTGATCTGCTGGGTTATTTAGGGTGCTAAAATGAAAACATTTTCTTTAAACTAAGCTTTTGCTAATATAACTAACCCAAAGGTAGGTCCATCATTACCAATAGCTGAAATTAAAATAATTCCATTTTCAGTTATTTCTTGAACTTTTGCGGTAAATGCTTCATCAGTAAAATCTGGGCCACCTATAGATAAATTTATTATATGAACTTTGCTTTGTAAAGCCATATTAAAAGCATCCAAAAACCATGCAGTTGTGGACATTTGTTGATGAGTAAATACTTTATAAATGTGCAAATTTGCTTTGGGAGCTATTCCTGAACATCTACGACGGGATGATGCAATCAAGCCAGCTACAAAGGTTCCATGACCGATGGCTGAAAAAAACGGGGATGTAAAATATTGATTCATGGAGTGTTTTAAAAATTTGCAAACTAAAATATTTCCACGAGTTTGAAACCAAAAAAAAATAACTTACAATCAGCTGAATTTCCTTCATTAGTAAAATCATGCAAACTTTTAATATTTCTAAAGAAAGTCCTCCTTCGAGTGATTCCTGTATCGAATACAGCAACGTTTATGCCTTCACCCTTGAAACCTTTCATCCATAATCGATCAGCTCGCAATAAATCAGCTATTTGTGGAATATCCAAATAATGTTTAGAAACTTTTTGTGGAAGTGAAACTTTTTTTAAAGCCTCAGCAGCAGCATGAAGATTACGAAAATGAATTTTATCTTCAGAAATTTTTGTTATTTCTTTAATATTTAAAATTTTTTGAGTAAAATTTGAGAAATAAATGTCTTCAATTTTAATTAAATCAAAATCAGAAAATTTCGTAGGTCGTTGATCGATTTCATAAATAAACCCGTCATTGTTGTTGTTTTTTATTGATGGTAATAAATTTTGTTGTCGAAATTTAGTTGAATAATACCCGTCATAAGAAATTAATATAGCTAAAAAATGGAACTTTAAAAAGCAGTTGAGTGATTTGGATGGTGACAACAAACCTTTGGTACCGGCAGTGGCTGCATGAAAATTTGAGATCAAAAAGATAATTAACAAAAACCAGATCATTTTTAAACAAAATTCTAAGAAACAATAATAAAAAAATATATCAAATTTTTAAATTCACTCGAGTTTTTTCTTTTTCATTCTAAAAAATTGGAAATGTTATTATTTCAGAAACCATTGAGACAAAAAATAGCTATTTGGACGGATAGTTTTAAGGATGGATACTAAATACAAATACTTGGTGGCTCTGTCAAGTTTTAAATTTTGCTGCTAACAATTACATATAAAATTATTTTGGGTAATTTTATTTATGCTAATCACAAAGTTTGGAGAAATTTAAGAAACTTATTATGTTTTGTTTCGAAAAGAAAAAGAGAATACTTCATTTTTCAAATTCTGGATTGCTGTTATTTTTTTTTAAGTTCTAAAGTTTTATTACTTTTTTTGTATTTGAACCTTTTTTAAATCGCTTAATTTTTAAAGGTTTAACTTGTAATTCTTTGGCCCCTCGATTATTGAAAAATGATTGTTCCCCGTAAGGATTTAGAAAATTTTATAACTTTTGATTTTTCATAAAAGTCTTTCTTTAAATTTTGTTTATCTTTGTTTTATTTAACCTTTAGTCCGTTTTTCTTATTTTCTTATTTTTATTTTTTCTCACGAATGACTAATTTTGGATTGTAAGATTTTTTCTTTTATCTAAAAAAGAGCGCTTTTGCCGGATCTTCAAAGGTCGACTGACACCTTGCGCTTTTCTAGAAACCTTTAGAAGCGGGCTCATCTTTGAGCAATCTATACGGAAAAAGGACTCGGCATTAAAGATCTTGGTCAATTTTGGCTTTCACTTTTATTTTTGGTTTCATTTGTAATTGGTTTAGAATTTTGAAGTAAAATAAATAAATTAATAAAATTAACTTTGTCTCAATTTTCTCCCACCTCTAAAGAGCTTAGAACGTTCGAGCCGAGGAGGGCTCAGTAAGAAGCATCAAAAATCAATTTTTGAGTGCATCTCTTTTTTTTTGTTCGTTCATCCTGCACTTAATCAAAATAAAACACATAAAAAAAATAAAGGCGTAAGAAAACACACAAACATCTTTGGTCTTTCTCGCTTTCTTTTGCGTCCAATAAACACAACTAACTAAACAACAACAACCAAAACTAAGGAAAAAAGGAAAAAAAGATAAATATTTTTTACACAGTTGATCAACCGATCATTTTTTCTTTCTTCTTTGCACCAAGAAACAAGAAATTTGATTGCACAAAAAATTTTTAAGAATCTTTATACCATCTAATAACTTTTTTTAAATAACCCCAAAAAAATTATTATAAATTTACCACAAAATAAAAATGCTGGTAGAAATTTAAAAAAATATATGCTGCATAAAAAAAATTAACAACAATTATTTAACAGAAAAAAAACTACCCATAATAATAAATTTAACAAGAACCGAAATTGATTTTTCCTATGAAAGTAGTTAACGAGAGTCATACATATCAAAAAGGAATCCAATAATAAAAAAAAGTTAATAGCAAACAATCAAAAAAATTCTGCGAGAAAAACAAACAAGTTGCAAATAAAAAAATGGGTTATTTCTTTACAATAAATAAAAAAGTGAATAAATTTTAATAATTTTTTTATTCTTTAAAATCATCAGCATTTTTGTCTTCAAAAAATATATTTAAAAAAAGGTTTAGTAAAAAGATAACAGACGAGAAACAAGAAGAAGACTAGGAAGAGTTGCCCAAACAAAAACAAAAAATAATTAGAAATGTCCTCAAAAAAATTTAATATAAAAAGGTAGCTACTATAAAATAACCAATCAATTAATCGATACCGGTAGCAAGAAAGAAAAAAACTTTTATTGATGAATGGAAAATAACTATTTATTAATTTTCTAATGGTGCAGATGTCGTCGATAAGGATGAATTTTCTTTAATAATATTATCCATAGCTGCATGAATTACATCGGGGCATGAAACAAAGCAAGTACGCTTTCCATCTGGAAGGATTTCTCTAACTTTTTGACATAATTCTTCTTTCATTGTAACAAATAATGCCATAGAACCCTGAAAAACTCATATATGCAAGGATCCAAAAAGTTATAAGTATGTTGCTTGCTTACTTCAGAATTTTGATTTACAGCAAATTGAACCATAGGTAAATCACTAAGGGTATCACCACAAATTAAAACTTTTCCTGGTCCTTCAAGAGTATCACCAACTTTTTCTATAACCATTTCAACTCCATCCGCTTTATTCCATACTGTTCCATCATTGTGGACAACCACTTCAACTTCAAGTTCAGTTGATGGATCAAAATGGAGAACCTTAAAATACGAATATATATATTTAAGGAATTTAAAGTTTTAGGAGCTTAGAGACTACTAACTTGTTCATCTGGATCCACTCGATGCATGCGTTCTCTTATTGCATCTTGATATTGTTCGGTTAATTCAGTAGGAATATGACCGAAAACAGTTTGAACTCCAAGAGTTAATCTATCAACTTTTGATTGAACTCCACTTCCAACTAAACCAAATTGGCTATATTCTGATGATGCAAGAAGTTCATCCATCTAGAAAAAATATATTTATAGAATTAATAACTCCGCTTTTAACTTTTTTTTGAAACTCGAAAAAAGCAAACAATAAACTCCGTTAATGTCAATGACTGAAAATATGCCACAATTCTTACCTCTTCTTTAAATCTCCGTAAAGCCGCATCACCTTCCATAGAAATATCATCATTATGAACTAAACGTTTGCCTCTCATCCACCATTCTCTTCCCCATGAACCACTAAATAAAATGGGTCCATCAATGGGTAAAGAAGTTAAATCAAGAATGCCTGGGCCACGTAAAGGTCCAGCAGTTAAAACTGCAGTTAACCGGGTAAACATTTTAGCAAAATTTGCCATTCCTATCGCGCTATAAGTAGGTTGAAGATTTGTTGCATATTGAGAACAATAATCTTTCATCGTTCCATCCCAATCAGTAATTAATATAGGCTTTTTTCCAGTTTCATCAAACGATTGAACAAAAAATCGAAGAAATCGTGTGCATGTTTCAGTTTCATCAATAAATTTTTGTTTTGATATTGGATGAAATTGTGAAAGAATTTCTCCAACATTCACATATTTTCTTGCTTCATTTATGGTTAATAAATTATGATCATTTTTAATTTTAATTAATTGTTCTAAATATGCTATATCTTTCTGAAAAAAAAAGTTGGAGGTTTAGTAAAATAAATAAATAAGTTTCAATAGAAAATCATTTTATGGAGCTTTTTAAGGCTCATAAAAAGCATTAATAAGTTGGCAGACATACCTCTAAACCTAATATTTCATCTTTAACATTAACAGAAAATTTATTACTAGGTGATACAATCATTTCACGTTGATATGATTTAGTGCATTCATCGGTGAGTTGATTATAAACATCTTTTAAGTTTTCAATTAAATTTTCATCTAATTCTTTTTCATGTATTATTGATGTAACTATCTTTCGTCGAGCTTCTTGCATCTAAAAATTTATGGAATAAAAATTGGGATTAAAAAAAGCGATGTCAATGATTTGATGGATTTTGACTTTGCTACATAAAAGGCTAAGTTTTAGTAACGATCACTAACTAACTCGTCTGCTTTTTAGGGAGCAAACTATGCTAAAGAAAATTATGAGTATTAGTTTTAGGTGATCCAAAAAAAGTTTGTTGCCGAAAAATTTTAAAAGCAGTCGATCAAAGTCAAGATCCAACAACAACAACATCCGGATTATATTAAATCAAAAACAAATACCTGATACATAAAAGTTTTAAATTCATCAACGGATTCCGGCATTCGGGATGCACGATTAACATCAACTGAGATTGAAGATGTATTAGATATATCTGAAATCCAAATAAAGACATTATTAAACTATAAATCAAAATTTTTATATGGAAATAAAAGTGGAGGAGAAGAGAAAGAAGCAACAACAAAAAAAGTTCATTGATTGATATTATTAAAATTGTTAAAATCGAACGAAAAAAACCTTTGTGAACGGACATATTTGGAATATATATAAAAAAAAAGTTAGTTAGTCTCTAAATTATTATTATTATTATTGTTTGGGGGAAAGAAAGAAAAGATAGAGGGCGCTAATAATAATAAAAATTCAATATTCACCAGAATCATTTATTTCTCCACCACCAACAACGCCACCATTACCATTTTCTTCATTTTGACAAACTCCATTTAATGTTGTCGGTGTTGTTGACATAATGGTCATTATTATTGGTGCTCACAAAAAAAGGTTGATAGATAGAGAGAATCACCGAGAATGAATGAATAAAATGAAAATAAAAAGAATCAAAAGTTAAAAAATATAAGAGTTTTTCTTTTTTGTGATATAGTTTTTTGTTGTTTTGTTTCTTCTTTTTCAATCAAAAAAATCAAAAAATAAGAAGAAAGCAAAAGAAGAAAAGAGGTATTTGATCTTTTCTTTATTTCACTTTTTCGTCGTTTTCGTCGGTCGTTATAATATTTTTCTCGATTTTTTTCTTCTTTCTTTCTGCTTCCGCAACAAGTTTAATGGTCATCAATCGATCAAAGTTCTTTCTGCTCTGCTCACTTTTTCTCTTTTTTTGCTGTTGTGTTATAATATTTTCTCTCTCTCCTCCTCTTTTATTTTTCTTCCTAAAAACAAACCAGGTCCAAAATATGATAATGCACGTGTAAAGCACGATATATGAATAATAGTTGGGGTAGTTGTTGTTGAAGTTGTTGGAATAAAACAACTAAAGCGAACTCGTCTCGTAATAAACCGCCACATATTTATTTATTTTTCGCAAACGATATTCTACAAAAACAAAAAGCCTTTTTTATATTATCTTTTATAGCGGCAGTGCTAAAAATCAATAAAGTTTAACCTTTTTGGTGGAAGAAAATATATAAAAACAAAAAAAGAAGTGTAAGGAAAAGGAAATTTATCGAATGATGGAAAGAGAGATTGAATTGAAAAAACATTTGGGCGCAATAACAACCAACAACAACAACATCAAAAAAAGGCAAGCGATGTCGATGATTGCAATTTGCAATTGAAAAGGCGAACTCGAACTTTCAATAAAAAAAAGGAAAGCAAAAGTTTTTTGTTTTTGTTTTCGAAAATGGTTTGGGTTTTGAAGCGAATGAACATATTCTTGCACGCTCAACGCACGTCCAAAAAACAAATGTTTGCAGCCAGCTGCATTCAGTTGATTTTTTTTTATCGTCGCTATCCTTCATTTTCATTTCCATCACCTTTCCTTTTCTTTTTTATTCTTCCTTTCCCTTCCATAAAAAAACAACAAATGTTGTTTCATTCTTCTTTTTTTTTGCGCGTGACATCCTTAACTTAGGAAAAAGCAATATTATTCCCCCTTTTAGAGGGCGACGACGAAGACGACTTGCTGAATTATTAAAAGAAAGATGTCAACGGAAGAAAGAACTTTGTATATCACTGGTCTCAGAGAAGACGTTGATAAAGAACTTCTCGAAGAGCTGTTTGATCAAGTAAGTTTTTTTCTTTTATATATTTTTCGTTGTTGTTTGTTGTGTGTGAAAGATTGCTGGCTGCACGTCCTTCTTTTTTTTCTTCTTCTGACCAATGAGCATGGTTTATGAGATGGATAAGATGTTTTCGTTTCAGTGCATTAGGTCTTCTTTTTATTACTGATTAAAAACACAAAAAACGTTTTAAAGCATAATTTTTTGCAAGTAAAAAAATGTAAGCAAAACATGTGACTATTTGCGCATTTTAATGTTAGCATTAAAGTTGTCTTTATGCTTGTTAAAGCTTTCATTAGTATGGGGAAGATAATTAATACAAACATTATCTTAAAGTTATTCAAATTTCACTAGCTTTCATCGACTATAAACATTTTATCTGCTCAGCTTATCACCTAGCAATCTTTCTCATACTCATTTTGTCAAAATAATTTCCACTTTTAATGAAATATTTTTAGGTTGGTCCTGTTGAATCTGTATCCGTCATTCCTGGGCATAGTCGTTATGCATTTGTTCAATTTTTTGATGAAGAATCTGTTCCTTTTGCTATCAGGATGATGGATGGCTTAGTCCTTTATGGTTCTCCAATTACTGTACGACCAAGAGCCAATACTGCACAGGTATATTTTATTAGCTGTCTTTTATCTAAAACTAACATTCTCTACTTTTAGGATCAAAGATACAAACAACAAATGGAAGTTCAACGACGTCACAGCTATGCTTCAAATAGAAACCAGAATGATTATTTTCCTGAATATCAACCCCATGAACAAAGACGATCTTGGGGTCCAAGTAGTCAACATGGTCAACACATTCCTGCACGTTTTAATCAAGCACCTTCACATCGTCCAATGCACTCTGCTTTACCTCAACATGATCCAGTTGCAAATTCACAAACTTCGCGAAATTCACGAAACTCTTCTCGTACTGTAGGAGGTTATTATCAGCAACCAAGCCGCAACAATTCAGATGGTCGTCGCTCAAATAGTTATGGGAGGAATGGAAATTTCAACGATTCTACGTGGCGCTAATTCCTTGCTTTCTTGTCTTTGTTTTTCGTGAATATCTTTTGTTGTTATTCGTGTTTTATGCTAATTATTTCTTTTGTTGAATTTGAGGATGTTTTGACTATAAATAAACAATTTCAGTTTTCTCTTTCGGGCTATTATTCGCTATGGAGACTGAACTCGCAAAGCTTACGATTGCTGATCGAAAGTCGACCAAACCTGCAAATCAATTCCTCTCGTCAAGCAAAGGTCTCGCTGGTTCTTATGCTATAGCTGTCAAACCTGGTATGAAAGTCTACAGATATGATGTTGAAATCATCAAACAACACCCAACCGATTCTTCAAAACACAAGCTTTTAACCAAGAAAGCAGGAGACGAGTAAGTTTATTTGTACTTTGTAATGAACACATTTATGGTTTTATATTTTAGTGGGGAAACCTCTCTTCGTCGATTCTTTTGTATGGAAGCGGTCTCATCATTTGTTACAGCCACAAACAACCTTGGTATTGGACAAGCTGCTGATTCGTATGTTTATGATGGCACAAGTCAATTGTACTTGGTTGCACCCATGAAACTTGATGCTGGCAAGGTAAGTTTTTCGATTAATTTTTTTGTTTTTATAGTCATTGTTTTTAGAAGCGTAAAGAATTCGCAAAAGAAGAACTCTCACCATTCTGTCAAAAGCAACTTACTGGTGCTACGATTGTCGTCGTTGAAATTAACCAATCTCAACAGCATGTAATCGACATTTCTGACGTCAAAAGCTTGTTGGCTTCTCGTGAAAATACTGGTGATCGCTCCGTTGCACAATTCCTTGACTTGCTTACAAGTCAATCTGCAATTTCTTCAAAAGAATATGTTTCATTGGGACTTGGCAAGCTTTATCAAAGA
Organism: Panagrolaimus kolymaensis; assembly: GCA_028622995.1. Lineage (NCBI taxonomy): Eukaryota > Metazoa > Nematoda > Chromadorea > Rhabditida > Panagrolaimidae > Panagrolaimus > Panagrolaimus kolymaensis. The sequence continues at coordinate 349,763 of JAJQJQ010000069.1, forward strand.
GTTGGTCAATTGATGGACAACAACCCTATGATTGAACTTCGTTGTGGTCTCAGCAAAGGTATCCAACCTATTGAAAAAGACGGAAAGCCTGCACTTGCTCTTATTGTTGATGGTAAGATGCTCTTTTAAAGTTATCCATTGATTTCTTTTTTTTAGCTAAGAAGACTGCATTCTACACTTCGGGATGTCTTACTGAAATCCTTCAAAAATGTCGTGCACCTCTTGGAAATCGAATGGGCATGAAAACTTTTTCATCGATGTATAATGGAGTTCGAGCTTCTCTTACATATGCACAAAGCCGAACAATTCTTATTGAAGGAATTAGTGAAGAATTTGCAAAGAATGTCAAAGTTGGTACTGATTCTATGGCATCATATTTTGAAAAAACATATAAAATCAAAATCGATCCAAATCTTCCTGTTGTCAAAACTGATCGAGCTTTCTACCCTATGGAAACCCTTATCATATGTCCAAACCAACGTGTTCCAATGGAAAAGCTTGATGATAATGTTCGTCGTGCCATCCTCATGGTAAGTTTTTAAAGTTATCTCATTAATGTCGTTTATATATCCATAACTTTAGGGTACCGCTGTTCTTCCCGTTGAACGTTTTCAACGTATTCGTGATGAATGTGCTCGTGCTAAAATTATTACTGGTAACCGCTTTTTGGAAGCCTTCAACGTCAGAGTTACTCCACTCTTGATGGAAATTGATGTACATGTTCGTAAAGCTCCTGGAATCCTTGCTGCAAAGAATGTCATATTGCCCGTTGATAATGGTGCCTTCAAGTTACCTGGTTTGCTTCTTCCAACACCTCTCTTGGAAAATGGCTATGTCGTTCTTTATGCTACCCGTACACAATCTCCTAAAGGGTTTATCGAACAATTGACGACAACGGCTGGAAAGATGGGTCTTAAGCTTGGTGTTGCTTCTTATCAAGAAATCGACTACAGCAGCTATGAAACTATGATGCCTAAGTTTAAAGAATTAATGGACAAGAAGACTCGGTTCGTCCTTGCTTTTGATACTATGCGTAGCAAATCTCATCGTAAGCTTTTGCTTTCTTTTTTTTCCTTGCTAATATTTCTTTTTTTAGATAATTTGAAACTTCTTGAACGTGAATTCCAAGTTTTAACCATGCAAATCAAGACTGAAACTACTCAACGTCAAGGTTTAGGGCAAACTTTGGAAAATTTAGTCCTTAAAATCAATGCCAAAGCTTCTGGTATCAACGTTATTCCTGTTATTGAAAAATGCGGGTATGTTCTTTTTGTATTTTTTGTTAGCTTCACATAATTTATTTTTTTAGTGATATGCTTAGTCTCCAAAAGAAGGTTCTTGTGGTGGGTCTTGATGTTAGCTTACCAACTCGTGGAAATCCTAAAGAATTATATGATTTGCGCCAGAAAGGTCTTGGTAATGTCTCCTCTCATGAACCTGCTGTCGTTGGTGTTACGGCTAATTATGGACGTCAACATACTATGATCCTCGGTGACTATTATTATCAACAAGCTTCTCACGAAGTTTTGGATCCAGAACTCTTGAAGGCTAACTTTTCCAAGGTTTTGGAAACCTATTCAAAAAGCCGTGGATATTTTCCTGATATTATTGTCGTCTTTCGCGACGGTGTTGGTTCTGAACAACTTCATAAGGTAAGTGTTTTTATATTGATTTATTTTGTAACAGTTTTCTTTTATAGACCACTCAAGCTGAATACCCCATTCTCGAACAAGCTTGTCGTGAAATGAAAGGTGAAAATGCATTCCCAAACTTGGTCTACATGATTGTTACCAAAAAGCATAATAAGCGTTTTGCTCTCGGAACTAGTGGTAAAGAAGTCAACTGTAAGCCTGGTTCAGTTATCAATAGTGGTATCACTCGTCCTGACATTCCTGAATTTTACCTCCAGGCTCATCGTCCTATCAAAGGAACTGCTAAGACTGCACATTATTCTATAATGATGAATCCAAAAAACCTCACAGAAGATGCTTTACATGCTTTCTGCAACCATCTCTGCTACAACCATCAAGTAAGTTATTTTCAATTGAATTTTCTCTAAACGCTTGGTTTTTAGGTGGTCAATTCAGCTGTTTCGCTTCCTGAACCCATTTATCATGCTAAAGAAATGACCAAGCGCGGTCGAAATAATCTTGGTGCTAAACGTTCTGCTAATAATGGCGTGGTCCCTCGCATGGCTAATGGTCTTGTTGATTATAACAAAGTTTCCTCAGCTCTTGGTTATGCTCCTATTGGTCTCCGCAATACTAAGTTTGCCGCTTAGAATTGTCTTTCATTTTTAAATTTTTTTGTGTTCAGTTGTCTTTTTTTTGCATGTTTGTATAATGATGTACTGGTATAAAATTGTGTTTTGTTTAATTTTGTATGAACCTTTACTTCTTTTCTATTACGCGAACATAATGTTTGAAAGGAGACATGCTCCTTTACATGTGATTTTGCATTTAGAAAATGAGGATTAGTATATCGTTGCACAAGTGAACCTATTGAGGTTAGTTATACATATCATTGGTTGTGTTTAAAATCCAGTTTCTGAAGAATATAACCTTGCTTGCTGCTATGGAGGATTTGAAAGTTGATTGGCAATTCCAATTAGTTTATTGGAGAACATTAAAAGTTATGAACAGATTTTTATGCAATCAAAAGGAATCATTGAATGGTTGAAGAGTCGCTGATAAATAAATAAATGCTTTAAAAGAATTTTTGATAACTTTATAAAGCTTTTTTTTGACGTTTGATGAAAGGAAGCGTAAATAGAAATATGCAAGGTTTGGATTATAGCTCATTTTCGATAAAAAGGCAATTAGAGAAAGTAGCGTTGGAGTTAAAATATTTTCTGAAAATATTACTAGATTTACTTTAAATAAATGAAATTGGTTTATTGAAATCTGCACTATCATCTTCTAAAAAGTTTATGTTGCTCAAAATTTATTTTTGTTTTACTTTTTAACAATCGAGCAAGCAGCATTAATAAGCATTATTTTTGTGATTTATAAATCACACGATTGCCAAGTAAATTTAATTATTTGTTGATTGATACTGTACCTCCGCCATAGAAAATTATTGTTTTTTGATGAACAAGAAGCAATCATAGGTTCAGAAATTGATTTATATTGGTCTAATTTTTTTTTTAAAAATCGATGAATGAAGAAAAGAAAAAAACCGTATTTATTTTTATGAACCGTAACAAACAAAAAACAAGCAAACAAAACAAAATAACAACAAACTTTTTTTTTTAAATTATAATTTTTTTTGAATAAAAATTCAATCAAAAATTAAAGAAAGCTTTTATGGAGAAAAAAAAGAAAAGGAAAAGTGAAAAATTTTTTTAATAATAAATTTTTAAAGAAAAAGGTTCGATGGATGCATTTTCTTAATTTTTTTAAATTTTTTTTGAAGGATTAATAACTACGAATTTCTTTAGCAAAATAACATTTTTCCAGCTCATTTATAAGTGGTTGAAGTTCATTAGGCCTTACAAGAACTCCAACAAGCTTTTGATTTTCATTAGTTTGAATTCGAACTATTTGAATGTGGGATCGATTACCTTTGGATAATATGGCTTCCACAGCTTTCCATGCGGTTAATACAGCCCCAGCACAAACATAATATGCTCTTATTCGTTTTCCCGCTTCACAACCAGGATGTTTCGTGCCTGTTTTATATTCGTGATAACACATTTTTTCTGTTACTGAAAAAAAAGAGAAGGGTAAAATCAACAAAAAAAAATACAGTAAACTTAGCAGCTTTAGAAATTTCTCAACTATCTAACTAAACAGCGAGATTGAGTTTATAAATCAAAGAACTTACATTTATATTCAGCTTGCCAATCCTTTTTACATTGACCCATTTCATCTTCAGAATATTTTTCATGAGTTGAAAGAAAATCTTGTAAATTTCCTGGTTTAGATGTTCGCCCAGTATTAGGTCGCATAATCATAATATTTGTTCCTATTTGAAATGAATAAAATGGTCCTCGTCGATTTGTTTTTGAATATGTTTTATATCCAAATACTCCATTTGCATGTGCAATGGAATTCGTGGATACATCCTTCTAAGTCATTCCACGATCCACATCTATTTGGTGGATCAATATTTCGAAATATGTTCCAGATAAACGCGCAGAAAATACTCGAGTTTTTGCTCGAGTTACTTGATCGGTGGTTGAACCCAAATCCATGGTTCCATTATCATATTTACCTTGGCGTTTAGCTTGATAAACTAATAATGAAAATAGAGACATATAATAATCAAATATTGAATTTTGAATATCCACTGGCATTAAAAGCAAACGATTAAGGAATTTATTTAAATTTCCATTTTCTCTATCGATTGTTAATTCGCCATTTGTTACTTTGAGAATGCCAAGGCGAATCACGTGATCACGAGCTTCTAAAAAATGAGAATGGTAATATTTAGAAATAAAAGTTTGGTTATCAAAAAATATGGTAGCGAGGGTTATTTGCAAAGTTTCTGTAAGTGACATGTTCGCTAACATTGGTTGCTAAACCTAACTACCATACTCTTAAATAAGGAGGCGATGTTAAAAAAGAGACTTACCATTAAAAAATTCCAAATTAGCTAAACCATTTTTAGGTGGATAAGCACATTTTTGAGGATCAATAAACATTTCCAATAATATTTGTAATGCGTGTTTACCCCATTTATTTTCAATACTAAATCGACTTAAATCATCTGATTCTGCTACAGCTCGACGATCTCCATGAGTTAGAGCGCCAAGGGATTGAAGGCGTTTAGAAGCAGTGGAAACAAAACGTTTTTCTCCAGCTAATTCAGAAATTAAAAAAAGATATTCAGGTGGATATTCTTGATTTGATCGATGGGTTCGACCAAATTGCTGCACTGCTCGATCAGCCGACCATGGAAGTTCCAAAGTTATGTGAACTCGTTTACGCTTGTTTAAAGCCCTTCGATCGGCGTGTAAAGAAATTCCAGATGAAGCTGCTTCAGAAATAATTGCTACAAGTTTAGTTCCATTCATAAAATGATCCTTTTCTTGAATATTTATTAAATCAAGATTAACATTTTCTCCTTCATTTCTACGTTTATATGCCATAGTTCCATCTTCGCATCGAATAACTCTGCCTCGACGCCCCGTCATTTCTGAAACATTTCCTGTGCCTCCAAGTTGATCGATTAAAGCATCCAAAGTGTTTATGGGTAAATTTTCTCCAACTTTCGTGGCTCTATCAAGTAATTCTTCTTTAACCATGGATAAATGCAATGAAACTTCGGATGAGCGAATTTTAGAAATATCCAATGTAAACAATTCATTATTAAATCCAGAATCATGACTTTCTGAACTTGTACAATCTTGAAAGGATGTGGCGGCGGCGGTTGTTATGGATGTGAATTTCATTTCATTCGCAACTTTTTTAGCAAAATCATAAATTTTTTCTTCTTTTGGTTCAATGAATTTTGGTTTTTTATTTTTTATTTTTCGAACTTCTTTTGACATTGATTTTGAAGATTTTTTCTTGGGCATTGAATCATCTTGAAATGAATTTTCGCTAACCAATCTTTGACGCTTTTCCCATGGATCTTTTGCATAATTTTTAGAATAATCTATGCAAAATAGGCTTAAAGCTCTTTCATCTTCATCCTCAGAATCTTGCATTTTTGGTGAACCTTCAGTATCTGAATCTTTCATATCTTCATCAACCTCATCATCGGAATCTGAACCCAATTCATTGAGTAATTCTTTAACAAAGGCGTCTTTGCTAGTATCCATTTCAGTGTAGCCTCCTCTTCCTCCTCCATCCTCATTGCCTGAATCTTCATCAACCTCAGATTTTTCTTCATCATCTGATTCTTCTTCCTTTTCACTTTCTTCATCGTCTGCTGCAGAACTTTCAGCTTTATCATTTTTATCGACTGCTTCTTCAATATCCTCGGCCTCATCTTCTTCGTCATCGGCAGATAATCTTTGCCGTTTAGCTTCTTTTTCAAGTTCATCAACATCAAATTTTCCGTGTTCTAAAAACAATTAATTTTTTCCTTATTAAAATATTTATAAAAAGCTTACTTCGCTTCCATTTTCTTTCTTCACTATCAATTCCCCGAAATAATGCTTTTAATGGATCTTTTCTATCATTATAATCATCATCAGGATCAACAGGGAAATATTTTTCAATTAAAGATATTAATAATTGTTTTGGTGTGGAAACAAATTCCTCCAAATCTCCATCGCCCTCTTCTAAAGCTTCATTAGTTTGTGATTCACCCGTCGATTGTAAACCAATAACCACGCATTTTCCTTGTTCTAAAGCTTTTTGAGCTATTTCAACGCACATTGGAACCTATAAAAAATGTTTTCTTTAAAGCTTTAGTTGTTAGATGCCACAAACCTTAACAGCAATGCAAAGATGTTTAAAAAATCTTTGAGCAGCTGAATAAAAATGAGTCCAAGCTGCTTTATATGATTTCTTTTTCTGGGCTGCAAGAAGAGCAAAGGCTCGAGAAAATTGAGTGTGTAATTCAGTCCAAAATGCTACAGCTTCATCGTAGATTCGCTTGAAATCATTAGTTAGTGGGACTTCATGAACATTAAAATCCACGCCTTGAAATGAAAGTTGGCGGGCTATGTATAAACCGCGTCTCTAAAAAAATCATGCTGATAGACCTCGTTTACTAACTTGCAAAAACACGAACCTTTAAATCCATTGCAACCAATTCCATTGCACCTATTCCACGTTTATTAACAACTTCAAGAAAATCTCCAAATTCGTGGAATACTGTTCCATGTCCCCAAATTCCCAGCCTTTCCATATATGCCATATTCCTGGGTTCTGTGGCACCCGTGGCTGAAGCATAAACTATTCTAGCTTCAGGTAAAGCTCGTTGAATGTCAAGTACAGCTTTACCAATCATACTTGAAGCTGTACCAACTTTAGGACAAAGATTTTTAGCTCGATGACATTCATCAAAAATTATACATCCATCATAATCTTTTCCAAACCATTCAATGAGTTGATTTAATCGACTTTCGCCAGCTTTTGATTTGCCCACTAGCGAAGCATATGTTGCAAACATAATACCTTTAGATGATGAAGGTTGTTGAGCTCGAATGGAACCATATTTAAATTTAGATAAATGATGAATGGGGCAATAAGTTTTTCCACCAACATCTTCTAAATCTCTTGCCGCATCAAATCTTAAATCTGTTGATACGCTTAACCATATATGCCGCTTTCGTCCAAGCTCATAATTATGCACTATTATTCCAGCAATGGTTCGACCTTTACCAACACCTGCTCCATCACCTAAAAAATGAAAATTAAAAATGATGACTAAAATATTTTGAGAAAAAAAAGCACACAATAAAATTCATTGGTATTTGGTTTTGAACAGATTTTTTAAAATGATTTTGTTAATAAAAAAAAATTCCATGGTTTTCTTTATATTACTAAAACTAAAGTTTTTTTTGTTTGACTTACCAATTAAAAAACCTCTTCGATTTCCATCTAATAAATGTTGTTCATGTGATTGACATGCATAAACTACAGCTTCCATTTGAACGCATGATAATGCTCCACTATCTATCCATGCTTCAGGTATGGATAAATTTATTTTAACGTCTGGTGGTTCCACAGCATTCATAGCTGCAGTTTCTACAATCAAATGAGGATGAGGCCCACCCGTTCGAACTTTTCGTGGGAATGATTCAACAAATGTTGATGCAGCAGATAACTAAAAAAATATATTAGTAAGTTTCAAAACTTTTTTTATGGAATATAAAAAATTATTTTACCTGAACACCGGTATCATTTTCATCATGATCGTGTGCAGCGGCTGCTTTGGCTTTATCAGCGCGGCCATTATTTATTGAATGTGATGATGAAGAAGCCATTTTAATAATCAAAATTAAATAATTATTTTAGACATATAAAAGAATTTTTTTGATGTGAGTAAATAATTGCACAGATAAATATTATTATATTTTTTTTTCCAATAAAGAACAAAATCCACTCAGAGAAGTAAGTTGTTGTTTGAATGAGTTCCAAACAAGGAAATATATTTTTTTATTGAAACTATAATCATAATTGAAAAATAAGTTCAAGAATAAAAATATATAAATAATAAATACAAAAAAATTAAATATAAACTTTTTTTCTTCATTCTCCATTCTTTACACTGTTTTTTTAAATTTAAGAACTTACTACGAAAGAAACAATTATTCTATATTTGGGGATTTAATTAATATTTTTATATTATAAAATTTATTATTTAAAAGAAAAAGTTTTAACATTATTTAAATTTAAAAAAGTTATTATTAGTTATCAATGTTTTAAAAAAATTAGATATGCAAAAAAAAGAAAACTTTGAAAGAATTATTTCATAATAACGCCAAAGGCGGGAAATCAAAAAACATAAATAAATAAAGAATAGAGTATAAAGAATAGAGAAGAAAGAAGAAGAAAAAAAATTTTTTATCGCGGTCTCACTGCGTCGCGACAGACTGACGACGACTAACTAACTAACTAACAATGACGTAAAGTAGGGGGAAAACGAAACGAGAGAGAAAGAAATGGGAATTGCAATTTGGGTTTTCTTTCTTTCTATATGAAAAAAAATGTATTGCGAAAAGAAAGAAAAAATATTTGTGATGAGAAAAGGAAAGGAGTGAGTGAGTTTGGGATGTTATTGTTGTTGTTTGTCGTCCTGCTGCCTGCATATACATAGTTGCCTTGATGCTGCGTCTGTCTTTCTGACAAAGCAGACAACAGAAAAAGTGTGATGATGCTACTATGCCTGCATACATTCATTCTAGTCATCACAAACGAAGCAATGAGGAAAAAACGCACAAGGAGAAATAAATATGAAAAAAGCGTTCTTTTGCTCCACGATTTCGAAATATGTCTTTTCATCATAAATTTTTTTTAAAAAAAGAGGCGGACCTTTGTTGTTCATTTGAACGCTTTTTCTTTCTTTATTTTTTTAAGTGTCTGTCTTTCATATTTTTGTATGTGAGTCCTAGTTTTTGCTTTTGCTTACTTTTTGTATGTGTGTGTATTTGGCAGCTTTCTAGAATATGCTGTTCTTGTGGTTGTTGTTGCCTGCTTTTTTTTTGCCAGCTGCACAATAAAGACAGAGAAAAAGAAAAAAAGAAACCCCCAACGAACACAAAAAAAAAACATTTATTTTTTTATTAAATTTTTTTAGGCTCAAAAAGTAATAATAAAAAATTATAAAAAACAATTATCAAAAAAAATTTAAAGAAAAGCAAAAACAAATAAAAAATGCTGCTTCAATTTAAATTGGTGGTGGAAGACCTTGAAAAAATCTTCCAAATCCATCTGATACTCCCATTTCCATTGCCGTTAATGGATCAGCTACGGTGGATCGAGTATATTGTTGTTGCTGTTGTTGGGGAGGATAATATCCACCTCGATATCCATTATATGTTGAAGCCATTCCATTATTATTATTCATAGTTTGTGGAGGAACATTTGCTACCGTGGAAATACTTGGAGATGGTTTATGAATAAATTGATCCATAGAATATGATGAAAATGCTTGAGATGATGGGAGAGATGCCGTTGCGGTTGTTGGTGTTGGACATGCACATAAACATTGACCATTAATTAGAGCTCCTTAAAAAATTAAAAAATATAACAAATATTTTCTTGTGAGATTTTTTTTTTCAACGAGTGAAAAATTTTTAGAGTTTATTTTTTATTATGAGAAGTTTTTGGGTTTTTTTGTTAGCCTAAAAAAACTAAATAAAAATGATAAAAACCTGGAGTTATTTGATTTGTTGTAATTGTTTGATGTTGTTGTTGTTGCTGCTGAGAATTAGATGAATGGGGATGATATCGAGTTTTAGTCATCGGTCGATTACTTGATTTTTCATCTAAAAATTCTTTAAACCAAAAAAAATTATTCAAAAAACTTAGCCTAAAAAAATAACCTTTTGTGTCTATGGTTGTTAATGGCTCTGGTGCATTAACTTCTGCATCGGCATTTTCAACATCTCCATCATCGTCAGCTTTTAATAAATTTTTTTGATCTATTCCTCGCTCAAGTAATTCAGCATATAATTTTCCTATATCACTTTTCTGTGTGCATTGAAGGAGGCTCGCTTGAAGGCGATTATCAAATTCCTCTCGAGCATTGCAAAGGCATTGTTTAATTTGGCCACTTTCATTTCCACCGCTGCAATGACTTTGAAGGCGGATACTGAAAATTGTAAAAAAAAAGTTATGATAACAACAAATTTTTAGAGATATTTTTCTAAGTTTTTGTTTTAGTAATTAACTAACCTTTGAATGCAACCTTGAAGAGTTTGAACACGATTTTTTAAAGTTTGTTGAAATTTTTCATCATTTTCTAAACTTTTTTGATAACAATCTATTTCACTTTGTTTCAAAATGCATGAAGTATTTAAATTATTTCTAAAAAATAAATTTCGAATGAAATCATTTTAATAAATTTTAAAGGGAAACAACAAACATGGAAGCTTTAGCTGAATCTAAAATTCGACTTATTCCATCACCAAATAATCTGCCATAATCCTAAAAATTGTTTTTCGTATAATAAATTTAATTCATTTTAAATTTTTTTATTTGAAAGCGAAATTTCTTACTTTTCTTGTGCATAATTTTGAAAAGCCTTGTCGAGTTTCGGGTAATATCCACATACGATCAGATAATTCGGTGCTAAATACAATTTCTTCGAACATTGAATTTTGCTCTGGAAAAACACATTTTTTGCTTTATTTTTTCGAGTCTTTTAACTTTTTTTTTCCTCTAAATTATTTTAAATCAAAAAATCATTCAAAGATTATAATAATGATAGTAATCAAAATTTAGCAATTATTCACAAGATTTGTTTACTCTCATTCTTCTTTTCAAGGGAATTTAAAAAATTTTAAACTTTTCTCAAACAAAATTTTTTTACCATTAAATTCATTTCCATTATATCCAAAAGGTTGTTGATCCTCATCATTATTTGGATCCCTTCCACGTAAACATTGTTCCACTTGGGCTCGATAACGTTCAGATGAATCAAAAAAGCTATCATTTGCTGTAAAATAAAAAATAAATAAATAAAAATATTACATAATAAAACAACAACAAAAAAGGGTGATGGTTTTAATAAAAAAAAATATGAAGAAAAAAAACATACGAGATGTTTCACCATTGAATGGAGCTCTAACTGCCCGAATGGCTTTCGAATAACAATCATCAAATGCAATCTTTTCTTGCATGCATCTAAAAAAACAATAAATAAATAAAAACAATGGGTGAAGAAAAATAATAAATATTTTAGTTAATATTATTTTTTTATAAAAACTTTTTTTGTTTGATAAAAAATAAATGGGACTCACGCTGGATGTAAAAAGCATCGATGAAAAGCTAAAGCTTTTAAATCTTGAATTTGTTTTTCAAATTCTTCAATTAAAACTCCACATCTTTGAGTTTGATCGGCGCATGGAGTTCGAAATGCTATCTATAAACAAAAAGAATTTTAAAAACAGCTATGCTTTATGAAGAAAAAAAAAATTTAAACTTACAACATTATTAAACAAAAATAATAATGGAATTAATATTTCCAACAACCTCAACAACATAATTTTTCTTTAAAATAAAAAAAAACTAAGCCAAAATCAAAATACAAAAATATTTAAGAAGCAAAGCAGACTTAACTAAAATTTATTTTATTTTTTATCCAAAACCAAAAGTTTCTGAATCTTTTTTTTCTTTTTGCCGATTTAAAGGTTCCACTAAATCGTTCGTTTATTTAGTTAGTTTTGTTGATGGTGGTTGATTGCCTAAAAAAATTTATCTTCTCCTCAACTAAACTAACTCCTCCTTGAAGAATATGAAAAAGTTTTTATATTTTATTTTATATTTAAAAGTTTGTCTTCTTCAAACAATGGTTTGCATTTTTTAGTTAGAAGTATGAATGAGTGGACTTGGATTGGTCATCATCATTTTCATCACTTCTTTATTTTATTTTTCCATTCTCTGTGAATCGAAATGTGTTTTTACAGAAAAAAAAATAGGGATGAAAAAAAGAAACAATTGGAAAGACTTCCTTCCTTTGGATGATTCACATTTTCTACAGAAGCAGTTTGTTTGGTAATATTCATTTTGAATCCAAAAAAATCCTTTTTGTTTCGAAACTTTAATAAATTTTTCTTATACAGTTTATTAAAGTTGGTGGTTGTTTTTTTCTATCGCTAACATGAAAGTGAATTTTTATAAATATATGTATTTGACCTATATTTTTCTTTGCAATATATAACCCAAAGTCAACAAATAAATACAAAATTTTATTTTTAGTTAAAGAAACATCTTAAAATTAAATAAATAAAAATAAATGAATACAAAAAAAAGAGAAGAAAACAAATATTGTGTTGCTCCAAGCGATCGATGGCGGCAAGGAGCCAAAATGGTATTCGGCATTTATCGCCGCGACATTTATCGCCGACGAACATATATTGCCGATTCATGATTTTTAGTAGACATTTATTGCCGATGATACATTTATCGCCGGACATTTATTGCCGCGAATCATTTATCGCCGACCGACATTTATTGCCGGACATTTATCGCCGACGTTATTTTTTCCAAGGAATATATTATTCCAAAAGGGTTAATAAAATTAATTTTTTATCACAACCTTAATGGTCTTTGCAAAAAGGTTTATTCTTTTTTTAAACATTAATATTTATATTATTTTTTTATTTTTTTTTGGTTTAAATATACATATGACAAATAAGTAAAATAGAAACAGATAAAAGAAAGTAAGTATGTTTTGACAAAACTTAAATTTTAATATAAGGTCTCGATAAGTTTGCTGGAATTTCTGTTTTTTTTTGAGTTGGTAATTATTAATTCCATGCCAAGTTTGACGACTTATAAAGAAAACATGTTATTAAGGATATGGTTGTGGAAATTGGTATGCGAAACCTTCGAAGTCATCAATTTCTGGTGCATGATATGGATTAGATAAATTAAGCATATTTTGTTCATTTTGAGTAAAAGTTCTCCCTTCTCTGCCCATTTCAATGTCAATTTCATTTTGATGAATTGGGGCTTCAACAAAATTTTGCTCTTGTTGGTATTGTTGAGAAGGTGGTGGAGAAAAATAATCAAAATGATTATTTTGCCATTGTTCACCAGGTATTCCTGGTTGATGATAATTGCTTTGTTGAATATTTTGTGCAACAGCATTATTTTGTACTGGTAAGTTTCTTCTTTGTTGTAGATTTTGCATCGGATGTCCATTTCGAGAGTAAGGATAATGTTGCTGATTAACTCGATTTCGAATTAAAGGTTGGGAAAGACTTCTCTCAATTTGTCTCCTCTGCATAGATTGTTGCTGCATTTGATTTAGTTGATGCTGCAAAATTTGTATAGGTGCAATTGGACGTGGTTGAAATGGAGGAATTGAAGGAAGTGGAAGCTCTGGAAGTGGGGGAATTTCCTAAAAATTTGGATTATATAAATACTATCGTAATTTAATCATACTTGAAGTCGAATATTAAATTCAAAATCTCTATTAGTTTGATTATTAGCCCTTGGTGTGCTATGTAAGCAAACATGTCGGCAAAATTTTAATAATGTTTCCATTTGAATTGGACGTCGAGCATTATATTCAGCAGTTATTAAATTAGTTGCTCGTATAATTGAAGCTTCAGAGCGTCTAAGCATTGCATTTCTCATTAACAAGTCTGTTCCATAATTGGATTTATCAAACTCAATTGCGCTCTGTGAAAGTATATCTTTTATACTGTGAAAAGCAAAAGCAAATTCTGGACGATTTCTGTAAATTATTTAAATAGTGACTGTTTCATTTTTAATTTACTTACTGAGGAATCAATGTTCTTAAAGCATTGTGAAAACCTTCTGCAACATTTGTAGTTCTAACGCCACCTTTTCCATAAAAGTTTACCATTGCCATTTTTCCTAACCAAAAATTGTTAAAATAAAGCATAAATGTATCGAGAGTATATTGGTTTTGTTGAGGTACGAAAGGAATATTTTCTGGTAAGAAAAGATAACCAATTACTCTGTTTTGTAATATGGGAGGTAGATGACAAGAACCTATAAGTTTATATTTAAAAAAAGTGAATAATGATTTTTTTTAACTTTGCACCTAAAAGTTCATGAATCCATTTTTGAATTCCAGCATTTCCCATAAGAGCTTGTCCCATTTTTGAAGTAATATTCTGGAAATATAAATTATACATGATTTTTTAAAATTATTTTTTTTACTTTATAAAAATGAAAATAACATGAATGAAGAGTCCACTCCGGAAAGGTTTCTCGCATTGCTGCAAACGCTGCTTCTTCATGATCAAAATGACAAACTTTAGGTTGACCAATATCACCAAATTCACTAACAAGTTCATTTCTAATAGTTGTAAACAAGCGGGTATAAGTAGGAATATCTTTGTTTGGTAAAAATGCAATTCCTTAATGATGAAAATTATTTTACTTTTTAATATTGTAATGATAATCATCTTACCAACTACAAAGTTTCTAGAGTAATCCGGTAGATTGTGATAGGATGCATGCATAGTATAAACTTGCTCAAAACCAGCTGGCCGAACACGAAAAGTTCCATCAAAAATTAAATCAGTTGCATCATGAATAGTACGTAAATTAATATGATCCATCATAATTACAAATGGACGGTCATTCTCTCCTTCAGCAGCATATCGCACAATCAAATTTCTATTAATATGTGGCACGCAAACGGGTGAATGCTAAAACAAATTTTTATAGCCTTTTTTCAAACAAAAAATTACCTTTAAAGATTCTGGTATGTTTTTAGGATTCATTGTACCAGGTCGAGTGTGTGCTGCATTTAATCTCAAAACTCTTTTAACCTTAGGAGCAGCGGGTAATTCACGAGCAATAGCTAAGCCATGGATTGGATTTTCACGAAGAATTTGAGAATTTAATTGGCTGTAACTAATTGACGGAGCTGTTGGATTTTCTCTTTGCTTTTTAGCGTATTGACTTAAAGAGTTTGATATTTTAATTTAAAAAAAAAAGAAGTATTTACCGATAATATTGAGTTGAAATTGATTTGGTTGTTGTCGAATAATTTTCATTTTGAATACATTGATGGGGATGTGCATCAGGATCAGTAAAAAAATTTAAGCCTCTCCCTTTAATAGTTGTTACAGGTTGAAGTTCTTCACCGGCTATTTTACGTTTACTTCTGGTTTTTTCACATTCTGTGCAGCGATATGCTTCATCACCATCGGCATTTACACGTTTTGAACAAAAAGTGTATGTAACATTTTCGTGAACACGTGAGTCATATAAAAGGATTTTTCCGCCCTTTTTTCCTTCACCTAATCGTCCAGTAAATGGTTGCTTAAAAGTATTATTTTTAAAAAATTCAATTTTTGCCTAATTTTAGCAATAGCTTATTAACAAAACATACATTTTCAATAATTTCATAGCCATCATTTTCATCAGCAACATTATCATAAATATTTTCATCATGGACAACTTCATAAAGGTTTCCATCATCGAAATCCTCATCAACCTCATATTCTTCAACAGGAAACATTTCTACGTTTATATATTCACTTCGCAATTCATTGTTGACAATATCAGGTACTAATCCATACTTCTTTAAAAATGGACATCCCAATATAGCATCATGTGGTTGATAAGTGTTTGAAAAGGGTAAAATTGTAAATTGACAATCCATTTTTTCTTCTCCAATTACAATCCCAAGATTAATTGCTTGTCTGCTTTTCACGCTTCCTCCAATTCCAACTAAGTTTACGCATTTTTTAGTATAACGCTTCTTGTTTAAGTTTAAGGTTTGGGCAAATTCTGATGTAAGAACATTGATTTTTGCTCCTGTATCAATCAAAGCAATCCCCATTTTTCCATTAATTTTGAATTGAATATGGCAATCCGAAGAAGTTGAGGAACCATTAGCATGATGTCGTCGTTTTTGTTTATTGGTATTCTTCATAAAAAAATAAAGACCTCCAAGAAAGCAACTCCAAGCTAATATGCATAAGCAAATAGATAAAATTGGTAAAAACATTTGAATAATTAAATAATTTTCTGAAAAAAAATCATAACTCGCATATGTTTATAATTCTCAAAACTTATTCGTTATCGCGTAATTAAAAAGAATTTAAGTAATTTTATCTTTACCGTTCTTTTAAAACTGTGATATTCAAAAAAAAAATTAAATATTTTGGTTCTAAAATCTTTATCAAGCCATAACACATCCATAAAACGTCAATTGAAATTGCAGCAAAAAGAACGATAGCCATATTTTGAGATATCTAATCAGCACCAAAGAAATTTGATAAAACTGATTAGAATCTAATGGCTCTTCTTATTTAAAAGTCAAAATTTATAGAGGTGTCAAAATATACGAATAAAGGTGACAAAAGCTTTCTTTCTTCTATTCGAGGCTATGAGGTCACACATCTTTGCGTTAAGGCCGCCAACTTTTATTTTTGTCATTGTTGAAAAAATATAAAAAATTGAAAGAAATAATTTATAAAAAAGGTAGAATAGAAAAAACAGTAAATCTGGTTGCATCGCGGCTTTAAAACAGAATAATTCTAGGGTTTGTATTTGAAAAATCATTAGAGCAGCTAAGATTTTCTTTTGTTTCTTTTATTTCCATTGAATCGTGAAGAACCAATAAGCCATTTATTTCAAATTCATCCGTAGTTTGGAGTAAACTATCTTTTTGCTTTTCATTCTTTTTTCGAAAAATGTTCAATGGTTGATAAATCTTTTTACATGCATCGATGCGAACTATGCATTGTTTAGGTACAAATGTCACAAACTCATTATCATCAAATTCTTTTTCTTTAATGTTAAAATCAATCCATTTTTCTTTAGGTATTTGCGAATTATATAACAACGAGAAAAGTAATTGCTTAGTATTTGAAAACCAAATTTTTTCATCTTCGCAGAATTTTGTATGACTAAATATTATTTTAATTCATAATTAATTAAAACTTAATTTCCTCATAATCTTACATTTGTTTTAATAATTCTGAAACAGTACTTGCAGTTTTGCCAAGTTCTGCTGAAATTCTTTTTTTAAACAAATCTTCCCATTGGTGCTTATAAGTCGAACGTCTTAAAAATTGTTTTAATTTCTCGGTTTAGTATTATTATTAAAAACTACCTTTTTATCATATCCATAATGGAATACTCAACTTCCAAATTCGTAGAAACAATATTGCTCTCTTTTATAATGTAATCTGTTTCATTTGAAGTTTGAAAGTTATCAACAGAAAAATCATAGTTTACTGGAATATTTTGAGAATCACAAATACTAACAAAAAATTCTAATAAATTTAATGAGATAACCTTAGAATATTGAATACTTTGAACGCTATAGGCAAACAAATTCTTTACTTTTGAACTTCTTCCAAATCGAACAGCAACATTCACATCTTTACTTGCTGCCATGGTAAGAGAAATAATAAGAAATATTAGGAGTTTCATTAGATTTTTCATAAAGTTTAAAATTTTGGTCCTACTTCTTTCCAGGTACAATGATGAATTAAAGGACTGATTTATTTATAACTTTCTAACCGAAATAAATTTAAAGCTTGGAGGATATTCAGCATTTTATTTTTTAAGAGAGTATGATGATTGAGGTCAATCTTTCAGTAAAAAATTGTAACAATAAAAATATCCTAAAGCTTTAATTGATTGGCTGGGCCGTTATCATAATTTCTTTCCATAATAATAAACAACTTTAATGAGGCCTTTTATATTTCTTTTTTGTTTCCATACCATTTTTCTTTTTTATTAATATATTTACTATCAGTTTTCTTGAGTATAAAGTTTGGGAGTTACTGAATTTATTTTTATTTATTGTTGATTATTGCAATGGTTGGAAGTTTGATTGAAATTTCTTTTTGGAATACACCCGCTTATTATGGTTCAATGATTGAAACTCCAATAATGTTAGAAAACAATGCTCGTTTGAATTTATTATTTCGAACGCTTTTTTTAACAGCCTGTTATTCAGCTTTAAATGTGGAAGTGGAACATAAAGTTGTCGCTCCTAATTACCGCAGTGATTCCAATCAATATTTGAAGGAAGCATGGGATTTTCGACGAAGACCAAATGCAACAGAGTAAAATTTTCAAATTTTTTGTTACAATATACATGTTTACTTTCAGGTTTGATAAGAGTTGGAATAGAAGCCATAACCATTACAATAAAATGGTAAATGCATTTGAAAACATTGTTGAAAACTTGCTACTACCTTCACAATTTACTTTTGTTGAGAATTATCCAAGTGGACTATTGTTGAAACGAATTACAAAATGTCAAAGAATTAGTGGTGGAGCTAATAATTATATTATTAATACAATTGGAGAAAAAAATGAATTATATAATAGCCAATTACTCGACCAATTTAAAATTATTGCTTACATTGATAGGCCTTTAAAAAACTATGGTCAAAAACAATCATGGGAATTTCAATTTTTTAATTCAGAAACAGCTGTTAATGAATACCACGCTGAAGTAAATATTTTGGATGGCTATGTCCAGCATAAAGCATAATTTGTTTATTAATCCACGTACTTACTGGCTGCTTTAGTTTTAATCATTTAGTTGAACTTTATAAATAAAAAATATATATATATGATTACAAAACAACATAGGGTCTTTATTATAAACATTTTTAATATATATAAAAAACATAAAACGGTTTAAAAAAAATCGGCGATAAATGTCGCATGGCAATAAATATCCGGCGATATATGCTCGGCAATAAATGCAGCTCGGCAATAAATGTATCACCGGCGATATATGTTCATAAAAATTTATAAATCGGCAATAAATGCTCGTCGGCGATAAATGTCGCGGCGATAAATTCCTATAATCGCCAAAATAGTTACAAATATAAAAAAATTAAAGAAACAAAAAACTTTAACTTTTTCTTGAAGCAAACTTTTTTTTATTTTTTTCTAAGAAAAGATAGTGGGAAAATTTTATTGACAAGGTTCTGTAAATTTCAATATTTTTAGGTCCAAAACAAAAAAATATTCAAAAATGCCAGAAAATGAATGCTCCTCAAAAAATTTGTAAACTAAAACAAAAACAAAAATCTGACTCATTCGATTTAGAAATTCCTTAAGCTTCAGTTGGATCAATTAAAGGTTCAAGTTCAGAATGAATTGGACTAAATGAAGATGATGAAGCTGTTGCTGTTGTTGCTGCAATAACAGAAGATTGTGAACTTTTCATTTGTTTACGACTGTGGTGGCCGTTGCTGCTAATATTATTATTTCGATCATTTCGAATTATTGGCATCGTTGCTGTTGTAATTGCTTGAGAACGAAAATGAGATGTATGATTTCCAATATTATCATGGGGTTCATGAATATGTTCATTCAACCAATATGTATTTACATCTCCCTTGCCTTTAACATGAACGATTCCACGTTTAGTTAATTTATATTCATTGATTTCCATTAATTGAAGGGCCGTGTTTTCAGACATTTGAATTTGATTTGGTGGACAATTCGATTGCATTCGAGAAGCAAAATTAACCTGGAATATATTTTTTTATAAAATAATACCGTCATTAATTTTTTGAAAATAGAATTATTCGATTTTATCTTTTTTGTATGATCAAATTTTTAAAAGACTGGTTTAAAGGACCCTGGTCATTTGATCTTTTTTTCAAACTCGCGTTTGATTATTCCCTCATGCCGCAATATTGCAAAGCCCGTAAAGTACCGTAATGTACAGTAATTTTACGGTCAAATTACTGTACTTTACGGACTCTGCAATATTGCGGCATGAGGGAATAATCAAACGCGAGTTTGAAAAAAAGATCAAATGACCAGGGTCCTTTAATAAAAAAAATTTTTAGGAGCTTTTAACTAAAAAAAACTTACAGTATCTCCAAATAAACAAAATCTGGGCGCCTTTAATCCAATAACCCCTGCCGCAATTGGACCACAATGATATCCAATTCGAATTTGTAATTTCCAATTTGGTAATGCTGTGACTCGATAAGTATACGATGCCTATAAATATTATACTTTTCTTAATGTTTTCTTTCGTTTTTTCTTCTTCTTCAAACCTCTCGAAATTCCAAAGCAATTTCACTGATTTCAAAAACATGTCGATTTTCATTTTCATTTGGAACTCCGCTCGCAACCATATATGTTTCACCCGTGGTTTCAACTTTATATGCATCATGTCGACTAATAATTTGATCAAACATTGTAAAGACATCATTTAAAAATGTTACAACTTGATCGGGTTTTGTATTAGTTAAAATAAACATAAAATCTACGAGTTGACAAAATAATACCGTTGCAGCTGCATACGATCGAGGTTCAATCACTTCATTATTTTTAAGTTTTTGGGCTATCGATCTAAAAAAAGGTTTATTTTATTAATGTGCAAATATTTTCTGAGTTTATTTTCTATAATTTTGCGCACAGTTTTTGGATATTTTTTTAATTTTCCTTGCTATAACAGAACTTTCTTTTTTGGTTCACCCTAACTTTGCATTTGTTGTTGTAAATCATTTTTTCTTATTTTCTTTAAAGGTTGCTTTCAGCCCATTTCTCCATTGACAGAAACAAGCAAAAAAGGCCCCGATGAAAAAAAATAAGAAAATCGAATCTTCTTCAGTTTTTGAAAAATTTTTTCTTCTCTTCGCAACCTTTTTTTGTTACTAAATTTGACCTTTTATTGTTGTTAATTTATAGGATAAGGATATTTTTCAAAACTCACTACTATTTTTTTGGTTTTCGTCAAACAACAAAATTCGCATTTTTTTTTTATGCCAGTCGATCGCTCATATTTGCTCTGATTTTGTTATATTCGATCGCATCGCAGAAAAGTCATATCGATTTTATTTTTATCAACATGTCTTTAGGGATGGCTCGGGCCGGAATTTTTCAGGCCCGGCCCGGCCCGGGCCCAGCAAAATTAGGCCCGGCCCGAGCCCGGCCCGGGCTTTTTATTAAAAACTGAAATTTTTTTTAAAAATGTCTTAAATTCCAATTTTTCTCCTTTTTATTGTTATTAAACAATGATTCATCTTTTAACATATTTTTTGTATTTTATTAATTCAATAAGTTAGGAAAAAAGTAATAGCAAAATGGTTTAAAAATCAAATATTTTTAAATAAAATGATAACAAAATTATAAACTCATTTAGTTTTGATCTCAAAAAGATTATCGACCTCGAACAAAAAAATAAAAAACCTTGTTATTTTTTTAAAGTTTAAGCCCGGGCCGAAATTTTCAGGCCCGGCCCGGGCCGGGCCCAAAAGAAAAAGGCCTGGCCCGGCCCGATGCCATCCCTACATGTCTTTAATTGTAAGCCACCCCTTTTTGTAAACCCATAGAATTTTAAAATTTCATTATCTTTCCTTATTTTTTAGACAAAAGATTTCATTTTTCCATTTGCAATTAAATGGGAAATAAACGAAAAACATTTGAATCCAAATGCCGCTGAAACTTTAAAAACTGAAAGGTTTAATGCCAAACTCGCGGAAAATATTCAATTTTGGTTTGAACTTTGGCCTAAAGAATATGAAGATGACGATATGACTTCAATATATATTCATGTTGATGTTGATGAAGATAGAGGAGGTCCTCCATGGATTAAGAGTGAAGTAACATACTCCGTGAAAGCAGCAAATTTTTCGATAACCGGGAAAAATGAGCATGATGAACCAATAAAAATGGGAATCACTGTATGTGATTATGATGAACTCGTGAATAAAGAAAATGGTTATATTGTTGATGGAATTCTTACTTTTGAAATAATTGGAACTTTAAGTTTATCAAACCAAAGAATTATTAAAAAGAAGAAACCTTCGATTGTTAGTCGCTTGGGAACATTTTTATGGAATCGAAATAAAAAAGATTTTAAAATTATTGTTGGAGATGAAATAATTAAAGTAAGTAATAATTTCTCATATTTTTTGTTTGTTTGAAAATTTCGGTTTTTTTTATATTCGAAAAATTAATAACTAACTTTTTGCGTTTATTTTAGGCTCATAAATGCGTTTTGCAATCTCGTTCGCCAGTTTTTGATAAAATGCTTGAAAAAACTGAAATGAAAGAAGCAAAAGAAAATAAAGTGGAAATTCCAGATTTTAATTTTGAAGTTATTAAAAATGCTATTGCCTTTCTTTATGATCGAGATATCGACAAAAGCCTTTCCCTATCAAATCGAATGTTGCTCCTTCAATTTTCGGATAAATATGATATTCAAGATCTTAAAGAAACAACAGAACATTTTTTAATTGATGAAATTGATGCTTCAAATGTTAGCAAAATTTCTAATTATTCAATTATCACAAATTCAACAAAATTGCGAAAAGAATGTTTTGAATTTTTAATGAAATGTTCCAAAAAGAATATAGCTATTAGCGATTTTGATATTTTAGATAAGGATTTTGCTTTAGAAATTTTTAAATATTCTTTTTATCGAATCGCTGATTATTCTTAAATAAAAATATTTCTGTTTTTTTTTGTTTCGTCTATTTTTTTTGCGTTCGAAAATTCTAATTTTTTTTTCTGAAACACGTGGCACTTGAAACTCAGATCACTGCTTTCTATTTTTTTTTTCTTTCGTTGTCGTAGAAAAAAATATTAAAATGTAAATTTAAGTTTTCGCTTTCAATTTTAAAGGGAAAAAATTAAATTTTAATGTAAAATAAAGAGTTTTTCTTACGGTGGCAAAATTTCGCATAAAAGCCTATCAGTTTGTTCTTGAGCTTCCACTAACATAGCTCCACGTTCAGCAACAATGGATTCCAAATTGATTGCATGTTTTTCATTCATTCGAATCATTTGATCCACTAAATTTCCTTTAGTTGATTGAAATGCCGTGGAAATAACTTGAGCGATGGCTCGAACTTTAGGTCGTTGAGATGGAATGGATTTCCAACATTCTTCCATAATTTCAACTAAAGTTTTTTCTTGTGGCAAATAATCTTCTATTGTTGGACGTAAATTTTCATTAGTTAATTTATGAAAAAGTTCTAGAAATTTTTTTGGGAATAAAAAATGTTTTTAAGAAAAAAATCTTACCTTTGTGTCCATAAGTTGTTTTTTCATAAGGTCCAATACGAAAGAGAATTTGATAAAGGATTATTCCAAAACTATATAAATCTCCATAATGATCTCCTCGAGGATATGATTTACCTAATGAAACACCTTGTAAATGTTCTGGAGCAATGGCATAATAAACTAAAAAAATAATAAAGAATTATAAATTTCAAATGCTTGCGAATTTTTATGTTAACTTTCGACAAAGCACCTTTGAAACACAAAATTCCAAAAATTTCGCATTTTTACTTCCATAAAAAAAATTAATTACCTTCAAATGGAATATTTTCAATAACCTTCAAATTATTTGATTCAATCAAAGTATGCAATAATTTTGTTACACCAAAATTAGTCAATTTTAAAACCCAATTTGCATCGATGAGACAATTGGATAAACTTAATAACCCATGATATCCAACTGGACTTTTATGAAGATAAGCTAAACCCTTCAAAATATCTCGTAAAAATGCAGAACGAAATGTTTCATCCAATTTAAAATCCAAATCAAATACATAATCTTCGAGTGAAGCCCTTTCAACAAGGTTATGGAGAATATAAAATTTATCTCCATCATTATAACAAATTCCAATAAAATTTGTTAAATTATCATGATTTATTCGTTTTAATTCCATTATATAATTTAAATCATCTTTACCAAATCGAATATGATATAAATGTTTGAGAGAAATGAATTCAGCTTTAGTGGTTTCAAGAATGGCATAAGCTGGAATAACTCGACGTTTGGATGATAAAGTTGTAGCATCTGGATGGTTTCCTCCCTTTCCTTTCACGGATGATTGTTTATTTTCAATTACTTTTATTGAAGATCGAGGAATTTTCCAATGCATTCGAAATGCATCTAATCGGCGTCTAAAAATTTTTTTAATATGTTTTATCGAGAAATTTTTGGCCTTCGTTTGGAGATCAAAAAATTGAAGGCAGATAATTATCGATGCTGATAATTTATCTAAATAAATTAAATATTTTTAGAAGTCCTTTTTCAAAATTATAAAAAATAATTAAATTAAACTTGAAACTTTTTTCACTTTAGCACTTCTCCACAGTTTTTTTTAGTTATTTCCAAATTTTCATAGCAACACCGACAAACAACTACTTACTGTCGTCGATAAAAGAAGAAAATAATAGCTAAAGAAATAACCAAAACTGCCACTCCGCCAGCAATGATGTATGGTACATAATTAACACATCCACCTAAATATACACATGGATCCAAAGGTTGTTTACGGCCATTAAACCACGCAGTATTATTTATAGGTGTTAAAGAAACATCCATGCAACGATTTTGAACGCATGTAGTTTTAGTAAAAATTGCCATAAAAGCTGTATTTATTTCTGAATCCTTGTTTGGCTTCCATGTTAATGAAAATTGAGGAATTCGAATTGCAGCTGCATCAAATTCAATTGAACCAAATGGAAATTGAGTCAATTGAGCGGATTTATAAATATCGGCTACAGTGGAACCAGTGGTGGATCCTCCCGATTGTCGAAGGCCCACGCAAAAGCCATAACATGAAAGATAAGTTAGATAATATTCGTGGAAGTTAATCTAAAATTATACAAGTAAAAGTTACTTCGAAATTCGAATCTTGCCAATGATCGGGAAATTTTTTTTCTCTAAATCCAAAAATCTTTAAAAACACCTCAAAAAAACTAACTTGATCATATTTATCTCCAATTTTGGTTGATAAAAATGTATTTATTTGTGGATAATTCGCATAACTCGGAGCAATCTAAAAACATTTTTTTTCTCAAAAAATTTAGAACAAAATAAATATTTTTTACCATCAAAACTGTGCCATCATACGTAACGGTTCCCATAGTATTTGCACAATATTCAGCTACATTATTACAAATTACAACTATGATATAATTATCTCGACCTAATGCAACAAAATTCATTCGTTTTACAGCGGTGGAAAGATCTTGAAAAGTGCCATCCACAATGATCACTAAAAACTTCTTTGTTTGTTTGTGAATTTTGAAATTGACTTTTTGTGATTTTGACTTACATTTAACTGAAGTTCTCATTTTATCTATATTTGATGCCATATTACCCCAATTTTCTTCATCCATTGCAATCACTTGAGAAATATTTACAGTACTAATTTGTTTTAAATATTCAGCTACACCAATAAAAAGTGGAACATTTTTAATATTTGTTTGAATTGGACCCACTAATATTAACTAAAAATCCTTGGTTTTATATTTTCTTTTCAAGGCTCAAAACCGCAAGATGACTCACTTGAGTTTGATTTATAGCAATGGTTAAGGCTTTAATTGTGAGTGCAACACTGATGGCTGTTGTATCATCAAATTGAATGGAAGTTGGATAAAGAGCTGAATTAAAAATGCCGAGAGAGTTTCCAGATCGAAGAAAAACAGGAATATTCCAAAAATATGAGAGCCTTGCAATTTCTTGAGTTTCCACACTGCAATCATCCGTGATAATGGCTTTAATACTTTTTCGCCAAACCATTTCTCCAGCATTTGCTGTTCCGATCGATTTAAAACTATTATCACAGCCCGTTCCATTATAGAGTCTAAAATAAGTTTTTTGAGCTTCAAAAATTAGAGATGGCTAAAAAGGTTCCAAAAAAAAGAAAGTATGAAAAGCTATTTCGCGAAATCTCTTAACGAATATTTGATTGATGCCAATTTGCAAAAAAATGAATTCAAAATGGTAAAACTTATGTTGAAGCCTTATTATTATTTCTTACAATTTTAGTAAACTTTAGGTTGGTTAAGAAATTCGGTAAAAGATTGATTGATTAAACTTACATAACACTTTCAGAACAAATTCCTGCAGTTAATGCATCATTTAAAGCATATTGACAAATATTAATTATATTTGGATCATTATCTATTATTCCAACGGCTAATTGAGCATCCACAATCATGATGCCACAAAATAAAAATACCGTACACAATTTAATGAAGTTCGCAAATTTGTGTTTCATTTTACAACCAATTTTCTAAACACAATTTTGTCGTTTCTTAGGAATAAAAAAAAGTTAAAATTTATATCAAAAAATAAAAAATGGAAGATTCACACTTACTTTTTTAAAGTTGTTGGTAATAATATTTTTTATTTTAATGAATAGGCTCAATACTTTTTTTATTTTCCACGTTGTCAAGGTGATGAGGCTCTATGACACTTTTTTTACATTTCATCCTCTTCAAAAGCTTAGGTAAAAAAAAAAATAATAACTCATACTCACTCGTCTTCAAATTCACTTTTCTATGCCTTCTTTCTCTTCTTTTTTCTTTTTCCCCCAAGTGTCAGCTTTTAAAATGTCGCTATCAACTCTCTCTTATAAAACAACAACAGCAAATCCCAATAAAAAATGGAGCATAAAAAACTGGAGGTGTTTTAATAATCTCTGGAATGGCTTTACTTGTATGGATTTTTGGTGGTTCAGGTATTTGATAAAAAAAAAAGAATGAATATCTTTAAATGATTTTTTCGTAACAATAATAAATAAATAAAAACTAATTCATTGATTGAAGTTTTAAAATAGTTATATGAATTATGAAACATAAAAACTTTTAACCACCAAAAACTTTAATAAAAAAATAACCTAAACAATAGCAACGTAAAATACCGTAACATTGTTATCATTGATTTCCCTAATAATAGAGTTTAAAAAAAGTTTAGTTTTGACATTTTAAAAGTGTTTCAATCAATGATTTATAGTAACCTTTTTTTGTTTGTAAAAATTTGATCAAGGACGTATGCAAAGTTTATAAGAATGAAAAAAAAACTGAAAATGAAGTATTTTTTTCTTTTCACTTTACTTTGCCAAATCTTTCATTCTTGGAGTTTTTCTCTTTCGTTGATCGGTCGTTTTTTCGCTTGTGCTTACTCGTTGGATTTTCGTGTTCGTCGTTAAAGAAAAATAAAAGTCATGGTTTCTGCGTTGGTTGTTGGTTTCGTTCTTCTCATCGCTCTTGTTCCATCTTCTGATGCAGTTATATGTTATGATTATGATAGATGTGAAACAAAAATAGGTGATTCGGGAGGTAAACTTTTTTCCTTTTTTTCCATATTTTAAAAACAATTTTTAGAGGGCTATCAAAAAGTTGATTGTGATGCATGTTTTATTTGGGGCTGTTTTTATGATAACGTATTTTATTATGGATCGGGATGCAAAGGTGATGATAACATTTGTAACACTGGAAACAATCAACTTGGAGATTATGAAGATGAAAAAGGTTTCTATTTCTTTTGCGACACTTGTAATCTTGATTCAGTTGAAGATGTATGTTTTCATTAGAAATAGGATCATTTTGGTTGTCGTATTTAAACAAAATTTAAAGGGAAAACATACATGTATATCAACAATATGTAATCTTATATTAAGAAGATTATTAATTTTTAGCTAAAACGTCTACGTAACCGTAAACAATTGCCTTTTTTAATTGATAAGCCTTGTAACGCTTATGAGAAAAGAAGAAAAAATGATACTTCTATTATTTGTGAGAAGCAAAATAAATGTGAAGGAAAATTTTATAAAGCAGGTAAAAATTTATAATTTCGTTCTTCAAATAAAAAAAGTTTTTTTTAGAATATATCGTCCCGGGTGGCTTAGAATGTGATGAATGTGCTGGTTGGAGCTGTGTTATCAATAAGATGCTATTTACGGGATACGGTTGCAAAGGTGATAACAACATCTGTAAAGTTGGAAACAATCAAAATGAATCAGAAAAATATGAAAACTCAAGTTGGTTTGTTACGTGTAACAAGTCCCGATGCGCTTCTCAAACATTATCTAAGGTTTGTTTTTTCTTTCATCTTTTTTATTGAATTTATTGTTATATTTTAGTTGAAAGAAAATGCAACTTTATCAAACGAAGATTACAATGATGATGTAAAATGCGACGCCCAAGGTTTAAAATACGTTCTTGAAAGCACTTCTACTCAACTTCCTCATCATACTCAACTTCCTAATAACAATGAATTTCCTCATCCTGATCAACTATCTGGTAAAACAACAACGGCTAATCCCAATGAAGCAAAAACTGGTGGTGTTTTGAAAATCGCTGGAATGGTACTTCTTGGATGCCTTTTTGTTGGTTTTTGATTAAAAATAGAATATCTTAAAATAATTTTCTTGTAATAATAATAAATAAATACTTATTTCAATTATATTAGCTTTTGAAATATTATGGTAAAAACTAAAATATGTGACATTTGGATGAATCTAAGAATATTCGATTTTACATTGTTGATTTGTTTTTGTTTGATTCTTTTCAAAAATCTTGAAACCCCAATGGCTCGAAATATTTTTTTACGAAAATCTTCATACCTTACTTATTTTATAAATAATTACCTAAACAATAGCAACGGAAAATGCAGTTATATAAATATCAAAGATTTCCCTAATAAAAGAGTTTAAAAAGTTTAGTTTTGATATTTTAAAAGCATTCTCTTACATTGGATGTAACTTTTTTTGTAAAATTTTTTATCACGGATGCTTTTAATAAATGTTTTTTAATAATAGTCTGGTGGAACGAGATAATTCAATAATAATGAGAAAAGAAATTTTTTCTTCTCCTAATAACCGTCGTCAATAAAATAAAAGCATGGAAATTTTTGAGTACAAAAAAAAGTTACGAAAATCAAAGAAAACTTTCTTGAAACGAAAGCGAAAAACGCCACAAAGCATGCAAATTTTATAAGAATGAAACCAAGAACAAAAATGAAGCCTTCGTTTTTGCCTATAAAAAGAAATCATTTTTGTAAAATCTTTCATTCTTGGAGTTTTTCTCTTTCGTTGATCGGTCGTTTTTTCGCTTGTGCTTACTCGTTGGATTTTCGTGTTCGTCGTTAAAGAAAAAAAATGAAAGTCTTGGTTTCTGCTTTGGTTGTTGGTTTTGCTCTTCTCATTGCTCTTGTTCCATCTTCTGATACTCTCTTCACATGTTTAGAGTACAGAATGTGTGAATCAAAGTCTGACAAAAACGAAACAGGTAAGTATTTTTTTATTGCCTTGATATCTGACTTAAATGCCACAATGAATCTTTCATGAAGTTACTTTTTGAATTTTCCAACTTTGAGTATGAATGAATTGTGTTTTTTCGTTTTCAGATTCTGAAGCTTCTGTTGAATGTGATGATGAATGTGCTGCATGGGAATGTGTATACAATGGAATGCGCTATCTAGGAGCTGGATGCAAAGGTGTTGAAAACGTTTGCAGAATTGGAAACAATCAAGATAAAACTGAATGGATTGATGAAACACCTGGTGCTTATAATTTCTTTTCATCATGTAACAATAGGATGTGTGCTCTTCTTAAATTGAAAGATGTAAGTTTATTAGTATAAAAAGTGGGGATTTTTTCCTGTGCGAACTAGCAATTGTTTTAAGCTTTTGTTATCACTGTAGTCGATTATCTTTTTTATTATTACACCATTTTCATCTTGTTTATTCATTTATTTTCTATCAAATGCTGTTTTAGTTAATAGGTTCTAAAAGCTTTGATGGGCTTCGAGATGGTGAATGTGATGTCAATGTTAAAAGAACTCCTTTGCAATGTGAAAAGCAAAACATCTGTAAAGTAAATGGAATAACAAACACTGGTAAGTTTTTTGCTTTAATGTATCAAAAAATTAATGAGAAATTTTTAGATCACGCTCTTCCGTTGATTGTAAATTGTACTGAATGCGCTGCATGGGAATGTCTTTACAATGGAATAAAATATGTAGGCCTTGGATGCAATGGTGATAGCAACATTTGTAAACATGTCAAAGAGCAGGATAAATCTCCATATCATGAAAACGAGACAATTTGGTTTGTTACCTGTAAAGACACAAATAACTGTGTTCGGTCGGCATTGAAAGAAGTTTGTTTTTTGTTTTGTTATTTTATCTTTATGCTTTATTACATATTTTAGTATCAAAAACTTGAAAATTATTCAGAGAAAATTCCTCAAAGTAATGAAACCATGGAATGCAACCCCTATGTTACGAGTGTCGATGACCTTTCAACAACAACTCCTGTCAACATTGAAACAACAGCTCTTGAAAATGTCGAAACATCAACTCCTGTCCATAATGAAACAACAACTCGTGGCGAAGATGAAGCTTCAACTCCTGAACATAACGAAACATCAACTCGTGGCACTGAAGAAGCAACAACTTGTAGCGCTGCTGAAACAAAAAAGGGTCCTTTGATATGTGAAAAACAAAAATCGTGTGCAAAAAGAACTTCCAAATCAGGTAAAAGCTTTATCTTACATATGTAAACTTTTTAATCCAAAATATCTTTTTCAGATCCTTCATTTCCTGATGAAATTGATTGTGATGAATGCGCTGCTTGGAGCTGCATACTTAACAACACATTGCATACGGGCTTTGGCTGCAAAGGTGAAAGCAACATTTGCAACAATGGAGAAAACCAAAACGGAACTGAATCTCATGATGAAGAAAGCTGGTATGTTACATGTAATGATGCCGATAACTGTGCTTCCAAGAAGCTGCATGAGGTAGGTTTTTAATTTGCTTTTATGATAGTAATTTTGTATTGTTATTATTTTAGTACACGAACAACGTTGGTAAATGGAAAAAAGCTGCTTTCAATCATGATGGAGAATGCAATCTCAAGGCCCTTCGATGTGAAAAGGCAAACAACTGCCGAACCAAGAAAGGTGTATTTGGCGGTTAGTTGTTTTTTTTTATTATCCTTTACTCATTAGTTTCATATTTTAGGCGAATTATCGCATGTCGAATGTCAAGAATGTGCTGCATGGTCCTGTGTCAAGAGTGGTGTCGCATATACTGGTCTTGGATGCAAAGGTGATCCAAACATATGTCAAACTGGAAGCAACCAAAATGGCACCGAATTCCATTACAGAACAAACTATTTCGTATCCTGCAATGACCATATGTGTGCCTTTCCAACAATCAAAGATGTTAGTTAATTTTCTTTTAAACTCTTTACTTTTTCTAACTTATTGTTTTTTAGTTTGTTCTTCGTGTTGGACGTGAAAATCCATGGTTTGCTGACATCGAATGTGACCCTAACATGGCTGTTACGAAGGATGGTATCTTCAAATGTCTTGCGCTCTTCTCTTTTGTTTACTTCATTTTTCTTGGTGTTTAATTATTTAATAATAATATGTGTTTAATAATAATATTTGTTTTTTAATTTATTTTCGTTTTTAATAATAATAATAAATGACTAATTTTCAATTCATTTGTGTCTTACTTTTTCTTTAGTATCAAGAAAGTTTTATAACATTTTCATGGAGCAATTAGTTTGAGAACATTCCTTTATGAAACACGATTGAAAACATTTTGTGTGTTAGTAAAAAGCGACTTTATGGTAAAAAATATGGTTGCTAATGCGGCAGCAGGTTTTCGACTTGGTATGGCAGCATCTTTGGATCATCGCATGTGGATTCATCAGCATGATTTTTGAATCGATGATGATTGGTTATTGTATGAAACGAAATCCACCGCTGTTGCGGGAGGAAGAGCATTGATTCATGGGAAAATGTGGACTCGAGATGGAAGAAATGGTAGGATGATGATAAAGGTCTTCTTTTATCAGATTCCGATGCACCTATGTAAACATGCATTATTATTACAACTTAGAGAATGAGTTTTTGTGTGAAATGGCTATGAAATGCTTCAATGATGAATACTCGCAAAAATCCAAAGTGCATTAATCAAGGTGAAGCTATTTTAGGCAACAAAAAAAGCTACAGTAAACATAAACAATAAATACAAAATAATCAATCACACAAAATACAATTCAAAGACAATTAAAGATTTATTAGTATATTTCAACATAAGGTATATATTCAACTAACAAAACTTTGTTTTCACTTCTTTCTTCTTTTTGTTTAGGAGGTTCATTTCCCCAGTATATGAAAAATTGAGCAAAAATAATTCCATTAAAAGTTGATGCAGCAATATAAACGAATAGAGTAAGAAGATCATCAGTTTCAGTTAATGATGTGAAGATTCTTGCCAAACAGCCACCCAATTGAAGACAAACGGTAAGGAATGCAAGTTGACCAGTTGATTTATTGCGATAATTTTCAAGAATTTGAGCTCCCTAAAAAAGCTTATATTAACAAAATGTAACAGTAAAGAAATGAAGAAACCTTTGACGCTATAATAATTGGTATACCAGCAGCTTGAAATACATACAAAACATTCAAAGGGATAAAATGTAACAAAATAGCAGAAATAAGAGCCGAAAGTGTTGCCAAGAAACCCAAAGCATAAGCGGAATAATCAGAAAAGTGAAGGATTTGCATGATAATGATCGCTGTTTGAATTGCAACAAATATTGATTCACCATATTGACTTACAACAAATTGTTTTTCATAGCTATATGAGCATGTTCCTAACGCAGCCATAAATCCAAGAATCATAGAAATAAGTGATACACCTTCAGCAGATTTAGCACGATGAATTTTGATGATTTGTGGAACAAATAAGAACATTGCACCAGCAGTAATTGCAAGACCAATGATACGAGAAGCAACTAGAGGTACACATTCTTCTAAAAAATAAATCAAACGTTTAGAATCAAACAATAAAGAAAGAAAGAAAAACTTACGATGAAAGATGTTTAAGTTAATAACCAACTCTTCAAAGCAATTTTTAGGATAAACGAATTGAACCAGTTCAAAAAATTTAAATTTGATTTTGTCAACCATGTTTTTCATTTTTGATTAAAATTTGAAATCAAAATGAAAGCAACAAAACGTTGTTGAAGAATGAATTGGCTTTTGATTGATTGAATGATGATGCTAACTAAAATTTTTAGGATTGTCAAAAGTTTGAAACGTTTGAAAGAAAAAAGAATGAAGGAATAATCAAACTGGTGCGAATCAGTCAGCGAAAGAAATAACACTTTTTTCCATTCTTTTTTTTGTGATTTTTTTTATAGGAAAATAGCTATTTTCTGAATGATTGATTATTTGCTTTTGTAAAAAAGTTTATTTCTTAAAATGATAGACATCATTCTCATCTAAATGACGATATAAATACTTTTTTTTAAATAAATAAAAAGAATTCGATAAAATAATTTTATTCGAAAATGCACTACCAAAGTTTTTTTTATTCGCAATAAGAACAACAACAGCAACACATACTTTCAATCGTAATGGATTCATAAACATAAAATTATCTAAAAACTAATGTTCACATTTTAAATTAAAGATTCGGAAATGCAATTCTGTTAAGCATTAATTCCAATTTTGTAGCTCTGAAGATCCTATTTCACGTTCAATAATTTATGATGTTACTCGAGTTCGAAATGGACGAAGATTTATGTTTGAGGGCTTTTAATTAAAAAGTGCCACGCAGAAATAAATGATTTTATAACTTAATACCAAAGTAAAAAATAACAAACTTTATTCAAAAATGTATTACCACCAAGGTTTAAAACAAGAACAAAAACGACATAAAAAAATAGTTGCAAAGCTATCGCGTGCTTTTTTTGTGGATTCATCAACCCATCTCCTTCAAGGCAGGTATGTATGTATCTGTAATATATATTATTTACACTTCATTGAACTTTGAGTTATAAATTAATAAACAACAAGATATTTGTGACATTCAAATAAAGGAGGGAAGTGAGTCATAGAAGAATGATTTACTTTATTTTACACACATGAGTAAAAGTTATTTACAACTCCGCCAACGCCGTTATTTATGAGGCAAATAAATTATTAAAAAAATTAGAAACTTTGTCAAGCATAAAAGAAAATAATAAAATCTTTGCGCGGGCAAAAACTTTAACTTTTTTTTTCATTCAGATTTTTTATTTATGGCTTTAATTAAACATTTGGTCCCGGAAATATTTGAATTAAAGTAATTTTTAGAAAGAAAATTTAATTTTTTATGAAACTCCTAAAACTAATAAAAATTTTGTTATGGAAAAATATTTTTTCGAAGAGCCATGGAATATTTTTTGAGATTTTCTTTTCCACGCTTTTCAACCCCCTTCTTCGACGGTCTTTGCTAATTCATCCAAAATAAATCATAACAAAATTATTTATTGCTGCTACATATAAATTTTTGATTTACTTCCTTTCCTTTTTTACTTTTTTGTAAAATTTTTAGAAATCATTTGTGTTTGTGTTGTAAAATTTCAATTTCAAGCTTGAGTTACAAATGAATTCGTTAATCACAGTTCGTTTACTTTCACAATATTTCCTTAGGCATGAAGGAGCAGCAGCATCTGATATAAAACAGGTGAAAAATTTTTTGAGAAGTAAAAGTTTTTTTAATGTACGTGTCTCGACAAGCTTTCAATGGATTTTAGGCGAGTATTTCGTTTTTATTATTAGAACTTTTTTGGTTTATAATTATTGGAATTAGGTCAAATAAAAGCCTTTTTTATTTCAAAGGTTTTGGTCGTGATTTTTATTTTTCGCATTAAATTTAAGTATTAAAATAAATAAATAATCCAAGCTAATAAGTTTCGTCAAAGCTATTCTTGCTTTATTAAAACAAATATTTTTTTCATTTTAGATAATTCAATCATGCTTTAACTTATGCATGTTTTTTTAAAGCTTCTAATTTTTGAATTTCTTCCATCCTTTTTTTATTAAACAAAAAATTTGTGATGTTGCAACTCTAAGATTCTTTAAAAAAATAATAAAGAAAAATAATAATTTCGAAATATACGTTCGTTGTTGTTCAAGCGTTTCTTTATTTTCATAACATTTTTGTGTGGCATCTAATTTGCAGCTATTTATTTATTTATTTATTTGTGAAATCCAATTTTAAGATTGCATTTTCTTTTTCTTTTTTTCTTATTTACTTTGTCTTACCAAACACAAATACCAAAAAATTTATATAAGATTGAAAAAAGGGTTTTAAAAGTAATGAGTTTTTAAGATTTTTATTTTATTGAGAATAATATAATTTTGGTTTAAATGTTTCATAAATAAAAAAAAGAACTCAAATTGTATATAAGTGTTTTTGGCGCTTGTATCTTTGACTTTTGTTTTTATCAATCAAAAAATAAACTTAATTAAACTCACCTATTATATTTTTGGGTGAAATAAAGAAAAAAAACTTTTCATCTTTCATCTTTCAACTTTTGTAATGAAAGCTTTACATAAATTTTTTTTAAAAATTACTGTGACTTGTGATTTTTTTTATTTTTGGCTGAATTAGTAAACTCATAAAAAAGAGCAAAGATTAGCAAAAAAATATCTTTGCTTTATTTTTAAACGTTTTATGTTTCACGTTTTTTACTAATGATGATGTAATTGTTTTTTTTGAATGTGTATGTAAATTATTATAATCAAAATCACCCAAAATAAGTCCAAAAAGCCGGATTTTTTAAATAAATTACAAAATTGTTACTTTTTTAAAATTTATATTGCATTTTTGATTTTATCACGAAAAAAACAAAAAAAAGTAATTCGTGCTATGATCAAAGTCCACCTTCTTTAACCAATCCAATAATCGTTAAAGAATTATTATTATTTAATTAGAAAACCCAATTATTTTTTCCTTCTTTATGGTTAAATAAAAAGTCCGAGTGAAAATAAAAAAAAGTGAAAAGCGGCTGCTGGGCCTCATTTTAATTTTAATATCCATGGTTTTCTTTATTTATTTGTTTTTTTGGTTTTGTAAGGGACTTTGATTTTCAAATACCATATATAATAATTAGTTTAGTTTTTAAAAGGCACGGTAATTATTTGATGTTGTTTGTTTTTTTTCTTTACACCTGCAAAATGAAAATGTGTTATTATAAAAAAATATTTTTGCAAGAAAAACAAACACATTGTTTATTATTTATTTTTTTTGCATATTTTTATCGAAATTTTAGCATTAAAAAGTTTTTTAAACTTGACTTTTAAAAAGCGGTAATGTCTTTTTAACGAAAGAAAAAAGAATTATGAAACTTTCTTTATTTTTCTTTTCGGAGCCAAATTCTTTTTAAAAAATTTCCAGGACGTCGACCAATTATTATTTGGCTTACTAAGTTTCCCCTTTTTTATTAAATAAATTAAAACATTTTTAATTTTCTTCATTTTTTCTCATTTCAATAAAACCTTTGACTTAATTTTTAATTTATATTCAAAAATAAGAAATAATAATATTCCAGCTGGAAAGTTTCTTCGTCGTCTCTTTTTTAAACATATGTTACAAACCTTTTAAAGAAATATTTATTTTGATTTTTTTTCGTTCGAACTCTTTTTTTATTATTTTTCACCTTTTTTATTTTTTAATTACTTTGTTACGGTAATATTTTTGAATATAAAAAAAATTAAACTGTCTTCTTTCTTTTTTTACACCCAAAAATTACTGCTGTTTTTATTTTTTGATTACTTTTATAATGTCAAAAGTTTCCAAATTTGAAAAAAAAATTACTCATTCAAGTTTGTTTGCCCCCAAAAATGTTTAAAAAATTATTTTCATTTTTCTGAAGAAAAAAAATTTTTTAATAAAAAA
This sequence comes from Panagrolaimus kolymaensis, assembly GCA_028622995.1. Lineage (NCBI taxonomy): Eukaryota > Metazoa > Nematoda > Chromadorea > Rhabditida > Panagrolaimidae > Panagrolaimus > Panagrolaimus kolymaensis. The sequence continues at coordinate 386,314 of JAJQJQ010000069.1, forward strand.
AACTTATTTAATTATTTAATACTTGGTTGAAAAACTTTCACCTTTTTTGTGTTTTTTCCTATAATTGCTTTTATTATTTTTTATTTTTTTATCGTGTAGTTTTAGAAAAATTATTTTTAGTCCAGAATATTACTACTGTGTTTTATTTTATCATCTTTTTTTAATTCTTGCCTCCTACAAATGTGTTTATTGAATACCGTAATTATTATTATTGGTACTTTTAAAAAAAATAAGTTGAAAACATTTTTATTTTCTTAATAGTTAGCAATTTTGAGAAGATTGGACATTTTTGCTACAAAAAAAAGAAAAATAATGTAATTACGTTAAATTACCAGTTTTAGCAAGGAAGGTTGATTACGTGACGAAAAGAACAAAGTTGCACAGTTTGAAGACTACTAAATATTTTTTTTGCATGTAAAATCTTTTTTATTAAGAAAAAATCGGGTTAAAGTGCTAAAAAAGAAAATGCGCATTTTGTTTTTGGTTTACTTTCTAAAATTAAAAAAAAAACTTTCGGTAAGATTGTAAAAATTATTTCAAACATAATTCAAAAACGATTAAACAAAAATTTTTTTGTTGCTTTTTACATGCGTTTTAATATTTTTGAACTCTCTCGAAATCTGAGAGTAAAAATTAGTCAACAAAAAACCAAAGGCATTTACTTTTTCCATTTAGCAATTTTCATTTTTATCTTGCGTTTGGGATCTTTGAAAATTCCAAGCACTTTTAGCCGTCATTAAACCTTCGACAATCCATTGTAGTAAACTATTACAAAATTTTTTTAGACTTTCCCACGATTTATTTTTAACATTTTTTAAATATAATATTTTTCATTTCATAGAATCAAAACAAAACAAAAAAAGTTCCATGAGATCATTTTTTTATTTTCCATTACGTCGCCGTTTCATCTCTTTCTTTTTTTCATTCAATTTTCATGGAACCATCGCTTTAACTTTTTTTGTTTCAAAAAAAAAAAACAAAGGAAAGGATTAGTTAATTTTTGAAGTATGTATTATACCCTTTTTTACATACATTCATATTCTTCCTCCTTCTTCTTTTCTTTTATTTTTTCTTTACGCATTTTATCTTTTCTTCATACATATTTTTTTTTGATGTCACTTTCTTTTATAATTTTTATAAATTAATGCATTTTTGTTCATAAAAGTGTAAAACGCCGCCATTTTTTTTGATTAAAATTTTTCCAAGCCTCCATCATTTTTTTTTTATTATTGCATACCGAAATATACAAAGATCATCAATCCGTTGAGTTTTTTTCTCTGAATTTTTTTGAGGCTTTATGTATTCGCCTTAAATAACAAAAAAGAAACAAATGGAATGACCTTCTCCCATATTTTCATTTTTTTATTGTGTTTTATTTTATTCATTCAAAAAAAAATTAAAGTATCCGAGAAAATTATGTTTCTAAAAAACTTCCTTGGAAAAAAAGAGAGAGAAACATTTACTTTGAAAAAAATAAGTAAAAAAGCACACGACTATTTTTTTTATTTTTTGTTTGAAAAACTCCGCCTTTTTTTCGTGTCTTTTTTTAAATACTCTGTAAAAATTTATGAAATAATAAAAAAAAACTTTTATCAAATTACATTTTTTTTGTTTTTTTTTACATATTTTTTCTGATTTCTTCGGACTCGAGCTAATTTTTTTTATTAAAATAAATTATTTTTGTATTGTTTTTGGTTTACCAAAGTTTAAAAATTGTTGCTAAATTTTATTTTATTTTTGCAGAAATCTGTGATTAAAAAAATAAATAATGTTAGATAATTGGGAAGCTATATCATATTCAATTGGAATTCTTGTATGTGCATCAAATTTTATTGTTTCAACTTCAACCGTACAATTTCGTGAAAGAAATCGATTTCATTTAAATTATATGTAAGTTTTCAAAAAAAAAAAATCCCAAAAATAATAAAGCATCTTTGAAAATGAATAAAAAGTTCTAAGCTAAAAAGTTAAAACTTGTTGATTTGATCCTGATTAAAAAAATAAAATATATTATAAAATTATTTACTGTATCTCTTTTTTTAAACTTTTAATTCAAACTCCTAGCTATTTTTCGTTATTACTGTGACTTACTAAATAAACCATCCTTATTTAAGTTGGCCATAATCTCATAAGAAATACTTTTCGTTGCTTACCTTTATTTAATTTGCAAAGTTTCTATGGTCAACTGCATTCTAAAAAAATAAAACATTTCCTGTTTATTATCTATCAATTTTATTTTATTTTGTCTAATTAAATCATTCTTCCTTCCTTCTTTTTTTCTAATTCACCATAGCTTCCTGGTAATTAAAATAAAAGTCGTCGGTTGTTTCTCGATTTAAAAACATTCGTGTCGTTTTACGATGTTTTTCACCACCAAGAAGCCATCATCTTACTCATTTTTTTGTTTTTGCTATAATTAAAAAATGAAAAGTTTTGTTATAGCTTTTTATTTTTAATTTACTTGGAATAAATTTATTTAACTTATTTTTATTATAAAAAAAATGTATTTTTTATAATAAGTTTACTTACTTCCGAGGAAATAATTTACATAAATTGTTTATATGTATTTCTTTTCTTTGTGCATGGAGGATATAAAATTTGGTCAGAAACGTGAGAATTTTTTTAATGCCCAAACAAAAAGGAAACTAAGACTTGGCTGGTAGAAAGGAATAACCCAAAATGTGTGAGTAAATGGTAAACCAATTTTCTTTGAAACAATGTTTTGGGATTAAAGTTTAATTAATTTTCTCATTATTTTAAAGACAAGTGTACTTTTTTTTCCCTAAAAGGTCTAAGTTTGTAAAAAGAGTTTGTTTCTCGTTTATTTTTCTCTAAAAAAATTAATTAATAGCAATCTCAGAAACATTTTATTTGTCCTAAAAAATGCCTATGAAACTTATAAATTTAACCAAGCGTTTTTTAAAAATTAAATTTTAGACGGATTTAAATTGAAAAAATGCTTATAATATTTTCTCTAAAAAATTACTAATGTCTTTTTTGGAATTATTTGAGCATTATTCGAATTGAAAAATGACAAGAACATTGGGGCCTTACCTTCGGTAAGTCCCTCAAACTAAACATACAAACAAACAATCTTCGAAACCGTTACATTTTTACAATCAAAACGTGGACATTTTACACATTAAGGTATTTTTTGAGAACCCTAGAGAGTAGACCTGCTTTTAGGAATTCTAAAAAATTATCAAAGGGGAGATTATGTGCTTTTTTAGAGGGTGCAAAATTGGAAAAAAATAGAGTGCCCAAACACCCATGCGTGTCTACAACAATACAATTAAAATAAACAACATTGTCCATGGCCTTACAGGCTTACATTCCATTTTTCATGGTAAATTTTGGAGCCCTGCCTACGGCAGACCTCCTAAATTTTACAAAAAAATCTTCTCCAATAATCAACGGTTTGCTGGGCCATGCATTTCCATATCTCTCATATTCGGCTACATCTTAACCACTTCGAGGTCCATTCCATAGGTCTAATTACATATGGGCCCTTCAGGCCCCAAAACACATTTCAACCCAAAAACAACCAAATATCGAACCAAACATAATCAAACAATCACCCGAAAATCATTAAATATCAACCCGAAAACCATCTTACATCTCATCAAAAACAACTAAACATTCACCCAAAAACAACTAAATATCCACCCAAATATTATAAAAAAAATGTGCCGAACGCTTACATGTTTACAACAATGCAATTACAATAAACAACAGGACCCTTCGGCCAACATTCCATTTTCATGGTTAATTTTGGAGCTCTGCCTTCGGCAGACCTTCAAAATTTACGATATAAATCGTCTCCAATTAACGACGGTTTCTCTGGGCCACGCTTTTCATATATCTCATAGTCGGATATATCTTGACATCTTCGGGGTTCATTCCATAAGCCAAATTATACTTGGACTCTTCGGAACCAAATCCGTTTTGACCCAAAAACCACCAAATATCCACCCAAAAATTAGCTAAAGATCCACCCAAAAACATTTAAATATCGATTAATACATTACAACACAAACAACTAAACATTCACCCAAAAGCCACCAAATATCTAACCAAACTCAATCAAACATCTCACCAAAAACAACTAAATGTCCACTCAAAAACCATTTTACATCTCACCAAACACAACTAAACATTCGCCCAAACACAACTAAATGTGCACCCAAAAGCCACCCAAAAGTCATCCAAAAGCCACCAAATATCCACCCAAAAACAACTAAATATCCACCTAAAAATTTCAATGCAGACAATCAGAGAAAAAACAAATTTTTCACTTCCAAAAATGCTTTCAAAAAAAGCAAAGAGAAACTTTCGTGTCGAGAAAAATTTCAAAAAATGCAAATTTAAACTGGCCAAAACATGGACATATTCGAGAGTCCGAAGCGTGAGACCAACATATTTGGAATCAGCGTAAAAAACTGATCTAGGCTATCGGGACAAAACAAAACAAAAGCAGAACCGACATACAAACATACAAACATACAAACATACAAACATACAAACATACAAACATACAAACATACAAACAGAAACGACATTCCAATTTACAAAGGAAGATCCTTATCGAATTTGTTCTTTTTACATTTTTTTAAAATTTATTTTGAAAACTTTACATACATTCAAAGTTTATGTAAAAAACTTTCAACAAATTATTTAAAAAAACTTGGGCACTTTTGATGATTTTTTTTTCAAAACAGCTGTCGTCAAATTAGTTGCACCAAAATCTTTGTGTTAAAAAAGACTAAAGATTGAGTATTCATGTTTTTTTTAATTTTGTTGAAAAAGAATTATATTTTTTTTATTTCTTTCTTTTCTTATTCAAGACTGTTTGAAAAAAGTGCATGTTACGGTAGCTCACTAATAACCGAAGCTCTTTAATAAAAACAATTATTTGAATTTGTGATCTTTTTTTAAAGGTCGATAAATAAAGCAAAAGTCACAAAAGCATGAGTAAAAAAAATAAAAATTTTTGAAGTAAGTAAATAAATAAAATGAAGATATGCCTCATGGGATTCGGCACGTCAAATAACCAAAAAAGCAAAACTCGGACGTCAAAACAAAACAAAAAATCATCAAAATTATTTGAAGCGTTAAAAAAATAAAGTAAAAGTTTATTTACGCAAAAAAACTTATTAATTAATTAATCGTCGATGCAAAAGTTGTTGTCCGAAAGGTTATATATATCATTTGGGGAATACATACATAGCTGCTGATGTGTAGATTAATTAACTCTTTTTTGTGTAAAAAAATTTTAAAGTTTATTTACGAATTAAAAAAATGAAAGAAAGGTCATTCGTTTATTAGCTTGCGTTGTTGGATGGATGATTTGTTTTTGTTGATTTAATAATCTCTTTTTTATTTTTGGAAATCATTACTGCGTTAAAAAAAGTAATCTAAGTATAAATTTATAAATTTAGAATATTGCATTAAAAATCACCAAAAAATAATTTGTAAAAAATATATATTAATAAAAAGCAATTAGGAAATGTGTCGAAAAACCAGATACAGTAGTTTTGGTAATTCAACTTAAAAAAAAAAAATTATAAGAAAAAAATTCAATCAATTTTCTATTTAAAAACTTTGCAATCACAAAAATAAGAAAATTTCTGTTTAATGTTTAACACAATCCAAATATTTAAATTTTTCGAGAAAATACCATTTTAGATTTCAGAATTCTAAATCCTCAAAAATAATTAACCAAAATTTAAAAAAAATTTAAACATTCTTGATTTTTCTAACATTTTAATTTTTTTTCTTTGATTTTCAGACTTTTACGAATTACATACTTTATTGCATGTTATGGTATCTCATTTGGTCATCTAGGAATAAGTGTAACTATATTATATCAAAATACATCATCCCCAACAAATTTTTATAATTTATGGTTTTATTTACATTTTTTAAAATCATTTTGTGTTAATTTATTAAGGTAAAAAAAATTTCACAGCGATACCCAAAAAATAAAAATTTGATATTTATTTGTTTTTTTGTTTTTTAGATTAACTTTAATTTCATTTGTAATTGAGCGATCTGTTGCAACCAAATTTCGACAATGTTATGAAACCCATCGAGGATTTATTTTAGTTCCACTTATTTTATCTTTACTTAGTTATGGATTTTCATTTATTTTAACTTCCATGGAAAATGTTTGTAAGTTATTAAATTTTTTTTCTTGTTTGCAAATTTTTTGTATTTACCAAGAATTTATAAGTAAGATTTTTGATGCAACTGTTTTTCGTAAAGTTGTTTTAGATGCAAATAAAAAATTTGCAAAAATAATATTTTTTTGACATGTGTTATTGCAACATAAATAATAAAAAAATTAATTTCCTTGGGTGCAATTTATTAAACTCCACTCACAATTTATAATTCTTTTTTTTTTGCAACGGGAATTACCGTTGCTGAAAAATAAATAAATAATTTAGACTTGAATGCTCTTTAGTAGGTAGCTGCGAAGTGAAGAATCAAGATGCCAAAAAAATTAAACAAAATTCAAACATCGAATACAAAATACAAAAAAAATTGAATTGTGGAACTATAGTTTTTTTTTCTTGAATATTTAACTATTTTTTTAATGTGGAACTTTATAAAAGCCACGAAAAATGTACGAAACAAAAAAATTATTCATTCTAAAACTTTTTTTCTGACATTTCTGAATTTTTAAAGTTTTCTTCCTTCAAAAAACATCTGTAAATTTATATGCCGAAATATTTACTAAAACTATAAAACTAAAATTATTATATTATATATAAATATTTTTAATTTTAGGGGCTTTTGATGAAGTTCTTGTATACAGTATTTATATGATTATGGATGTATTTCATTGGATTGTGAGTTTTCATTTTTTTGTATAAAAAAGTGAGTCTAAATATATTTGTTTTTAGTCCGCCACATTATTATCAAAATATAATTGGAAGTTGTTGAAATCAAATCGAGCCACAAGATCAACCAAACTTTCACAAAGATATCAAGTAAGAAAATAATCTATTATTTTTACTAAGAGTCGCGAGGCAAAAAATTTATTTTCTCTCTTGTTTAGTTTTTTGCGATGAAAGTTCAAAAAAATATAATGGAAAAAATAATTTTTTTAGGTAAATGAAAACATTAGAGTTTTGGATATTATTTTACCCATTTCTCGAGTTGGTTGCATTTTCACCCTAGTTAGTACATGGATTGTGATTGTGGTACTTTTAACTAATGTTGATAATAAATATGCTGCTCCACTTTATTATATGGTAAGTTTCATCTTAAAAAAACTACTCCAAAAATACAAACTTTGAAATTTTTTTTATTCACCAAATTTTTTTAGGTAATCAATGCATTTGTAACTGTGGCATTTTTTATGTCCATGAGAGCCCAATCAATAACTCCAAGAATTTTATGCCGAATTATTTTTTGTCGAAGTAATTATCGAGGAAGAGAAAAATCCATTTCACCCAGTCATGTAACAAATATACTTGGTGAAGAATTAATTATTCATCATCATGGTGATGATCATTTTAAAAATTTGCGTGATCAATGGCATGTTTCATTTACAAATCTTCAACCCATTACACCTACGATTAAAGGTTCACCCATTTAAAATTTCGTATCAATCATGTCGGAACCTCGATGGTTTCAACACACAAAAGCTACAAAATTTAGCTGCTTTTGAAATTATTTTCTGTAAATATTTTTCTTTGAATAATACTTTTTTTTTCTGTTTTATTTTTTGTTATATCCCTTTTTCGTTAAATAAAAGATTTAAATAAAAAAGACAGACTTAACACATTTTTTTGAATTTTCTTAATAAAATAGAATTCTAAATTCTAAAGAAATAGAAATATTTAGTTTGAATGCAAGCTTTTAAAAGCCGTCCATTTAAAAAGAAACCAAAATCATGATGGATTTATTTGTCTTTTAAAAAGGTAATCCGCTTAAAAGTTCAACAAAAAAATGCTATATAAAAGAAGGTTAAAATTTAAAGGTTAATTTTTTATTTATTTTTTATCAAAAGAGTAACATTTTTTGTTTCGGTGTAAATTATTCGGGCTTTATAAAATAATGCTAGATAATTTCCAACAATGTCTTATCATTTTTGCTGCTATTTTATGCTCGTATAATATGTTTGGAATAACCATTCAAGTTATTTTTAGTTTTCTTATTAAAGCTTTTCATGTTAATTTTCGGTAAGCTTTTCTGCACTTTTTTTTTAAATTCAAACAATAGTCAAACGTTTTTACATTTACCCCGAATAAAAAGTTCGAACTTTTCACAAACACTCAAAACATTTTTTAAATCAAAATATTAAGTATAGCGAACATATTTTAACTTTTAACTCTTTAATTATTGTTCTGTCTTTCTACCGCCCCATTTGCTTCGTGATTGTATGGTGTTATGGTTATGTGTTTAAAATTTTCTTTATAAACTGATATTAATACTCTAACTTAGTTACATTTGGGATAGGATTGAATTACAATTTTTACAAAATTACTGATCCATTATTAAATAAAAATTTATCTTATAAACGTATTTTCAAAATAAAAAAAAATCAATCAAAAAATTCAAAAAAAAGTCGAGAGAAATGAGCAATTTCTCGTTTTGATAAAGTGAAAAATTCCTTTGGGCTAAAGACGTCTTTTGAAACCTAGAAAAAAAAACAAGTTTGAAAATAAGAAGAAAAAGAAAAATATATGTAAACAGCGATCGTGTGTGTATCTATACTTGTTTGGTCGTTTTTTACTAGGAAGGATGGAAAACAAAATGAGGTAAAAATTTAACAACAAAAAAAACACAGAATTTTTCTTTCAAACTTTGTAAAATAAATTTTTCAGAATTGTATATTTAAATTTGCTATTAGCCATGAGTTTCATATCATTTGGATTTTTTATTTCAATCATTTATATGTTTATGGAAGACACGCTAATTCCAAAAGGAAAAAATCAACATTCATTTAAAATTGTTGAAGCCATCGCCCTTTATGGAGCTTATATGATGCGAACGGTATTTATTGCATTTTTTATTGAACGTTCATTTGCGACATTTATGTCAAAAATTTATGAGAAAAAACATTTTTGGATTGTTGGAATTTTTGTTACTTTTTTAGTGGTACGTCCATTTTTTTATTTTAGTGGCGAAAAAAAAGATGGCTAAAAAATTAGTTGGAAATTTTTTTTAGCATGCTTTTACAATTTGTTTAATGCTTTTATGGACTTTTCGAAGTGATATTTTTGGTAATAGTAAGTTAATAATAGTGAAAATATGTTTTTGGGATACTTTGATTGTTGTTATTTTTTTAGCTTTGGTTACTTCGATAATTCAACAAGGATTCCTTATTTTCTTGGATATGGTTGCAATTATTGTAAGTTTTTCTTGAGACGTTTACTAAAAATTTTGAACTTTGAAAGAAGTAACTAAAAAGTGCAATGCACCAACCACAAAATTAATAAATTTAGAAATGTTTGATTTGATTATTTTTTTAAACATTTTTTGAAACAAAACACTTTTTTGAAAGAAAAAACTTGAAATTGCCACGTCCTTAATTTTTTTTTTCATTCCTTCTTTTTTCTATTTTTTTTACAGTAAAATAAAAAAAATGTTTTAGTGCGTGTTTGGCCTTCGAAGTTGGAATAAGCGCCTTCGAGCTGCAAACAATCAATCCCGTGTCGAATTATCTGAACGTTATCAAATTGCAGAAAATATTCGTTCCATAAATGCCATTGGACCCATTTCACTTATATGTGGAATAATTAATTTAATTATAAGTATCACAAATATTACGATAACCGTGACAAGTAAATATGAAAAATATCATAACACTATTTTTACTTTTATGATGAATATCAATGTCGCGGTGGCTTTGACCATGGGTTTAAAAAATAGTACCTTCCTTCGAAAGGTAGCTTTGCTCCTTCCAATTGTTGAAAGAATTTGGAAATCCATTCAAGATGTATCAACTCTTAAATTTGCTTTACAATTAACTAGTTTAAAAGCCGAGAAAGGACAAGATGTTCATTTTGAAGGTTTAAAACAAATGTGGTCTTAAAAAGTTTTTTCTTTCATATATGAATAAATAAAAATGTATCATAATGAGAAAAATAATTATTTTAAAGCATAAAAATAAAAAACTATCCAAAAAAAGAAAATTAAAGATATTATGATGTCAGAATTATAGCTTGTTTGAAACTTTTTTTCGATTTAGAAAATTTCCTTCCGCCATTTACTTTGAAGAATTTTTGAGGGGAAAAAACAGTAGACGGAAAACAATGGCAAAGGGTGGCTCTATATGCAAATTTTACTTCACCGATTTTACTTTCATTTTTTGAGCGAAATAAACTTCTTCTTTTTTTCTATTGAATTTTTAACGAAAGCAAAGAGCAAGTTTTTAATGGAATCATCACCTCAAACAAGTAGTAGTTCATCATGTTCAATTTCATCAAATGGGGAAGGTGGCGATAATGATGAATTGGGTAAACAAATAGTTGATTTAATTAAACGTTTAATAAATGAAGCTGATCCAGAAACAGAAAAAATTAAAATTGAATTTACTTTTACTCCATTTAAAGAAGCATCAACAAAAACTAAAGATGGAAAGTAAGTTGTTTGATTATTTCTTTTCTTTGTAAACTTTTTTAATGCATATATTTTTTAGGCCAAAGCATGTAAATCCACCTATGTCTCAAATCGTCACCACTTATATTGATTTATCATCTCAACAAAAAACTCAATCAACTGCTTCAAAAGATGCTCATCGTCATGGTCGTCAAGAAAAATTATCAAAAGAAAGAAAGCCAAAGAAAAGTGGATCACAAACAAGAACAACTTCATCAAAAGTATCATCGCTTATTTCTTCAACCTCATCAAAATATGAAACTGGTTCTTCTTCAACACCATCATCGTCTGCTCCTAAAAAGGGATTATCAGCAATTTCAAATCTCAGTTATTCTAATTATTATCAGTAAGTGAATCTTATCGTCGTTTATTGTCTTATTTACAAAGCCATTTTGTTTTTAGGAATTTACTTCAAATTGTTGATAAACAACGTTCTGAAACTTCATCGGTGCCTTCATTCAAAAAAGCTTCATCAAAAACAAAATCCAAAAAGCGTCGATGATCCTCATCTCATCCAATTTCTTCCTTTCCTTGAAATTTCTCTTATTTACGTTCGTCTCTCTGATTCAGAATTTTGTATGTTATAAATAATAATGAATAAAATAATGATGTAACAATTTATTTATGTGCAAGCTGGATACTATGTAATTTTTATGTATGAAGCACCCGGATACCAAACTAACAGCAAATGAAATAAAACATAAACCATGATAACTACAAAAAAGAAATAAGTCTACTAATAAATCGTGAATTGCAAACAACTTTCAAAAGAAAAAATATTACCGCTGATCTCTTGATTTTTTGTTCTGTTTCACCCTTTTTTCTTTTTTTTCCATAATCAGCTATCGTATACTTTTTAACTTACACACACGCCTCATTATTGGTTTTCCTTTTTTCCTTTTTTTAAATTGCAAAAACTATTGTACATTGATAAAAAAAAAATGAGGCGTTCAATTCAATTACATGAATTGGCAATTGTCCCTCGTGTGTCAAACCAATCCTTTTTGTAGTGAATACACGTTGCTTACTTTTTGAAGGTTAGCACTTCTCCTTGAAACTCTGTACATACTTTTTTTATCACCAAAAAATGAAGGTGGATAATTATCGATAGTTACCGCACCCATTAAAAAAAATGCTATCACACAAACAAACAAAAAACTATCCACTTTGAAGAATGAAGGAAGGCTGCTTGCCTGGCTGATTGAGTTAGTAGGAGCAGCAGCTTTTTGTACTCCTTTTTTTTCTTGTGTTTGATAAGGAAGGAGACCTTTGAAGTAAAATAAAAAAATTTTCATGGGTATTAAAACTACTCCTTTTTGGTCTTTTTCTTTTCAATTGTTTCTACCAGTTGGTTAACTTGCTTCTTTGTTTATGGGCAACAACTAACACAAAAAAAAGTTAAAACTGAATGATGAAAAATAAAATATTTTATTTATTTATTATTTATTTTGTTGTTAGGTAAGTTAATTATCGCACATATTTTATGAGTAACACAATAAGCTATAGTTAAAAATCGATTATATATTATTTTATTTTAGTTGCAATGCTGCAGTTTCCCAATGTGATGCCCATGATTCTCATTGTCATGTAGTTTCACAACAAGCGTCGATAATAGAAAAATATGAAAAAGAATTATCTAGATATCATTCAATTTTAGCTGATTCAACATGCACCGTTTGTTCGATAAATGGTTCAAATCCATGTTTAAATGGTGGAAATTGTGTTGTATTGGATAAATATTCATATGTGTAAGTTAGTTTTGTGGCTTATTTATTATTTGCAACTTTTGGGTGTAATACTTCTTCTTTTTATTTTTTTGATGAAGTCTTTTACTTTTTTTTTGTCTTTTTTGATTTTTTATTGCCACCAATAATAATTTTCCTTCCTCCTAATTTTGGTTGGTTTTTCGTTACATCCCCTTTTTTTCTTAAGCTGTTGGGTATCAATAAATTGCAAATATTTTGGGATGAAAGAAAAAATGGGTGGCATCTTCCGGAGGTAGCCATTTGAAAAAGATACGGACTTTTTAAGGTGTCCTTTCCAAAAAGAATGAAAGGAAAATGAATGAAAAATTTGCATAAAATTTTTTACATGCATTTTATAAATTAAATTAACTCATTTTTTAGTTTAATTAGCATAAATACAACATTAACTAAAGCTTTTTTTGTTGCATTATATCATTTTATATAATTTTTTGAACCGTGCTGTTGTCATCTTTGTGTTTCTCTTCAAAATGTTAAATTTTGCTTTGGAAGCTTTTTTAAAGCTATCAAAACTTTGGACTATGCCTATGGCAATTGTCCCTACGGTTGATGATTTTATTCTTCAACGGGCTTTTAATGACAAGGGGTGCAAAAAAGACGAAATGTCTTTTGATGCATTAGGCGAAATGCTTTCTATATCAGCACCTAACAAAGAATGTGACATTACTCACTCTCTTTCAAAAACTTCTCAAAATGTTTCATCATTATCTTATGTTGAAAAAAGTTATGACTCTTCTGTTCAACAGTTGGGTGAAAAAAACGTTGAAAATGAAGGTTCGCCGAAAAAGCCCAAATTATTAAGAGATGCTGGTAATTTTGGGTCACCTATTGTCCATAATGACGAGGTGTCGACGGTTCCTTTTGAAATACCTCCAATTGACACAAATATCCCATTAAATGAGGATAGTCTTAATCGCGTTAAAAATAATCGATGGATTGATGACGATGCCGTGCATCATGTAATATTCAAGGATGTAATTGAAGGACATCAAGAATCACGATTGTTAGTTAGTCCTGTTATTTGGGCTAATGGATACAATGTTGACTATTGGACATTAGAAACTCAAAGACGAAAACGCCGTTTACCAACACAACCCCATTATACTGAAAATTTTGAATATGCAATAATTCCTATAAATATTAACAACGTTCATTGGACATTGGCCATTCTATCAAAAGAAGAAAAATTGTGTAAATATTATGATACTTTTGGTGATGATTTACCAACTTCTCAAAAAACAAAACTTATGGCAATTTGTAAAATGTTATGTGGATTTGATTGCACATTTCAACGTGTTCCAGTTAATACTTTTCAACGCCAAACTGATTCAATCAATTGTGGACCGATGATTTGCATGTTAGTTAGAAAAATATTTAATAACCAACGTTTATTTTTTGGATTACAAGAAATAGTTGCTTGGAGACGAGATGTATATAACCAATGAGAAATGTCTTGATAACTTATGGTGAGATATTTTCGTTATTTTAAAAATTTTATATTTTTTTATTTTAGTTAAAGTTTCAAACATGGGATTGGACGAAAATACTAAAAGAATATTTCGTATTTCAAACAATGTCGAATATGTACTTTTAATGGATATGATAAAAAATACTGGTGTTATGTTTACTGAAAAATAAGTGGATTATACTGTTACAACACCATCTGAAATACGATTTCCTAATCCACTTATGAAAGAAATTTTAAATGATGTTCAACAAAGTGCTGAAAAGATAGATGAATTTCTTGATGATAGTGCATTTAAGCAACTGAATATTTTTGATGGCGCTGAACTTGAAAGAACTCAAGATGATATCAATATTTCTGATGATGAACTTGAAACAACTCAAGATGATGATAGTGATTATGATTTTGAAGATGTCTTAATTTAAAGAAATTTTTTAAAAAACCTTCATTTTTTATATATAGATTTTTTTAAATTGATTGTGTTTGGTAATAAATTTGTGTATATTTTTTTTCTTCCTCTTATTTGTGTTTTGTATGATTAAAAAAATGTCGAAATTTTCGTTGGATATTTAATAACAGAAAACACTGAAGCTGTGATTGTCTAGGTGGTGGCGTGCCGAAGGCACGCCTGCCGCCTAGTAAAAGATAAAAATGAATGAACTCCTCCGAGTTTTGTAGTTTTTTTTATGATTGAAAAATAAGAAATTCGGGAAGTTGTAAAAATGTCAATTTTTTTGAGGACAAAAGTTTTCACCCAACATTTTTTGGAATTATAAGTTAGGTTGCTAAAAGAGTTTTCTTGAATTATAAAAAGTGTTTTCAATCATTAACTAACTAATTTTTTTCATTGATTCTAACTTCTTTCCCTAATTTTTTTTAGATGTGATTGCCCTGATGCTTATAGTGGAACATATTGTCAAAATAAAATTACTTGTGGACCAAATGATTGCGGCCAAAATGCTGTTTGCACGGTTTTCAATCACAATAAAGTGTGTAGCTGTCCAATGGGATATACCGTGAGTCCACTTTGATAGGCTATGTATTTAGGCACAGTAATCAAAGTGAAATTTATTTCAGGGCGATCCAAGATATGGATGTAATGTTAAAACTTCACGTGGATGTGTTCGTGGAGATCCACATTATTCCACTTTTGATGGAAGCTACTATGATTATATGGGCACGTGTCCATATGTGATTACCCAAACTCAAAATCAATCATTTTCTTTAGTTGGTTATAATGAATTTCGTTCAGGAAATAATCAGTAAGTAATCTTAAAAACTGGCATAAAGCTTAGAAAAAAATCTTGCATCCTGGAATAAAGTTTCAGAAAAATGTTTGATTTCTTGCAGCAACAACAAAAATTTTAATGGGCGCGGTTTTTTTCTTACCAAATCAAACATTTTTTGTTTTGGGGTTTGTGTATTGCTTCTGTTTTTTGAAACCTCGTGTTCACATTTCTTTATTTCTTCATTTGCAGCAATTTTTTTTTGAGTTCCTTTTGTTGTTGCTTATCTAGCGACAAAGATCAAAATATAGGAAAGAAGCATTCTTGTTGCTGGGTGTTGCTGCGTGCATTCTCAGTTTGAAGAAAGATAAAATTAACAGTACCTAACTTCTCGCTTCTATGTATGTTTTCTTTTATCTAAACCTGAAGAATGCTTTTGGTTTATCTACTTTGAAAAAATATTAAAAAAAAGTTAATCAACAGGAAGTAAAGCTTCTTTGATGTCTTTGAAGGCGGTTTCTTAGATGCATAAAATAAAAGAACTTCTTTAAACTTTAAGCAGCTTAAATTATGAATCATAGAACAAAGAAATAAAAAGCGACATTAAATAATTGGACGATTGACCTTTTGGATTTTTGCTCTAAAACCCCGCGTAACAGAAAAAATGAGACATCAAACTTTTTAAGGCCTTTATGTATTTTTGTTATGCGAATCAAAGAAACTAAAATTTCTTTTAACTATGGTTGCTCCATTAAAAATGAGGATATTATAAAAAACTGACGCTTTTACCTTACACCTTTTCGTTTTTTAGTGTCTCATATCTTACAAGCTTCAATTTATTTACTCAAAATACCAACTTCCAAATCACAAATAAATTAAGACTTTATGTTAATGGAATCCGTCATTTCTTCCCACATTATTATCCATCACTTTTTAATCCAATTGTAAAATTAACTAAATTTTTTGATCACGTAAAAATCCATGATTATTCCACTGGCGCAATAATAGATTTTAAAAATAATCAACTATGCATTTCTGTTCCACAAACTTCAATTTGGCAAGGCACAGGTAAAACTGGTGGAGCTTTGGGTGATATTGATGATCAATGCTCAAATGATTTTCATCTTCAAAATGGAACTACTTTGAATATAAATAATTGTAATCAAGGTTCATCAGTGGATGCAGCAATTTTTGCTGATTCATGGGTCACCGATCCAGATTATAATAATTGTGTCTTAGGAAAAATTCTTCAAAATAATACTAATTGCGTAAGTTATTTTCACTTATTTTGGTTTAAATATAAAAAAAGAGTCAAAACATTTTTATTTATCTCTCGTAAATTTTTAGAATGCCCCAGCTGCTCAAGCTAAATGTCAAGCCATTCGAGATGCTAAAACTGGGCAAGGTCCATTCGCAAAATGTCAACCATTAACTCCAGATGTAATTGATCAATATTTTAATGATTGCGTATTTGATGTATGCCTAGGATATGAATCATGTGATATATTAGCTAATTTTGCAACTTCTTGCCTTGAACAACTCCCATGTAAGCAATTTAGAAGGGAAAAAAATTTCATAGACTCCATTGAAGCTAAAATAAATTTTGTTTTATAGTTGTGATGATTGATAATTGGAGAGATGCAGCAAATTGTCCATGGCTTTGTCCAATACATAGTAGTTATTCCCTTCAAACTCCAATATGTCAAAATACTTGCGCTGATCCAAATTATAGTAATTCATCGAGTTGTCGAGATGGCCATCAAGAAGGATGCAAGTGCTGGCCGGGCTTTTATCTGGATTCAGTTGGAGATGATGATAACTTTTCATTTGCTTGTCGAAGATTAGATGATTGTGGTTGCACGGATTCATATGGAAATTATTATCCTCGTAAGTTTATTTTTTAAATTTTTAGATAAAAAACTTCACAGTAAAATCAAATTCGTTTTCGAGACACTTTTACTCCTCTAAAAAATTCCCTATTCCCAACCTTTAAAGCTTTTGTTAATTAACTTTTATAAATTTAGCTAACACTCAATGGCTAAATAATAATTGCACGATTCATAATCAATGCAAAAATGGTAAACTCACCAGTCAACCCGTTGTATGTTCACAGAATGCAAAATGTATAATTGATAACCAAGGAGAACCCACATGCAGTTGTGGACCAGGATTTAATGGAACTGGATACGCATGTCAAGATATTGATGAATGCCTTGTTCCAACTAAATGTAATGCAAATATCAATCATGGAGTTTGTGTTAATACACCTGGTTCATATTATTGTCAATGCATTGCTCCATATGGTGGAGATGAATGTGCAACGTATATGCCAACCAGGCATTGCGCAGATTTATATGTTTATAATGGAATTAAAGTTAATGGAGTTTATAATATCACGATTGGAGTGGATTATGTTAATAAAGCCAATGCAATTTGGACAGAAGTTTATTGCGATATGGAAACAGATGGAGGTGGATGGACTTTAGCTTCACATGGAAATCAATCCGCTGGAAAAACATATGATGAATATACTCGAGGATTTGGTATTGCTACAGATAAACAAATATGGTTGGGTCTTGAAAATTTTCATCTTATGACAAATCAAATGCCAACCGCTTTACGAGTTGTAATTGAACGATGCAAAGTTAATAATGTTGCGGATTCAACTCGAGAATGCACATATCCAAGCTTCAATGTGCTTTCCGTGGATAAAGGTTATCCAGTCATGATTCCAGAATTATGTGGAAATGGAAATGAAACAACTTTTGATGGATTTGATGGTTGGGTTAGATGGCCCAAAGATGATATCGGACCAATTTTTACAACATTTGATAAAGATTCCACTCAATATAATTGTTCAGCAGAATATGAAAATACTGGTTGGTGGTTTTATGCATCCAAACAAGGTTCATTATGTGGTGCAGCAAATTTGAATGGTTTGAGACAATCATGTAATGATAACTTCCTTCCACAAGGATATCTCACATGGCATTATGATCCCGTTGAAGATGCTTATATGTATTTGAGACCTTCAGGTTATCCAAATTATGATAATCACCCGTAATACATAATTATTGATTGCCGCCAAATTTGTGTGTTTATAAAACAGTAATAAAATTGCTAATCATTGGTTTTCCCGCAAAATGACACAAGTTTTGATCTTAAAAATATTTTATACAAACAACAACGAAAACGTAAACAAAAACACAGTTACAAACATTAAATTACAGAGAAAAAAGTACAAAAAAGAAATCAAGTTCGAACAACAGTATAAAAATCATCTTTGCTAAACTTGGTAGCAAAAAATTCATGAATCTTATCATAATCATTAACAAGTAATTTTTTGATTGAGCATTCAAATAAGAAATCACTACACTTGGTTTGAAGTTTGATAGCATTGGAGTCGATGGAACAATTTGCGATGCGACATAAGTTAAACGTCGTGACACTTGTGATCAACGAATCTTCAATTAAGTCCTAAAAAATTTGCTTTTTGTAAGGTTGGTTTAATCAATGCGAAAAATAACTCACTTTGAGATCAAGGATAGCATACTTATCAAAGAATTTAAGCACACCCATTTCTTCTTCCAATGTTAAAGTTGATACTTTTCTATTATAGCAAAGTTCCAATGCAGCTTCGACGATTTCATAAGAAAAATCGGTGATATCCATTTCATTGCTGATTGATTCTTTGAAATAGGGATTTTTGAACATTGTATCAAAGACAGGTGAACAAAGAGAGAGGACAAGTTTATGAATCTAAAATTTAACATTTTAAAGTAGTAATAAGAAAGTTAAGAATGAACAAAACTTACTTCAATTTGTTTTCCATCAACACCAATGGTAAAATCTTTGTTATTTCCTTCCCACATACGACGACCAAGATCACCAGCTTCCCATTTGATTTCATTTTCAGGATAAACTTCACGATAACTCACTGATTCTTGAACACAAAAAGTTCCTTCACATTTGATTGTAAACGTTCCATCAATAATATATTCTTCTTGAAGATTAAAAAAGTCTTCATTAGAGCAGCCACCGATTCCCCACCGGAATTTTCGGTGAGTTTCAAACGTTTTAGAACGAGTGTATTCTCTTGATTCAATCATAAAATTGATTTCAGCTTTGATTTTCTCACCATTTTCATTTTCCACATTAAAATAGATCCATGTTTCTCCACGAACTAAGCTATTGTCACCATTAGGGTAAATTGAAAGATTGTATTTGATGCCAGGAATATGAGAGCATTCAAATGTTTCAGTTTTTAAAAATTGTTGCTTAACGCAATTTCTCAAAACTTTCAATTGTTTTTCGTCGATTTTCCATTTGATAGCAAAAGGACATTCAACTCCCTAAAAAACAATAATTAGATAAGTGTGGAAAGAATTAACGGAAAACTTACGATCATTGATGATAATGGATTTAAATCTGTCGACATTTTTTGATATCAACTGGATCTAAAAATAGTGGAGGTTAACGCGATTCAAAGATAATATTTCCATTATAAAATTTCACGCGTAAAAAATAAACAAAAACAAATAAAAGAGATTGAAAAGAATGATCAAAAGGTATCTTGCTTCTTCAAAGAACGTTAGTAGCTGAATGAAAATATCCCAGACGAAATGTGGAAAAATGATTTTAGCAAGTAAATGTTTCATGCTTTTTTTACAAACTCGCAATCTTGCTGCTTACATAAAAGCATGAAGGAAATATGTAAAAGAAAGAATGGTTTTGTAAAATACAAAAAGCTAATAACTCAGGGTTTGGGTAATCGACTTGCAGTCAATTGTTTAGGTCGCAACAACCCCTTCTCGATAGGTGGCAGTAGTATTTCATTGATCGAAAGGAGCACATTCATCAACAACTCATACTATGAGGTGGTAGAGGTAAAGAGAAAACATTAAATAAAATGTTAAAAAATCAACCAATAACCAACTAAAAAGAAGCTAATTTTATGTTAGCAACGAAATTTATGTCTCCCCCCATAATTCGTAGGCTTTCGTGTTAAAACAGAGACACATTTCAAACGTTTTCAAATGAACACGTGAATCAAAAAGGTTTACAAACTTTCGAACACAAATCTTGTAAGCTTATTAGAACTTTACTTCATAGTCTTTATGGTTGCATCTTTGCCGAGAAATACAAATAAATTAAACCTTTATTTAAATCAATCAAAAAACAATAAAAAAACATACAAAAAAAGAGAAGACAATATTAAACAAATACAAATCCCATTACAAATTTAAAAATACTAACAACAAACAAACAAAGATTTACATAAAAAATAAATACAGTAATAAAAATCTCTAAGCAACATAACGATATAATTGTTGATCAGTTTCATTTCGAGCAATATATTCTCGTTCAATAAGTGATTCAATACGTTTTTTGATATCATGATTTCGAGCAGGAAAACGTAAAACTTGAAATAATTCATTTATCAAAGCTGTATGATGAAGATTCTTATGTTGTTTCATAATTCGAACAATGTTTGCGTCAATCACATAGAGACGATCTTGTTGAACTTCTTCTTCAGTTTGTTGTTGTTCTCTTTCAGTTTCCTTCATTTGAACTTGAGATATTCTAATTTTGTATGTTTTGTCTGTAAAGTCGTCGTTGAATGAAAACACTTCATCAGGTAAAATTTTTTGTTTTTCAGCTTTAGTTCGTTTGATAATTGGAGTTTTTAATGCAGCAAGAGAAATCACGGTTCGAATGAGCTCATTGTGTTCTGAAAATGCCATCAATGTTTATTAAACCCACAACAAAAGCTTTCTAACAACATGAAGATAACCTCTAAATCTACAATATCCTTACCAATTTTAGTAGCATCTTCAATTTCTTTGAATGTGTATTCATCCTTGTGGTTAAAAAGTATAAGAACAATCGCTTGAAACATTGATACTTCAAGTTCTTTCTTGCCCTAAAAGATAACCATTTAGACTCGAGTTACATAAAAGAACAATAAAACCATACATTTTTAAAAGTTGCATGCATAGTACAACTTGCAAGATTATATTGCCAAGTGAGTTGTCGTCCTTTATTTTTTGCTAAATAATATTCCTTGAATGCTGTTTGATATTGATCAAGTTCTTGAGGAATATTAACTTCCATAGGATCATAATTTGGCCATGAACCCATCGTTAAAACACTAACAGTAAAATCGGATTTAAGATTAACCGAATGAGTATTATCATTGTGCTGAAAGAAATCATCATCATAAAGTTATCAATAGCAAATAGAAACTTACAGTTTTGAAAGCTTGAAGAGTATCTTTAGACACATCCATATCTCTAAACATTCCTTCAAGTTTGGCAGTGAAACCAGCACCACATTCTAAAAATGAAACATACATACTAAGAAAGAGCACCTTTCATCAAAAATACTAACCGCTTCGAAGTTTAGACAGCATAGCCTTTTCAGCATCAACGGAAGCACTTTTACCACAAAGTAATCTTTTAGCCAAATCACGTTTATAAAAGGCTTCAAATACATCCTTTCCTTGAATAAATCGGAATAAAATAATAACTTTATCCATTAAACGGTCGAAGTCAACATCAGAGAAGCTTTTGTTTGCAGCGCGCATTTTGCTATCCATGTATTTAGCTAAAAAAAATCAAACATTGGCTTTTAATGGAAGCGAAGTAAAGGTTTACCAATAAGTTCAGCAGGTTTGTTTGGTCGTGTATTGATGAAGTAACTAAAGGCATCCTTTTCAGCTTGAATGAATTTATCATGACGATCGAAGCATTTGGTAATGAGAACATCAAGTTTTTGTTTGAGTTGAAGTAAATCTTCCACCAGCGTTTTATCTTGTTTTTCATCCAGAACGCGAGCTTTTCCTACTTTCTGAAAGAGCAATGCGTGTAAAAAAGAAAGTGAAAGTTAAAATAACAAGAAAATGATAACAGCTAGCTACTGTAAGCTATTGATCATCATGATCCATTCTTACAACTACTCTTACTTTAACATAATTTGCAAAAGCATTCTTCAAACTATTATGACCATCTTTACAATCACGTAAAAGATCATAAAATGACTTCAAATTTTCAACATTGTTTCCTTCAAAAAGTGAATCAGCGCCTTTTATAATCATTTGATCACATAAATCATCGACGATACAAGAATGAACAGTACGATAAAGCTTCTGTTTAGATGAAGCATTAAGATATTTTTCAATTCGATTAGCTTCTTCAGCAATTCTTTCATTACAATATCCAATGTAACTTGGAAGATCAGCTTCTTCAAATTTGATCGTTGCTTCGTTCTTGTAAAATTCAGCGGTGGCAGCAATGAACTTTGGTTCAAAAATTGAATCATAATGTCGAAGGTTGCTGAACATGATGGCAAGAGATTTAACTTTAGGAAAATCGATTTGCTTCGTTGCTCTTTCCACGTTGATAAGACCGATAAGTTTGTCAGCAACTTTATCAAGAAGAGAATATTTGTTTTCAAAGAGCTTTATCAAGCAGCTTATTCCCATAGGCCAAATGGGACGGCTTCCACGTTGTCCAACTCTTCCATTGAGATACATGTAAAGATACGATAAAATGTCCTAAAAATCAAATAATATAAGTAAACCATAAAACTAGGAAAACTCACTAATTTCTTCTTAAAATCAGTCCAATTGCTATAAACACGGTCGATTAAATCTTCTTCATATTCTCCATCAACTGTTGAAGCAAATATTTCAGGAATGTATTGGTCCAAAACACCGCGAAGTCTCGTCGTCAATACTTCACTTTGACCATTATGAACTATTTCAGCTACAGCAAAGGTTAAAAATCTTATTTCTTCTTGACCAACATCAGGATTGAGTAGTTTTCCAGTGCATAAAATTGAAATTGTATTTTCGCGAATTCTTTCCCAGTTATCATCAAAGAAATCTTGATCATCGTCACCTATTCCATCTGAAAAACAAGGTATAAGAAAGTCAGAATGATAACAAAATAAGATTTACCAATAACTTGATATTCAACTTTCTGTTCATCGGTAACTTCATCATCGTCGCCATAAAATGATTTCTGAGCAATGTAGCGTTGATGTTGAACCTTGTATTCGCTTTCAAGGGCTTCAGCTTTGATCTGAAGCAAGGATGGATAAAAATATGTTTAACAAAGTTAATTAACGGTGTAATTCTTTTAGCATGTAAAATCCTGACATCAAAATCCGACGAGTCCAAAAGAAATAATAAGACAAAAACAAACATACCGTTGGTTCAAGTTCCTCATTTCCACCAATTTGATCATCAGCATCCATGGGTTCATCGCCTCGTTGAATAAAGCTTATAACTTCATCATCATCTGAATCAGTTAAATTTAACATAGGAATATCCACTTCCATGGTTGATTGCTTCGACGCTTTGTTGAAAGTTTATCTTTTCTTTTTTTCAATCTTTTCAAAAAGCCTCAAACAAACAAACAAAAGTTTTTCAAATGAAAAAAAATTTTTATTTGAGAAAACCCGTAGAAAAATTTTCTTTTCGAGAGTCCTTGACTTTGACAATCGTCGTTTGCTTTTTTTTCTTGGATGTTTATCAATCAAAAAAAAATTTTTTGTTCGTGATTTTTTGAACTTTATTAACGCTAAATTGCTTTATTACTTTATTACTTTTTGTTAATTTATAATTTTTAAGGATGTTGTCCTCCCTTGGTCGAACCTCCATCCTCACCCGCACAACAACAACAACAAAAACATTGTTGCCATCAAAATTTGGTGGAATTATTGTTTCATATTCAAATTCATCTTCCTCTGTTACATCGTTTGATCAACAAGAAGATTCAATAGATAAAATTCCTAAACCTCGCATTACTTCACATTTATCTCAGCTTCGTAAAGGAACTGGAGGACGTGCATCATTTTCGGGAAATGTAGTAACAATTTTTGGTGCAACAGGATTTTTGGGTTTACCTGTTACTAATCGATTAGCTAAACATGGATCACAATTAATTATTCCATATCGAAGTGATCCATATTATGTACGAGAAAATAAAATTCTTGGAGAATTAGGACAAATTTTATTTTTTCCTTATGAATTAAAGGATGATGATAGCATTCGTAAAGCTATGAAATATAGCAATGTGGTTGTTAATCTTGTTGGAACTTATCAGCCAACTAAGTGAGTTCGTTCGTTCACCGTTAACTTGCATCGCTTTTTTTCTATGGTTTTTTATATCTCCAAATTTTTTTTTTTAGAAATTATAGCTACTATGATACCCATGAACATGGAGCTCGACGAATTGCAAGAATTGCACGAGAAATGGGAGTTGAACGTATGATTCATGTTAGCGCCCTTAATGCTACACCCGATCCCAAACCTACGATGCTTAAAGAAGGATCACATTTTCTTCGAAGTAAAGCACATGGAGAAGAAGCGGTTAGACAAGAATTTCCTAATGCAACCATTATTCGCCCTGCAATTATGTATGGACAAAATGATCGATTCATTTTTGTTTATTGTACCCGTTATCGTAAAACTCCACTTGATCTTGTTTGGCTTTATAAAAAGGGTGAACAAACATATAAAATGCCTGTTTATGTTAGTCTTTGTTGCTATCATAGATTGATTATTTGATTTTATTTTTTTAGGTTAACGATGTAGCTAATGCCATCTCTAAAGCAGTTTATGATCCAACAACCGATGGAAAAACTTATGAATTAACTGGGCCACATTGTTACAAATTATCTGAATTAATGGATTTCATGTACAAGCGTGCACGATGTATTCCAATGTTTAATTTTAGTTATCGCCGTCATAGCATGTATGATCCATATTGGCGTACATTAGTATGGGCAACAGATAAATGGGGTAAATTTTTCAAAGTTAAAGTTCCATTAAATTGGGAATGGATTGAATATGTTGTAAGTTTTTACGCTCCTCTAACATCTTTGATATTGGTGTTTTCATAATTTTTTTTAAAGGAATGCACCAATGATGTTATATCAAATTTACCTGGGTTTTCTGATCTTGGAATTAATCGCCTTGCTGAATTTGAATATATTGGTGGTCAATGGGCTGATAAATGCACCTTTTATGGTTATTTTGATGAAGAATTAGGTGATTGCCCAACCGTTTCCCTTCCACTTCGTTCTCCACCAATTATTAAAGGTCGAGCTGATCCTAGAATTGCTGATTCTAAACGTGGATTTGGCTTTGATGTATTAAATTAGGAAAATTTATAAAAACAAAAACAATAAAAGTTTTTGAGATAATTACTTCTTTTTTTGATTCAATAGTAAAAAAAATGTTTTGATGGAAATTTTTAGGAACGTTGAAACACAATCGATTATTGTATTTTTTTTATTTTTGAAATATTTTGTATTATAAAGGTTTTAAAAAAATTGTTTGGAGAAAATTACAAAAGAAGCTCAAGCAATACTGTAGCACATGGAAAAAACAAAATTAAAAAAGTGCTAAATATTAAAAATTTATTTTACCATTTCATTACATAATTACACAATCAAAAAATTAGACAATAAAAGTTTATAAGATAATTTTGAATGTTGGTTTGTCGATTTGCGGCTTCCAAGTATCAAGTTTTGCTTTCATTTGAGCTTTGAATTCTTCGACATCCATTTGTTCAATCAAGCGACTTAAATCAATTTTTACCATAGCTTTGGGAGCAAGAGAAGTCTAAAAATAAGTTACAATTATTGATAATAAAGTTTTAAAAAAGATAAATCTTACTTTAAGAACATCAAATAACGGATCAGCTTGAATTGGATCATCGAGTAAAATAATTTCAAGATATTTGATTTTGTTGCTTTGAGAAAGTAAGACAGGTTTATTTGGATAACAAGGATGAATTCCACGAACTTTTGCACTAAAATTTGCAAATATAGTCGAAACAAAATATTAAAAAAAAACCAACCAGAAAATTTCAACATTTGGAAGATGAATCAAAAATTCAATGAGAGAAATATCTTTAGAATAATCATTATTTTTAAAACGACCATCAATTGAATTCCAATCTTTAAATTTCCCAGATTTTGTTAAATTTATTAAATGATCTTTTGTATAAGTAAAAACGCCAGTCGAAATTTTAATCGCATCCACTCGATCTTGAAGGTATAAACCACCTGTCCCAACGCTATCAATTGAATTTGTAATCCATAAAAGAATTTGACCCATTACTTGTCTATTTTCAAACATGATTTTGCTATTATCAACCATTAGAGTAATCTTATTATCAGCTGCAACATGAACATCATCAACAATCAAGTAAGGATTTTTCTGGCAGAAAAACTTGCAAGTACGTTCAAGCTTCTTCCATGTTTCAGCATCAGCATTTTTTCGAATATAGCACATATGTGGATACGGAAAAGCAGTGTACTGTCGTTCCATATTGTCTTCATTAAATGTAATGTTCTCATACTTCTTTGGTACAACAGACGGTTTCATAAATGGAAGAGCGGAATCACCTTGAATAATTTTGATAATTGATGCAATGGAAGCCATCCATGAAAGAACATGTTGAACCTTTGTTTTCTTTTTGGCCATAAAAGCGTCATACCGAATTGTAGACATTCTATCATCATATTCAATAACCATTTGACTGTAGAGTTTTTGAAAGGTATCAGTTTGATATTCGGAATCAACATAAAATTTGGCTTCAGGATCAACATGCTTCTGAAACATTAAATTACACGAAGTAAAAAACCTTGAAAAAATTTACCATGACAAACTTGAAAAACAAATTAGCATCCAAAGGACCATCGACGCAATTCAGGATTAATTCAATGACCTTGTTTTTCCATGGAATTTCAAGTAGCTTTTTCATTGTATCAGAGGTGATGCGGCAATCAAACATCCTAAAAACATAACAGAAAATAAAAATATCAGATAAAACATAAAAATGATTACCGAATAACCATAGCATTTGGTACCATAGCTAATACATCTTCCAATTGAACAAAATCTTTAATAGAAAATACATGTCCCAATGGAACAAAAGATTTATCTAAACCAGAAATAATTGAAGATGATGACAAGTTCAAATATTCAACGTTTCGAGATTTAGTTAATAGTTTGTAATCAACGAATGACAAAATCATATTATAGATTGAAATTTCTTTAGCATCACTTCTAATAATCTTATTAAAAAGTTGAACATCGATGTTATTACCATGAATATCAAGATTATGCCGAGGAGATACATTCACTTTCTTTTTTACCCAAATGTTGTTACTTTTTTCAAGGAAATTTTGAAGTTGATCATCGTCGATAAAATCAATGCATCCTTCATAAGCTTCATTTTCCATTCGTTTCTTGATTTCCAAACTATCAATGATGAGATAAGGAGCTTCTTTGTAAAAATATTTACAGCATCGATCCAGCTTTTGTTTGATTTCAGCATCAGCTTCTTGATTGACGTAGTTGATGAGCTTCAAAGGAAAAGGAAATTCTTGTTCAGCACAATTTGACAAATTGAAAGACAGCTTTTCAACCATTTTCAGCGACAAACTTGTGCAAAGAATGAAGTTATTCGAAACTCCTTACATCCTTTTTGTTTTAGGAATAAAAAAATGAATGAAGTAGCAAAATTTGCATATTTTAAAATGCATCTAGCAACGAAACTATAAAAAAGCAAAGGCTAAAGCTTTTGCTCAAATCAATAATCAAAAACAAAATGTTTAATTCATAACCAATAGTGCACTAACTTTTCGACAAGTAAAAGTTCCAAAGTGTTACAACTCAAACTTTATTATAAAATTTTTACAGTACACAATCAAAAAATAAGAAAACACAATAATAAAACTTTATGAAACAATTAAAAGATAATTTTAAACGTAGGCTTTTCAATTTGTGGCTTCCAAGTATCCAACAAAGATTTCATTTGAGCTTTGAATTCAGCAACATTCATTCCTTCAATCCATTCACGAAAATCAAGTAGAACATTAGCTTTAGGAGCAAGAGATTTCTAAAAAAGTAAGCATAAAAACAAATTACATCAACAATAGTCTAAATTAACTAACCTTTAAGCAATCAAAAAGTTGAGGAGCAAGAATTATGTCTTTAAGAAATCGAAGTGATAATAGTTTGATATTATTGCGTTGAGGAAAAATAATAGGTTGAAGTGATTTTTGAGGATTTATTCCACGTATTTGAGCACTAAAATCCAAACTTATTAAAACCCATAAAATAAACAAGAAACCAAAACATACCAAACAATTTGAGCATTTGGGAGCTCAGACAATAATTCATGGAGAGAGATAACTTTATCACTATCATTTTTGATGAGACTGTGAAGAGAATTCCATTTTATAACTAATCTTGATTTGGTAAAAAATATGAAAGACCTCTTAGAAAGAATAGCAAGATTAATCGAAATTTCTTTTGCATAAATTCGATTATTTACAGAAAGACTAAAGGTTGCACCTGCGGTGATATCAATTGAATTTGTAATCCAAAAAGGTTTGTCGATTTTGTCAATTTCATTTCCATTTTCGAACACTAGCATCTTATTATCAACCATTAGAGAAATCTTATTATCAGCAGTAATACGAAGATCATCAACCATCAAGTAAGGATTCTTTTGGTAGAAAAACTTGCAAGTTTGTTCAAGCTTCTTCCATGCTTCAGCATCAGCATTTTCACGGATGTAACACATGTGTGGATACGGAAAAGCGGTGTATTGTCGTTCGACGTTTTCATCATTGTAAGTAACATTCGCAAGTTGTTTTGGAGCCGATGGTACTTTAAATGGAACAGAATCGCCTTGAATAATTTCAATAATTGATGCCATGGAAGCCATCCAAGATAGAAGATGTTGAATTCTTGTTGGTTTTTTCACAATAGGAGCGACATTTCCAAACGTTGGCATCTTTTCACCTGATTCGATAACCATTCGATTGTAGAGTTTTTGAAACGTATCAGTTTCTTCTTTGAAATGAACATGGATTGAACCCTTTGCATCAATATGCTTCTAAATGAAAAGAAATTTTAAGGATTTAGAGTATTTCAAACGTTTACCTTTACAAACATGAAGAATAAATCAGCACAAATTGGACCATTGATGTTATTGAGACTGAACTCAGTAATCTTGTTTTTCCATGGAATTTCTAGCACATCTGTCATTGTATCAGGAGTAATATGACAATCTCCCATTCTAAAAATAATAAGAAAAAGTAAAAATATTAGTTAAAAAGTTTCAAAATTTTTACCGAATAATTCGAGCATTAGGAACCATTGCTAAAACAACTTCCAATGGAATAAAAGAATGATCAGCTTCAGAAACAATAATAGAAGATGTTGACAGGTCCAAACAATCAACTTTTCCAGATTTTGTTAACACTTCAAGTTCCTTCAATGGCATATAAGCATTAAAAAGCGAAATTTCTTTAGAATCGCATCGAATAATATTTTCAGTGAATTTTCCATCAAGGTTGTGACGAAGAAATAAATCCATTTTTGTTGTGAGCCAGATTCTAGTAGTTTTATCCATAAATTCTTGAAGTTCATTGTCGTCGATAAAGTCGATGCATCCACCATAAGTTTCATTTTCTATTCGTTGCTTTGCTTGATTGGTTTCCAAAGTATCAATGATGAGATAAGGAGCTTCAGCGTAAAAATGCTTACAGCTACGATCCAGCTTTTGTTTTACTTCAGCATCAGCTTCTTGATTGACGTAGTTGATGAGCTTCAAAGGAAACGGGAAATCTTGATGTTGGAAATTTGAAAGATTGAACACAAGTTTTTCAACCATTTTCAGCGACAAAGTTTTTAAAAAATAACTCGATTTGAAAAACTTTGTTATAAAAAAATTTTCCAACGCCTTTTTTTCAAGGGTGTTTCAAAATTTTGGGATTGATTTATCGTTGTAGGATTTTTTTATTTTTCAAAATAATGAAAACAAAAACTTGTAAATTTTCTGAAATCTTACAAAATGGTTTTTTTTTCTAACAATCCAAATCCCAAAAACTAAAGTTTAATAATACTTTTAAATATTTTTTTACATTTATTAAACTACGAACATTCAAAAACAGAACACAAACAATACATAAAATATAAATAAGGAGACAATAAAAAATTTATGTAATGATTTTAAGAGTTGGTCTTTATATTTGTGTTTTCCAAGAATCCAATAAAACCTTGAATTCTCCAATATTCATTTCTTCAACAATTTGAGTGAAATCTAGTTTAACGATAGCTTTAGGAGCAAGTGATACCTAAAAAGGAAAGTACACACATATTTAATGGATAAAAACTAAAACCTTTCTTTTAAAAACTTCATACATTTGAATAGCTTGAATTGGTTCATTATAAAATTGAAGATGAAGATGCTTTATTTTGTTGCTTTATGAATTGAGAAATGGGAGAATTCGATAACAAAGTTGGATTTCAGCAAAAAAGTTATGTTGCTAAAATTAATAAGTAATCTTTTTTTTTCTCGCAAATTTGTCTAGCTTTATAATGATTTGAACCTTCTCTAACATTTTGTAAAACTTCATCACCATAATGATAAACATTTTGGGCAAAATAATCCTTTTCAGATTTGGGATCCAATAATTGCAAGACTTGAGCATTTAGCTAGCGCATCGACTTTTTCATTAAAAGAAGCAACTATAGCTCGTTTCATGACGACATCATCAGGAGGATCAAAATTATTTCCAATATCACTGAAAATTTCTTCAACAATAATGGCGCCATTGCTGCTGATACATTCTTTAGGTACATACATATTTCGATATTATTTGGGTCTTTATTGTAAACACACCATCCAATATTTTTATCAACATATCTTTGAAAGCCTTTTGGTCATCATTAGTAATTCTAAAGTTTTCATTGAATGGTAACCACCGGATTCAAATTAACCCAAACCGAACTAATTATAATTTTTTTTAAAGAAAAAACAAGTTCAAGATCATAATCGAAGAATAAAAATTATTTGCATTCACTAAAAAATTAATTTTATGCTAATTTTCCCATTTCTTTTATCTTTCTCTTTTTATTTTTTTCATCATTCGCTTCATTTCGCTCAAATTTCATTTCATCAATTGGCTGTTCAAATGGATTTAATGCTATTTTTGCTTTTTTGTTTCATTGGATGTTTAATTTTGTATGTTATTATTAGAATTCTCATCAAGCTGTTACGTTGTCATAAATCAAGTCGCTCAACATTGGAATGTCCTTTCGCAGTCAAATGGGAAATAAATGAAGAGAAAGTGATTGAATTGGAAGAATCAGAAAATGGATATTTGAAAACAGAATGGTTCAATGCTTCTAATATTCCTGGTGTCAAATATTTTCTTGTAATTTTTCCTAATGGACTTAAAGAAGATCGTCGTGGACAAGTATTAATTTTTTTTCAAGTTAGCATTGGAAAAGAAGCAAAAGTTAAAGGTGAATATCAAATTTCTATTGAATCTGCTGGATATAATCTTAAAGTCATTCGTGATTGTACAAATTCAATAGGATGTGCAAATAAATGTTGCACCACAAGTGAATTATTGAGTGATCCCAAGTTTATTGTTAATGGAAAACTCTCAATCAAATGTGAAGGAACTTTAAGTGTTGAAAGACCTTGTGAACCAGCCAAAAAAAAGCAAATGAAAAATGGCAAAAAGAAAGCTTTTTCGGTAATTTATGGAATGAGGATGCTAAAGATTTTACTATTGTTGTCAACGGAAAAACCATTCAAGTAGGTTTATTTTCCTTTTTTTCAGCAAGCTAAGAGTCAAATATTGTATTTATTTTCAGATCCATAAAAATGTCCTCGCTGCCCGTTCACCCGTATTTGAAGCAATGTTCAACGCCAAAATGAAAGAATCAATCGAGAATCAAATGGAAATCATCGATTTTGACTATGAAACCGTCGAAGCTGCCATTCAACTTATGTATGACCGTAAAATTTCAACTTTGAAAATGAAAGAAAAAATGGCTCTTCTTCAATTTTTTGACAAATATGCTATCCTTGATCTCAAAGTAAGTTGCTTTTTATATGTTCTTATTACATTCAGACTTTGTTGTTTTTAGGATTCAATCGAAGATTCATTGGCTGAAGACATTTCCTTAACTTCTGTTTGTGAAATCGCAACATTCTCACTTCTTATAAGCTCAATCAATCTTCAAGATCGTTGTCACGATTTCATGGTTGCTTCAATTAGAATGAACCGAACTATTGCAGATTTTAAACTTCTTGATAAAGATTTTGCTCTCAAAGTCCTTAAAGATCAATTCCATCATGTTATTAAAGCTTAATTTAGTTTCTTTATTTTAACTTTTTATGTATTTTTCTTTTGTTTTGTGATTTTATAATAAAAGTTTTTGTTTAATTAAAGATTCGAAAAACGATAAAGTAAAACCGAGAAAAAAACGTTTTATAAAGCAAGTAAAAAGTTTTCCCATTAAACTCAAACATGATCGAAAATTACTAACAAAAAAAATTGGTTCAGCTCTAATAATAAAGTTCAAAAAGATCAAAACTATCCCTTCCATAAAGATAAAATAATAATAAAAAAGTACATCAACAATCTTTGCTCTTTCTCTTTTTCGTCTTCAACCACACTTTTTTATTTGTTCCTCCATCATTGATAATAACTTTTTATCAATAAAGAAGTCTGTCTTCATTGTCGTCGTCGTTAAATTAAATTTGAAGTTTGATAAAAATGATTAAAAGCCACGAGAGCATTATTTAGGCTTTACCTATTTAACACATTAGAAAAAAGGAGGTGTTTTTGTTGGTAAAATTATTAGATTTTTCGAATGCTTCATTCTTACTTTTCTTTTTCGCTGCACTTTCTTTCTCGTCGCGCATTTTTTGTGTGCCATCAGTCATTTTTTTATTCCTTTTTTGCGTGACTCTCTCGATCGAATAACATTATTTTTGCATAATTTTTTTAGTAAGTAATATTCTTCAACCTTCTTTTTTTCAGTGGAACATACATAATACATAAGTGTTTGCTGCTGATTGCTTTCTAATCATGTCATTTGCTGCAACATCGGAAGTTTCAGCCGCGGCTCAAAAGTTTATTACTTTCATCAATCGAGCTGTTACACCATTTCATGCAATTTCGGAATTATCTAATCGTCTTCAAAAGGATGGATTTAATGAATTAAGAGAATCAGATGATTGGAAAATTCAACCCAATGGAAAATATTTTGTTACTAAGTGAGTTTTTTCTTTTCATTGTTGATAGAGGAACTTTCATATATTCTTTTTTTGCTTTTTTTTAGAAACAATTCAACCATTTTTGCATTTGCTATTGGAGGAAATTTTCAACCTGGTAGTGGCTTTTCTATGGTCGTTGGACATACTGATTCTCCTGCACTTCGAATTAAACCTGTTTCAACTCTAGCTAGTGCAAAATTTCTTCAAATTGGTGTCTCAACTTATGGAGGAGGTTTATGGAGAACTTGGTTTGATCGTGATCTTGCTTGTGCTGGTCAATTAATTTATAAACGTGATGGACATCTTCATCGTAAACTCATCGATTCAAAAGAACCTATTTTATTCATTCCAAATTTGGCTATTCACTTAGAAGCTGATCGAGAAAATAAACCTGCTATCAATAAAGAAACAGAAATTCGTCCAATTCTTTGCTCTGAAGCTTTTGCTAAATTAGTTAGTTTTTATGACTTTCTCTTACCCAATCTAATCATTTTATTTTTAGCAATCACCTGAAGCTATTACACCCTCAGATGGACCTAATGTTATCATT
Source organism: Panagrolaimus kolymaensis (assembly GCA_028622995.1). Classification (NCBI taxonomy): domain Eukaryota; kingdom Metazoa; phylum Nematoda; class Chromadorea; order Rhabditida; family Panagrolaimidae; genus Panagrolaimus; species Panagrolaimus kolymaensis. Next base: position 420,039 of record JAJQJQ010000069.1, read on the forward strand.
GATCATCATCCCATCTTTCTTCGTTACTTAAGTCGTCTTGCTGGATGTGAAGCTGAAGAAATCGTTGATTTGGATTTATATCTTTATGATTCTCAACCTGCTGCAATTACGGGTCTTTACAAAGAATTTATTTCTTCTCAACGACTTGACAATCTTGTTGGTGCATACACTTCCATCGAAGGACTCATTGAAAGTTTAACGGATAATTCTCTTGTTCAAGATTCAAACGTTCGTATTGCTGCTGCTTATGATAATGAAGAAGTTGGTTCAGCTTCTGCTCAAGGTGCAGATTCAAATTTCAATGAATGGTGTCTTCGACGAATTTACAATGAACTTAATGAATCAAACTCTTCATCATTCGAACGTGGAATAGCTTCTTCCATGATTATTTCAGCTGATCAAGCTCATGCTCATCATCCTAATTATCAAGCAAAACATGAAGAAAATCATCGTCCAGCATTTCATGGTGGAGTGGTTGTTAAAATTAATGTCAATCAACGGTATGCTACAACATCAACAACATGTTCGATTTTGAAAGAAATTGCTCATTCTGCTGGTGTACCTCTTCAACAATTTGTTATTCGAAATGATTCACCATGTGGTTCTACTGTTGGCCCTATGTTAGCAACAAAACTTGGTTGTCGTACTGTCGATGTTGGATGTCCTCAACTTGCAATGCATTCAATTCGGTAAGATTTTCACTAACATGGAGCTGAAAATAGTTTCCTTTTTTTGTTGCATTGGTTTTTCATTTCTTTTCATTTTTAGTGAATTCGCTGATACAAGCTCCATCCTTTATGCTACTCAACTTTATACTGAATTTTATCGTCGTCTTCCAACTGTCGTCAAGGATTTCAATCATGCCATTAACCATTAGATTATTTAATATTTTGTACTGTATTTAATTTTTTTTAAATTTATTTATAACATAAACATGTAATAATAATACAAAATAAAACATTACAAACAAAACATAGAAATAATTATTATGGGTTACAAGATGGATACAAAAGATATTCATTAATAGTTTTTCTTAAATTTCCATATCTGTCCAAAGCTTTTCCCATTTCAGTATCAACTTGATCGAAAGGATGAAGAACTCGTTTGCGTGAAGATCCATTTTGTATTCGATCATGCCAGGCTCGATGTTTATCACAAAGTGCTGGTAGTTCATACATTGCACTAATTCTTGGGCGAGATGGTAAATAACATCGTCGATGAGCATCATAAATTGCAGTTAAAACAGGTGCAGATAATCCTCGACAAGATAATAAGCATGCTGATAACTTTTGATTTTCATCATCAAGTTTCTGGAACGTTGGTGGCCGACGAGAAAGCATCAATTCTTTAAGATCTAAAAAAAGTAATCCATGAGAAGAGAAAAAATGTCAAATATGTTTACATGCAATAACATCTTCGTTTTCAGTATTTACTGATGGTATATCCCAACTTATGCATGGATCTTTGTCAGGAACAAAATTTATATCAGACTTGATTTTTGACGTCCAGCGAACTTTAGAGGTATTTCTTTCGAAAGTTTCACATTGAGTCAAAATGGCGTCAAGTTCTGCCAAAGTTTGAGAGGAAAGCATTGGTTCATTTGATTCCAATTCATCTTTACATGATAAGAGAGCACCATAAAATTGAAGATTATTTAGAGCTTTCCGAACATCTTGTTTACATTCTTTGATCATAAGATGAAAAGGTTTTTCATCAAACGTAATACCAGCAAAGCCATTAATCCAATCCTAAAAATGAACCAATGACCCATCTTTTAGGTATATTACATAATGATGATACACTAACAACAAGAAGAAATGACAATTTACCTTTAGATATCTTTCAATTGTTTTAGTTTCACGCTTCCAAAAATTACAGCTTTCAAAATCTGAATTTTCCATATTTCCAAGAACAACATCAGAATTGGTACATGTAAGAACTATAGGAATTCTTGTTTCAACAGAAAATGTTGAAACTGTTGTCCAAAAGTTCTTATCACTTCGGTAAACGATATCAGCCTAAAATGTGAAAAAATGTTGAAAAGCTGCTTGGAATGGTTAACATTAAACTCACATCATCAATAAGAACCAGGTTTTGTCTACAAACAGGATTGTTGCTTGATGTTCTTTTAGGACCAAACAGTGATCGAATATCACCACGACCATGAACGTTATGATTTTCCATAGCACCATTTAGTAGTCGTTGCATTATTGAGCCACTTCTATCATCACTTGCAGAAACTTCAATTACATTAAAACCATTTTTCTTTGCAAAATAATGAACAAATGAAGTTTTACCACAACCAGTTGGACCAGAAAGAACGAAAGTTGTTGGAATATCAACATGATCGTTATCATCACAATACTCTTCATCATCAGAATCTTGTCTTCGAGATTTCTTTTTTGGTGGTTCTTTATCAAGTACTATGAGTGGAATAGCTGGCAATTTGTTCTTCCATCGTTTGATCCAATTAGCAAAACCATCCATCGAAGGTCCAGGAATTATTTCCGAATCATTTGTAGGAAGAAAGGCATCAGTCCAAAGAGTATATTTTGCAGATTCACCAAGTTTTTTAGCTTTTGATAAACCCATTTTGATACAGCTTTTATCCACAAATCTATGAGCAAGTTCAATTCGGCTAAAAAATATCCATACAAATTTACCATCATGAGAGACAAAAGCATACCTTGTTAAAGAATGATCAGTTAAAATAATGAAGCTATTGGGTTCGTTCTAAAATGAATAAACGATTAAAGAGTATTACACAACAAGGCTAAAAACATACGTTGTTACTACAATCTCCAGGTATTCGAACTTCTCCAGGAACTTTGTCAGGCAATGGCGATATTTCTTTCTTTCTTATTATCTTATTAAATTGAACGGTCTTCTTATGCCGTTTAACCAAACGTTCTTCGGTTTCAGCTGCTGCTTCAGGTGGATCAACAACAGCAACAACAAGCGGCTTTTCAGTAGTTTCACTAGGAACTTTTTGAAGTCGAGCTTTCTAAAAATTATTAAAGGATTAAACAATGATAAAAAACAAAGAAAAAACGAAAGCAAAGAATAATAATAAAAAAAGGCTAACCGATCGAGTTGTAACCATATTGGGTTAGTAGATTGTTAGTGGGGCGATTAGATTAGAGTGAGTTAGAAAAAAGTGAATATTTACATGAATGAAGAAGGGAAATAATGTTACAAAAAAAAAGGGATGTGTGAGAGAGGAATGAAAGAATGAGAGAGAGAAGAAGCATCAAAAAATTTGATGTGAAACATGGAAGCGCGCGAACAATGATTTTTTCGTGCAGCAAAAAGTTTGAATTTTCCATTTGGCATTTTGACATCTTTTGCAAAAAAATGAACATCATACATAAAAAATTTTTTTATTGAACTTTAACAACAACTAAAAAAACATCAAATACAATCAAATAAATAAACATCCTATTACATTAGAGATCACCACCATACATACATAGTTCTTCTTCAATCGGTATCAATTTTATTCTGTGAAGATCCACTCAAAATTTCAGCATTTTTCAGTTTAATTCCTATTTCTATTTGACGCTTTCGTTCTTCAAATTCTGTCCAATCAAATTTATATGGATATGGCATTAATTTAACAGGAAAATTCTTTTCACGTAATTGTCGCATCTTCACCCATCGTTCAAAATCTTCAGTACCTGATTTATAGCAAAGATACGCAGATATTGGAAATGTACAAATTGCAGATAAACTGAAAAAAAGGGAAATGAGATATGAAATAAAAGATAAAGAACAAAACTTACTAAGCAAGATTTCCTTTACCCGTAATACCATAAACAAACATGCTTGAAATAGAAAAATTAGTAAACATTGAAATAAGTGATGTTGGAATTGTTGGATCACCATTAAATAACCAAGATGATTTTATTTGAGGATTTTCATTATCTCCTTCTATTGTTGTTGTTGACATTTTTTCTAAGCTAAAAAAATAATAAAAGAATTGAGTTTTATGTTAGAAGAAGCAAATGGAAACGCAAAAGAAAAATCGGAGCAAGAAGAAGAACACGCAGCAACATCGAAAACTTTTGTTGAATGATGAAGCTTTTCACTAGCTTTTTTTCTCTTTAAGACTTTTGGTTTACGTTCATCGAGGATAGGTTAAAAATTTTTGCAACAATTTAGGCTGGCTTCAATTTTTTAATGCATAAAAATAGGATCCATTCAAAACAAACAAAAAATTTAGATGATTACATTTCCTTCGCATCCTAAAACTATGTATGTACATACATACATAAGTTTTTGCCCTTGATGGATGTAAAAGAGAAGCATAAAATTAATTAACGTTTATCGTACCCAATCAACTGCTGTGCCACTTATTATGCTAATTTTTAGTTTTTTTCGACTTTTTTGATTCATCATTTTGCAGATTTTCCTGATGAAATTTTTCTTCAATGTTCATTCATTTTTCCATCTTTTGATTGGCTGAAGTCGTTGATTCGTTGCTGCTCTCAAAAAAAAGAAAAATGTTTTCTTCAAAAGTATTCATCCAAGCAACTTCAACTATTGGACGAAGATCTTCATCATCTCTTAGTGGTTTAAACTTTGGTATGTTTTATGGTTTATTTTCTTCGTTCTTATTACTATATACTCATTCGCTATTATCATCTTATGATTTTTATGTTAACTTTTTAGACCTCAGTCATGAACTTACTGAACTTCAAAAAACAGCTCGAGATTTTGTCAAAAAAGAATTGATTCCAAATGCTGCACATTATGATAAAACAATGGAATATCCATGGGAAATTGTCAAAAAAGCTCATGCTGCTGGTCTCCTTAATTCTGCAATTCCTGAATCATGTGGCGGTCTTGGTTTAGATATCGTTGCTGAAGTCGTTATTGGTGAAGCATTTGGATATGGTTGCACTGGAATGGGAACAGCTATGATGGCAAATGGTCTTGGTTCGGCTCCTCTTATCATTGCTGGTTCAGAAGAAGTCAAAAAGAAGTTTCTTACACGTTTAATTGATGAACCTCTTATGTGTGCTTATGCCGTTACTGAACCTGGTGCTGGATCAGATGTAGCTGGAATCAAAACAAGAGCAGAAAAGAAAGGCGATGAATACATCTTAAATGGTTCAAAAATGTGGATTACTAATGCTGGTGTTGCAAATTGGTTTTTCGTATTAGCAAGAAGTGATCCTAAAGCTCCAGTTGGTAAAGCATTTACTGCTTTCGCTGTTGATGCTGATACACCTGGAATTATCATAGGCAAAAAGGTATATAACTAATGCATATTATCTAACTTCTTATCGTTAACTTGATGGTGTACTTTTTTTTATAACACATTTAGTAATCTTCTCTTTTTTTTAGGAAATCAACCTTGGTCAACGATGCTCAGATACTCGTGGAATCACTTTTGAAGATGTTCGAATTCCAGCCTCACAAGTTGTTGGAGCTCCAGGAGAAGGATTCAAAGTTGCAATGAAAACATTTGATAAAACTCGTCCACCCGTCGCTGCCGCCGCTGTTGGTCTTGCTGCTCGATGCCTTGATGAAGCTTCCAAATATGCTCTTGAACGAAAAACTTTTGGCATGCCCATCGCCTTCCATCAAGCTATTGGATTCATTCTTGCTGATATGGTTTCCAACATGGAATTATCTCGTTTGATGACATACAAATCTGCACAAGAAGTTGAACTTGGTCGTGGAGGAGCATATTATGCTTCAATTGCTAAACGATTTGCTGCTGATACCGCTGTTGAAGCTGCATCCAATGCTATTCAAATTTTTGGTGGAGCTGGATTCAACTCTGAATATCCTGTTGAAAAACTTTATCGTGATTCAAAAATCTACCAAATTTATGAAGGCACATCTCAAATCCAACGTATCATCATTTCTCGTCAACTTCTTCAGAAAGTCAAAGATAATGGAACATACTTTTTCGCTTAGATGATGGAACTCCTAATCGATGTATGAATGGCATTACATGATTTAACTAATTTCTAGGATATTTTGTAGTAATATTTGTAAATTTATGAGTTTATTTGTATCATTGAATAAAATGTTTTAAAATGTCAACAAGCTTTCTTATTTTTTGTTACTTTTACATACTCATTTTTTACAGTACTTTTATTTATTTTTTGTTAGTGATGTAAAAAAAACACTCACCACCATTCGCAAAACATTGTGTAAAACCCTAAAATGTAAATTCCATTACCTTTAAATTAGTTTATTAATATTTGAAAGAGCAAAAAAATAAATAAGTAAATTCTTGCGCTTTGAAAGCAATCAAATAAAAGGATAACCTTTTCTTATTTGATTAAAGTGTTTATGAAGTGAAGCTTAATTGAATGAAGCAGCACTAAAGTATTTGATGCTTTTAATTTTGTAAATGTCAATGTCATGTTGTTGAAATATTTAAACGCCCACTAAATTCTTATATGTATTTACTTTGTGGCGGTTGTGTATGTGAAATTGTGTTACACATAGCAGAAGCAAGAGCTTCCTGAATCAACCATAAAACTAATAAAAATAACTAAAATATTAAGGTTTTTTTTTAAATGGCTTCAGCAACAACAACAACGATAGCAGGTTTATTAAATGCTAATGGTGAAGAAGAAGAACAACAACCATGGATTGATGGAAGTGGAAATCCAGTAAGATTTTTTCTTCAAACTTTTATGATTTTCGGTTTACTTAAACGTACGTCGTCGTTCTTTAGTTATACGAAAAATACAAGAATTATGGAATTATCTGGGTCGTGATTCCACCATTAACTATTGCAACGTTAGCTAATATCATTGGAGTTTGGAGTAATCTCAGTGTGGTTTATGCTACATGGAAAACAAAGTAAGTACATTAGCTGCAAATTTGGAGGAACTTTTTTGTTTCAATGTTTTTGTTTGTCGACTGATTTTTCTTTCTTTATTTCTTTGAGACTGACTCTCTTTCTGAGCTTTGATTATTTAGCAAGCTTGGAATTTGTTTAAAAAAATAAATTACCTAAATTATGGCTTCTTTTTTTTTTAGAAGCTTACACGGTATTTGCAATTACCTCCTTGCAGCTTCATCATTTTTTAATTCGTTTAATATTATGTCAAAATTTATGAATTGGTATCTTCTTACAACAGGAATAAATTTTATTCCACTTTGGTTATGCGTTTATTTTCAAACCATTCCATTGATAGGATTAAATAGTTCTGTAATATTAATTTTTTTTATTGGTTTGGATCGAGTTTATAGTATTTTGTTGCCTGGAAAGTAAGATACATAAATCACTCGCAGCTTTTATCAAACGAACAAACAAAAAAAATCAATATGAACTTTAGGTATCAAAATATGAATGTTTCAATTTATGTTGGAATAATAATTATTATTTGCTTGGCTTACAATGGAATGTTATTTTATTTTATTTACGATTTTCGAATTAAAAATCCCAGAAGGTAATGAAAAAGCTTTAAAAAAAGGCAATAAATAACAAAGAAGATAGGATTTTTTTAGACCTGCTTTAGCTTGTTCCTCACCCGATGCAATGCCATCAACTCCAGGAGAAATATGGTTTTATTGTTGCGCGGCTTTAAATTTATCAACTATGACATGCTATGCATTTGTGGGATTTGCGATTAAATTCAAAACAGGTAATTATGTTTTTTTTTATTCCACAAATCCTTTTTCTGATACACCAAATCTTCCTCCACCTTCATTTGGTTTTTTTTACAGGAATTTCAAGTGCAACAAAAAAGGTTTATAAAACTTTGTTTATTATTACAATCGTAATTTTCTTTGGATGGACTGTAAATGCCATCGTTCGTTCAACTTTGACTGCATTAAAAGTGAAACCCGAATATTTTTTTATTATTGGAATGTATTCGGGTGCTTTTGTTAGTTTTGCAGGAGCATCAAATTATTTTGTTTTATATTTTACTAGCATCGAATATCGAACTGTATTTCGAAGTCATTTGAATGCCATCTTCAAAAATGGATTCGGTTTAGAATGGTTTGCTGAGAAATCAATAAGTAATATTTCCATAACAAAAGTAACTTCAACAAAAGCCTAATACATAACAACAAAGATGCCGAGAAGAAAAACAAAACAAATCAATCAGAAATCATTTATGGCCATGAATAAAAAAAAAGAAAAACAAAACATTCATTTCATTATTACACACGATTAATGCCATAATTATTTAATATCATCACATAAATAACAGAGTAAAACAAACAAAGAAGAAAAAAGGCACAAGTTTTGTTTTTTGAAATCCGTAAAAAACACATAATAATAAACAGAGTATACTTGAGATAAAGGTTCAGCTGACATGGTAGGTTTCAATTAGTCGATGGTTGAGAAGTCGAAGTCACGGAAAAGTTTATGATCGGCATCAGTTATCGCCCGTTTATCCTTTGCTGGAGAGAATCTTGGAGTTTCACGAGTAAATTCATCATCAAAGTTAGATACATCTTCAGGATTTTTCTAAAACAAAGCATTGAAAGGTTAAGGAAGTTTGGTAAAAAGTAAACGCTTACGATTGTTGGAATAAAGTTGGGTTTCAATTCTTTACTCAATAAAGCATCAAATTTATGATTGATATGCTAAAAAACAAGCGATTAGAAAGTGTTCAAAAAGTAAGGAGAAATACCGAAAAGAATCTTTGTCGCTTGACTTCAGCAGCATCTTCATCACCAGAACCAATACGCTTTTCAGGATTCTTTCGCATTAACTAAAAAACAACAAAAAGATTATTCAAAACATTTCTTGGTAAAAGGACATACTCTTCTCATAATTGCTATAGCTTCAATTGATAAAAATCTTGGATATCTGACATCATCATTAACAATCGAATCAAAAATTTCTTCTTCATCTTCGCCAGAGAATGGTGGTTCGCCAACTAACATTTCAAATATTAAAACACCTAATCCCCACCAATCAATTGCACGAGTATAGGATGTTTCAGTTAAGACTTCAGGAGCAAGAAATTCTGGTGTACCACAAAATGTTGATGTTCGATCATTTGGTCCCATTCCTTCTTTACATAAACCAAAATCAGCTAACTTTACATAACCTTCACGATCCAACAATAAATTATCAAGCTTTAAATCCCTAAAAAACAATAAAGAGTTAATGGCAAAAGTATCTCAAACAATAAACTCCATGATAATGGACTAGAAAGTTGAACATGATCCATAAAGTTTCTTACACTTAAAAAAATACATACCGATAGATGATTTTATGAGAATGTAAGAATTCAAGACCAAGTAAAACACAAGCTGCATAAAAGCATGCTCTTTCTTCACTGAAGATATCATCATGTATGTGACGCATTAAATCGCCACCCATAGAATATTCCATAACAAAGAAAACATGTTCACGGGTTTGAAAGCCAGCAAAAAGATTCACCAAGAACGGATGTTTGTTTCTTGATGCAATTTCGAAAATTCTTTTTTCAACCATTAATGATTCAACTTCATCTCTTGCAAGAATATCACCTTTTTTGAGAACTTTTAAAGCATAATATTGTCCCGTTGGTTTGAATTGTGAGAGAATGACTTTGCCAAAATGTCCACGACCAAGAACCGAAATAAGTTTGAAGTTTTCAACGTTCACTGGACCAATTGATGAACCTGATGGAAGTTGAAGTTGCTTAGATGATCGTCGTGGAATGGATGGTTCTTCAAGAATTTGTGAACGGTTTGGCTTCTTAGGAGTAACAAAATCATCAGCAAATGCAGAATCTTGTGATTGTTGTTGTTGAACTTTGTTAACATTAGGCGTGGATTGTCGGCGAGAGCTTGAAGCAGCAGATGATGGTAAAGTTGGTAAAGGTTTTCGAAGATCTTCAAGTGTAATTGCTTGCATCTGCTTCGAAGTATTATGTTGAAGATTTGATGATCGATGTTCAATAATTTGTGCAGCAGCTGTTGCAACATTTTCTTGTGGAGCATAAACACTTTTAGACATTCCTTGATTTGGTGATGGTCGAGTTGAAGCCATTGAATATGCACTACTTGCTGATGGTGGAATATCATAAGAGTGTTGAGCAGGTAAACGATTCGGTAATGTACTGCTTTGACGATGTGATGATGCATATGATTGTAAACCAACAGGAGAAGTTATTGGTTCACGAGTTGGAGAATTCGATCCACCATTTCTGAGTACACGACCCCATGCTGCAACACCCATTTGTCTTTTAGCCGTATCCATTCCACGTCGTTCTTTAACTTTGAATAACTTCTTTTGACGTTCAAGTTTGGGTTTCCGAGATACAACAGGATCAAAGTAAGCAAATTCAAAAAATATTGCACCTTGTGGTTCCAAAGGAAGAGTAATACCAGTGGTGTCCTTCTTTTCTTGCTTTTCAATCAAATTTCCTAACTTTAATACAGCAAAAGCACACATTGACCGAGTATCACGATAATAAATTTCAATTTCTAGTTCACGAACCTGAAAAGATGATGGATGGATTAAAGATAATTGTGAAGATTTAACTGAAACCATAAAACAAAAATCTCATTAACCTTAAACATACCCGAACAAGATTGATACTAGCTTTATGATCCCAACATTGTTTTCCTGGTGGACGAGCTTCAGTCTGTGCGACAATATGATTATCAATTCGTAAAACAGCATAAACTTCATCACATAGAGAACCACGAGCACTTTGGCTAAAAAAAAGAGATGCTTTAGACAAAGCTTTAACAACAAAACTAAAACAGGATATCTGATCAAATGTCAGTTTAAATTGTGCAACAAAACCACTACTACAAAAACTTTCTTGCATCAAAAATTCAAAAACGAATTTATGGTAAAGAGTGGGGAAGAAGGGAAATCCTGAGTAAAAAGGTAAAAAATTACTAACATATCTTCACCGTCGATGGGCCTAACAGTAGCTATGCTGTTACTTCGGGATGCAAATGGCTTGAAAATAGATGACCTTAAAAAGGTTAAACCATATATAAAACATGTGAGTGATAAGGTGGTAAAAAACACGTCAAAAGCGAAACGTTAAAGTGCAGGGAAGGAAGAAGGATAAAAAAAAAAAAAAAAAACAAACCTGTATTGTCTTTGAACATTTTTAGCTGCTTTGAACTTTGCTAAATCAGAATATGAGTTTCCACTTGGTATTGAACCATGCTCAGCACGTTTTTCACGACCAGGTACATCTCCAATAAGATCTTGACAACCAAAAATTCTTAAATCAAGTTTACCACTAACAGCTAAAGTTGGAATTGGTGCAATGCTTCGTCGAGAATCCATTGAAGCTCGAGGCATGGTGGAAGCCTTTGGTGTTGAATCATATGAGGATGAAGGAGGAAATCGAATATTGGTATGTCGATCAATTTCTTTATGTATTAGAAGCCGCTTAGGTGACTCATTTGGTAGAACATCACTATATTTCTTCAATGCCAGTCGAATAAGATCAATCTTTTCTTCAGCTTGAAATACAGCATCATTAACTTCTTTAACAAAATTCTTATCAGATTTCTTATTCTTTTCCAACGTTCTCAACATGTTTAGAGCTCCATCAGCTACAGCTGTTTCCCGATGAAGTCGATACAGCAGATCATCAATAAGAGCATCAGATTTTGATTGAAAATCAACCACACCATTAGAATGTTCTTGAATGAGCAGGCGATCAATTTGCATCTTCAGGTAGGTAATCTTCGCTTTATTATCTTCATAAAGTCGTCGAGTTTCTTCCATCAGCTTGTTATTGTATGCTCGAGGATTAAGATCACAACTGAAGAATTTTTCGAATCCTTCTTTAACATTGATTTCTTTTTGCAATTCTTTCTGAAGTGACGTAATTCTTGAGCTTTCAATTGTTGGCGATCCTTCATTACCATCTGTGTGAGGACTTTGAACATTTTCATCGGTCTCTGTAAAGTAAAATTTGGTTAGAAAAGTTGAAACAAAGGTAGTGGAAATGGAAGAGAGTATACTGTGAGTGGTTTACAAGCTTAAAAAGTGCCATTTCTTATCAAATTCTGTTTATTTAACTCTTAGAAAAAAAATTGCAATGTTAGGAGATTAATAAACAAATTTGCCTATAAAATAAGTTTCTTTTGATTTTCAATGAAATTCTAGTTCAGACAAATGTAAACAATTATCGCTAAAGATTACCACAATAGCTTAATGATGTCTTTTCCCAATATGATTGCTTCATTTAAAACACAAATTAATCTCATAGTATGTACATAAAATTGCATTTCTTTTTTTTCAATTGTCTTGTTGACGCTTTAAAAGATTCAATAACTTTTAGGTCAAAGTAAACAACATAACACATGTCTATCTTTTTTTCTCCCTCGTTTTTGCTTTTTCACTTTCAATTTTGCAAAAAAAAAAGTTAAAAACTAAACTGAAATTCAATATTGTGCTAACTTTAATGCTTGGATAAAGGTTATTCATGCCTACGTTTAGAAGGAAAATTTGTTGACACATGAGTAAACACGGTCTTTTAAACAATGCATTGCTTTATTCTTTGGTCGGTTTAAACAAATTATGAATGTTTTTTTTTTGCTGTTGTACTTTTTTGGTTCTCTTTTCGCATCCTAAAATAATATCACTTTGCAATTCAATTGCCCAAAGGCAAAAAATGGGAGGAAAGAAAATTCATTTTTCTTCTAGAATTTTTGAAGCAAAGAAATGAATAATGATAAATCTTTACAAGCAAATGAAATGCAATGACATCTTCGCTTTTTCTTTCTTTTCACCCTTTTAAAGCCACCAAAGACGATGTAAAACATTTGTAAAAAATAGGAGAAAATCAAAAGAATGTTTAGTCATCAGGGAATAGGAGGGAGAGAGAGAAAAGGGAGACTTAACATTGCTTTTTTGCTTGCTTACTTTTTTGTTATGTTGCTAGTGCTGATAAAGTGAATGTCATTTTTCTTTATTTTTTCGTTTTCATGTTAAAGCATTTGGCCTTGTTGATTGTTTAACTCTTTTGGGACAATTTACGGGAAAGAAATAAAAATAGAAAAATGAGGCAAAAAGTGGGTACTTCCGGTAATAAAAAAAGGGAGGAAAAAAAGAGTTTATGCACTTGGAAAAGCAAAAAATAATTCCCCAAGGTTCAACTTTAACTGCGGGTAGACAACATGCATAAAAAATTTCCAGAATATCACTACTTTAAGCTTGTAAAATAAAACATGAAAGATTGAAAAAACATACCTCTAACTGACCCAGTCATATACATTTGAAGAACATTCATATCATTCTGCATGTCACTTATTAAATCACATAAATCACGAATTTCATGTTTTGTTTGTTCAAGTTGCTTCCGATCTTTTGAAAGTTTCTATAAAAGTGAACATATATTCCAGATCCATAATTATCGCATTCACATACCTGAATTCGTAAGCAGCCTTCTTTCAACTTCATTTTCTTAACCAATTCAATTTTGATTTGTCGATGAAGATCAGAAACATCATTTTGAAATGATTTTGATGACCATGGAAAATGATATTTGATGGCCACTTCAGCCACCTCTTCAGGCACTTGTTCCATTGATGTCAAATCAGAGCTAAAAAATGAACAAGAATAAATGAATGAATCAATCAATAAAATAACAAATGAACGAAGAAATGGAAATGAGAGAATGAGTGAACGTTTGTTGTTATCAATAAAATAATTGACCAAAGAAGAGTTAGTTGTATGCAAAAACATAAAAGGGTTAAAAATAAGCGAATGAATCACAACATAAAGAAAAACAAGAATAAGAGCGTCTCAAGAAAAGTTAGTTGTTGGGAGTTGAAGTTGCAAAAAGTTTAGTTTGTGACGTTTCCTTTTCACGCAAAAGGTTCATTGGGCACTTATTTAACTAAAGAAAGGTTAATAAAGCGTAAAATAAACATATAAAAGTTCGTTAAGAAGATACGAATGAGCTAAACCTAGCATTATTGTTAAAATAATTTTCCAAGTGCCATGATTTTGTAATATTGTCATTCAGTTAGTTAGGCTCAAATTAACTAAATAAAACCTCAAAACAGATTCAAGAGGTAAAGTTAGAAGAAATGAAGCAAGCAAAACTACCTAATTACCTAAAGCGCGCAACAAAATGCTTAAAATGGTAAAAAAAAAAGGAGAAATAATGGTTATCAAAAATAGCTTAAATATACAAAAGGTTGACGATGTATTCATGATAGACAATAAAATAAAAATATTATTGAAGCATAAGCGATGTCGTCGTCAGTACATATCAGTACTATGGAACGCGTGGAATGCATTATTTTTTTTGGTTGGTGACAGAAAAAATAATGGAACCTATGAACGAAAATAAATACATATAACGGAGCGCAGAAGAAATGAAAGGAGAAATAAAGGTAGGTGGACAATGAAAAAAAGACTAAACGTGAAATGAAAAAAAAGGAGAGAGGATTGCAACAAAAAAGAACGAATGAGATTAAAAAAAAATTGCTTTTTCATTAAAAAGGAAAAGTTAAAATTTGTTATTTAAATTAAACATTATACAACAACAACTAACTAACCTGGAAGGCTCTGAATGACTGGTCATGGCTAACATTTGCTGCCACTATAATATTATTGCCAGTCAATCAATGGAGTGGGGCAGCGACGATAAAAAAATATGAAGGAAGAAGGGAAAGGAAACCAATCAATTTTTTTACAATAAAATAATAAATATTTTGGTTGGATTCGTCTCTGAAAATATTCAAACGTTTAAAACCTTTGAAAATAAAATGCCGAATGGAAAAAAGCAATATTATTTTAAGGATTCTTGATGTTCACGCGGTTTATTTTTTGGGAGGCTTCTTCTTATTCTTTTTTCATATATGTCAAAAACACACATACATTCAACTCCCTCCCATTATAAAGCAATCATCAAATAATATAAAGTCACACAAACAACAGCTACCCTTGCTACTACTTGTGTCAACATCACATATGTTTTATTTTATTGAGAAAAAATGAAATATAAATTTTTTTTTGTTCACGTGGGATTAAAAAATGAAAGGAGGAGAAGAAAAAATAAAATAAAAAGCGAATTGATGATGAATCAGCAGCAAGCAACCAACCAACCAACTAATTTTATATTACAAACAACACGACGAAGGTGGAAAGGAAAAATAATAATAACGGTTTTCTATAAAAAGCGCAAACAACAAAAAAGCATGAAACACAAGAGAAATTTTTTTTGTTTGGAAAATTACTAAACCGCGCTCGAAAGGAAAAAGCGTTAAATGTCTGACAGCGAAAAAGGATAACACGGAAAAGGAGACGATGCGATGATGTGAAACGATGATGGATCAATGAAAATTTTTAGCTTTTTTTACATACATACTTTTTTTTTAAATCTTTTGATCCCCAAAAAATTGTTTATCAAAATTTTAGATGGCTTTATAACTTTATTGCGACAAAAAAAGTCCAAATCTTTGGCTAATTAATCGATTGATCAGAGAAAAAGGTTGCTTGATCGTATTTTTTTGAAAGCTTTCTTTCCTTCCACTTTTTTTCATTCAAGAAAATATTTATTGGGATTATCAAAAAGCTTTATTGATTGATCAACAAAAAGCTTGTATCTTAGAAAATTTATCGTTGGATCAAGGATAGTTTCCCATGTTTGATCACCCCAAACTTTTTTCATTCCACTTTTTTGACTCAAAAAACTATTATCCGATACTCAAAAGCCTTTATCACACAACAAAAAAATCAATTGACTTTTAGTTTATCATCACCCAAAAATACCTAAGTTTTAACCTATGTTGAACCATCCGATAACCTTTTTTTTTTACCAAAATTTAAAAAAATCATCTTCTAACAAAACAAAAAAATCAGCTAAATCACCAAAGTGCTTTTGTCTCGTCAAAAAAAAAGAAAGAAAGTTAAAAAAACGAAGCAAAGAAAAGTAACAAAAAAAATGAAACAACAACAGTCGATAATATATCTATCGTCGTTGACAGCAACGGTCGATGGTTTGGTATTCACGGTAATCAAATAATGAATAACGAGACGAAAGAGAAACAGTTAGTTAGTTAGTGGAGTAATAGCAACACCGTCATATCTCCACCATCATCAACTTTTTTTTGTGGGTCGTTTAAAAAAAGAAGAAAAGTTTTTTTTTTTTGCAGCAGCAGCAACAACAAATAGCATGAGCAGCAGTAATAGCAAAAACCAAAAATAAAATTAAAAAAACCGTAAAGTGGCGGGCAATAATAACCACAACACCGGGGAAGAGAAAGGAGAGCAACATCAATAGAAGAAAAAAAAAAGAGAATTCGGTTCAAGCTTTGCTGCCTTTTAATATTTCAGTTCAGTTCAATTCAACCAAAAGGAAAAAGGAAAAGAAAGTAAATGAGAAGGAGAAAGTGAAAGAGCTTGAGCGCGGTCGTTTTTTTTTTATATTTCTTCGTCGTATGCTGTTGTTGAGCGATTTTTTTTTTCTTTTTCTTCTCTCTTTGCTGCTGGTATATACATAGATAGATAGGCTGACGATGGCTGACTGTGAATGTGGTGTTTGTCGTCGTCGTCGATGTCATTGTCGTCGTCGGTTATATTTTTTATAGGATGCCTGCCTGCAAGTCACCACCAACAGCAGCAGCAGCAACAGCGGCAGCTCAATGATGATGGAAAAAAAAACTAAAATAAAAGTGAACGTCTTTTTTTCTTTATTTATTTTTTCTCCCAAAATTTTTTTTTCTTCATCTTCTTTCTCTCTCATTTTGCGCTATATATTTTATCCATTCCTTTTTTTCTTTCTCTATCCTCATCCTTCCCCTTCAACAGCACCACAAATCATCAAATCGACAAAAAAATGAAAGAGAAAAAGCTGTTTGGTGATTTATTTTTTCTTTCTTTCCTCTTTTGAGTCTATCGCTTTCTGAGCTTGCAAGTTAGCTAGCTGAATGGGTGTTGCTTAATTAAAAGGGCAACCAAGCAGCTATAGCTTTGTCGCATGTGAGCGACGTCTGACATGCTTGCTTCTTGCTTTACGGAAGATGGTTGCGTTTTGGATTGAGCAAGTTTGATCAGCTTGAAAGCTTTTATTGTTTCAGTTTTTTTTCATGGATGAAAATTTAATCAAAAAAAGCTTTATAGATACTTAAATTTATTGAAAGCTATTCACACTAAACATTATTCATGCATCCCAACGCAAAATATTTCTGAGAAAAGCACCCGATATTTCAATCATGAAAGGTTAAAACTTGTGAGTAAAATTAGAAAGTAAAAAATGAAAATGATAATGAGACGAGAGAAAAAAAAGGAAGACGATAATGAGGCAAGGCGGCAATAAATAAATAAAAAATTAATAAAAATATGATTTTTACTTTGACAACAACTAACTACATTAAATGAATGAATAAGAGAGGGAGAGGAACTTAAAGTCCCATCATTCAGTCAAGTCAGGTTTCTTTCAACCAAGCTTGAAATAACTTTCGAAACAAAAAAATAAAAACACGTCGTCGTTGGTTGTTGTTTTTTAGATGAAAATTTTTTTTTCTTTTAAATTAGTAAAACAAAAATACACAAAATAAAAAAATTATTTTATATACTATTGTTGATGCCAATAAGGTCTTCTATCTCGTCTCTAAGCCTTTAAGTAAACAACCACCACCAATAAAAAATTTAAGCAATTGAGCTTGGGCAAATTTTTAAAGCTTCTTTTTCTCCCATTTTTTCTTAAAGCGGCATCAGGGAGCAGCTTCTTCTTCTTTTTCATTGCCATCCCGCGCTTATTTTTTTTGTTTTCTTCGTCTTCTAAAAACTCAAGGGAATTTTAATCCATCGTCGTCATTGTCTTCTGACTTTACCCGAAAAAACGAAGACAAAAATAAAGAGAAGCAAGCAACTATGAAATTCAAACTTTTTTCTTCTCCTGCATTTTTTGCTTGTTTGTGATTGTTGTTGGAATATTGCCAAAGACGCGAATTGATGTTGCGGGAATTATTTGTTTCGCTTTCTTGCTTTTTGTTATTTATGGTTGCGTAAAAAATAATCATATTTCTTTTTTTCAGAGTGAATATGCGTGTATTTTATTTAACGTTACTATTTTTTACATCATTTATCATACTTGCATCCAAAGCTGCTGCTGTCAACAATGATGAAGAACATATCGATCCTGAGCTTAGAATCGACCGAAGTCAATGGAAGAATCCAAATGATCCTTTAGAGAAATATGGTGTCAATGAATTTGAAAGCTGTAATACCAATGAACAAATTAATGCTTATCGTGAAGTATGTAAACTAATTAGTTTTGAAGAACCACATGTTTATGTCTTTGAATATATGTATGAAACCGTTTTAGTTTTAGATGCTCAATAAGAAAGATGAAGAAATTCGAATGTTACAACAACGTTTGCATGAGAATCCTGAAACACTTGCAAAATCTATTATCTCAATTATCTTCCATACTTTGGGAATAAATATCAATGCTCAAGATGCTGTTTATATGAAATCCGATGTTACAATTAAAAAGGATGGTATTGAAACGATTAAAAGATTTTTGGCTCATTCAACTCCAACTGAAGTTTTAAAAGCTAGAATACAAGGTCAAATGGAACTCTTCTTGACTCCTGTAAGCTACTTTATTGCTATTGAATTCTTTGATAAAACGTTGATTTTAGGCAGCAGAAGCTCGTGAACATCCTATGTTAACTTTTCTTCATCGATTAACACCATTTCTTATTGGATTGGATATTATCTTAGTGATTGGGGTTTTGCTGTATTTCAATGTCTTTCGAAGCAAAAAAACGATTATGTTTATCATTATTGCTGGATTATTTGTTCATGAAGTCAATCAAAAAGTAAATGACGATTATAAGGTAACGGGTTTCATGATTGCTTATGATTCAAAAGTGTTTAATTATCTTTATTTCAGAAAGCTTTAGCTGAACGAATGGCTCGTGAAGTACGTATGCGGGATAATCCATGTGCTCCCAAAGGATATCTTTCTGCAGTTGGAACATATTTTGGTTCGATGTTTACGCGAATGGAAGATCCTTGTGTTGAATTTTACAAAGATGCGTTAACTGATACTCCAATCAACACCAAAATTCTATCAAGTGCGTTTTATGTTATTGGTGAAATGCTGGGAAGTCCATTCATTGGTTTAGCTGAAACATTTCAAAAAGCTATTGAAGTATATTTTTCTCCTGCACCACTTTATATTCAATGGTTAAAATGTGGTTTACTTATATTTGCAATGGTTTGTGGTGTTGTAATGTTTCTTAGATTTTGGCAATTTGAAATCCAATCTCCATTCCTTACTTTTCGGTGGCGTAAGTTTTTTTTGATTTTTCTAAAGCTTTCTACATAATTAACCATATGTTTGTTTTTAGGTGTTGGTGGTATCCAACCTTTGATCGCTCAGCAATTACATAGGTTAGTGCTTCTTGTATTTTTTTCTCTTTCTATCTTATACGTCATTTTTAGTCACATTGATACAAGCGCTGCATATAATATTCGACCTGTATCAGATGATGAACGTTCACAAGCTGGAATTTCATGGTGTACTCCTGCTATAGATGCCGCTGAAGTGGAACGAAGTGAACGTAAAAAATCTATTAATGATGCTTTACAAGCTGGTGGTTTGAAAATGAAAGAACCAGAATCAATTGAGCATTCGCACGAAAATGATCCCAAATTTACAAGGAAAATACTTACTATTGAAGATGCTCCCGATGATGAACAAGATGAAAACCCTGTTATTATAAAGTGATATTTTTGTTTGTATATTATTGTTGTGGTTGATTTTCGAATTAAAAAAATAAATAACTTTGGTTTTAATTTACAAAAAATTGCAAACAAAATTTGTCTTCTTCTAATTTATCCATCACAAAAAAATATAACACAAAAAATGCATTCAAATATCATTCACATGTTCAAGAGTTTTTGCACCAGCGCCTTTATCGCACTTGATGGTTGTTTGTTCTTCTGCACCAGGAGGTGCAATAAGACGATTTGAACCTGGTGGAATTTTTTGTTCATTTTGTTTACCAACTTGCTGAATTCCTTCCAATTTCTGGATTTGGAGTTGCCACTAATTTTTGGCGCTGAGGCGGAGGAACCCAACAATACTAAACTTTTTTTTTTCACTTTCTCTTATTCTATTTTTTTAAAGGTTTCTTATGAAATTTGAAAAACAAAAAATGTGAAAATATTATAAAATTAATTTATTTATTTTTTCTCCATTTAACAGTTATCAAAAAATTTATTACTAAAATTTATTATTCATCAAGTAAATTTTTCACTGCTTGACTATCAACTGTTACATTTTGATCTGACATCATTTCACCAATTCTTTTAACTTGTCGCTTTTGAGCCATAAATTCACAACCATAATAAATTAAAAATAATGGAATTATTGTTAATGCACCCAATGGGCCAATCTAAAATTATTTTGGTTTAAATTAATTATTTTCTCAATAAAACGATTTTTGGAAAATTTTGCTTACAGCTGTAACCATTTTAGAATTATAATATAAATAAACATCCGCAGTTAAAAGAGTATCACAAAAATTACCGCTATATGGTTTTTCACAAATACACTTTTGATAAAATTCATCTTGGGTTCCATGGGTGCAATTCATTAAATCACAACTTTCTCCATAATATTGTTCTTCACATTCTTTGCAACTAAAATCAATAATATTTTTGGTATTATTTTAGAAAGTTAAAAATCGAGAAAAGCTTATTCAAAAAAAAATAAATAAAATTTGTGGATCGAGGCAAACAATATTTTTTTGTCATATCTTATTTTTATGGTTATTAAATATATTTATTACCTTCCATCACCATTTCTAGATTTTCCATGACAATGCATGGATCTTTCACAATGATCTCCAGTGAAATTTGGATTACATTCACATCGACTTCCAGCAATTTCACGGCCATTCACGCATCTAAAATTTAACTTTTTTTTATTTATCAAAATATTAATTTTAAAGTGTCCCAGTTTTTTCTTCTCATGATTATTGCTATCGTCAGCGTTTTGTAAAAAAACAGTTTTACTTTTCATGTTAATTAATACTTCGAAATAAAAAAGTTTAGTTTCAAGATGTCTCAAATTCAAAAATTTCATCGAAAAATTTTTTTTTGTCATCAAAGAAGCAAACAAAAAAGGAATTTCTAAGATGCAAAACCTTTTTTCTTATAACTCTTACACATGTCTTCGACGTTTATGATGACTTCGTTGAGCTTCAATAATAATAAATGGAATAATGAGCATTAAAATTCCAATCAATACTATTCTTTTTGAAATCATATCGTTTTTTAAATGAGGGAGAGAATTTTCTGAAAAAAACTTTAAATTAAAACTAAAATTTTAATTTTTTTAATCAAATAAGAAATTCACGGAGTCGAGAAACATAAAAATTTATTTGAATGAAGGAAATAATTCACTCTTTTCCTAAACTTGGATGGAGTAAAGTGATTTCGAAGGAGAAAGAATCTCAAACGTTGATTCGTCTTAATTTATTTATTTTAGCTTTTTTTTAATTTTAGTTTTGTAGGAGGAAGAAGAGAGGCATAAAATTTTAGAATGAATGAATCAACAACATTCATGTTTTAAAAACGCGTTTTTTTTACTGTTTTGTGGAGAAAAAAAGTTTAAACATAAGTCAATTATTGAGAATGAAGAATGGAAAAAAAAAACAAGGTGGTTGTTGAAAAGGTTAAAACTAAAAAATGGCGTAAAAATGAGGCAAGAAATTTTTGGTTTTATTTTGATTTATTTTTGTTGTTAAAAATGGATTAAAACGTTGTGAGGAGACAGACATTGGAAGAAAAAAAAATATCGTGGCTCTAAGAAAATATGTATCCCCATTTTTTCATTTGAAAAATAAACTTTAAAAATATCAAATACAAAGCTTTACTAAAGTTGCATTTCTTCGTTCGATGAAAATTTTTGTCAAATTTTTTGATACCAAAAGATTTTTAAAGATGTTAATAATTGTCTATGATTTCATATTTTTTTTGAAACCTAATTAGGCAAACATTCACCACGTACGTCATAAAAATAAAGTAAATAATAAAAGTAAAGGTTGAAGAAAAAACGAATCAAATTCATTCACATTTTTTTTGAATGCCACCTACACCCACTCACTCAATCAAAAAGTTGCAAAAGATCAAACAAAAAATAGTTTTTTAATTTAAAATAAGATATTTGATTTTTTTTATTTAACAAAAAAAAGTCGAGTTTTAGATATCTTTTTACAGAAAATTTGTTTTGTTGTTGTAAAAACACCAAAACAAAACAAAAAATCGAAGAAAAAAAGTCTTTGCAATTAATGAACCGTTTTCTTCAGATCTTTTTTTTTAAACCAGACCGGCAACGCCATTAAATAATTTTTTTCTTCTTTAAAACAACTCCAATTAAAAGTCAAGAGCGTAAGAAAATGAAAAAAAAGTAATGACAAATTCCGAAAAAAATAAATAGTTTTTTCTTATTATTATTTTCTTCTTTTTGATTGAATCGAATCAAACGCACACTCAAAAATATTTATTTGTATGACTGACAATGATTTCTGTTGCGGTGGCGGCAACTAGGCAACAATGTGACCTTGGATGGAAGAAATGAAAAGAGAAAACAATTTATTTTATTATTGGGTTGGTTTGATCGATGACGACTAATTTTCCTGTAAAATAATTAAAATAAAATAATTAGAAAGAAAGTTGGTGGTTAAATAAAAAAAGGACAACCAAAAAAAGGAAAGAAAAAAACAAGTCTTTGATGATTTGGTTTAAAATTAAGAATTTTTTTTCTTTGTTTCTTTTTTTGTAATATTGATGGGGCTGAAGAAATTATTGTTTCGAATTACAATAAAAGTGAAAATAAAAATACATCCCCTACATCGTCTTTCGAACGCCGTATCGGGCGGAATCGGGCGACATCGGGCGCGCGGGAAAAAATTCTATTGTTTGAAAAAAATTTTTTTGTAATAGTTTAGAATGGATTCTCGAAGGTTTAATGGCGGCTAAAAGTGCTTGGAATTTTCAAAGATCCAAAACTCAAGATAAAAAATAAAAATTGCTGAATTGAAAAAGCAAGTGTCTTTGTTGGTTTTTTCGATGACTAATTTTTTACTCTCACATTTCGAGAGAGTTCAAAATTTTTTAAAAGCATTCAAAAAGCAACAAATTTTTTTTTACTCGTTTTTGAATAATGTTTGAAATTATTTTAAAATCTTCCCGAAGATTTTTTTTAATTTTAGAAAGTAAACCAAAAACAAAATGCGCATTCCTTTTTTAGCACTTTAACCCGATTTTTTCTTAATAAAAAAGATTTTACATGCAAAAAAAATATTTAGTAGTCTTCAAACTGTGCAACTTTGTTCTTTTCGTCACGTAATCAACCTTCCTTGCTAAAACTGGTAAGAATCTCATTCTTCAAAAAATTCAAATC
Organism: Panagrolaimus kolymaensis; assembly: GCA_028622995.1. NCBI lineage: Eukaryota > Metazoa > Nematoda > Chromadorea > Rhabditida > Panagrolaimidae > Panagrolaimus > Panagrolaimus kolymaensis. The sequence continues at coordinate 443,372 of JAJQJQ010000069.1, forward strand.
TTCTTCCTAACTTTGATTATCAAAAATTAATTCCTCGAAATTGTTGTCATTGGTGTCATGAATCGTTATTTCAACAACCACCATTTTCTCCAAATAAAAATAGCAACAACAACAACAGTAATAATATTATTAATGGAATTTAAACAATTTGCACATTTGATTCATGTCCATACAATCATAAACCCATCCATCGAACATGCTTTTATGATATTGAAGAACATAATTATAATATTTTAAAACATTTTAGTAAGAAACATACATCTTTTTCTTCTATCAAAGTTTTTTTTCATTCAATTGAGCCTTCTCCAAATTTTGAGGGAATTTTGTTTGGATTTATTTGAAATTCAATCGACAGCTTTTTTTTAAATGGATTGTTTTATTTTAATAATTTTTTCCTTCGAATTTTTTTTAGTTAAAAAAACTTCGCATTGGACTGATGCTAAAATATTTAATGTTTTGTGGAAGAAGCAAGGTTTGAGACATTTAAGAAAATTTTTACGTTGCTCTTGCGAACATGGATATATTTGTCGGGATGAAGATGCATATTTTGAAATGAAGGTAATAATAATAAATTTTAATTCAAACTATTTTTTGGGTGAAAATAATTTTTTTCTTTTTTTGATGCTCGAACAAGAAGAAGATGATTCCTCAATTTTTTGGGACACCAATAATGAAATCAACGATGGTGGTTCGAATGAACTAGAAATTATGTTGCCAGTATCAACAACATTCGAAAATAATAAAAACGCCTTAGAAAAACAAGAATTTGATCCATTTAAAAAGGAAGATGAGAAAATTCAAATTCTTAATGAATCTCCTGTTGCAGACGCTGATGGTGAAGAGCAGCCTCGTGTTCCAGATTTATCAAATCTTGTACCCATTGAACCCAAAATTAAAGTCGTTAGCATTTTTGAAATGTTTCCTTCTTCGACGAGGAAGCAAAGAAATTCGAGATGAATGTGTATGTATTTCTATTTCTCCAAATTTGAAGCGTTTTTTTGATTTTATTTAAAAAATATTATAAATCTTTTTTTTTGTGGCTCATATTTGGCTTTGATAATTAAAGCCTATTTGAGTATTTTCTAAACTAACTTTTATATTCGATGAAAAATTTTTATTTAACATTTAAAAAAATTCTAGACATTGCTATTCAAAAATAAAAATAAAAAATATTTGAGTAATTATAACTTTCTTTAAATTTTCAAAAAAAAAAACACAATTATTTTTGTATGTATGCATAAAAATTTTTTTTAATGTTGACCTGCCATGATTTTATTTAAATCAAGTTTTAATGAATTAGGACTTGCTGCTTTTCCACCCATTGTCTAAAAAAACCAACCATCTCTTAAAAATCTTTATAAGTATTTTTTAAAACATACTTGAACGATGGCAAATGATGAAAATCCAGGAACTTTAAGTCCAGGTGCAAGAGATGGAGCATCATCGGGTGTGGATGGAATGGGTTCGGGTTTGCAATCTTTTGCTGCGCCATTAACCCCACAAGAATATTCATGATATTCAATTGATCCACCAAGGCTATAAAAAATTAGGATGGAATTTCAAGGATGGTTTCGTTCAATTTTAAAAAAAGGTTGTGTCATTGTTGCACCGGAGTTTTTTTTTCTTCAAAGGTTTTGCAGCGGAAAAAAAACTTACCGGTAGCATCGATGAACCATATGTTTTTCTTCATCGACGATATCCTCACCAATTTTCATATCTCGAGCATCATCGGCATAACAACCTTTAAAAAAAATTTACATCCTTTAGTTTTCCTGTCAAAAAGAAGCCATACCAAGAATTTTAACTTGTCCATGTTCGCATTGATATTTTAAATGATTTTGTTTAAATTCTTCATCCTCTTTATATTCTTTTCCATTTTTAGTGCACCCATTAGCTTAAAAATTGGGAGTTATTAGAAAAAGTCTTTAAAAAATTAATGGAGAATGATGGACTTACAAACACTTGAATATCGCAAATCTCCATCCTTTTCTTCACAATAATGAACTACTTTACCATCTTCTTTTTTAGCTCCACGTTCAAGTGGAACGGGTTTGTTATTGGAATCAAGGTAATAGCAGCCTAGAAAAACAACCAATTCGCAAAGTAAAAAAATTCAAAATTCTCGCAAATTCGTGAATGCAAAAAAAATTTCTTCCAAAACTATGAAATTTATTTTTAGGCAAAAAACTAATCCCTTTTTCTGCTTTTAAAAAGTTAATTTCTCCAAATCGAGAAATATGACTAACCAACAACTTTATAACCATCATTTTCGCATTCCATTCGAAGAAAGCCTATTTGAACTTCATCACCGACATGATAAGTTTTTCCATTGTAATTGCATGAATTTTCTAAATTTATTTTGTTTTAAATTTTAAAAAATAAAAAAGAAAGTAAGAAACCTTGAGTGTAAACAACTGAATTATTTGGGAATGATTGACATTTATGCCAAAAACCATCAACATTTAAAGTTTCACCAACTTTAATCCATTGTTTATTAGCACGATCGGAACTTATACAAGCTGAAAAGGGGAAAGAAAAAATGTTAGATAATTAAATGGTAAATAGATATAGGTTCTTTTAAGTCTCGTTTTTCTAAAATTATACCAAAAATATTACCCGAATTCGGGGCTTTTTAAAGTTTAGAACTAAAAATTTGGGCAAACTCAAGGACTTTCAACTTTTTTCTAATCCTAAACAACTTTTATCTTCTGAGGACATGTTTCTATTTTTTAACATACCAATAACTTCTTCAATTCCATCATTACAACTATATTTAAATTTTCCATTTGCACGAGTATATTCCTTTCCATGAGCTTGTTCACGGCCTTGAACATCCATGCATCCATATGTTCCTTTACTTCCATGCATGGTATCTTTTACAGCTTTTCCACTTTCATCCATTTGATTATTTGGCATAGTTTCCCATCGAACATTACGAGTTCCAGATGCCATAAATGCATTGATAACAGCATATTTATTTGCTGTACTATTTGAACCTTGAATCGATGTCGATGACATCATTTTTGGCATTGCCATAGATGATTGAAAAAGACAACAACATCCTCCAAAAAATAATATTAAAGAAATAAAATGGAAATTCATTATTCCTTTTTTCTTTTTTTTTAGTTCTTAAAAAAATGTTTTGGAATTAAAAATTACGATAAAAAGACAAAAATAATCATTTAAAAAATGTTCTTCGAAACGCGTCTCGAAATCAAAGAAAAAATGGATAAAAGGAAGAAAGGCTTCGGCAATAATAGAGCATGACGACATCCTCGAAAATTTTGCAAATTTGTGAAATGGTTTCTCATTTTCAGATGCCATTTTTTGAAAAAATCTTAAGCTTTGTTTGAATCCAAAAATCATTGGAAAATATCCTTCCTCCTCTCATTTTTTTGGATGACCACGACGACATCCACTGCCTTAATTGAAAAATACAGAAAATGGATTTGCAGCAGCAGTTTTTTAAAGAAGGTAAAAATCTTCAAAAAATGCAAGAAAGGATAGCGAATTTCTGAATTTGGAAATCAAAACATAGAAGCTTTTTTTAGGATGAAAAAAAGATTAGTTTTTCTAAAACTAAAATAAAATAAAATATTGCTGCCTCTTGGTTCAACTGTTTTCAAGAAACTAAATAAACTCATTTCTCCAACAATAAAATTTTTTTCGTTCAAATATGTATTAAAAAAGAACGTGAAAAAATGGACATTTTTTTTGCTTTTAAAAAAATCAAAAACAACAATGAAAGAATTAAAGGCAAAATAATAATAATAATAAGAAACTCGAGTTAATTGGGAAAAAAAATGAAGGATGGATGGATTGCTGCTGTTGTTGGGAATTATTATTACAAAAAAATAAAATGAAAATTCTTTTATAAACAAAACTAAAATAATAAAATACCAACAAAAAAAAAAGAAGGCGACCGGTTTATTTTTTTTTTTTGATTGTTATTTCATATATTTGCAGGTTAAAGGCCAAAACAGGCGTTTCCAATTTCATTAATCAATCTTACAGAAAAAGAAAAAAAAATTATTATTGTTGTTCGTCCAAAAATAAAACAAAATAAGAAAAAAGTTTAAAAAAAATTAGTAATAAAAAGTAAAAACTTTACCTTTTGCTATCACAAAAAAAAAATTAATAAAATGCACTAAAGCAAAGTTTCAGAAACTTTTTTATCTTCTTCCAAAATGGTCAAAATGGTGCTTCAAAGATTAGACATACGTAAACTTGACAGAATTAAAAAGTTTCATTATTCTCGTCTGCTGCTTTTTTTATTATTTTATTCTCTTTCATGGTCGTCGTAGATTGTTTATTTATTTGTTTGCAAAAATGAATGGAAGACAATAAATTTATGTATGTTCACTAACTAATTTCTTTGACATTTGCTTTAAAATCGTATCTTGGAAAGTGACAAAACTGTCTCATCAAAAAATTCAAGGATAAAATTATGTACACAAACAAACAAAAATCGATAAAAGCTTTGAAAGCGATTCAAAAAATAGGGAAAAGAAAAGAAGATAAAGAAGTCTTTGAAAGATTCAAGGAAGTTTTTTTCTTAGAATTTGCTTTCGTTTGTTTCATCAAAATCCATGACACTTGTTAAAATAATACATATAAAATATTTTACACCTTTTTTGTAAAACCAATTTGATTTGAGACAATTAATCAAATATTTATTGTATAAAAGTTTCTTTCATCAGCTTCCATGTAATTAATAATTGAGCAATCTTTGAAACAAACATTTTAGAGAAAAAAGCAAGCAAGCAACATCAGCAGCAAGCTCGAAAAAGAAAAGAAAATTTAAATAAATGGCTTTCTTATCGCGATAGTTGTTAGTTTGCTTGCCTACTGTCTTTGCTTGTTATAAACAAAAACTTTGAAATTTTTTGTTTTTGTCATTGTTCAAAACTTTTCAACGTTGCTGCTGCTTTTTCTTTGCTCCATTTTGATTTTACATATTTCTTTCTTCCTTCGTGTTTTCCTCATCATTTTCATTGTGATTACGATAATCTATTAACTATCTTCTTTATTTTTCAGGATGTCATTATCACCTTCAATAAGTTTTGAAGATTCTAGTCAAATGGACGAACCATCATATAATGAAAGATCACGTTTTCCTGTAGAAGAACATATTTGGAATGATCCAGAATCGCCATTAGAACATAAAAAGCTTATCATGCCTGGATATGTCTATGAATCAAAGAAGTTGGTACCTGCTCCTGATGATCCTTTTTATCAACCTGAAAAACGTTCTGATCCAACATCATTGATTCCAAATTCTTCACGATATCAATTTTATTTTGATAACAAGCCTCCAATTTTCAATGAAGCTGTATGTTTATAACTTTTTTCTTTCTTCAAATTCTGACAATTTCTTATTTTAGGAGAAAATTGAACTTCAACTTGTTGATCGTAATGTTCTCATCACCGATATTGTCAATAATTTCGATGAATCTTTGTAAGTTTCTTTCTTTTCTTAAAATTGCTAAGCAATTCTTCCTGATTCCTCGTTACGTTTATGTTGTAATGATAAATTTTTAGGTCATCCTTCCTTTCTTTGGTTGAACAACGTGATGCTTCTGAAAATGTTCCTCGTGCAATGAAAGCTTCTTCTCGAAAACCACGTGGCGCCTCTGTTAATAATCCATCCAATGCTCATCCAGTTCAATCTGCTTCTCAAATTCCAGCTTCCGATGATGTTCCTCATATTATCAGAGCAGCTTCTCAAATGCCAGCTTCCAAAGATGATCCACGTAAAGCTAAAGCTACTTCTCAAAAACCGCATGATTCGTCTGAAGATGGTCCTCCCAAAAAAGTTCGACGTTCAACGAAATCTCAACAACCACATGATGCCTCTGAAGATGTTCCTTCCAAAAAAGGTCGAGGTTCTTCAACAAAAGCTGCTGCTTCTCAACAATCAACTTGTAAAAAACTTGCTTCCAAAAAACCTCCAAGTAGAACAAAAAGTGTTTCTCAAAGACAACGCAATAATAACGTTTCTCAAGGTGTTGTTGCTTCATCCATTTCTGTTTTTTGTCAACCTGCTTCTCGAAAACGTGGTAATGATGGTGATTCAGATGACGCTCCTCTAAGTCAACGTGCAAAAAGAGCTGCTTCTGTTCCACAACCTATTGCTCTTCTCAATGATCCAAATTCAAGTTTTCAACAGGATGTTTTGGCCATTAATTCAACCAAAAGAGAACGGCGTCAAACTGTTCGCCTCGGAGAGTAAATTTTAATTGTTTTGTTTTTTTACTTTGTTGATTTTTAATAACTTTAAAGATTATGTATTACTGTTTCATGTCCAAATAAACTTTTTGTTCATATTTTTTTTCGTTTTCCTCTTGCAAATATTAGCGATTAGCATTGCTGCAGTTAATGAAACATCTTTCATGTTGTAATAAAATTTACTTACATTCAAAGGAAGATTTTCCGTTTTTAGTTTTTGTTCACATACAACAAGCAACGTGACAAGAAAAAATTGAAACGAGCAAAAAAATTATAATGTAAAAGGTTAAAGTTTTTTAATGAATGCTCTTTGTTTTGTTATTTGTTTTTGATGGAAAAACAAAATCCATCAACCTGGGTTTTTGTTGAGATTTTGATTTACATAGTTTCTTTCGATTAAACCTTTTTCAATCAATCAAATTTAAAAGTAAAAATCCTGTTTCCGCATCCACCACATTCATTTTTACTCCAAAAATAGAAAAACCTACAAACGCTATTATTGGTAATGCCATTCTTTCTCTTACTGTGTGTGGGATGATGGAACACATCCATTAAACCGCATTCAATTGTTACATTCATTTCACTTTCATTCTTTTCTCTTCTTTTATTTTTATTATGTAGTTTCAAAATTTTTCTCGTTTACTTTTACCATAAAAATTAGGTCATCATAAAACTTATTTTTTGAACATCTGTACATTAACTAAATATTTCTCTTTCGTCAAACTTTTTTTCTTCTTCTTCTTCGCTCATCAAACTAACTTTATTAAATTGAAAAATCAGATCCGCCATTGCATGCAAAAAACTCCTTTTTTAGCAGAGAGGTATCTTTTTTTTCTTCTTCTTCTTCGATGAAGTAAGTAGTAAATCTTGTTGGAACGAAAAATGCATAAGGTACAAACCAAGCGGTAGTTTACTTCTTCTCTTTTTTAGCAGTTTTCGGAGGAGTTTTTCTTTACTTTTTTTTTGACCCATTTAAGTTAATTGAGTACAAAATGTATTTCTATGGATGATTCTTTTCTCAGTACCTTTCTTTATTCATAAAATAAGATTATAAAGAATTTTATTTGTATTTGGGTAAAACGAAAAAATAATGTTACCTAAATTATTGTTGTTTATAGTATTATCATTTTTTCCTTCGCTTACATATTCTTGTGCAGCCACCACTCCATCATCGACACCTACAACCACCGTAGCTCCCAATGGTTAGTTTATCACTTTTACATAAATTTTTATACCGAGTTTAAGAAAACCTTTTTATTATTAAAACATAGAAACATAGCATAAAAATAAGCAACAAAAATTATATTAACAATGCAAAAAATTTTAACGCTTGTAGAAGAAGACGATGAGACCAAGCGCTTTAGACTTCTGTTGATGTTAATAGTCGAGATCGTTGGCGCATTCTTTTATTCTTTTTATTGTTGTTGATGTTTGAGATTTGACATACCAGCTTGCATAACTTCATCAACTTCGAGTAAATTCTTAGCAATTTCATACATAGCATTTAGGCTGGCACGTTTTACGACATAATTATCCCAAATATGCTGAAAAAAGAAAGATATAATTAGATAAGTTTGAAAAGAAAACGAAGCTAAATGTTAGGCACTTAGCATGGTAGCTATAGGTTCTAAGACAGTGCCAAAATGCATATGTTATAAGGCTATCCAAATAAAACCTACCAAATCATCAGAAGGTTCACCAGTTGTAAGATCTAATCCAACAGGAGCTCGTCCATTTTTATCTGCATCACGTTGAGCTTCAACAAGTTTAACAATAGCATCTTGAGTATCATGTCCAGCATTCTGTGCCAAAGTTTTTGGAATAACGAGCAAAGCATCTGCATAGGCTTGAATACCAAGTTTTGCACGACCTTTTGTTTCATCAGCGACATCACGAAGACGACAATATGCAGCTACTTCAAATGCACCAGCACCAGGAGCAACCGTTTGATCTCGTAAAGCATTAGAAACAGCTCTCATTCCTGTTTTGACAGCATCTTTGAGTTGTTCGATAACATGTTTGTAAGGTCCTTTGATCAAAATGGTTACAGCTTTAGGATCTTTGCATTCTTCGATGAAAGTATATTTGTCTTCACCCTAAAATTGATAATTGTTAATATGAAAGAATAAGACAAACTTCTTACCAAAACATGTTCATAAACTTTTCCAGCATAACCAAGCATATCATCAGTGATGTCATCAATAGAATTAACAGCTTCTCCACCACAAGCAAGTTGTAAGCGTTCCATATTGCGTCGTTTAGCTCGACGAAGAGCAAGAATACCTTCACGAGCAAAAAGATCAAGCGATGGAGGATCGATACCTTTTTGATTAATAATAACAAAGCCATGCTTCTTTCCATCAGGTGCATTATCACAAAGTCTTTTCTTCATTTCGATAATTTTATGAACTCTTCTGGTGATGAATTCACGCTCGGCTTGAAGCAATTTTTCACGTTCTTCAGCTGATTTATAGAAGAAACCAGAGTTGACTTCAGTTTTCTCAAACTCGAATGAAACATTGCATGTAAGGATATATGCATTATCAACATGTTTTGGCATATCAGGATGACGTCCACCATGATCCAATACTAAACCATTGATGAACTTAGTATCCATTGCAGAATCAAGGATCATTTGTTGAATTTCAACCATATGTAAATCAGGCGTTGTATCTTGAGGTGATTGACGAATAGCTTGAACGGCTTGATAAACGATTTGGGCAATGTGGTCAGCTAGTGCTCCATAGAGTTTAGTAGATACTGAACTTTTTGCAACTTCTAACAAAGTTTCACCATCAACATCACCTTTGTTTTGCATTTCTTTAAGGAATTCTAAAGTTTTGCGATGAGCAATGGTAAAACCTTCAGTAAGAATATGAGGATGAACGCCCTAAAAAGTTTTCACTGATCATTATTCCAAAGAAACGAATCAACTTACTTCTAGAACATAATTTTCAGCATTTTTCAATAGTTCACCAATGAGCAATACAGTTGAAGTTGTACCATCTCCAGTATTGTCATTTTGAGCCGTACATGCTTTAGCAATCATAGAAGCAGTAGGATGACGAATTTGCATTTCATGAACAAGTAAATTTCCATCTTTGGTTACTTTAATTTCACCACCACCTGATACAAGCCTAAAATAAAGCAAAATTGAATGATTGTGTTAAAAGATTCACAAAAAGGCTTACATTTTCAAAGTACCTTTAGGTCCAAGATTTGATTTCATTACAGCAGCAAGACCACGAGCACCAGTAATATTGAGTTCTAAAGCAGCGGCATGACGAGCTAATTCAGCTTTAGGATTGAGACAGCTAATTGCTGACATTTTTAGCAGCTATAAATATTATTGGCTAAAAAAAGGAGAGAAAATTAGTGTAAAGTAAATGAATAAATGAAAGGAGGAATTCAAAGGATCAATTGTGCATGGATTGTTTAGAACCATTAAGGGATGGATTAAAACACGATAATAGGGATTTTGATTCTAACATAAAAATTTTTTAATAAAAAGTTGTTGAAAAAATATTGGAGGAAGTTGAATGCAACAAAAAAAAGGCAAGAGTTCCAAAAGCTTCTTCGATGTTCGGCAGCAAAAGTTTTACACTTTTTTCCTCACTATTTTTCGTGTTAAGAAAATATTCGTTTTAAAAATTGGTGGTTTTTTGTTTCATTTTTTTCTCAAAGGTTTTTTGACATTCAAAACTTTTATCAATTCAACTAAATATTAAAAAGAAAAAAAATTATTAAAAATGCATTCTTGATTGAAGAAGGGCGATTAAAATAGACACAATAGAAGCAATACAAAATATGATCAAAGATAAAAGCTATGAATAAAGCGATTTTTAATTATTTTTTTAATAACTGCAACCTCCTTTAATCAATCCTCCATCTAAAAAACATTAATGCTAATACCCTAACTAATTTTTTAGGTTGTACAACATGTACACAAGTTGAAAATTTTGATGCTGGAATAGGAACGAATATAGTTCCTACGCAAGTTACAGGAACAGATGCAAATGGTTGTACAACTGTAACAGTAACATGTACATCACCAACTGATGGAACTCAAGTTGTATTGTTTGTAAGTTTTGTTTTAAACAAATTTTTATTTCTAACATCCCTGAAACCAAAATTAGAGTTTGTGATATTTTAATAGAGGATTTAAAAAATTAGATAAATGCCGCAGAAATTTTGATGACAAAAAATTTCATAAGCAAAATTAAAAAAAATTTTAGTGGCAAGAACAAGGTGCAGATCGTGGAACTTCAACTGGTACAACTACCGTTTCTCGAGTGTTAACATGCAATGCTAATGGCGATTTAATTTTAACTGAACCCGCAACCGGTGGAATGGGAATTGTTGATCAAGTTTCGTGTGTTTCAGCAGCTTAAAAAAATTTTTTTTTTCAAACAAAATAAATTGTGTGGCATATTTATTTATTTATTATTTTTCTATCTTTCTTTAAAGTTTTTTTTGTGATAATAAAAATTTCTATTTTTACTTTAATTTTTTTTTATTGGACTAAAGTATCTTCGATCGAATTTGTTGAAAGTGTTACTCATTGATTGGAATGATAACTTTTCAAAAGGTTTTATTATTTATTTATTAAAATTAGTTATTTCCCTCCAACAACGACAAAAATAAAAAAGAAACATGCTCAATGTCTTATGTTTGAATTTTAGCTATTAGTTAGTTAGTTACATACAAAAATGAAAAAATGATACAAAAAAAAACAAATTATAAAAATGCAAAAAAAAAACGACAATTTTCATATACTATTTATTAATCATACTAAAGGTGGACATGTTGCTGTATAACAACAACTTACTCTTGTAACAGGTTGTAATGCCATTGCAGGAGTGGTTAAAGGTATAACATATTCTCCAGCTGAATTACATGTAATTGTTCGAACGATTGTATTTGTTGCCATTATATCGGTACTTTGAACAGCTGCCGTTGCACCATTAAAGAACTAAAAAAATAAATTTTTGTGGTAAATTCAAAAAAGAGAGAAGTGTTGGTTTGTCTTACTTGTAAAGATACGGACATGGTTGCATCAATACCTGTACAAGTTATGGTTAACTCAGTACATCCATTCGAATCAAGACTTGTTACAGATCTAAGGGTTGGATCAGTTGCAGGTGGAATGGGTTGGGTTAGAGTAAATGTGGGGCATCGTGAACATACTAAAATCAGAGAATGAAAGCAAAAAATCAAAAAAAAAGAAACAAAACTTGAATAACCAATAAATCCCTTTTAAAACTCATTCATTACCTGGATTTGCGACTATTGTAGCAATACAACCATTGGACCTTCTAACAAATAAACATAAAAATAAATTAATCAAAATAAAATAATATTTATTTGAAATCATAACTTTACTAACTAACTGTCTATCTTTAAAATCACAAAAACCGTTTTAATAATTAAAGGAAAAAATGAAAGTTTTCAATTTAAAATTTTTCATATTTATGCCATCTTTTACCATTCATCATACACGCCCCTTAGGCAATATGGTTATGCTGTTGCTTGCGTGATTTATTTTTGGTTTAAAAAAAGTCAAAAAAAAAAATTTATTGAATCAAGAATTCCGGAAATCTAAATGTATGAACAAAATTTTCTGTTTCGATCATAATAAGTGGTTTCGGAAGAAGAAGAAGGAAAAAGAAAAGAAAACTTTCACTTATCCACGTATGCGTGTTTAATAAAAATTCTAAAACATAATCGAAAAGAAAAGATTTGCTCCTGCTTTCACTTTTTTAAAAGTTTCAAAATTTATTTATTTACTTGACATAATTTTTTTTTGGTTGCTGTTATTGAAAACAAAACAAAAAAAATTGCGCGATTATTGTTTTTGTTGCCGAAAAAAAAATGATGAAAGGCTTTCACTTTTTCTTTTTTTTGTATTTCATACAACAACAAAAAATGTTTTACAGCAGTTTGACATAATTTAATTTTCTTTTGCTGGCTGTGCAATATTTAGTAGTTAGTTAGTGGTGGAGCTAAAAGTAGGAATGAAACAATTTTTTATCTTATAAAACTACTGCGAAACTTGAAAGCAATAACCCTTGAAATACATATTTTAGTGAATGATTATCAAAACTTTAAACAAAAAATTTTAGTAGCATTTTGATGTCTGTGTCTCTTTGATTTAGATTTTCTTGCACTTTAAAGAAAATGTAACAACGAAGATAAAAAATATGAGGAACTAGACCTTCTTCAACCACCAAAAAGATAAAGATAAAATTAAAAGTTTGGGTTTCATGGATTAGTGAAAATAAAAGAGAGAATAGAAAAGGTTCGAAATTTACTAGTTAATCGACGTTGTTATTCCCGTCTTTGATGGCTTTTGGTTGTGCTTTTTTTTTTTAACTAACACTTGTAAGGCATAACAAAGTTTTGTTATAGAAAAACAAAAAATATAAAAAGGCAAAGAATTCTTTAAAGTTAGTATGTGTGTTCTCTTTTTGTTTTTATCTACGTGAAGAACAACATATTCTCTTATTTAATTTTCTGTGGTTATTATAAACTTGAACAATTGATTTGTAGACTCATAAACGTTATTATTAGCTTTATTACATTTTTTTCTTATCATTTCTTCATGAATTTAAAAATATTTTGCAACCATTTTGATTTTCCCACCAATAATAATCGGAATTAGGAAAATGTATCACTAAATTATTATTTAAATTTTCGGATTTATAATTTCTTCTTGCAACTTTGCATTTAAATCCTTCAACAATTTTCGGCAAATCACAAGTCAAAGGTGTGAGACATGGTTTAATAATATTTGGATGGTTAATATTCCAACTTGAGTAACCATTATAACATTTAAATATTAAATCAGCATAAATTAAATTTGATTTTAGTGTTTTTGGAAAATTTGCGAACATAAGTTTAAAGTTTGAATCCAAAGCTTTTATATCTTCGTCTGGGATATTTGTGAAGGGCTTGTATTGGTCATCATCAATCTGAAACATCGTTCGATGAAAAGCAAAGGCGAGATTGTCCCAAATATTTGCTGAAGCAACAATGCTCATTAATTTTTTTTTTATTTATTAGCGTTTTAGTTGCTTCGATTAGAGAAAGTTTTTTTGCATTAATAAAACTTACTAAATTTCGTGAACGATTTTCAGAAATTTGAACATGAAATATTGTGCCATTAACATAAGGAACTTCAACCACGGTGGCATTATCCAATCCCGGCCAATGAATCCATGCGGTTTCACCATTTTTTGTTTGATAAATGGATTTTCCAAAATCAGGAATATCAGCTTGTTGGATCGATTTTATAGTGTTAGACAAAGAAAAATTTTCAAAATCATTTTCTGGAAGTTGGTGGTTTTATAATATTTGTATGAAATCAAGCTATTTCCTCACCAATGGAAATCCTTGCAGGTTGACGATAATAAATAAATGCAGAAGCTTTAGGATAAATATTGCTCCAAGAAGAAAATTCCTCAAAATATGTTTTTCGAGAAGGAAAAAATACATCGTCGACATCTGCAATAATTACAAATTCTGAAGATTCCTAAAAAGCTTCTTCATTCATTCTTCTAAAAAGCACTCGACTAACTAACCCGATATCGCATTAAACAATCAGTTAAAGCCAAAGGTTGATTTCGAAAATTTAATTCATGCATTGGATTAACTCCAATCGAAGCAATAGTTTCAGCATCAAAATCAGGAAATACGAAATTTTCTATTTTTACAACTCCTTGCGAAACATAAACCTATAACCAGAATAATTATTAATCTCTTGTGTTAGTGCAAAACCACAATCAGTTTTCGAATGTTGTATCGAACAGCAAAAAAAAGCAAAAGAGTTCAAATTTTTAGAATTTTCTTATTTATACAAGCAAGTTTAGTGAAAGAGAAGGATGAAATAAGGCCATTCATAGAAGAGTTTGAATTTTACAAAGCAAAAACATTGTAACAAAATTCCGTTTTCTGACATAATGAAAAAGAGCCTTTTCAAAGTTTTTATTGAATTTACTCTATTTTTCAAGTTAGTTTTTTTTATTGAGCAACCATCATTTAAGCGACAGAAATTTTGAGATTTTGTGAGAGAGATAAAAAAATGAAGGAGACCGCCGCCGCTGAGGTTTTTTAGTTAAAAAAATAGGAAGGTTTGTTTTTAAATAAAATTTTTGAAGTCAAATAGGTTAATAGTTTTACTTTCAAGTAAGCTTCTCTCCTCACCTCTAATAAATCGATGATTTCTTTCATTGCAGAATTAAGATATTGTATTTGTAAATCAGCGCCATAATATTTATATATTTCAATTGCAAAAACTAATTGCTGCCAACGACCTTCATAAACCATGGGCGGATAACACATAACCACTGGGAATTTCTCCATCACGGGTATTTCGTATTTGATTGGAATATTATAAAGCATTTTGGTGCTAGTTAATCCAAAATAGGTTGGATTTTCCACGGTTGTACAATTAGCAATAAAAAATTCCCATTTACATTCTATTCCAGGGCCATTTCCCATTCGTATCAAAGCTTCCGTTGTTTTTGAAATTGTTTCATTTTTAGAAAAACAATGAAGTAGTGATATTTTATTTCTTGTTTCTTTATGAGCATCCAACAATATTATCATTGTATTTGGTGCATATCTAAATAAAATATCTACGTTGGTTTTTAACTTTCCAGTGGCAATTTTGTTACTTTTTTAAAGATAAAAAAGTTTAATTCGAAAGGAAAAAAATGCTTGAATATTGCAAAACTTTTTTTTAAACCATATCTGATTACCTGCATGTAGTGCTACCGTGAACTTTGCACCTAAGTTGCTCCATCTCAGTGTTCTTTAAAATCTAAGTTTACCTTTTTACTTTTTACTTTTTTCTTTACACTTGCCCTTATAAAAAAAACTAAAACCTTACAATTTGGAAGTTTTATAATAAAAAGTTGAATATAAAACCAAGTGAATTTTATTTGCACCATCAAATCCACTAACATTTTTTCCATGTTGCCAAATATAAGTAATAAAAGCGATGGATAATATTATTATAAAAATATTAAAATTATTAATGAAAGAAAAATGAGTAAATTTTTTTGGAAAAAATATTTTAGACATGCAGGAATTTCAAAAAGTGAAAGCAACCGCTAATTAATGAGCGGCAGCAAAAAAAAAACTCCATTGTTTTATGTATTTTAAAGTAAATCCAGTTTACCATTAAAGAAAGAGCTTTTTTTATTTTAAAAATCAATGCTACGGCGGAAGTTCAATAATTTAATGCTTGCTTTTACTTTTATTTGATGGAGGAGTTTCGAGTAATTTGAATTTTGTGTTAAAAAATAATAATATCCAGTTAATCGAGTGGAAGAAAAATAATAAAATTAATAAGAAAATCAATAAAGCAACGGATAAAATGCAAAACCGGAAAAGAAAAGAAAAAGTAAAAGCTGATGCAGGCAGTAGCTTCATCAAAAAATGAAAAACCCAAAAAAACCATAGTTGGAAAAAATAATGAAAGAATATTTAAATTTATCAGCAACAGACTTTAGAAAGAGGCTATTTGTAATTAAAATTGTTGGTCAGAGTTCATTCATTCGAATTTCGAAACATAGATTAAAATATGAAAAGCTTCAAGAAGCAGATGTGGATTGTAAAAATTATCCTTCCTGTGGTGTTCTCGATCCTAAAGAAGCTTTTCTCATGGCTGTCTACCGTTATTTTCTCTTACATTATTGTAATAAATATGATTCTAAACCAATTATGCATTTATTCAATGCATATTTATCTCATTGTTTTTATTTTCTTCTTTCATTTCTGCTCTTTATTTCCAAATAAATTGATTTTTTAGCTTTTCAAATGATTACATAAACTAATTATTTATTATTTAAAAACAACACAAACATCAAGAATACTACATACAAAAAAGCAAATTTTACATATTTACCAGATTAAAGATTTGGAAGTTGCATTCATTCTTTTTTGAAAAGTACATTTTGAAGTTTAATTGTCAGAAATTCAATCATTATAACAAAAAAGCATAATTCGCATCAGAAAAGCTTTCCTTCTAAAAACAGTAATAAAAAATATAAAAAAATATTCAAAACATACAGTTGGAGCATAGGATGCATCACCTTCGACATAACTATCACCAGAACCAAACTCTACAAAATGAATTAATTAGTAATTACACAAAAAATAAACTTACCAATTATTGTTTCGTTGGAATCGTCGGTTTCATCTGAGTCTGAATCAACTGGATCATCTGATTCTTTATCACTGTCACAGTTTTCATCTTCATTATCACAATAAGATAAGACAACATTATCTAATTCCATTTGTTCATTAATTGAGAGATGATCATCCCATGATATTTCAGAAGTATCCTTACAATATGAATTCGATGATGCAACAACAGAATTAAGAGGAGTTCCAATTTTGTCAACATTTGCTTCTTTTTGTTGTCGTTGAGGAATTAATGTAGCAGAAAACTTATTCGAAAAATCATGGTCATCATCGTCAGGATAAAGTTCATATTGATCATCCCCACGTGCAATGTCATCATTCAACCATGGATGAAGAAGCAATTCAGCAGCAGATTTTGTTTCACTTGGAACAGTGTTAAGCATTTCTTTCTTTTATTTGTCCGCTTTCCGAGACTTGTTTACTATTTTTTGTTTCAAAGCTATTACTCACACTTGTTTACCACGTCCACTAAAGATCATATCCTTTCTATCTCTCTCTTTCTCTCCTTCTTTCTCATCTTTCCTTCCTTTATGATTCATTCTCTCATTTACTTCAAAACCATGTAAAAGCTCCGCAGCTTTTTTTATCTTCAACGAAAAAAGAAGAGATGGTTAAAGGACGACTACACTTTCTGTTTTTTTCAAATTGTTTCAAACGAACCGCGGTTCTGTCCCCAAGTGGTAAAGTGCTTTGAACATCGAAAAACCGTAATGCTACAGTAATTTGGAAGTGAGATATTACTGTAGCATTACGGTTTTTCGATGTTCAAAGCACTTTACCACTTGGGGACAGAACCGCGGTTCGTTTGAAACAATTTGAAAAAAACAGAAAGTGTAGTCGTCCTTTAAAAAAATAAAAAAATGAATTTTCGATTTATGGTGAAAAAACGTTGCCGCTGCCTTTTTTCATTTGCTTCTTTTCATTTATCTTGTGAATGGCGTTGTTTTTAAAAAAGCTTTTCCTATTTTTTTTTTGAATATTTTAAATCCATTTTTTCTTTTAGTAAAAAAGTTACACCAACGCAAAGTTAAGCTAAAAAATAAGCTCAACAACGGCGTCGTCAAAAAAGGATATTTTTCTCTTATATATGAATTACTGATTTTTTGAAAACAAAACTTGTCAAAATTTATGTTCGCTTTTCATCCAAATTTCTTCACTTTAAATAAAGAATTAAACAATAAAGGCTTCCGAGGACCAACACCTGAAGCTAAAGATGAACCAAAGGGTAGAATGACAGCTTCCACCCAAAAGGAAATGAAAGAATTAAAAGGAAAGCAATGTGGTGTCACTGTAAATTCTTTTTTAATTTCATTTTTTTCTTAACATTAAAAAAAAATGCCCCAAACTTTTTTGGGAATCGATTTACAAACTAAATATTCGTCCAAAATTTTGCAAAAAAACCAAAACCAAAAACAGACGTTTGATTCTTGATGGATTTTAAAATTAAGTGAAAAATATTAATTTTTGATTCCTTCCAAATCGTCACCATAGGATCGATTTTGAAAAAAATCATTAAAAATGGATGTAAAATAGCATAAAAATACTAAAAATAAGGCACTTTTCCTCTGGAATTTTTTTCCAATTCAAAACATTTTAAACAAAATTTCTTACTTCTATTCTTGATACATGTGTTCGGTACGTCAGGAAATCAAAAATTTTGAATTTCGGTAATTTTTTTTATTAATCCCTTGATTTTTGTTTATTTTTTTAACTATGAAAATGTATGTCATTTTTAACTCGATGCCTCAATTAAAAAGATATGAAACCTCGAAGTTTCATGTTCAAAAACATAGGTATTAGTGGAAGCTTGTTGAAATTAAAAATAAAGAAAGTCGCATTAAAACAAAATTTCTTACAATCAAATCATCACATTTTTTTTGGTGTAAAAGATTTTAGATATTCCAATCCAAAAATTCCTTATATTTGTTGAAACAATTCTTTATTAATTAAATAAATAAGTCTCTTCATTATTACAATGCCACACTTAAAAATCCGACGACACACAATAATTCATAAAATTTGTTCCATCCAAATAAACGTTTTTAAGTTTTTATGAAAACAATGGAAATCGATGGAAATAATAAAACTTTTTTCAAGAAAATCAATGTTTAATGTTTTTAAATTTTAATAACCAAACAAAAATAAAAGAATCACCGATTTTTGATTCAATTAATTATCAAATTATTCTAATTTTCCAAACACCTGTCTCTAATATATTCATAAAAAACTTCATAGGTATTGGAAAAATCTTCCAATACTCAGCATTGTATATCAAAAAAATCTTTATTGCTATTTATTTGTTTCACTTTTTTAAAGTAAAACTTTCCAAAATTTATTTTAATTTATCCAAAGCCACTTTTTTAAAAAGAGCTGGAATTTAATTATTACCTCAAACTTTGGGTAATTAATCCGAAGATGAATTCTTTTTCCTTCTTTTTCTATCAAAATATAAAATAAGGAAGGATGCGTTGGGGCTTTTTTTGCTCATTTTTCTCTTTTTCTTTTTCAACCAAAGATTTATACAAAAAAGAGATAACGAACGCTAGCTCAATTGAATGTTGATGGATTTAAGAAGTTTAAATAATAAAACAAATAAATTTTTCCCCTTCAGCAGATCTTATTTTTTTCTTTTTTTTGTTACTTTTCTTTCAAAAAACTCCATCAAATCCAAGACATTTAAGAAATGGCTTCAAAAAATGATAAAACAGTCATTTGAATATTGATTGATTTTAGCTTTAAAAAATGTTGTATCTTCTTATTTATCATCTTTTTTAATTTAATTTATAGACAGCGCCTCAGAAAATAAATAAATACAAAATAAAAAAAGCGCGTGAAAAAAGATTGTGTGGAAAGAAAAGATAGCTCAAAAAATAAAAAAATGAAATATCATTGATGGTGAAAAAAAAATTTGCCGCTGCCTTTTTTCATTTGCTTCTTTTCATTTATCTTGTGAATGGCGTTGTTTTTAAAAAAGCTTTTGCTATTATTTTTTTTTGAATATTTTAAATCCATTTTTTCTTTTAGTAAATCATTAAATATTAGTCGATTCTTCTCGTGCTCTCTTCTAAAAACTTATCAAAATCTCCTCAGTTCGTGACATGGATCGTCCGCTCCGTCTTCCTCCTCCAAAAGATGAAGAAGTTAAGAAAAATGACACATCTGTCAATAATGCAGTTCGCGAAGAAGTCAAAACGGCTTCTACCCAGCGGGACTTGGACAACCCATGCGCAATGCAGGCTCAACTTAAAGTAAATTCTTTATTAATTTCATTTTTTTCTTAACTGATGGATTCATTTTTTACAAGAAAAACCTTAATTTAAAAACCTACCCATGACCTCATTTAAATCTCAAAAAGTTCACAGATACAGAAATAAGTTGTGTGGATTGTGTCTGGAATATTCTTAAACTTAATTTACTTGCTTTTTATAATTTGACTTGAATAAACATATGCTTCAAAAAATATTAGTAAAAAAAAGAAACTGCTTTGGATTTGCTTCTTATTTATTTTACTAAACTAAATTTCATTCACATTTTTTTCAAACAAACAAAAAATTGATCATTGTTTTTGAAATCCAAAAAAAGCATAGTAATTATTTCTTCACCTTTTTTGTTGCTCTTTTTTTGACTTGGTGGCTGCTGATGATTCATATCATAAAATAATAAAAGCTATTATTGATGTAACAACTCATGGCTCTTTCTTTCTATTATTCTTTTTATTATTATTATCAAACCTGCTTTATCCACTTTCAATTTAGACACGTTTAGTTTTATTTTTTATTTTTTGGTTGCTGCTGCTTGCTTATTCATAGAATTTGTATCAACCCATTTATTGGAGGATTTATCATGTCCGCAGCCTCCGGCCATTCTTTTTTTCTTCATGTGTGTGTTGTTTTTTGGTGGAAAGTATAAAAACCTTTTTCTTTGACCAACTTTCTTTTATTTTTTGTTAACTTTCACATAATTATTTTTTGCGTTTAGTAAGAAAAAACATGCGGGCTGTTGTTACTTCTTTGTTTTTAATTACTTTATTATTGATTGATTTCATTGAATGTCAACAATTTATAAATTTGTTTCCTGGACTTAATCTTCCACAATTTCAACAACCTCAGCAACCATTGCCACCTAAAGCTAGAAAAGGCAGGGCACCAAATGAGAAACTTCGAGGTAGAGATAAAAGACTTTTTTAAAGACTCAAAAAAAATCAATAAAATCTCATTTTTCGGCATTTTTGAGAAGAAGAAAAAATATAAATAAAATAAAGGCTTGGTCAGCAAAGAATAATTTGTATTAATCTGGATGTGTTTCAGCGTGTTGTCAAAAATTGCCTGACGCGGATCAGGATTGTAAAAATCGATTTTGTGATTTCAGCGCTTTAAGCTCAAATTCGGTAACTTACTTTTTACTTTAAAAAACTCTCGGCCTAAAGGTGAATGTGATTCAAAAATCCATTTTTTAGGTTCTTAACTACCTATCAACTTGTTCTCCACGAGGACCAACAGTAGGTCAAATGTGGGATTGTGCATCATCGAGAGCTGATCATCGATCATGCTGCCAAATTAAAGGCGTTCAACCCGCATGTATGGCATATTGTGAAACATCCAATGGCGTTCCAACTGATTACCTCAAATATCTTGTTTGTTTGAGAGATTTTGATAAAATTCGTGATTGCTTCCAATATTATCTTGAAGACCATCCAAATATTAAAGGAGATTTATAAAATCTTTTGAATCGCGAATGGAAAGTTTATAAATAAATAATAAGTTATTTTATGTTCGAACTTCAAAGGTTACCGCACTCATTAAAAAAATTCATAATAAAGACAAATAAAAAGCTTTGATAAAACAGCTCATTTTAATACCAAAAAATTCATAGAATCAGACATTTATTTTGTAAATCTTGCATAAAGTGAATCCATATAAATTAGTTTTTAGCGACATTTTTGTAGTATGAATGTTGAAAGACTTTCAAAGCAATAGCTTCATCAAGAAAATCGAAATCAGTGACAGCTTGATCCATTTTAAGACAAGCAACTAAAAAAGCGATGCATCGTTTGATGGAACCATGAATGAACGAAATGAAGTATAAAATGATGAAAAGAGGAAAGTAAAAAAAGTGAAGAGAATAAACGAGAAGAAAGAATGTATAAAATTTGAAAAAAATGTATCAATGTTCTAGGAAAATTTTTTCCGCTTTAGAAAATCTTGTATCTTCTTCTCATCTTTTTACTCGTTTGAATCTTTAGATAACCAAAAACTTTTATTATAAAATCACAAAGCAAAAGAAAGATACATGAAACGTTAAAATCAAGAAATTAAATTAAGTTTTAACAACATGATGGAAGTGATCTTTAAGAATTTTGTGAGCAAGATCTTCATCAAAAACTTCAAAATCAGTGATAGTTCGATTCATTCTAATTGAAGCAACCATATAATCATGACAGCGTTTTTGAAGATTGACGGAGCTAATAAGAAGTGAGAAAGTTGCGATGTTACAAACAGAAGTTAAAGAAATATTTTCAGTCAATGAACTTTCCAACGAATCCTAAAAACAACAAAGCGTGAATTTAAGAACATATATTAGAGTGATTTACTTTGAGATCAAGGATAGCATATTTATCAAAGAATTGAACAAGAGCCATTTTTTCTTTCATTTTCAAAGTTGAAATTTTTCTTTCATACATAAGCTGGATGGCAGCTTCGACGGTTTCATAGTCAAAATCGATGATTTCCATTTGATTTTCGATGGATTCTTTCATTTTAGCGTTGAACATTGCTTCAAAGACGGGTGATCGTGCAGCGAGAACATTTTTATGGACCTGAAAATTCATTATTTGGTTGTTAGCTTGCAAAAAAAAGAAAATAAACTTACTTGAAGAGTTTTTCCATCAACAACAATAGCGAAATTTTTACTCTTTCCATTCCATAAATTACCAAAAAAGTTTTCTTTTTGCCATTTTTCATTTGCTTTTTCGGCTGGTTCACAAGTTCTTTCAACACTTAAAGTTCCTTCACACTTGATTGAGAGTTTTTCATTAACAATAAACCGAGGATCATAAAATAAATCATTCGTGGTGCAACATTTAACTCCCTTCCCATCTGAATTTATAAAAACATGATTAAGCTTAAAACTATATCCAGCAGATTCAATTGAAACATGAAAAACAGCTTTAACATTTGTTTCTTTTCCAATGCAACATGTAAAAAAAATCAATGTTTCTCCACGAGTTTTTTCGTTATATCCATTAGGAAATATTGCAAGAAAATATTTGATACCAGGAATATTTGAAGCGTTGAACCATTCTGTTTTCAAATATCCATTTTCTGAATCTACCAATTCCTCTTCATCTATTTCCCATTTGACTGCGAAAGGACATTCCAATGTTGAGCGACTTGATTTATGACAACGTAACAGCTTGATGAGAATTCTAATAATAACATACAAAATTAAACATCCAATGAAACAAAAAAGCAAAAATAACATGAAATTCATTTGTACAGCCAATTGATGAAACGATGATTGATTTACAAAATGAAAGGAATGAAAAGAAATAACAAAAATTGGTTGAAAAAAAGGATGCATAGTTAATGGAGGCTTGAAATTTACATAATGCCCTCATTTTTTGGGAATATTGTCAAAAACATTTTTAAAATTTTTCTTTTGGCAATACTTTTGTTGAACTACAAAAACAAACTCGTATGATTTTTTGATTTAAATAAGTTTGAGTTTGTGTGTGATGCGATAGATTGCATAACCATCACCACTTTTTCTCTCTTTTTTTTTGTCTTTTGTGGTTTAAAAAAATTTGCAATTCAATAAAACAAAATAAAAACATTATTTATATGGTTAGTTTAGGTACATACATTACAACGATTACGAGAAAAAAAATTATCTTCTGAGTGATTTAAAAAAAAACACAAGCAAAAAGCAACCGACAAAAATCGGCAACATTCAATCGTTTCTTCTTTTTTTTCACTTTTGTCTGGGACTTTAATTTTTTTTTAATTCTTTTTGATCCAGAAAATTTATTTTTAAATGAAAAATGTTTCGACGATATTCAATCACAGATCCACCTATTCCATTATCAGAAATTGAAATAACTAAATCCAAACCATTTATAAATTGTGGAAATCGAACTCGATTTATTATAGCTTTGCAAAGTTCATTATTTTTAGCTGCATTAATGGGAAATATAACATGTTGGAATGCAGCATTAATAAAAGTAGCTGAAATTGAAACTTCTCCTTTATATGAAGCATATTTAAATGGAACAAAGGTTAATTGGGTGGATGAAGAATTAACTCTTGTGGATAAACGAGTTGATTTAACACCCATGCAAATAAGTTTGCTATTTGCAGCAAGTTTTGCTGGTTCTGTTGCAGAGAAAGATAAAATTAACTCTGTTTTTTTTTTATACTTCTTTCAAAACCATTTTGTTTATCGAGATATTTTATTTTTGTTTTATTTTATAATGAAATTATTACACATTAAAAATAATTAAAGATTAGGTACAAAAGAATAAATTAGCTGAATAATTAAAAAAAAAGTTATGGTGGCTAATTGCTGCGAACCCAACAACAAAATAAAAATTTTCTTCTTCTTCTGTGCACTTTGTTTTTAGATAATATAAATTGAAGGATTTCTGTTATCTTGAGTTTCACCATTATTGTTTTTATTTGCTCCAATAATCGTTTCACTTGGAACAAAACCAAACCAACCGATTCTTCCAGTGATTTTAAAATTAGAAAAAAATGATGGTCGAAATTCTCGAACTATAACCATTGTTAACATAGCATTGGTGAATGGAACCCAACTAAATCCCATCGTTAAAACAATCATGGACCAAAATGCAGTGCCTCCAGATAAAATAATAAAAGCTAAATATCCTAAAGGAATTACACTAACACAAAGTGGAGTAACAGCTTGAACAAAAAGGGTATAAGAAATTTGTCGTTGAATTCTTTTTTTCGCGTCAGACAAAATAGGATAAAGGACTTTGAGGCGTGTTTGAATATTATAAACACAAAATGCAATAATTAAATAGCAAACAACAATTTCGGTAAAAGCAACGACGCCAATAGTTTTGAGTAAAATATTATCCTAAAAAAAGTTTTTTGTTAATCGATTTTAGTCTTTTTTGTAATTGGAGAAATTAGAATACCTTTCGACTAACACTAGCAACATGAACGCTAGTTTCTCCAGATTCTACAAGTAAATCTTTTAATGTTCCAAATGCAAAATCAGCATCACCCGGCCCAAGAACAAATCCAGCATGGTAAAGATAACCTGTAGCCACAGCCAAAGCAAAGGGAACGGCCATTAAGAGACACATATGAAAAATTGATAAAACATATCCCCTAAAAAATTATTTGCTTATTTATATGGTTTGAGAAAACTTTTTAATGCAAACAATTGGTAATAATTATGAAACGCTTACTTGCACAAAATAAAGTATCGAAAAATAAATTGGACACAAATGGAACAAATTGAAAGATAAACGCCAAAAACCCATAAATCCATCATTATTCCGTTTATTGGTTGGGGCAAATGTCGAAAGAATCCATTTTGTAAAACAAATTCATTTCCATGATCAAAAACAACTAACTAGAAAAAAAATTATTCCATAACCAAAATAATTGTATCACAGCAATATGAATGACAAAAACTTACAGGATCATTGATAGCGGTCAAAGTTAAAAAAGTAATATCCACAAAAGTCATTTGAAAGAATATTTGTTTAACAGGATGGGTGGATTTAACAACGAGAGATAAAAGTAAAAAATTACTTATAAATCCCAAAATTGATGCACATGTTCCAAAGCTTCGATGATAAAATCGAAAGGTATCAGCTAAAAAAATACTATTATAAATTTTATTGTTTCTTTTTTCTAAGAATTTTTCTAAAACGCCCAAAAAAAGCAAGCAGAGCGATTGAGCCAAATCAAAGCCTTAAAATTTCCAACAACAAAAAACTTTACTTACCAAACATTTTTTAGCAAGCCACCAAAAAAGAAAGTAAGTTTCTAGATTCAAAAAAAAAATTATTTTACTAACAATTTTATGAGACTCCAACCACCATTAAGTAACTCTCTCCTCATTACCGTTTTTAGCCGCCTTTTTTTAATTATGATTTAACAATTTTCTTTCCACCACTTTTGCTTTTGACTTTTTTATATTTCAAGTTTTTTTTAATGATTTCACACTTTCTTTTTACTCATCTCTTCCTTCCTATTTTTAATTTCATTTCAAAACGATGAAAAAAAGCATGAATAATTAGTTATTATTTTGTAGTCTTTTTTTTTGAAGTTATTTCTTAATAAATATGAACTTTTTGGAGTCAATATGAAAAAATAATCACAAAAATAATATTTAATTTTCTTCTCTTAATTTATTTTTGCTTGATTAAGCAAAATTATTACTATTTTTATCTTTCTTTCTTATTTTCTTTTTTTGCGGCTTAATTTTACTTTTCTTTGGACAAACCAAACCAACCCACTCTAATTTTAAAAACAAAAAGTTATTGCAAATTAAATGCGATCAAAAAGCAACAATAAAAAAAAGAGAAAAGGTTTATGACGTTTAAAAATATTATAACTTACATATATCACAAATTTATTTTATTCTTTGAATTAGCGAAGGAAAAGAAAGCAAAGGAAAGAAAGCAAACGGGTTTCTTTTTCTTTCTTTTTTAGAAAAACAAAAGCAAGCAAAATGACTCATTTATTATTAGCGGCGATAGAGCCATGAGATAAAAAAAAGATAAATGTAAAACCTGACTTTTTGGACAAAACAGATTCAATTGTTTAAAAAGTGAATTCAACTGTAACCATTTTATTAGCCTTTATTTATTTAAGAAAAAAAATGTGGACAAAACATTTCACTTTTCTGCCCAGCCAACTTGTTTTTCGACCGGGGAGATTGGTGGTGGCTGGTTTAGCAACAAAAAATGGATTTCCATCGAACTTTATTATTGATTTTTGTATATTTAACTTTCTCTAGTAATTATGTGACAGGAACAATAAGTGGAGAGTTTTATAATCATATTTCAAAAAAATTTGGTCAATCCACCGCTGAATTAATTGCAAGAAAAGATTTGGGTGGTGGTGGATCATTTGGTGGTGGAAGTAATGGAAAAGTTGCGTAAGTAATAAATATTTTCCATAAATTTTATGTGCTTTCAAGAAATCGATTTTTTTTTTTCAGTCGAAAACCAGTTATAATTGTTCATGGAATAACTAATAGCGCTGGAACGTTTGCAAGAATTCAACAACATTTCCTTAAAGGTGGTTATCAGGATAATGAAGTGTATGCTACAACTTACGGGGATGCAGGAAAAACTAATGTTTTATTTGTACAAATGGATTGCCATTATGTTAAAGCTGTAAGTAAGGGTTTGCAACAACAAAAAAATTGATATACAATATTTTGGTTAAAGCAATAATTTTAACTTCCAAATTTTAAATTACTAAAACGCCAAATTTTGCCGAGAAAAAAATTAGTTCGAAGTTTTAGTATTATTTGAAATTTTCAGATTCGAATCCTCATTCAATCTGTTGCTGATTATACTGGTTCACAAGTAAATGTAATTGGAATATCCATGGGTTCACCAATCGCTCGAAAAGCCATACTTGGTGGAGCATGTGTTGATACTCGAGAACAACTCGGTCCTCCAATCACTGGTTTAGTAAATAATTTTGTTGGAGTTGCCGGTGCAAATTTTGGTTCATTTTTATGTGTATTACCTTTTGGAAGTTGTAATGTTATAAATGGAATGATATGTTTTTCAAGATTTTTAGCTGATATAAATGGACCAACTCGATATGAAGGAAAACAAATATTTACCATTTATTCTCACAATGACGATAAAGTTGGATTTCATGCATGTGGGAGAAAAGCAAGCGAAATAAACGGACAAAATAAAGCCTTTGAAAAGTCAGGAATGAATCATGATCAAGTTATTTTTGATACAGTGGCATTGCAATATAATCTTGTTACTCATGGACATGAATAAAACCTTTTATTTTAGTGTGTGCCATTGCTTTTATTTATGAGAGAGTTTTTTTAGTTTTGTTTAATAAAGTTAAGGGATTTAAAAAATAATTCTATTCAAAGTTTGCTTTTCATTTACAACAGAAGCAGCAACAGTAAATAATGTAAGCCAAAGTAAAAAAAGAGAGTTCGTAAAAGTTATTTAAAATTTCCATCAACATTTTTGAACTCTTTTTTACTTTGCCGAATTACTAACATTCTATAAAATATTTTTTTTCCGAAATTTCTTGCTTCCATATTTTGAAGAAAAAAATTTTGTAACTCTGTTATCTTAAACCATTGAGTAAGAGAAGCAGCAAACAAACACTTTATGCAAATTTCCAACTTTTTTCCTTTCACTTGTTTTTTTTCTATGATTTTTTTTGTTGGTCATTCATCGCTTCATTTTCAGCAATCACATCATTTTTTCTGAACGATTGTTGTTTCATCGAGTTTCCTGTATTCTTTTTGAATGTTGTTTAACTTATAAATTGTATGAAAAGTATCAAGAATAATAATAACCTGCTGCTATCATATTTTGGGAAAAAGAAGATGGATTCACCTCCAAGCCTTTCAACTTTTGTAAGTTTTAACTTTTTTACTTTTTTCGCCAAACTTACTTCTTTTCTTTTTCTTTTTTAGATGCTTGAAAGTCCTTTCGCAATCAAATGGGAAATAGATGAGCGAGAATTGGCTGCATTGAAAGATTCAAATAATGGATATTTGAATACTGAATGGTTCAAAGCTGCAAATATTCCTGGTGTTAGATTTTTTCTTGCAATATTTCCTAATGGACTTAAAGAAGATCGTCGTGGAAAAGTGTGCATTTTCTTATTTATGAAAATCGACGATGAAAAAAATGTTAAAGCTGAATTTGAATTTATTATTGAATCTGCTGGAGTTTTTCAAGAAGTCCAACATGATTATCGACAATTGAAAGGAGAAGTAACAATTCTATGCACAACAGCACAACTTTTTGATTCAAGTGAAAATTTTATTGTTGGTGGAAAATTCATTATGAAATGTGCTGGATACTTGTATGTTGAAAGAGAAAATGTTGGTATTGAAGAAGTGAACAAATGGGAAACTGGTGATATCTTGGGTAGATTATGGGAAAGAAATGACAAAGATTTTACCATTGTTGTTGATGGAAAAACTCTTCAAGTTAGTTTATTTTCACTTTTTGTAAGTCATCCATCCTCTTTTTTAGGTCCACAAAAGTATCATTGCTCTTCATTCACCCGTCTTCGAAGCAATGTTCAATTCAAGAATGAATGAAGCAAATGAAAACCAAATGGAAATTATTGATCTTTCTTACGAATGTATCGAAGCTGCTCTTGAATTGTGCTATAATCGCAAAATCTCGTCTTTGAATTTTGAAGAAAAAATGGGTGTTCTCCAGTTTCTTGATAAATATGATATTCAAGATCTCAAGGTATACGATTCTTGTAATGTGAATTTTGTTTATGACGTGTTTTTAGGGCTCACTCGAAGCTTCATTAATTGATGAAATCTCTGTTACAAATGTTTGTGAACTCGCTAACTGTTCCATCAACACAAATGCTATCAAACTTCAAAACAAATGCTTGAAATTCTTGGTCGAATGTAGCAAAAAATGCGAACATCCTTCTAACTTAGGTATTCTTGATAAAGATCTTGTTTTCAAAGTACTTGAAAATACTTTTTATAAAATCACTAAAACTTAAGTTTCTCTATTATATATGTATGTTAACTATTTTGTTGTGCAATAAATTTTTGCTTTTGTTAGGAGTTACGTTGTGTTTTTTTCTGTTTGTAATGCATGTATTAGTTCGATCTTCCAACATTAAGTTTTTGAACCTATGGATGTGTTTAAAAAAGTGGTATTAGGCTATGCTTGTTATCATGTTAATGCAAAGTTCTTTCATTATGCAAAATTTCCCAAAAATTTCATTCGCTCATTTTGGTTTTCTCTTTTTTTGTCATTGTTGCTTATCATTCATCGCAATCGTTGTTCATTCAGGCAGCAGCTGTTGTTCATTTTGGTTTTCCTGTTTCATCGCTATATTATTGTTCGATAGAATTACAAATATTTATGGTTGGTGTTGCAAGTTTCAAGGATAGCCTGTTATCATGCTTTGGGAAAAAGAAGTCACCTCCTCCAACTTATGTAAGTTGTTTGTTTTGTGTTTATAATTTCACTCAAAATTCATTTGTTTATGCTACTTACTTTTCAGAAAATTGAATGTCCATTTGCAATTAAATGGGAAATAAGCAAAGAGAAATTGAAAGAATTGGAATACATAATTCATGGACATGTGAAAACTCAACGCTTCGATGCTTCTAACCTTCCGGGTGTTCAATATTATCTTCAAATATATCCAAATGGATTAGATGGAAATCGTGGAGAAACATGGATATATTTATATGTGCTTACAAAAAATAAAGAAAAAGTTAAATCTTGTTTTCAACTTTCCATTGAATCTGTTGGTTTTCAAGAACAATTATGTTATGAACATGAATATTCATATGCTCGAGTTGGAAAGAAATGCTGTACCTCATTTGATTTATTTGATCGTCAATTTTTTGTTAATGGTAAACTAACTATCAAATGTCAAGGAACTTTAAGCGTTGAACGAATTTGTGAACCAACAACCAAAAAAGAAGCAAATGAAAAATGGAATAATGAAAGTATTTTAAGTAATTTATGGAATGCAAGTAACAAAGATTTCACAATTATCGTTGATGGAATTATTCTTCAAGTAAGTTTTTTGATTTCATTATTTGCTTTTATCAAAAGACGATGATTTTATAGACTCACAAATATGTCCTCGCTGCTCGTTCACCAATCTTTGATGCTATGTTTAATTCAGGAATGAAAGAATCCATCGAAAACCAAATGGAAATCATTGACTTCACTTATGAAATCGTCGAAGCTGCTTTAGAACTTTTGTATGATCGAAAAGTCTCAACTTTAACTTTGGAAGAAAAAATGGATGTCCTTCGCTTCATTGATAAATACTATATTTTGGATCTCAAAGTAAACTCTCTTTTTATTATCAAAAAAGAAGCTCATGTGTTACTTTTTAGGATACATTAGAAATTTCGTTGATTGAAGACATATCTTCAACTTCCGTCTGCCAAATTGCAAAATTCTCATTTGCTGCAAACTTTATTGAACTTCAAAAACGATGTCATGATTATATGGTTGCATGTTTTCGAATGAATCGAACTATCACGGATTTTGAACAGCTTGATAAAGATTTTGCATTGAAAGTTCTCAAATATGCTTTTATTGATGTCATTAAAACTTGATTTATGTATTCTTTGTTTATTCATATTTCACGATGTATGTATGTATCTTTCTTTTAGTTTGTGATATTGTAATAAACGTTTTTGATTATGTGGATGCAGGTTTTGTGTGTTTAAAACTAACTTTTTACTTTGATTTTTTTAACTGTGGTATTTATGATAACGTGGAGTTTAAAGTTTATCAACTGCTTAATGAATGTGAAAACCATTAAAGGCAATTTGTCAAAGCTAACATTTTTCATCGGATTCCATTGTCATTCCCTTTTTTTTGTTGTTGATTTTTCCTTTCATTTTTTCGTTCATAAAATTTGAAACAAACTATAACAACTTTCGTTAACATAGCATTGGTGAATGAAACAATACTAAATCCCATAGTTTGAATTCTTAGTTCATCCATTATGTCAACTCTCGAAAAGTTGAATTCAATCGTTCTTTTATCTTTTCGTCAGTTTTAATAAAGTAAAGTGATTTTTTCTATTTTCCCCAATAACAAAGATAAAACAGCTTCGGCAAAAAGAGCATGCGTTATTGATACATTGAAAAAGTGTAAATATGAAGTTAGTTAGGTAAAACATATTTCTTTTCTTTCAGTATTGTTCAAATGAAATACACGTAAAAACAAAAAAAATTAGTTGCTTTATGCAAATTTTTCGATTTCATTCATTTCCTTTTTTCACTTTCATATTATACTTCTTTTTTTGTTGGTTCATTTCGTTCATTCATCATTCCGCTGATTGGTCGTTCATCATTCGAGTTTCCTGTTTCTTCATTTTTCTGAATGGTATATTGCAACGATATTCAATAACAATCTGGTCTCATAAAACAAAGATGACTTCAACTTTAAAATGCACTTTCGCAATCAAATGGGAAATTGGAGAACGAAAATTGGCTGCATTGAAAGATTCAGAAGATGGATGTTTGAGTACAGAACCGTTCTTTACTTCTAATGATTTTGGTGTTTTATATGGATTTTCAATTTTTCCTAATGGATATGACGAAGAAACTCGTGGAAAAGTACTCATTTTATTCTCTTTTGATAGTGTAGACGGAAAGAAGGTTAAAGTTGACTATGGATATCGTGTTGATTCTTCTGCTAAAGATTTTGAACGAATGAAACATGAAAATAAAACATCAAAATTCGAAGCTACAACTCTATGCACAACCGCTGAACTTTATGATCCTGCAAATAAGTATATCTTTGATGGAAAACTCTCACTTAAGATTCAAGGAACTTGGATGGTTGAAAGTGAAAATGCTGGTAATAAAGAAGCGAAAAAATGGGAAGAACGAGAATATTATGGTGAATTATGGAAAAGAAATGATACCAAAGATTTTACCATTATTGTTGATGGAAAAACTCTTAAAGTAAGTTTAATTTCATTTTTTGAAAGTCATCTTATCTTTTTAGGTCCACAAAAATATGCTTTCTGTTCGTTCTAAGGTCTTTGGTGCAATGTTAAATGAAGAAAAGAATAAAGGCCAAATGAAAATTACTGATTTCACTTTTGAAACCGTCAAAACTGCTATTCAACTTTGCTACAACCGTAAGATTTCAAGTTTAACTTTTGATGAGAAAATGGATGTTCTTCCATACTTTTATAAATATAAAATCCATGATCTCAAAGTAAGTAATTTTCATTTTCATCTTGATTTTTTGTTTTGCATTATTAAAGGGAAAACTGTTTTTAGGATTCTGCCGAAGCTTCATTGATTCAAGAAATATCTCTAACAAATGTTTGTCGTCTTGCAAATCGTTCCCTCATCTCAAATGCTCTCAAACTTCAAAGCAAATGCATGGAATTCTTGGTCGAATGTAGCAAAAAAACCGAACTTCCCTCTGACTTTGGTATTCTTGATAAAAACTTTGCTTTTAAAGTTCTTGAAGATACTTTTTATAGACTTAATAAAACATAAATTTTTCATTTGTATTGCTTTGAATAAACTTTTCTTTTGAAAAATTTGAAGGTGTGTTTTGGGTTAGCGTGTCTTGTTTTTCTTTTTTTTAAGCCTTTGTTTGAATAATATGAACATCATAGTTATTGTTCAATTAAGTTTTTTGATTTCATTTTTTGCTTTTATCAAAAGACGATTTTTTTATAGACTCACAAATATGTCCTTGCTGCTCGTTCACCAATCTTTGATAAATTGTAGAAAATGAGATACAGTATTGGCGAATATGGATTTTTTTAAAGGTTTTTTTGGAAATGAAACAAAAGTTAAATGTGATTATCAATTTTGCATCGAACCATCTAAAGTTACATATACTTATACCCACGAAATGAGTATTGAATATGGAGAAACGTATTTCACTACTGCCTATTTATTTGGTAGATCAAAGAAGTTACATGTCACGAATTGATCTAAACTACACTTCCACCACTTTAAGAATGATATCAACGTTGGACATCGAAAAAAAGAGACATAATGAAAAGATAATTTTGTTAAAATTTTAGTCGCGACGTCACATTTAAAAAAACTTTATAAATATTTGAAAATTGCTGTCTGGCGACACATGTAAGTAAACATGCCAGGAAATAAATGTTTTGGTAAAAGAAAACTATCCATAATTTTTTTTGTTGCTGCTAAAAACAAATTATAGTTATGTGAAAGACCAAACATTATTTTTCCCCTTAGATTTAGCTATGATAATGGATTATTTTTTTCTTCTTCTAATCAATTTTCTTTTTATGATTCTTTTCCATTTTGTCATCATTGTGTTTGTTTGCTTCATTCAATCAGCCACATGGTTTTTTCGAACAAAAAAAAACTACTAATTAATATAAGGAAAAAGCAGGAAAACAAATTTTGTTTAAAAATACATACTCTTCTCATTTAAAAATTAACAATTAAAACTAAAACAATGGTTTTTTTAATGAATTTTGTTTGGAACAACGGTTTATCGTAAACAAAGAAAGACGTATAAAAGCAGCTAAAATTTAACGTCGAAAATTGTATGTTAGAGTTTTGTAAAGCTTTTTAATTATTTAAAAAAAGTTTCATATTAATTTTTTTGAAAACGCAATTAAACAAAATATTTTTAAGATATGGCTCGTTTCATTTTTGCTATTTTTGCCCTTTTCATTTCTATTGCCGTCATGATCCAAGCATACGAGGATTGCTGCAAAGACCGAAATGGCTGCACTGCTAAATGTAATTCACAACATTGCACTATGAGTAAGTTTTTAAGTAATTTTTTTAAGATAAAAAAATGATTGTTCTAAAATTTTTAGGCGTGTGTTGCCCTAATGGCTGTACAGGTGGAAATCAAACCATTCCAGCTTGTGCATGCGCATGTGCTGGATGTCCAAATGCTCAACTTGCTGCATCTGGTTTATTAGGACGTCACAAATTTGCATCTGGTCCAGCAATGCTTTTCGAAGATGGAACAGCCTTTTATAAATTGGAACAATAAATACGCGCAGCAAAACAACGCCAAATTTGCCATGAAAGCCGTTTAAAAAATAATTAAAAATATTTTGGAAATTTTTGTAAATTGAATGTAAAATAAATTTTATTTAACGCATTAAAGCTTCTAAACATACAAAAGCAAAGATTTTCTAAATGGGGAATTACTCCAAATTCAGTACTTGATGAAACGATCGATATCTTCCATAATAATAATGAAAAAAGGAGCGAAGGCAAGCCTTAACAAAAACTAAATGAAAAAAAAAGAAAGCTTCAAGATAAAGCATTTCACGTTCTGGTCCAGTAAATCAACGAGAAGCTATTAAAAAAATAAGCAACGCGTTAATAAAAACTTTATTTCCAATATTAATTTTAGTAGTTTTTAGTAATTCAGTAACAATAAATAAACTCAAGTTTAAATTTGCGCCTTTCATTAACCCGCCAAAAATAAATACGGTAAACATTCTCCTTGGAACAAAAATGCAAGAAAGCGATCTTCGTTTCTTTTCTTCTTCATTTTCAGCAAGTTTCAGAGCTCTTTCACTAAATCTTCTTCAATCATGACTCGAACCTTAATAAGAAAACCAATCGCAAGAGGTAATAAATCCATTATTGCTTCAAAAACATCAAGAAAACGTCCTCATGTAAGTCTTTTTTTATATTAGTTTAATATACATATATTATCGCTACTTATTTTAGAATCGTGAATGTCCAATCTCAATCAAATGGATCATCGCTGAAGAAAAACTTGAAGCTTTGAAATGTTCAACAACGGATGGCTTCTTGGAAACCGAATGGTTCGATGCTTACAATATTCCTGGTGTTCAATATCAACTTAAAATTTATCCCACTGGAAATTCAGAGGCATATCGTGATAACGTTATGGTTTATTTGCATTTAGAACTTGAAAATGAAACAAAAATTAAAGCTGATGTTAAATTCTCCGTTGAATCAGCCGTATTTACTACGAAAGAAAATTTTGAATATAAAGTGTCCATTGGAAATGGTTATTTCCAATCTTCAACAACCGAGTTCTTTGATCCAAGTATGAAATTTATTGTTGATGGTAAATTTACTTTGAAATGTGAAGGACTTTTGTGGGCTGAAAGAGAAAAACCTGTTAGTAATGGAAACGTAATCAGCTTTAATGATGGAACTCTTGGTCATAAATTATTGAAGAATGGATACAAAGGTTTTACTATCAACGTTGGTGGTTCATCCATCCAAGTAAGTTTACTGTTTTTTTTATTATTCATTAGTAATTGGTTTTTAAGGTTCACAAATGTGTTCTCGCTTCTCAATCTCCTGTTTTTAAAGCAATGTTTGAATCTGGCATGAAAGAATCAGAGCAAAATCAAATGGATGTCATCGATTTCTCATTAAAAGTTGTCGATTCTGTTATTCAACTTCTTTATAATATTGAACTTACCATGGACATGAATGATAAAATGGGCGCTTTACAATTTTGTGATAAATATGATATCAGTGATCTCAAGGTATGTTTTACTTTTAAAAATAGTTTTTTTATTTTTGTTTCTTTTCAGAGTCGTATCGAAGATTCATTGATCGAAAATGTATCCACTTCCACTGTTTGTCAACTTGCTAATTGTTCCATTATTACAAATGCTCTCAAACTTCAAGAAAAATGTGATGAACTTTTAACTGAATCATTCCAGCGTGGAACTCCTGTAATTGATATCGATATTCTTGATAAAGATTTACTTCTCAAAGCTGTTAAGAATGCTAGCTGCACCATCAGTGAAACTTGATCGTTCCTTTTTTTAATTTTGTTTTTGTTGTTGAAAATTTTGTTGTATCCTCTTTTCCTTCTTTTTTTGTTGTTGTTTCGTTTTTGTTTTTATAAAGATTTGATTTGATCATTTTTGTTTATTTCATTATCACATTGTGGAATGAGTTTTTGAAAGAATTAACATTGAGCATGTTAGTTCTTTAAAAAGGTGACGAGGATTAAATGTACTTTTTGATCACCAAGAAAATGGCATTTGCAGCGGATACCATCCTTTTTTAACAAGTCACATTGGTGAAACTATAAAGAGAATGATGCAGGATGAGCAATTTGTTAATAAAAACCTTATTTTTCATACACAGAAGCTACATACATACATAGACTTTCCAGTAACAATAAATCACGGTTTAAATTTGCGCCTTTCATTAACCCGCCAAAAAAAACATACGGTAAACATTCTCCTTGGAACAACAGCAAAAATGTAAGAAAGCAATCTTCGTTTTATTCTTCTTCATTTTCCTGCTTGTTTGAGAGCTCTTTCATTAAATCTTCATCCAACAATGGCTCGATTCAAACAAATTTCAATCGCAAATGGAAATAAAGCTATGGTTGCTTCATCAACAACAACAACAACAAGAAAACGTCGTGCAAAAAATGATGATGATAAAATTGTTGCTGCTTCTTCTGTTGATCCGAAAAATAATGGTCAAATAATTTATTGTTCAGAAGATGGTCCATCACAATCAAAGAAACTTTGTCGAAATGAAAACACAGAAGTAAGTTTTCTTTGATAATATTCATGCGCCATGGATTTTATATGTGTCTTTGTTTTTTCAGGTAAATGGATATCAATTTGAATTAACAGCTCGATTTTCAACAAATATCGCAAATATTGGAAAATCTTTATTCAATCATGTTTTTGGATTCAATCGTGGAACTGTTACTAGTGAAGCTAATAAACCTGATTCATGGATGCAATTAGCTATCAAAGGTGCATTTAAAGCTATTCAAAATGATGAAACTACTATGCCTATTCCCATGATTCAAAGTGAAAAGCAGCATCAACAGCAACATATTCCTATTATCGATTTGACTGCTGAAGATGATGATGACGATGATGATGAAGTAGGATTTATCCTAAAAGATGATCTCAAAATTATTGTTGATGGTCGGAAAATTTCTGTAAGTTCTTTATACATACATACTCTTTGGTTAATCGTTTCTCATTTTTTTTTCAGGTCAATAAATCCTTGATTCAACTCAAATTTACTAAACTTGATACCTCTTTTCTTGATGAAGCTGTTGAATTTCCAATCAAAAAATTTTCCTTCAATGTTGTGAAAGCAGCTGTTGCATTTTGTTATGATCATCCTCTTCCCAATCTCAACGCCGAAGAAATGTTAGCACTCATGAAATTTGCTAATCATTATGGTATCAATAATCTCAATGTAAGTTTTCCTTTTAAGAATGCTTCTGACGTTGTTTTCATTTTAGGAATTGATTCTGGCTGATAAACTTGTTGATTCAAATCGTAAAGATGCTACAAAAGCTCCTGAAATCAAAAGAGATTATTCAAACTAAAGAACCTATCAACTGCAACATCGACTAAATACAATGAATTTGGATTCTTCATTTAGAAATGGTAATTGATGGTTGTGTTATAGGAAATCTCAATAAAAAGTTTTTATGTGAAACTGTTTTCATTTATTTTATTTGTTTGTTTGTTACTTTATTCATTGTATAATTTTCTTGTTGTCATCATAAAAGTTAATTATCTTCTTGAACTATAAATTTGATTTCCAACAATGCTAACATGACTAATTAAAGTTTTATATATTTTTTTGGTATTCATGAATGAATCATGATCGAATGAAAAAAGATAAACCTTCACTTGTTTGCAAAGTTTTTTTGCAGCAAAAAAATTCGAACATTTTGCTTACCTAAAATTTGTATAATTTGCATGTTGCATGACTTTTTTTTCAACAAAACTTCCAAGTTTGACTCAAACGTTTTCTCTTTTTTTCTTGTTTGCATCTTTTTTTGCTGCTATCAAATTTATTGGATTTTTCGTAAATATTTAATTGAACAGCATTTTTCTTCTCTTCAAAATGGCTGGTGCAAGACAAGTTGCTCGTCGAGGTGGTATCTCAGCATTCATACGACGTTGTACAAATAATACCAATAACAACGTTGCTGCAGCTGCTAATGATGTTGATGATCCTGTTTCTTCTCAAATTGTTCCACAACAACAAGATCAACCGCAATCATTTACCGTTGAACTTGATGATGAACCTGCTGTGGTTGATGAAATTGTTTCTCCAGGAGTTGAAAACATTCCTGTTGTTTCTGAGAACATTCAATTGAATTTGGATGATGGTGGTGAACCTTCAAAAAAGAATAAACGTCGAACACAAGAAGCTATTGTTGCATCTGAAGAAGTAAGTTTCGTTTTGTTGCATAAGAAATTTGTTT
This sequence comes from Panagrolaimus kolymaensis, assembly GCA_028622995.1. Taxonomy (NCBI): domain Eukaryota; kingdom Metazoa; phylum Nematoda; class Chromadorea; order Rhabditida; family Panagrolaimidae; genus Panagrolaimus; species Panagrolaimus kolymaensis. Next base: position 481,749 of record JAJQJQ010000069.1, read on the forward strand.
ACTTTAACCTTACAAACTTATTTCTGGGCTGTAAAGGATAATTCAACTGCTGAGAACGCTCAAATGGAAAATGAAGGAGTTTCACAACGTAAAAAGCGTCGAACTCATGAAATTATAACTGTGCCAGAAGAGGTATGCTTTTGTTTTCTTGCATCACCAATTCATTTGTTTTTACCTTTTTTATTTTCTAGGTTGTAAAGACGTATCCATTTGAAAAAGTATGGAAAGTTCCTAAACTTGCAATAGAATCTTGTCGAAAGTATGGAAGCTTCGTTTATGATGTCGACGACGAGTGCACGGATATGAAATATTGCATTGAAACAATCTATCATCCTGAAGTATCAACAGATGAAAATGTTTATGTTCGTGTTTGTATTACTTTTCCTCCAAGCAAAACAATTCAAACTGATTTTACTATCAACGTTCCTTCAAGTGGTTATTCAAAAGATGCATCACAATTATATCAAAAAACTGGATACTTCAATGTTCCATGTTTCAATCATCAAGTTATTTGTGATCCAAATTCATCGTATTTCAACAAAGAAGGATGGATGGAAATTATCATCAAAGGCTCGTTCAAAGTTCAACCAATCGAAAAGAAACCTATCCTTCTTATTGATCTTACAAAATCTGGTGGCAATGGTGAAAAAGATGAAGATGTTTGGTTTGTACCTAAATCAGAAATGCTTGTTATTGTTGATGATCGAAAGATTCATGTATGTTTTTTTACACATTCGCTTTCTCTAGCTTTTGTTCATCTTTTAGGCTCACAAATCAACGATTCAAAGCAAATTCACGAAGCTTGATACTGTATGCAACCATCTTGAAAAGAATGAACTTCAAATTGAAAACTTCCCATTCAACGTCGTAAATGCTGCAGTTGCTTACTGTTATGAAGAACCTATCCCGGATGATCTTACTAATGAAGAGTTGATTCAACTCATGAAATTTGCTGATCATTATGGTATTGAATTTCTTAAAGTAAACAACTTTGATACATTTTAGAATGTGCAAAATCGTAACTGACATCCTTTTTTTAGTTTGAAGCTGAACTAAACGTTGCTCGAAAGATGGATGATTCGAATTGTGTGGATATCGCTAATGCTTCAATCAATTATAATGTTCCTGAATTGAAACAACGAGCAGTCGATTATCTCAATGAAGCAAAGTTCGCTAAGAAGGACAACATCAGCTTTCAAGATTTGGACAAATCTATCTTTGAAGAAGTCTTTTTACTTAATCCCTAAAGTTCCATTGTTTGTTCGTTGATGTTTTGTTTATGTTTATGGTGGTGTACCTTTATTTTTTTGGCTTCAATTATGTAATTAACTTGGTTTAATATTTGTTATAATCTAATTACGTAGTTACTTATTTTCTCTAATATCGTTGTTGTTTGTATTAGTTTAAATAAAACTTATTTTCCATCTATCTTGTTTTGATAAACCGCCGATCTAACCATATGAGAAGATGCGTCAATAACCACAACATATTCATTATTAGAATTGTGAAGGAGACAAAAGCTTTATAAAATGAAAACCACTGGAGATGGGATGTTGTTGTTTCATTAATTTTTATTTTCCAATACAAAAAAAAAAGCTGTTCAATCACTTTTTTTCTGAAACCATTAGCTGCTTGTTTTAAACGGAAATATATTTCTTGAGAAGAAAGCCGCCAATTTTACTGTCAATGCCTCATTTGGTAATTTTTCATTTTCTTGCTTCATCTTTGTCATTTGTCATTTGTGCTTTGTTTTTGTTGATGCTCATTTTTGGTTAGATTTATGTACGGGAGAATTTTTTGTTGCTGTCTTTATAGCATCATCTAAAGTTTTTATTATTTCAGTGACACTTTCTTCAACAACTATTATGGATTCCACTGCAGCTCCTTCATCTTTTGTAAGTCTTTTTTTCATCGATTTTGTGCGAAATAATGGTTATTTTTTTAGAACCTTGAATGCCCTATCTCAATCAAATGGATCATTTCTGAAGAAAAACTGGCAGACTTGAAAGATTCAATCAATGGATTCTTGAAAACAAAAAATTTCTCTGCTTCAACAATTCCTGGCGTCAAATATCATTTTAAAATTTATCCTTATAAACCTATTTCAAATGATGTATGGATTACCATGAATTTAGAAATCGGTAATGAAACAAAAATCAAGGCTGATCTTAAGTATACTATTGAATCAGCTGGATATACTCATGAAGTAAGCCACGAATATAACGAATCATATGGATGGGGATTGGGAATCTGTTATACTGCTGATTTTTTTGATCCTGAAAATAAATTTATTGTTGATGGTAAAGTTACAGTAAAATGTGAAGGAATCTTAAGTGTTGAACCACAAGTTATTGTTGTTGAAGAAGAAATCAAGCTTGATGCTGGTGCACTCGGTCCAAAATTATGGTTGGATGACGATAAAGATATTACTATTAAAGTTGGTGAAGACTCTATCAAAGTAAGTTTTATTCTTAATTTTTGTTATTAAACACTTTTCGTTTTAGGCACACAAGAATGTTCTCGCTGCACAATCTCCACTCTTTAAAGCAATATTTGGATCTGGTATGAAAGAATCAAACAACAATCAAATGGAAATTACTGATTTCTCATTCTACGTCGTCAAAACAGCTATTCAACTCCTTTACAATTTTGAAAATCCTGATCATTTGAACTTAAAAGATAAAATGGAGCTTTTACAATTCTGTGACAAATATGATATTGGACATCTCAAGGTTGGTTAATTTTACTTTTAGCTTCTTTGAACGCTTGTTTAACTTTACTTTCTTTCAGACTTGTTTTGAAGCATCATTGATTCGTGAAGTGTCCTCGTCCACCGTCTGTCATCTTACAAATTGTTCCATTATTGCAAATGCTGTGGAACTTCAAGAAGAATGTGCTGAATTTTTAACTGAATGTATCACATCTCGAACTCCTGTAATTGATATTGGTCATCTTGATAAAGATTTTCTTCTCAATGTTGTTACCAATGCTTGCTGTACCATCACTGAAACTTGATCGTCCTTTTTTGTATTTAACTTTTTTTTGTAAACTTTGTTTATTACCTCTTTTTTGTATTCATTCGTTTTTTGTTACTGTTATTGCATTGTTAATGTTCTTTTTATGTATAAAGCTTTGATTTGTTCTTTTAATTTTTTGATATTTCATTCTCAAGTTTTGAATGTGGAAACCATAGGGTAGCGTGGCCCTTGATCAGCTCAAATAAGCCTAACCACTTGTGTATTCATGCCCAGATTGCTAGCACCTTCCCCGTTAGCCTCAAGAGAGGTCTCAACTCTCGACTAATGTGAATTGGTTTTGGTTGGATCGGTGATGCTTATAGCCACGAGGAGATGAGAGGATCAGGAGGCGATGTTGAGAGTGTGTATCACATCACGCATGCTTGATGAACATGCGTCTGTCTTGGATGACGCTTTTTTTTTGCCACTGTTGATAGTGATTGGCTGATTGGTTAGAGTGTGTGTAAACGTGAAGAATGAGTTGAAATAAATACGTATCCATTACATGAATCAAGATATTGGTTTACCATGAGTATATTATGCAAGCTATCAATAAAACATTTTTGGCTAAACAAAAAGGCATCAGCGATACTTTTTTCCAAAGATTAATTTTGCAAGTAGCTATCAAACTTTTTAATGTATTCTTTAATGCAGGTGTTCGTTGTTTTTTTATGTTGTTTCTAAACCTCTATCAAGGTTGGTTCAAACCACAATTCAGGAAGAAGATTTTTGGAAAGATTTGTTGCTACTTGTCATCCACCAATATCATTAAAAAGTGATGATTAGTATATTTGAGTATTATCTCGTAGCTTAATTATTATATCGTAAAATATGTACGTACATATGTTATAAAGGTAGCTCATTAGAAGAGTTTCGTTTAATGTTATGTTATAACTTTTGCTAATTTGGATCAAACAAGTAAAATTTTTTAATGTATGTAAATGTTACAAATTTAGATGAAATTAAAAAAAGGAAGCCAAATAACAGTGTTTTGTTATGTAAAAGTAAGAAAAAATGATAAAGAAAAAAGGGCATTGAAAAGTTTTTTCCCAAAACAAAAAAAAGTGTTGACTCCTCTTTCGCAAAAAGCGAGAAACGCACATTTGTGTCTCGGAAAGGTTTAGTTAGAAAATAAAAAAGCCCGCCATTTTTTTGTTTGTGTCATTTCTCTCATTTTCAACGTTATTCATTTTCATCCATTTCTTTAGTTTTTTTCATTCCTCGATTTTGTTGCTGCTGCTGCTTCTCTTGCGTTTGTTAGATTTATTTTTTTGTATCGTGTTTCTTTTCGTCGCGCTGTTGATGTTTTTGAGATTGGTTTTTATATTTATCTAATGCCTTAATTTGTTTCAGTAACTTTCGACTATCATTTACAACAACCATTATGGATATTACTGCTAGCTTCCCAACATGTGTAAGTCTCTATTGTTCTTCTTTATTGATTTTGATCGAAATAATTGGTTATTTTTTTAGAGTTGTGAATCACCCATTTCAATCAAATGGAACATCAATGAAGAAAAATTGGCGCCTTTGAATGATTCAAATAATGGACGATTGGAAACTGAATGGATCAATGTTGCAGCAAATATTTCTGGCGTTCAATATTCTCTAAGAATTTATCCCAATGGCAATAACGAACAAAACCGTGGAAAAGTCTGGATTTATTTGCATTTGAGATTCGTGAATGGAGCAACAATCAAAAGTGATGTCAAATATTTTGTTGAATCTACCGGCTTTATCCATAAACGAACGTATGAATATATGAGATCAAGTGCAAATGGATTTCAATTGTGTAAAACTTCTGAATTTTTTGATTCTCAAAAGAAATTCATTGATGATGGAAGATTTACTCTCAAATGTGAAGGAATCTTGAGTAATGAACGACAGAAATTTGCTTATGAAAATGATATCAAATTGGATATTGAACATATTTACCCTAGTTTATGGAAGAATAACAGTACCAAAGATTTTACTATCAATGTTGGTGGAAAATCTATCAAAGTAAGTTTTTGCTTTTTCTATCAATAAACTATAACGCATAATAACTTTTAGGTTCATAAACTCATTCTTTCTGATCATTCTCCTGTTTTTATGCAAATGTTCGAATCTGGTATCAACGAATCCAAAAACATCACTAATTTTTCTTTCAAAACTGTCGAAATTGCTGTGGAATTTTGCTACCTCGGTAAAACTGCTAAAGTTTTGAACTTGAAAGACAAAATGGAACTTCTTCGATTTTGTGACGAATATCTTATCATTGATCTTAAAGTACGTTTATTATTGTTTCTCTTACATCAATTCACTTATATTTCTTCTTTACAGGTTCTTCTCGAAGCTTCTTTGATTAAAGATTTATCCATTTCAAATGTTTGTCATCTTGCAAATTGTTCCCTCGTTTCAAATGCTACGATACTTGAAGAAAAATGTTTAGAACTCTTAACTAAATATTCCACATCTCGAGCACCTGTAACTGATATTGCTCTTCTTCACCCAAAATTCGCACTCAAAATTGTTATCAATACTTGCTGTACCATTATCGAAACATGATCTTTCCCTTCCCTTTTGTTGTTGTAAATTTTGTTACCCCTTTTTTGTATTTATTTATTTTTACTTTTAAAGCCTTTGTTACCTTTGTATCTTTGTTTTTGTATCGTTAGTGTTTTTATAAAGCTTTGTTTGAACTTTTTGATATTTCCAAATAAGACTGAAAATAACTTACGCTAACATACCAAAATAAATTCCACGCAGATGCATTTTTACCTTTAGAAAACAAGAATTAAGGTAAAGGTTTCGTTTGAATGAGCTTATACGAGGTTTTCTGCTCAAGTCTTCTTTGTTTTGCTTCTCGATTTTCTTCATAAAGCTGCTATCAAGAAAGAGTTTTTCAAAGACATGGTTTAAAGAAGTTATGAAAAAGTTCTTGATTTTTTCCATCCTTTTAGCATTACTTCAAACAAGAAAAGTTTATGATAAGAAATGGCATAACTAAAGTGAGAAATGTTTGTATTCATAACATTAAAAATAAAACAGTCCTATGCTCTATCTTAATCAAACACAATAAGACAAAAAAGATTTATTAATATGAATAAACAAAACGTAAACAAAATTTAAACAAGAATTAACAACAAGAGAAAACATTATGCATTGATTCGACGTTCCCGAAGTTTTGGACGATATGAATAATTGATTTTGGCACTTCTTTCTCGAATTTCCGTCTTTTTCGTGGTTGCATCATCAGCTGCAATAGAGAGAGGACTAAAGAATCGTTGGTCGACCATCAATCTAAAAATATAACTGATTATTACTATTCTAAACTCAAGAAGAAAAAACTCACTCTGCATTATTGACAATTTTTCTTCCTCTTTCAGCATAACGAATTGCGATCAAGAGAGGAGCAGGAAGAGAAGTCGGACTGGTGACGATTTGGAAGTTAAAGCACAAGGCATGAGTCCATCGTTCAAACATATCAAGTGTTGCTCCTTTTTCGCTTGAGTAAAGGATTGTAAACTTTGGAGTCTTTGCTGTTCCCTGAAAAACGATAATAATATCAAGCAAAGAGACGTAAAATAGAAACTTACTTGTAACGCAACATGAGCATTCAGATAGAATTCATTGTATCGGGAATGGACCACAGCACTATCGATGACAGTTCCCGCGCGAATATTCTGTTTTTCAGAAATTAATGATGGATTGATCTAAAAATGGGAGAACTATAATCAGTTTCAATAAGAAGAAAATGACTTACATTCTTGGGAAAGAAGCGAGTATTGTGAAACTTTGATACGACAATGACAGTAATAGGCGAGCCAGGAGTATAAGTTTTAACAATCTTCGAGATTATCCTAAAACATGATCATTAACACCAAAAGAGAATATGTAAAACATACGGGATTTCATATCGATGAATACATTCATAATCGCCTTCAGACGCGCCACTACGGTATACGATAACACGAGTAGGATACTTTCCACGATTCTTCAAAAAACGTTCCAAAGATTCTTCCATAATTTTATCAAGTACAGTTAGCTGAAAACCTAACATAAATGAAGAACAATTGAGATAAAAAAAACCTTTTCGTCATAATATGGAGGCTGAAGGAAGAAATTACCAACAAAAGCGCCAGGTGTTTTAATATCATTTGCTGCATAACCAAGTACCGCATATGAAACTTTATTGGGATCGATATTTTGATTAAGTAAGCCACCACCAGGCATGTTCCTTCCTATACCAATAAATAGGAAATCATCCATTTTCACATCATAGTTGGGAAGAGTAACAACGTGGTTAAGACCTAAAAATGGTACATGAGTAAAAATTAATTTACAATCAGATGAACATACCTCCAAGCTTGACATTGGCTTTGAGTATGATGTTTTCAAGAGTGGCAGAACTCCCATTGATAACGTTTAAAATGGTAGACGACTTCACACATTGAGTAACAACTGAATACTTGCATTCAAGAGTTTTTATTTTATCTAAAATCGAAAGAGTTAGAAGCATCAAAAATCAAAAAATTACCATGAAATGTGAGTTCGTTATCATCGTGTCCAAAAAGTATGAATTGATAGTCTTGTTTAACAGCTTCTACAAATAAACTTTCGATGTCTTCAATGGTATCAGTAATAGAATAAGCCGTTGCAGCATCAAAATTTGTTCCATACGTTTTAGCAGTTTCAATAAAAAGGTTGCAAAAGTCTCTAAAAGAACATAATATTTAGTTGTTAAAAATGACAAAAACTACTTACTCAAAATGATTCATAGTTAAAGCATGAAGTCTTGGATGGTCAATTAATGCAGCACACCATCGATGACATGAAGAAGTTTTAGAAAACTTGACGTCTTTTGGAAGATCCCATGTTCCATTTTCAAGAAAGGTTATATCTTCAGACGCATACCGAATCTTTGGAGTACCGAGAACTCGAGCTTTGACTTCCAGCGGTTTTTCTTTAACCTTAATACCAACATTTTGACAGAAAACATCATTTGAGAAGTTGAATGCATTAAAACATCGTCCAATTTCATCTTTCTTCATAGCAGGAGAAACAGCAGCAGCCTAAAAAATCATCAAGTTAAAGAAGAAGAAAAAGGATAAAAAAAAGTTTACCGTAATAATCTTGCTAACATCTTCAGGATGCGTCCCAGCATTACCAACACGTTGTTCATCAGCGATAACAAGGACTTCGATTGGGAAAAAGATATATCTGTCTTTACTAATTTTCTTATACTATAATAATCAAAAACATATCATACATCCAAAAAAAGGAGCACGAAGAAAAACTCACAGCAAGTGGCCATTTAGGAAATTGAAGTACAATTTGAAATTTTCGTTGATAATATTCATTAATTGTAACGTTAGCATAAGTACTATCATCATCAGGAATTCGTTCGGTGAGAGCATTAGAATGTGATAAGCCAGAAAGAATGATAGCACTGGTAGGACCAGGATACGAACGTGTGCAGGCCAAATCTATAACAAACAAAGATTAATCTTCACAAAAAAAGTATATAAGAAAACATACTTCGTAAAAAACGATCAACAGGATTATAACTATCCCAAAGAAATTCATCCCTTTTAGGAATATCAAAGTTTTCATGGATAGTTTCCAAAAGAAATTGAACCTTCAAGAATGGAGTCCTTTTAGCTGTAATGTTTAAGGTAAAAAAAGGAGAAGCTACCAAGAAAACATACATTCAATGACAATAGCAGGAACTTGGCAATATTTTTCTTCCCCAGTATGTTCTTCATTGTATTGCTTTTCAAAATCATAACCTTCAACAGTAACGATAGTTTTAGAAGCTCCAGTGCCCAAATATTTTCCTCTTCCCATTTCAAAAGCATCAAATCCATCAAAACCGTGCTAAAAATGTAAAATGTAAATGATAGAAAGACAAAGAATAAGCTTACAGCAGTAGGATCCATAAAGTAAATCCTTGAGTTATCATACATACAGAACTCTTCTCTAAATATAACATTGGTATTAAATGATTTATAATATCATCATCAACTGTTAACACTAAAAAAGTAAACTTACGGTCTATTAGCAACATTATGAGAAGTAGATAACTCAAAAAAACAAACAATATTGGAATCATAAGGGACACGTTCTTCAATCATGCGAGAAAAATCCTTGCTGGTAAATGGTGAATCCGATTTTTCCTCAACAAGATTTACACGAAAGCAATCGCCTTTATGACAAATATCAGGAAGCTCATCACTTGAGAGTTCAAATGATTGATTGAGATTTTGAAGTTCCACAGATGAAAGCAATAAATTTCCATAATCAATAAGAGATGAATCAAAATCGTTTAGAAACACCTTATCATACTTTTCCATAAAATGAGCCATGAAGACGTTGTAAAATTTTCTTAGGTGCCGAATGAAGTAATCATTGACTCTTCGTCGTCGTATTTTTGTGATGTCCCTTATTTCTTTTCCCTCAGCATTAAACTTCTTGATATCAAATCGATATCGATAGACAGTGAGATTCAGCTAAAAATAAAAGTAATCAACTTGTAAAATTGTATGACAAAATGGAACACTTACATTATGTGTTAGACCAAACATATTAGTGCTAACCATTTCTTCTGTATCACCATCAAATAATGTTCCTTTCAGCAATTTGGGAAGCACCTCATTAACGCCAGGTTCAACATGGAGTTCAGATAAAGCTTCAAGATTTTCTTTGTCAACAGTACTGCTTGGAGATCCAGATCCATTACGTGATGGCTGAAAAAAAAAATAAGGAGGTTATTGAAAGAAAAGAAAAGTACAGCAAATAAAAAGTGATCAACGTGATTTAAAACTTACAAATCCATTAAAAGCATTTACTATGGTGCTGGCATAACCATCGGCATGAACACCATTTCCATTTGATTGAGTACCATTTCCATTTGAATGGGATCCATTTGCACCATTCGTAGCTTGACTTGATGCAGGAGTGGCTTGAATAGGACTCGTAGACATGACAATAAAGCAAAAAAGCTGAAAAAAGTTACAATAATAGAAGGAACATATTGATACAATGAAAAATAAAAAAACGCGAAGAAAAAGAAACAAGTAAATTTCTTTATAGAAAAAGGAAAGAGGACTTCAGCGATTTACAAGTATGGTGAGGGCAAGGATTTATAAAATATTAATAAATGCATTGGAAAAACATAATAAGCATATTAAAAAAATGGAATATAAAACAGAGGTTGAAGATTTTGTGGACATTGAACACAAAAAAATGGCGATCAACAACAACTTCGATCAATTGAAAAGCATAAAATTACAGTAGCCATCAAGGGCAATTTTCGTTGAAAGATCCAACAATTTTTTAAATGAGAGAGAAGTTGCGTTTTTTTACTAATATTCTTGCATCTCGAACGAAAGCTGCTGCTATAATTTGATGGATTGAAATGAATATGTAATTATTGAGAAGTTGTTTATTATTAAATTTTCTTTGAGCTCCTCATAAATAAGTCACATTTTTAGACGGCATCCAAAAATGCTGAAAGCATTGAAAGTTTTTCTCTGTTTTTTTTTCTTCGTAGTTTTGCAACTTCTGTTTTTTTTTGTTTCACACATTTTTAATTTTTATAAACTACAGAATTTTAATATTTTTTACATCATTGACTACCTTTTTATTTTCATTAGTTTCTTTTATGGCCGACTATCGAAGAGAGACAACAAGCTTGAAAAAAAAAAATATGTCAAAGTGAAAAAGCCGGATTCTAATTAGTCCGAACCCAGTTAATATAAATATTTTTTAAAAGACAAAAACAAGTTTAAAACTATAATTTAACATAAAGAGAAAATTGTTGCATTCATTAAAAAATATGTAAATTTTTCCATCCATTTTTTCTTTTATTATTTTATTTTTTCGGTTTTTTTCATTCTAAACATTAATCGTTTCATCAAACAGCTGCTGTTTCATTGTGAATTTCTTGTTTCAACTTTATATCTTATGGCCGAATATTGTTACTATTATGATTAATCTCTTATCATGCTTTGGTAAAAAGAAGAAAATGGATTCAACTCCTGCAATTTCAACTTCGGTGCCTTCAACTTTTGTAAGTTTTTCTTAAATTTGTGACAAACTTTAATCTAATTGTTTTTAGATGCTTGAATGTCCTTTCGCAATCAAATGGGAAATAGACGAAAGCAAATTGGTTGTATTAAAAGATTCAAGTAATGGATATTTTAGTACACAATGGCTCAAAGCTTCAAATATTCCTGGTGTTCATACTATGCTTAGCATTTTTCCAAATGGATTATCAGAAAAAACTCGTGGAGAAGCTTGGATTTATTTACATGTGAGTGTTGGAAAAGAACCAAAAGTTAAATGTGAATATCAAATTTCAATAGAATCTGCTGGATATAGTATTAAACTTAATCATGTTTTTACAAATTCAATAGGATGAGGAAGTAAATGTTGCACCACAATGGATTTATTTAGTGATCCTCGGTTTATTGTTACTGGAAAATTCTCAATCAAGTGTCAAGGAACTTTAAGTGTTGAAAGAACTTGTGAATCAGTCGAAGAAGAAGCAAATGAAAAATGGTATAAAGAAAGTTGTTTGGGAAATTTATGGAAAAGTAATGATAAAGATTTTGCTATTGTCGTTAATGGAAAAACTCTTCAGGTATGTTTTTATCCATTCTTCTTATGTATAAATATCCTTTTATAGGCTCATAAGTATGTCCTCGCTGCTCGTTCACCCGTCTTTGAAGCAATGTTCAATTCTGGAATGTAAGAAGGAATCGAAAACCAAATGGAAATCATCGATTTCACTTATGAAACTGTTGAAGCTGCTTTGGAACTTTTATATGATCGAAAAGTCTCAACTTTAACATTGGAAGAAAAAATGGCTCTTGTTCGATTTTTTGATAAATATGCTATCCTTGATCTTAAAGTAAGCCCTTTTATAATTATACTAACATATGTACAATGAGTATTTTTATAGGATTCTTGTGAAGCGTCTTTAGTTGAAGATATCTCTGCATCATCTGTTTGACAAATTTTAAATTATTCACTTTCCATACATGATGTCAAACTTCAAGAACGATGTCATGATTATATGGTTGCATGTTTTCGAATGAATCGAACTATCGCTGATTTTGAACTTTTGGATAATGATTTCCCTTTCAAAGTCCTTAAAGATGCTTTCCACCATGTAATTAAAACTTAATTTATTTTATGTGTAATTTAACCTTTCTTGTTTATTGATATTTACAATAAAGACATTTATTTATTTGTAAAATACTTGATACCATCAAACAAAATTATGTAAAATTTGTATATAGGAAAATTATGAAAACAATCTTTTGTCCATCGCTTAACGTTTCGTACTTTTATGGTTGTCTTTCTTTCATCAGAACAGCCAGTTACTAACCTTTAAAAAAAACAGTATTTTTAACTCGTTATAACGAAATTATGTGTTTTGAAAGAAATCGGAAGTTATTTCTTATCCATGTGTGAAATATTGAATACTAAAATGTGTGCAGTTATGCAATTAGATACCTAAGCTAGAAACATAAACCTTTACAAATTACACATTTCTCATATTTTTTACAACTTTAATATTCCAGCTATTAGCATTGTAATAATAGGGTGTTGATCTAACGAATAATAAACTTCAACAGATAAAAAACAAACGCTTATGCAAATTTTTATCATTAACTTTGCATTCGCTTGCCTTACTTTTTTTGTGTGTTTTTGCTTTCAGTTTGCTTCATTCCGTTCATTCATCATTCCGTCAAGCAGCTGCTGTTTCATTTTGGCTTTCCTGTTTCGTCTTCATCATTTGATCGTCGTATATATTCTATCACTTATGAGTAAATTGTTATCATACTTTTGTAAAAAGAAGATAATGGATTCAACTCTTTTAAAACCTTTGCCTTCAACTTTTGTAAGTTTTTCTAAAAAATTTGTGCAAAGCTTTAATTAAATTGTTTTTAGATTATTCAATGTCCATTCGCGATCAAATGGGAAATAGACGAAGCTATATTAGTTGCATTGAAAGATACAGAAAATGAATGTTTAAAAACAAAATGGTTCAACGCTTCAAACATTCCTGGTGTCAAATATCATCTTGCAATTAATCCAAATGGACAAAGTGGAAATTTTCGCGGTCAAGTATTAGTTCTTTTACAAGTTAGCATCGGAAAAGAAGCAAAAGTTAAAGGTGAATATCAAATTTCTATAGAATCTGCTGGTTATGGTATTAAACGGAATCATGTTTTTACTAATTCATTAAAATTCGGAGAGAAATGTTGCACCACGAATGATTTATTGAATGATCCGAAGTTTATTGTTAATGGAAAACTCTCAATCAAGTGTGAAGGAATTTTAAGTGTTGAAAGATCTTGTGAACCAGCTGAAGAAGAAGCAAATGAAAAATGGCAAAAAGAAAGTTTTTTTGGTAATTTATGGAATGAAGATGCTAAAGATTTTACTATTGTCGTTGATGGAAAATCTCTTCAAGTAAGTTTATTTCCTTTCTAGCAAGCTAACAGCCAAAGAATGAATTTTTAGGTTCACAAATACATCCTTGCAACTCGATCAGCTGTCTTCGAAGCAATGTTTAATGCCAATATGAAGGAATCAATTGAAAACCAAATGGAAATCATCGATTTTGACTATGAAACCGTCGAAGCTGCTTTGAAACTTTTGTATGAGCGAAAAACTCCAACTTTGACTATGGAAGAAAAAATGGCTCTTCTTCAATTCTTTGATAAATATGATATTCATGATCTAAAAGTTAGTCGTTTGTATATATTCCTTATAAAATGTCAAATGCTTTTAGGATTCATTGGAAAATTCATTGGCTGAAAATATTTCTTTAACTTCTGTTAGTAACATCGCAACTTTCTCACTTCTTATAAACTCTGTCAATCTTCAAGATCGTTGTCACGATTTCATGGTTGCTTCAATTAGAATGAACCGAACTATCGCTGATTTTAAACTTCTTGATAAAATTCTTGCTCACAAAGTTCTTAAAGATCATTTCCATCATGTCATCAAAACTTGATTTATTTTATGTATTTTATATTTCTATTTAGCTATTTATTATAATAAAGACATTTATTTCTTGTAAAATTCTTCGCTTCGACAAACAAAATTATGTGAAAGTTGTATTCTTGCAATTATAAAAAATGTGCTGTTGCTTTACACATTCATTAATTTCACTTTATAAATTTGCCATTTTACATTTTTTATCTTTGCCTCTTTTTGCTAAAAAAAAGCATTTGAAGAGTGACTCTTCGTTCGAGATTAGTTACTTAATTTTTGTGGAAATAAAGCATCATCGTTTTTATTTATTGATTTTTTCTCTTCCAAGTTTCTCCTTTGAATTGACCTTCATGCCAGCCGCCTGAAAAGCATGCATCTTACCCGAAGAAAAAAATTATTACCTCTCTTTTTTTGCTTTCAAAGTTAATTATTTCAAAAAAAAATAAATTAAAAGGTGAGTTGGAACTTTTGAGAATTATTGCCAGCGCTTCATTTTTCGAACTTTTTTTTCCAAATTGACTCTCGAGTTTCTTCAAAATTCAATGTTTTTGGTTTCAAAAAAATTTACTCCTCTTTCATTTATAACTTTTTATGTGTATTTTTTAATTATTTTATTTTCATTGATTAATTTTATTTTATACAAAAATGATTTTAAATTTGATAATTCTCAAATTCACTTGGTTTTATACTCGACTTTTTATTATAAAACTTCCAAATTGTAAGTCTCTCTTTTTTGCATTTCGCTTCTCTTAAATAAAGTTAGAGGTTTCAGATATGCACCAAATTCGATGGTTATGTTGCTGGATGCTTCTCATGAAAAAACAAAGCCAAAAATGTCTTTGATTCAATGTGTATCAAAAAATGAAACAAATACCCAAACTTCTGAGGCATTAATTCGAATGGCTTACAGCGTTTCAATCGAATGCAAATGGGAATTTTTTATTGCAAATTGTACAACCGTGGAAAATCCAACCTATTTTGGTTTAACAAGCACAAACATGCTTTATAATATCCCAATAAAATATGAATTACCCGTGGCTGAAAAGTATCCGGTAGTTATGTGTTATCCCCCAATGGTTTATGAAGGTCGTTGGCAGCAGATTGTTTTTGCAATTGAAATATATAAATATTATGGCGCTGATTTACAAATTCAATATGTTAATTCTGCGATGAAAGAAATCATCGATTTATTGGAGGTAAGAAACTAATGGGTTTTTCTTTCGATAAAAACTCGAAGAAAAAATATAAAAAAAAGTTTGTTAAAATTTAAATAAGCTCTATTGCCTTTGAAAGAATTCTTTTTAATGGCAGTATTTTTATCTCCGTCAAAATCTATCTACGCGCTTCTGACTCCTCTTTGCGGCTGAGCTCGCATCTTCGGGTAGCATAGCCGAGAAAAAAAACGGAAAAAGAGACAACCTTTCGGGTTTGAATGATGGAGAAATAGATATTTATTTGCGAAGACAAAAATATGGCAAATGAAGACATGGATATTTGTTAGAAATGAAAGTTTCAGCTAACTGAATCCGGCAACGAATATCCATCAAGAGAGGTGAACCATGTCCACCATTTTTTTTAAAGAAACAAAAGAACCCTAAACAAAAAAACCTACAACAAACCAATTTTTACTTTAAGAGACGCATTAAACATAATAAATTAGCCTTCTTGACTTGCCTTAATTATTTTTAAAGACCAACTCCGGGTTTTTTTTATCGATGGAGAAAACCTTTAAATTAATATTTGTTTTGTTTTCAGGTATATGTATTTCAAGGAACAGTAAAAATAGAGAAATTTGTATTTCCTGATTTGGATGCTGAAACTATTGCTTCGATTGGAGTTAATCCAATGCATGAATTAAATTTTCGAAATCAACCTTTGGCTTTAACTGATTGTTTAATGCGATATCGGGTTAGTTAGTCGAGTGCTTTTTAGAAGAATGAATGAAGAAGCTTTTTAGGAATCTTCAGAATTTGTAATTATTGCAGATGTTGATGATGTATTTTTTCCTTCTCGAAAAACATATTTTGATGAATTTTCTTCTTGGAGCAATATTTATCCTAAAGCTTCAGCTTTTATTTATTATCGTCAACCTGCAAGAATTTCCATTGGTAATCATTTTTATAAAATTTAGTTTTCCATAAAAATAATTTAAACTTTAGAGGATAATTTTGAAAGTTTTTCTCTTTATGAAACGATTAAATCTTTGAGAACGAATGAAACCTTGGATTTTGGAAAATCCATTTATCAAACAAAAAATGTTGAAACTGCTTGGATTCATTGGCCAAGTTTGAATTATAATTCTTCGGTGGTTGAAATTCCCCCAGAAAATGGTTCAATTTTTCATATAAAAATTTCTGAAAATTCAAATTTGCAACCTGTAAGTTTTCATAAGTATTTAGATTTATAAATAAAAATTTTAGGAATATGAATATACTTATAAACCATTTACAAATATTCCCGACGAAGATATAAAAGCTTTGGATTCAAACTTTAAACTTATGTTCGCTAATTTTCCAAAAACACTAAAATCAAATTTAATTTATGCTGATTTAATATTTAAATGTTATAATGGTTATTCAAGCTGGAATATTAACCATCCAAATATTATTAAACCATGTCTCACACCTTTGACTTGTGATTTGCCGAAAATTGTTGAAGGATTTAAATGCAAAGTTGCAAGAAGAAATTATAAATCCGAAAATTTAAATAATAATTTAGTTTTACATTTTCCTAATTCGGATTATTATTGGTGGGAAAATCAAAATGGTTGCAAAATATTTTTAAACTCAAAGTCATAAAGAAAATAATTTAAAAAATAATCTTTAACTTACCTTTCTAATATTTATTCATAACCCTAATCTCGTTGCTAATCTCGACAATTTTATTGATTTTTTTTTTTAATGAAGTAAAGTATTATTAAAATTTCCTTAACCTATTTTTTGGTTTTTTTAATGAAAACCTGAGAGAAAAAAGAAGATATGTGTCAATAAAAAGCTCATTAGTTTTTTTTTTGACCTGAATTTTTGAATAAATTTTTGATGAAGCTGCACCTTTTATTTAGAGCTACGTGGAAAATTAATTAAATATCCAGACTATTTTATTTTAAAGAAAAAAAAGTCTTACCTTTAACGCTATTTATTTAAAATTTAATTTAAATATTAAATCTATCAAACGCGTAAAGGTTTTATTTTATTAAATTAATGAAGACCACAGCCACTGCTTCGAGAATGGTTGTAATCGCAAAAATTTAATGATAAATCATAATTTGATTGAAACAGCTAGTGATTGCACTTCTGGACCCATTCAACTTGGGGAAATACCTGAAACTTTCAAATCTCAACCTAATGAAATGGAGTCTCAAAACTTTGAAATTTCTTCTCAGCCACTTTTTGAACTCAAAAGTCTTGTGGAAAAGATTCAAAACTAACGTGTCATGTTTCCAGAAGCCATAATGTCCATGGTGCAAAAAACAGACGGCAAGACACAAGAAAATTATGCCCAATTTTTTGCAACAAAAGTTCATTGCCTCATTAAATCCAGTGCTCAAAGTTCGGATCTTTTAATCGCTTATTTGCAAGATGGTAATCGAGAATTGTTAGAAATGGCTCTGGGAATTATGGAAAATAGTGATGAAAAAATAATAAATTCTTTAACAAAAATATTTTCCACCCATGAAATTATTTCTTTGGCTGAATTTCCAATTTTGTTATACGCGCTTACATGTTTTCTAAAAATTATTGGATTAAATGAAAGTTTGCAAGGAAAACTCGAATATTTCCAAGTTCGCCAATATCAAAAACATTTCGTGGATGAATGCATTTTATCCAAAGAAACAAAATATTTGATTTTTAAATTATGTGAACTTTGTTTATCGTGTTACAACCAATTTGTCGTCTTTTGTAATCCTTGACAAATAAGATGGTGGATAATAAAAAATTACGTGGGTAAAAACACTAATGAGAAAATAGTTGAAAAGTCGGCGATAGAGCAGAAGCTTAAAATCTTTTACATACTATTTTTAAACAAATTAATAAAGTTATTTTCAAAGATTTTCGACTGAATTTTCTCATATTTAATTTCTATGACTTTTGTTATTTTTCACTTTTTTATGTTAAAAATTTAATGCTTGGTTACTTTGAATAAATTAATTATAACAAGATTTTGTTATAAACTTTATTAAACATAAAATAAAAGTTAAGAAGTAACTAAATATCCATAATTATCACCATCACCCGCGCCACCAGAATGATTGGTTTTCGTATGCCACACAAGAATTTCTTTTGGATAAGTATCAAATCCAAAAGCTTGAGCCTCATTTAATGGAATATTAAATTGTTTCAAAAAACAATCCTCCGCTGTAAATCTCTCACATGAATTTTTAAACATAGCACTGAAGAAAAAATTAAAAACTATAAAAAGTATAAAAAAAAATAGAGACTTTACTTTGAGTTTTTTAAAATTAATTTTAGATTAACAGCAAATCCAGCCATATCGGTGGCAAAAGTTCGATCAGGGCCAAAGACAACTTTAAATGAAGTAATTTTTTTCTTTGCCACCACCGGAGTTTCAACTAATGCTCTACCAACTAATCCTAAAAACAAAAGTACTAAAATCGATCTTAGCACAAATGTATTTACCAACAGCCCATAAACCAATATTTTTAACATTTCTTATATAATTATTAAATAGTCTCAAATCGTAGGTATTATCGTCATCAGCAAAATATACCACTCCATTTCCGTGGAAATTTGAATAGTTTTTACGGATAAATTCTAAAGCCTTATTTCTTTGCTCCCAACCCGCTTCTAAAAATTGTTTAAAAATACATTTAAAACAATTTTAGAACAAACTTTTAATATCAAAATTCAATTTTGGAGTTTCAGCAAACAAATAATTATATTTAATTTTAGATCGAATTAAAATATTTTCCACCGACGAATATGTTTGATTTCCATCTTCGATAATTATCCAATGCAAATTTTTTATGTGCATTAAAGTTTGAGAAAGCCGAGTCAAATCCGCTAATCTCGTAAGCTTTTTATTCGTGGGAGTACAAATAATTATCAAAGTTTCATTTTTATAATATTTTTCTTTAATTAATTTAATTAAATTATTAAAAAATAAAATAAATAATAAAATTAATAAAATATTTAATGGACGGTTTAAAAGAGAAATTTTAAATAGTTTTATAAATCTTCTAACCATTTTATTTTTTTAAAAGGAATAAAATTTCTCTGAATTTTTAAATATTTGGGTCAATCAATAAAAAAATGAAGAAAAATAACAATAGTTTCTTTTTTTAGAAGCATGAGTCGTCGTCGTTTCTCCTCGAAGTTGCTCGTTTTTACTTTTATAAAACTGGAAATAATAAAAGGATTCAGCTTTGACAAAATTGATTTTTAGTTTAATCAATTCGTAACAAAAAAAGAAATGCTGCCAAATAAAATATTAATGTTAAAAAAGTTATTTATAAAAACTTTTTGGCTTCTAAAAATTCCATATTGTTTTATTATTTTTTATTTTATTTTTTCTTATTCCCATTATTTTTATTTTCATTATGTTAATTATCCTTTTGTGTATCGTAAGTAACTTAGCTTTATTTTAGTTTATAATTCCAATAGTACCTATTTTGGCATTTTAAAAAGTCTATTTCTAATTATTTTTGGAGATAAAATCGAAGATAGTTTTTTTGGCTCAAAAATTTCTGTTAGAGTTTTACGGGAGACAAAAAAACGGGCAAGATGAAAAGAAATTCTCACAGGAAATGTGAAGGAATAACGTTTTATTTAAAATTTACATATTGGCCGTATTTCCGTCAATACTTGTCTATCACAAGAGTCCATAATAAAATATTTTCTTAATTTTAGCGGTCGTTAAACGAGAAATAAGCTTCGACAATCTTATCGACAATAAACTTAATTATATTGGTCAAAACTTGACGCAAAGCGTTTACATGTGTAAAAACACAACCAAACTTTTGATTGCAATTATTTCCCACGTAAATGATTTTGAAGGAAGAATGTTAATTCGAAATACATGGGGAAGAAAAAATTTAAAAACAAAAGAAACAAAATCAGAAATTAAATTTATTGTTGGGAAAAGAGTAAACATTTATTTTTACATTCTTTAAAAAAAAAGAGTTTTTTTCTAGAAAAATTCAGATTCTCAAGATTCATTACTTTTATCAGAACAATTAATTTATAAAGATTTAATTATGACATCCATAAACGAAGAATACTATGATTTATCTTTGAAATCTTTAGCTGCGTTAATTTTATTTTCTTCAATTTGCCCTTCAGCGAATTGCCTTTCTAAAAGTGATTCCGACACAATAATAAATATAACAAAAATGGAAAAATTATGCGAACAAAATAAATGTAAGTTAATTAATTAATTTTTATGGATTTTATAATTAAAAATATTTTTAAGTGATTGAAAGCATTCATGGTTTTTGTTTAAAAAATGGTTTAGTTCTTCGAAGAAATTTTGTTAAAAATAAATGGAACGTGCCTGAATTTGTATATCCAAAAGAGAGGTATCCCGATTATTGTCGAGGAGGAAATTATTTATTAACCAAATCAACTACCATCGGTAAATAATAAACTTAACTTTCTTTCAAAGAAAAAATCTTAAAAGCATGAAAAGTCTAATTTTGTTTTTCGAAAAATAAAAAAATGTTATATCGTTTTCCTGATTGTAAAAACTTTTTTAGAAAAAATTCTAACAAGTTTAAAATTTATTGGATTTTTTCATTCACAAAATTTACAAAAAATGCCTGAAGATGTTATGTTTACTGGATTAGCGGCAGAATATGCAAATATTTCTCGAATAGGGAATTCTCAATTTATTCCTTGCATCGATGAAAATGGAAAAAATTGTGTAAATCGAAACAATATACCTCGAAAATGGGTTTCAGCGATGATTGGAAATAAAAATCAAAAAATCTTAAAACTTTGTTATCAAACTAAAAAATGGGAAAATTGTTTAAATAATATTTTGTTTCCCTAAAAAATATCTTGTATTTTATTATCTTTTTTAAAATTAGTTTGTAATTCATTCAAATTTTATTTATTTTTATTTCTTTCGATCGTCCATTTAGTTTCTTCTTTTATTTTTCCATTTTCTTGAACCAATAATTTTTTCCAATTTGGAAGGAACAAATCGAAGTCATGGTGGTCTTTGGGATGAGTTCCAACAGAAGTTATAATAGCATTATAATAAATAGGGCCTTGACTTTTCATTAAATATCCTATCCACCATCCAAATGTGCTCGACGAAGCTGAAATAAGCAAGGAATCACAATTTTGAATTGCATAACACATTTCAAATCCTCGTGAAATATTGGGATAAGAAAATAAAGTGTTTTGAGATGTAAAAGTCTAAAAAAAAGTTTTATGAATTTAAAAAAAGTGTCAAAATTTATTGTTCGAAGAAAAAATGTGAAAACTTTGCGTTTTTTTAGAATAAAAAAGAGATTTATAGTTTTTTTAGCTTTTAAAGTCTTTTGATAAATATAATTTATTTTAATAGCTTTCTTCTATTATTTTTGTCTCTCAATTTAAAAATTTGTTCTTGAAAAAGAGGCTTCTTTTTTATTATGGGAACCAAAAAAAGGGAAAGAACAGATATGTGCAATTCTAAGAACCTTTAAAAAAATAATATTGGAGCAATTTCAATGAAAATTTTCCATACTGCTAGATTTCTTTACTTAGGATCTGATTTTTGTTGAGACATGAACTCTATTTTCCATCAAAAAAAATTATTTAAATGCTTACCAAATTTGGAAAAGTCATATTTTGAATAAATTCTTGATCATTTCCAAAAATTAAAAGTGAGACTTTAGATTTATTAGTTTTTTGTAATTCGTCAAAAATATATTCCGTGGCGGGAATAACAAAATCCATTCGAGTTTCTAATGGCCAATATGGAATAAAATCGCCTCGACGAACATGAACACAAAGTTTATGGGAATCCCCATCGTCTCTGAAAAGTTTTTAAATTAAAAAATAAATTAATGCAAAATATTTTTAAAGCCAACACACTTCCACATTTCTTTTGAGATTTCGCTTGATTTTTGTTTCACTGATTCACTGCATTCCATGAGTTTTTTTATATCTGTTTTATATTGCTCGAAATATTTATAAGATTGCAACCAATCACCCGAAAGTTTCAAATATTTAGCATTTGGATAATTTTCTAATCTGCAAAAAATCGATCATTTATCGCTTTAAAAGAATTTCAAGGAAAATTACTTTTTTGATGATTCATAAATACAGCAATCATTCGCAAAATCGACTACTTGTACCAACGATTCATGTGGAGCCTAAAAAATTTTAAAAAATAGCAAAACACATAAACTCCATGTGTTTCTGAAGAAAAGTGTAAAAATAATTCTTACTTTAATTTCAATAAATTCATGTAAAAGAGGAAAGTTTTCAGAAAGTTCATTTAATCCTTCGATTGCCGCTTCAATGCTTGCATTTACAAATGGAATTCGATCAAGTTTTATACCAATTCCATATAAACTTGCATATCGAAATATCTGAAATTATATGTATATATTTTATGGTTTTTTCTATTTTAAAAATTACCATATTTCCCAAACCAGCTGGATGTGGAAACGAAGAAGTAATATATTTTCTTCGAACAGCAGAATTAATTAAAGGATTATTAAATTGTGCACTTTCAGAAAAATATTCTAATGTGTTTGTATCTAAAAAATAATAAACATTATTTTTTTACCAAATCATGGAAAAGAAATTTGCCATTAATTTTTATATAAATATTTTGTGCGCGCTCATTTATGCTTTTTATAACCAAAAAAACTCACATTTTTCAGAAAAATTAACGAAATAAAAGCAATAAGAAAGGCAGTCAAGCAAAGAATGAAATGCAAAACCGGAAAAGAAAAAAAAGTAAAAGCTGACGCAGGCAGTAACTACATCAAAAAATGGCTCATAAAATGAAAATAAATTATCGATTGATGGTGAAAAAAAATTTGTCTCTGCCTTTTTTCGTTTGCTTCTTTCCACTTATCTTGTGAATGGCGGCGTTGTTTTTAAAAAAGCTTTTGCTATTTTTTTTGAATATTTTAAATCCATTTTTTCTTTTAGTAAATTATTGATTTTTTGAAAACAAAACGTCAAAATATTTTTAAGTAACCAAAATAGTGCTTGCTGAACAGTTAAATCAAAATGGCTCACTGAAAAAAAAGATTGCAAAAACGTCCATGTTGAAGCTCCTGTTGGCGGTCAAACAGCCAGCACTCAAAAAGAAGCGGAAGACACAAAAGGAATGCAATGTGGCATAACTGAGAGTTCTTTTTTAATTTAATTTTTTTCTTAAATGATGGATTCTTTTTTTAGGAAGAACATTAAATGGTGGACCTGGTGGATCAAAAAACTCACATTTTTCAGAAAAATAAAATGAAATAAAAGTAAATAATAAAAATAAAATTAAAAATAAAGCAGCGACATGTTGAATTTTTATATGATTGAGATTCTGTAAATTTCTATAGAAATGCATAGAATTAATATTTAAATTGGTATAAATTACCTTCATGGATTACAGATACGCGTTTGATAGATTTAATATTTAAATTAAATTTTAAATAAACAGCGTTAAAGATAATTTTCTTTTAAAACAAAATAATTTAGAAATTTAATTAATTTTCCACGTAGCCCTAAATAAAAAAAGGAGCAGCTTTTTCAAACATTTATCCAAAAATCCAGGTCAAGAATAAAAAAAAGCTAAAGAGCTTCTTTATTGACACACATCTTTTTCTCTCTCAGGTTTTCTTTAAAAAATAAAAAAAACCAAAAAATAGGTTAAGAAAATTTAAATAAACTTCATACAAAAAATCAATAAAAGTGAGGAGACTAGCAAAAAGATTTGGGTTATGAATAAATATATTAGAGCGGTAAGTTAAAGATTATTTTTTAAATTATTTTCTTTATGACTTTGAGTTTAAAAATATTTTGCAACCATTTTGATTTTCCCACCAATAATAATCCGAATTTGGAAAATGTAAAACTAAATTATTATTTAAATTTTCGGATTTATAATTTCTTCTTGCAACTTTGCATTTAAATCCTTCAACAATTTTCGGCAAATCACAAGTCAAAGGTGTGAGACATGGTTTAATAATATTTGGATGGTTAATATTCCAACTTGAATAACCATTATAACATTTAAATATTAAATCAGCATAAATTAAATTGGATTTTAATGTTTTTGGAAAATTTGCAAACATTGATTTAAAGTTAGAATCCAAAGCTTTTATATCTTCTTCGGGGATATTTGTGAATGGTTTATAAGTGTTTTCATATTCCTAAAATTTTTATTTATAAATCTAAATACTTATGAAAACTTACAGGTTGCAAATTTGAATTTTCAAAAATTTTTATATGAAATATTGAACCATTTGCAGGAGGAATTTCAAACACCGAAGAATTATAATTCAAACTTGGCCAATGAATCCAAGCAGTTTCAACATTTTTTGTTTGATAAATGGATTTTCCAAAATCCAAGGTTTCATTCGTTCTCAAAGATTTAATCGTTTCATAAAGAGAAAAACTTTCAAAATTATCCTCTAAAGTTTAAATTATTTTTATGGAAAACTAAATTTTATAAAAATGATTACCAATGGAAATTCTTGCAGGTTGACGATAATAAATAAAAGCTGAAGCTTTAGGATAAATATTGCTCCAAGAAGAAAATTCATCAAAATATGTTTTTCGAGAAGGAAAAAATACATCATCAACATCTGCAATAATTACAAATTCTGAAGATTCCTAAAAAGCTTCTTCATTCATTCTTCTAAAAAGCACTCGACTAACTAACCCGATATCGCATTAAACAATCAGTTAAAGCCAAAGGTTGATTTCGAAAATTTAATTCATGCATTGGATTAACTCCAATCGAAGCAATAGTTTCAGCATCCAAATCAGGAAATACAAATTTCTCTATTTTTACTGTTCCTTGAAATACATATACCTGAAAACAAAACAAATATTAATTTAAAGGTTTTCTCCATCGATAAAAAAAACCCGGAGTTGGTCTTTAAAAATAATTAAGGCAAGTCAAGAAGGCTAATTTATTATGTTTAATGCGTCTCTTAAAGTAAAAATTGGTTTGTTGTAGGTTTTTTTGTTTAGGGTTCTTTTGTTTCTTTAAAAAAAATGGTGGACATGGTTCACCTCTCTTGATGGATATTCGTTGCCGGATTCAGTTAGCTGAAACTTTCATTTCTAACAAATATCCATGTCTTCATTTGCCATATTTTTGTCTTCGCAAATAAATATCTATTTCTCCATCATTCAAACCCGAAAGGTTGTCTCTTTTTCCGTTTTTTTTCTCGGCTATGCTACCCGAAGATGCGAGCTCAGCCGCAAAGAGGAGTCAGAAGCGCGTAGATAGATTTTGACGGAGATAAAAATACTGCCATTAAAAAGAATTCTTTCAAAGGCAATAGAGCTTATTTAAATTTTAACAAACTTTTTTTTATATTTTTTCTTCGAGTTTTTATCGAAAGAAAAACCCATTAGTTTCTTACCTCCAATAAATCGATGATTTCTTTCATCGCAGAATTAACATATTGAATTTGTAAATCAGCGCCATAATATTTATATATTTCAATTGCAAAAACAATCTGCTGCCAACGACCTTCATAAACCATTGGGGGATAACACATAACTACCGGATACTTTTCAGCCACGGGTAATTCATATTTTATTGGGATATTATAAAGCATGTTTGTGCTTGTTAAACCAAAATAGGTTGGATTTTCCACGGTTGTACAATTTGCAATAAAAAATTCCCATTTGCATTCGATTGAAACGCTGTAAGCCATTCGAATTAATGCCTCAGAAGTTTGGGTATTTGTTTCATTTTTTGATACACATTGAATCAAAGACATTTTTGGCTTTGTTTTTTCATGAGAAGCATCCAGCAACATAACCATCGAATTTGGTGCATATCTGAAACCTCTAACTTTATTTAAGAGAAGCGAAATGCAAAAAAGAGAGACTTACAATTTGGAAGTTTTATAATAAAAAGTCGAGTATAAAACCAAGTGAATTTGAGAATTATCAAATTTAAAATCATTTTTGTATAAAATAAAATTAATCAATGAAAATAAAATAATTAAAAAATACACATAAAAAGTTATAAATGAAAGAGGAGTAAATTTTTTTGAAACCAAAAACATTGAATTTTGAAGAAACTCGAGAGTCAATTTGGAAAAAAAAGTTCGAAAAATGAAGCGATGGCAATAATTTTCAAATTAAAAAACTTCCAACTCATCTTTTTAGTTTTTTTTTTAAAACTTTGAAGGTAAAAAACGATGCAAGCAAAAAAGAGAGGTAATTTTTTTCTTCGGGTGAGAGACAAGCTTTTTAAGCGGCTGCCTTGAAGGTCAAATTCAAAGGAAAAACTTTGAAGAAGAAAAAATCAATAAATAAAAACGATGTTGCTTTATAATCATAAAAATTAAGGAAGAGGAAGCTTGAACGAAGAATCACTCATCGAAATGATTTTAAGCAAAAAAGAGTAAACGAGAAAAAAATAAAATATCAAATTAATTAAACGTTGTTACTAAATATGTACATATAATTTCCCTAAAACAACAAATTTACAGTTGTTTTTACAATGTTATCATCTTTTTAGTAAGAAAGTAAAAGATAGCCAAAGAAGTACTACAAAACGTTAAGAGATGAAAGTTTAAAAAGTGCAAGATCTAAGAACATTTTTGATAATTGCCAGATCACAGCTTTCACATAATTTTGTTTGTCAAAGCGAAGAATTTTACAAGAAATAAATGTCTTTATTATAAAAAGCTAGATAGAAATATAAAATACATACAATTAATCAAGTTTTACTGACGTGATGGAAATGATCTCTAAGAACTTTGTGAGCAAGATCTTCGTCAAGAAGTCTAAAATCAGCAATAGTTCGGTTCATTCTAATTGAAGCTACCATGAAATTATGACAACGATCTTGAAGATTGACGGAGTTAATAAGAAGTGAGAAATTTGCGATTTCACAAACAGAACTTAAGCAAATGTCTTCAGCCAATGAACTTTCCAATGAACCCTAAAAACAACAAAGCTTGAATGAAATAAGAACATATAAAAAGCAACCCACTTTGAGATCAAGAATAGCATATTTATCAAAGAATTGAAGAATAGCCATTTTTTCTTCCATAGTCAAAGTTGGAGTTTTTCGCTCATACAAAAGTTCCAAAGCAGTTTCAACAGTTTCATAAGAAAAATCGATGATTTCCATTTGATTTTCAATTGATTCCTTCATTTTAGCATTAAACATTGCTTCAAAAACAGCTGATCGAGAT
Source organism: Panagrolaimus kolymaensis (assembly GCA_028622995.1). Lineage (NCBI taxonomy): Eukaryota > Metazoa > Nematoda > Chromadorea > Rhabditida > Panagrolaimidae > Panagrolaimus > Panagrolaimus kolymaensis. Next base: position 509,109 of record JAJQJQ010000069.1, read on the forward strand.
GCAAGGATGTATCTGTGAACCTAAAAATAGAGGAGATTTTAGAAATAACTAAAAAGATTAGTATAAAGACTTACTTGAATGGTTTTTTCATCAACAACAATAGTGAAATTTTTAGCATCTTCATTCCATAAATTACCAAAAAAGTTTTCTTTTTGCCATTTTTCATTTGCCTCTTTTTTGGATGGTTCACAAGTTCTTTCAACACTTAAAGTTCCTTGACAGTTGATAGTTAGTTTTCCATTAACAATAAACTGAGGATCATTCAATAAATCATTTGTGGTGCAACATTTATCTCCATATCTTATTGAATTAGTAAAAACACGATTCAGCATAATACTATAGCCGGCAGATTCGATGGAAATTTGACAATCACATTTAACTTTTGTTTCTTTTCCGATGCTAACTTGTAAAAGAACTAATACTTGCCGGCGAGATTTTCCACTTCGTCCATTTGGATTAATTGCAAAATGATATTTGACACCAGGAATATTTGAAGCGTTGAACCATTCGGAATTCAAATATCCATTATTTGAATCTTTCAATGCGACCAATTTGTCTTCATCAATTTTGAATGAATGAAATGAAGCAAACTGATAAAAAGACAAAAAAAAATAAAGTGAAGGCAATGGAATGCAAAGTTAATGATAAAAATTTGCATAAGAGTTTGTTTTTTATCTTTATTAGTTTATTATTATTTATTTCTCATCCTACTGTTACAAAGCAAATAACTGGACATTACAATTGTAAAAAGTATGAGAAATTTGTAATTTGTAAAAGTTTATGTTTCAAGATTTGGTATGTAATTACATAAGTGCTCACATTTTAATTTACTCCCTTGGATAAAGAAATAACTTCAGATTTCTTTCAAAATGCATAATTATTTTATAAAAAGTTAAAAATAGTGTTATATAAAAAAAAGGTTAGTAACTCGCTGCTCTGATGAAAGAAAGACAGCCATAAAAGTACATAGCGTTAAGCGATGGACAAAAGTTTAATTTAATCACAAGATTATGTTCATAGTTTTCTATATACAACTTTTACATCCTTTTGTTTCATGAAATCCAGAATTTTGCAAAAAATAAATGTCTTTATTGTTAGTTGTAAAGCAAAACGGTAAAATTACACACAAAATAAATCAAGTTTTAATTACATGGTAAAAAGCATTTTTGAGAACTATCAAAGCAAAATTCTTGTCCAAATGTTCAAAATCATCAATAATTTGATCCCTGTTGTCAGACATCCATTTTCGGAATCTCTCAGCGCAACCACTTTGCTTTCGTCAATTTCCCATTTGATCGCGAAAGGACATTCAATAGTCTAAAAACAATTTTTGTATTAGTTTAACGAAAATTAAAGAAAAACTTACAAAAGTTGAAGGCAAAGGTTTTAAAGGAGTTGAATCCATTTTCTTCTTTTTACGAAAAGGTGATAATAGTTTATTCATACTTGTTACAATATTTCTTCGTTTACCAAAAGATATAAAGATGAAACAGGAAAGCCAAAATGAAAAAGCAGCTGCTTAACGGAACGATGAAAGATAGGAATGGAGCAAACTGATGAAAAGACAAAAAAATAAAATGAAGGCAAAGTTAGTGCAAAAATTAGCATAATGGGAATATTTTACAACTGTTCAAGTTTATGATAGGCTGTTCGTATTTTTAAAATGCTAATAACTGGATATTAAAGTTGTAAAAAGTATAAGAAATGTTTAATTCGTAAAGGTTTATGTTTCAAGATTTGGTACGTAATTACATAAGTGCTCACATTTTAATTTACTCCCTTGGATAAAGAAATAACTTCCGATTTCTATCAAAAAGCATAATTTTGTTAAAACAAGTAAATAACACTTCTTTTTTTTGTTTCAATGAATGTCGAAGAATAAACGAACGTCAAATGTCTGTAATTACGGAAGTTAAACAAAAGAAAGATTATGAATATATTTATTTTATCATTCTTGTCTGAGATGTGCCATTCTTTGTTTGTTTTGAATGCCAGGATTATATTCTACGTGAATGCATATTTCAAATAGGTTGACTCATTTTTTTTGAAAACTCATCTAAATTTCATTCAAAAAGAAAAATGAAACCTTTATTTATTTAACCAAAAAATAACAAATACCGTAATTTCCTTTGAATGAAAAAAAACTATAAAGTAAATTATTCATATTTTCGAGGATATAATAAAAAAAAGGAGGAAAGAAAGTTAATAAAGTTCGAAAGGATTAGTTTAGAAAAATTTTTATGAGGCGGAGTTAATTAAATTAAAAAAAGAGGTATTTATAAGTCATCGAAATTTGAAATCGGGCAGCGACGAACGAGAGCGATAAAAAAAATTGTTAAATATTTTTACAGAATTGTGTTCAAAATTTTTTTTTGTAGCAATAAAGAAAAAAATGTTTGGTAAGTTATTTTTTACTTCAAAAATGAATAGAAATTTTTTTACTTTAAAATTATTAATTTAATTTTTTAGCTGATACTTTTCGATTTTATCATCGAAGTTTAGGAACCTGTGCTTCCACTTTGGGATTTATAAGTAATTTTATGCTTTTGATTTTTGTTGTTCGATCGAATCACCCGGTTAAACAAATCTTTTTTCAAATGGCTTTTGTGGATATTACTTTTTGGTTTTAACTGCTGTCACTGAACCTGTAAGTAAATACATAAATTTAAAAATAATTAAAGTTTAGAAGGTAAAAAATTATTAATTTTTTGTTTTTAGTTAGTAATTTTGGATAATGGAAATGAATTTGTTTTACAAAATGGTTTCTTTCGACATTTGCCCCAACCAATAAATGGAATTATGGTCGATTTTTGGGTTTTCGGGCTTTATTTATCTATTTGTTCCATATGTGTTCAATTTGTTTTTCGATATTTGGTTTTATGCAAGTAAGTTTATCTTAGCAAATTTTGGTATTTATAGATTTAACCAAGAAGCCTTTTTAAATATGCAAATTTATTTATAGGGAATATGTTTTATCAATTTTTCATATGTGTCTCTTAATGTTGGTTCCATTTGCTTTAGCCGTGGCTACAGGTTATCTTTACCATGCTGGATTTGTTCTTGGCCATGCTGATTTTGCATTTGAAACATTAAAAGATTTACTTCTGGAATCTGGTGAAACTAGCGTTCATGTTGCAAACGTTAGTCGAAAGGTATACTAATTCTCCAACAATAAAAACAAAAAATATTAATAAAATCGATTAACAAAAAACTTTTTTTAGGATAATATTTTACTTAAAGCTATTGGAGTTTTAGCTTTTACCGAAATGGTAGTCTGTTATTTAATTATTGGATTTTGTGTTTATAAAATTCAAAAACGCTTAAAAATTCTTTATCCTTTACTTTCAATTTCTAAACAAAGAATTCAAAAACAAATTTCTTATACTCTTTTTGTTCAAGCAATTACTCCACTTTGTGTAAGCATAATTCCATTGGGATATTTGGTATTTATTATTTTATCTGGAGGCACAGCATTTTGGTCCATGATTGTTTTAACTATGGGATTTAGTTGGGTTCCATTCACCAATGCTATGTTAACAATGGTTATAGTTCGAGAATTTCGACCAACTTTTTCTAATTTACGCAAAATTGGCCATTCTTCCACTATGGTTGGAAGTGATACAGCTAAACTTGAAACAACAACACAAGACGCTAAAATTCCTTTTTATATCATTTAAGATTTATCAGAAAAAGAGTTTATTTTGATAATTAAATAAAAAAATTTGGTGTTATGAGTCCAATCGATTTAATTGTTTTTATGCTAATTTTTTATTATATTAAAAATTTCTCTTTTTTATTTGTTTAAATTATTTAATTTTATTATTATGATTTATTTCGCATTTATTTTTATCATAAAAAAAATACCCAAAACAAATAAATATTAGAAATCAGAAAATAATAAATTTGGTAAGATTTTGGAAATATAAAAAAAATTAGGCATATGAGATTAAATTTTTTTTCAAAAATACTTCGAAGACATTTGAAAATAATTGGGATTAATTAGTTTTTACCAAAATAAACAGAGTGTTCAGAAACAAAAAAGTTTGTTAGTTTATCAAAGCCTTCTCGAATTTCTTCAGTACCATAGTTTTCAGGAGTTAATTCTTTTTGAGCGACCATTTTTTGGAATTGAATTAATCGAAATTGATTTTCAAAATTTAGATTTGGAATTTGAATCTTACAAACGATGGAATAAAAAAGAAAGTAGGATTTATTGAGGGGGACTTGATTATTCATTAAAAGTTCAGCCCAAGGAAGTAAATAATTTGTTATTTGACTGTTTGGTAGAAGTTCAAAGGCTTTATCAATCAATGTTCGATCTTCACGTTCCAAATAATTAATTAAAAATTGAGGATTATTTTGGATAATAATAAAAAGGTTATTTAGTTTTTTCGCCAAAACATAATATTCTCCACATTTAATTATTTTACTTTCGGGGGTTTCAGTTACAGCTTTTCTTCCATGAGTCATTCCAAGTTCCAAGCATTTAAAATAACGGCATTTTCGGCATTTAGCTCCAGGGATTGATGGCACTAAAAAGAAAATTTTTGTTTGGGGTAAATTATTAAATTTTAGGTTTTTATGCGTGCTCAAGGACAGAAAATAGAAATGGATTTTTATAACAATAAAAAGACTTTTACAGAAAATGACTAAAAAAAAGTATAGAATAAAACTAACTTGCAAGACATAAATTAAAATTTCTGCAAACATATTCTTGAATTCGATCGACGCTTCGATGAAAGAATGTTGCACATGCGACACATGCTTGAGCCCCGTATCTTTTACAAACCAAATTTTTAAGAGTTTTTCCACAAATTTTACAATTATTTAAGTCTTTTGAGTCCTTAGCTTCTTTGGAGTTGGAGCACATTTTCAGGATTCAATAAATACTAGAAAAATATTTGAAACTTGAATATGAAAATTAAATGAATAAAATTTCTTTTATAAATTCCGATTTTCTGAATAAAAAAATATTTTCTTTCCGCCTCTCCTTCTTTTTTTCTTCTCATCGACGTACCACTTCGAGGCAACAGCAGCGGCTTCCATCCATGTATGCCATTTGGATGGCGAAAAAATAGGTGGGCAGAAAAGGTCGTGAACTATTTTTTTTAGGTTGATCACCGCTGCTTTATCAACAAATTTTTAATGCTTACCATCATTCGTTTCACGTCACTTTTGTTATTTTTCTTTGTTACTTTTCGGAAGGAAGCGAATTAGAAATTTGTTCCAATTAATAAATATTTTTTGAATTAAATAAACGAAAACTTAGCTGTGCTATTTAATTTTCATGAAAGGACGACTACATAGAGTCAGAGTGAAAAAATCGGGAAAAGCGGCCATTCGAGAAGAATCTCTTCCGCCTTTACCTCTCTATTTCGCGCGATTCAGAGAACTAAAAGAAATTCTTCAATCCCCGCTTTTCTACCCCTCTTTTTTACCTGAGTGAAAAAAAAATATCAAAAAAAAGTTAGAGGAATAATATTTTATTTTTTTGTCGGATATTTTAATAATAATTTAACATTAAAAAATAATAAATATTTTTTCGTTAGTTTATTCTAATTTATTGAAAATGTTTAACTCTTCTTCATCTAACAATATTCTTGAAGCTATTCAAAAACAAGAAGAAATAAATCAAAAACTTGAAGAGTAAGTTTAATTATTATTTTATTTTAAATTTTTACCAAAAATCCAGGATTGTTAGTCATATCAAGGGTTTCACTATCAATCAGTAAGTCTTGCTGACATAAAGAGAGGAAACAGATCGCGTTCCAAAAACATCAAAAAAATAAAAAATTTCCCGCTTTCAAAGTGAAAAACACATCGGTGATACGAAAGCAATTTTTTTCCCAACTTTGGGAAGCGCAAAATAGTGCGAGAAAAAACGAAAAAAATTCGCGCTATATCAATCAGCAATCATTTTCGGCGAGTTGATTGACGACAGCCATTTGAAAGGCATATTAAATAACTTTTTTTTGTTGCGTTTTTTTAGACTCAGCCATTTCTAAGATGTTTTTATAATTAAAAGCAAATCAAAAAATAATTTTTAAACTTTTTTTAGAGAATTCAAAAGAGCTCAAATGGAAGAATCATTATTACGCCAAACTTTAAATTCATGCAACCACAACCAATCGAGATTTGGACTCCATTAAAATGAATGCTAGAGCACAAAATATTCTTCATCCGTTTTCCTCTAAATAAAATAAATTTCAAAAAGTATTGTTTGATAATAAAAAAACAAAATAAAAAAATATCATTCAAAGTTTTTATTTTCTAGTTATGGAACTTTGTGAGTAGGGTTCCTGTCCCCGCCCGTTTTCCGAAAAAACCGGGGATCGGGGATAAAAACGGGGACAAAACTTCGCGGGGACGGGTACGGGGACGGGGATTCGGGGACGGGTATTTCGGGTATCCCCGTCCCCGTGGAAGGAGGTCGACCCTACTATCATCCATTTTTTTTCGGGGAGTAATTTCTTCGGAGACGGGGATGAAGACGGGCACGAAATTCTTCGGGGGCGGGGAATCGGGGATCCCCGTCCCCGCGGGCGGGTACAGGAGCCCTATTTGTGAGTGAAAAATAAAAATGAACAAAATACAATTTTTTTCTCAATTATGAGTGGGCGATGAGGAACAACGAAAAACAAGAAAAGGTTTGAAATTATATTTGCGAAGAAGCAGGAAAGAAGGAAGACTAATTTTCGCAACATCTTTTTTTTGAATACCTGTCTTGCACTTTTAATGCACTAAAATTTTTTTATTTTTTTGGAAGTAACTCAATTGCAATTACCTCTCTTTTTCACGTAAATATCAATCAGTCAGCGCAATTGTCAAAGACGAAAAAAAAATCTTATTGAAACGAAAGAGAAAAAAAAGCTTGGGTCACAATGATAGTTTCTTCTTTTGATAATTTATAAATCTCTTAATTTGTTTCACCGAAGAATAAAACTCGAAAAAATAAAGTTTTAATCTTTAGAATTTAGAATGCATTATTTATTTTAAAAAAACTTACACAAAAAAATCGAAGAATTTTTGAATAATAATTTTTTGTGATTTCAAAAAAAGAAAGAAGGAAGTTTTCGATATTCAAAGTTTAAAAGAAAAAAGTTTTTGATCGCATTTTCGATAACAAAACAAACTCATTTTAACTCTCTTTTTTATTAACAGGTTTTTTTATTGTTTTGGAAATGAATTGAAAAAATATTAAAAGTGCAAGGTTGAAATGAGAATGACCCTCGAAAGAATATTATTCAACCAACAAAAAAAAGTGCATCGTGAAGATTTTTTGTTTCAAACTTTTCTTTCAAATTGAAAATAAGTTTTACTCTTTTTTGTGTATATTAAACATAAAATACTTGGGAAGCTCAAAATTTACCTAAAAAAAGTTATATGATTTTTTTCTCATTCATTTTTTTATTCGTACCAATTAGAGACTGGCAAAGCTTCCTTTTTTCAGCGAAATGAAAAATGGATGTCAAGAGCTACTTTTTTCGAGTAGATCCCTGCTTCTCAAAAAACCCATCATCTTAGTTTCGCGTCATTTTTTTTCTATTGTTTTGTGGAAAAATGAAATCAAATAATTTGTTCTAATTTTCTAACATATTTTTTTAAATAAATTTAAAAAACTGAAAGAAAGCTTTATCCTTAGAAGAAAAAGTTAATTCAGAGATAAAAAAAGAGGTAAGAGTAGCTTTTTATATTTACGTGAAAGGATTACAGATATCTTAAAAAAATTAGCGGCTAAAAAAATCTTGAAAAAGAATAGCTTGCATGACGTTTTCTTCCACGCGTTCATTCACTTCATAATCCCGCCTCCTCCTCGAATGCATTTCATTTTTTTTGACTTGAAAAAAAATTGTTATTTAATTCTTTGCATTTAAATAAAATTTATTTTTTTATTTCTTGATATTATTCTAATTTACAATGTTTAGTTCATCAATGTCAGCTTTTTTAAACAGCAGCAGTTTTATTGAAAACAATCTTGAAACTTTTGGAAAACACCAAGAAATAAATCAAACTCTTAAAACGTAAGTGTTGCTTATTTTATTTTGCATGTTAGTGTCATAAGAGACAGTTACATTGATATTCTTTTTTAAATATTAAAACCAGAATATTAATTTTTAATAAATTTATAGTGATTGCAACAAGATTGTGTTGTGCATCAAAAAGAAAGTAAAACATTGTGAAATTTGTGGAAGAACTCGACAAGATAATTATTTGAGACGATATGGCGGAGATTGTTGTAACGCGTGTGCAAGATTTTTTATGAGATTTTCAAGCATTAAAACTAAATTAATTTGCAAAAATTTTAATCTTTGTTTAAAAAGTACGAAACTTTTGAAATTAAGTTTATATATACATTTTTTAATAATTTTTTTAGCTCCAACTCCAATGGGAACATTTTGTCGAAAATGCCGATTTCAAAAATGCTTGGAAATTGGAATGCGTTGTAATGAAGCAATTAAAAGTATTAATTACGATACCCTTGAAAGTGGGGAATATTTAAATTTTGCTAAAACTTTGCATAAATTATTCATCGTTTGTTTCAATCAACCCGATTTATTTTATGATTTTATTAAAAATCCCAAACTTTTGGTCGAAGCATTAAAAGCTTTGATTTCATCCGAAACAGAAATTACCATAAACTTTCCAAATTACATTCAAAGTTGGGCTTTGCTTTTGCGGGACAATGAAATTCCATTCAATTCCATTTTATTCTATTCCATCATTTTTCATTTACGACTTCCATGGTTGCCTGATTTTCAACAAAAATATATTAAAGAATTACAAATCAATGCAATCAATAAAAGTTTAATGCCGGTTTTGGAAGTCAACGAAAAATTCCAGCAAACAATTTTAAAATTAACTGAATTTTTCTCTTCAAAATTTTTAACTTTGTATTGTTCTGAAAATTTTAAATAAAAGTTTGAATATTTTAAATAATTTTTCTTTAAAGTCTTCGAACAAAAAAATTTTGTTAAAAAAAAAAGAAAAGGAGAAAGAGTTTATTAACAAAAATAAAAAGTAAACTTGAGCAGTGTTGTCACGCCGCCGCCGCCGCCGCCGGCGGCGGCGGCGGCGGCGGCAATTATTTTGGCTTGGCGGCGGCGCCGCCGCCGACGGCGATACAAAAAATTAAGTTTTATAAATAACCAAAGGGATAACCAAGGCAATCTTTTTTTCAGAAATTTCTAAATTCAACATGATTTCTTGTTTGGTATATTTATTTGTCGATATTTGAGCATTCCAGAGAGATATGAGGACTAAGCAATAACGTTCTAATTTTTTTCCAAAAAATTTATAAAATCCAAAGGGTTCTCCCTTTGGTAAAGTTTGTACTACAATTAACGCCGCCGGCGGCGGCGATGAATTAAAAATATGACAACACTGAACTTGAGTATCCTAAATAAGTTTTAAACTTAATTTGAGCATATATAATTATATATAATTTTATATTTTCCATTCGCCACATATCGATTTTGTATTTGGATAGGCATAATCAAGAAATTCAATAAAACGCTTTGAAACAGTTTTAGCGGTTTCGCGGGAAGCTTGTTGGGCTTGATTTTCGGTTTTAGTTTGTTTGAATTTAATTCCACGATGAAAACTAAAAACATGTGAAACAACAGCGAAATTAATTTTCGCCCAACAAAGTCGATATGAAAGAGTTTGTTGATCGGTGTGTCGCAGAAAAAATCTTTGCTTACATAAAATAGTACTCTTCCTTTAAAAACATCAACAAAAAATTTTTTAATGCTTAAAAATGTCTAAACCAATAAAATAAATGCAATTTTAAATAAATACTTCCTTTCTTGATGACAAACTATTTTTTCTTCTTCACACAAATGAAATTACTATTCATCCTTTATTTAATTTTTATATGTATATTATTATTACGATTTATTTTAAGCCATCTAGCGCTTTCAAAATGCTTGAAGTTAATTTTAATGAAGTTTTCGGTGTCATGTGATTATTATCGCAATACATTGCTAAATGATTTTTCAAATTAACAGGATGGCAGAAATCTTCGGAACAAAAAATATTTTCTGTTGGAATTATTTCACATTTTGGACAATTCTTTACTGCTTCTTTTATTCGATTCCATGATGGATTATGAGCTTTATGGTGGTCCTATAAAAAAAGTTATACAATAAAAATAGAGGCGAAAAAGAGGAGGGAAACTTACAGCTATAGAAATATTAAAGTTCGTTAAAGGTTGATGAGTGAATATAGCTTTTGCAACATCTAAAGGACTCGCATAAAGATCCCTAAAAATTAAAGATTAAAAATGGAGTTTGTTTTAAAAAAATATAATTTATACCTGCTATAATGTATGATTACCGTGGTCTTTATTATATTCAGAAAATCTATATGTTCTTCAGTATAATTATTACATATATGACTAAAATTATTTGGATATCAAAAAAATGAAGCTTTTTTAAAGGTGCAACGCACCCACAAAAAATTTATAACAGATGCTCTCGGCACGAATGCAGCAATTCTGTTTTTTCTTAATGGAAAAGATAAATTGGATTTTTGTGTCACGAGTATTTCCATATGTTATAACTTCTTTTTTTGGACTAAGTGGTAGAGTGCTACTTTAATTATAAAAAAATCTTACTTGATTTTGGTATTTAATTCACCTACAAGCAGAAAACATACAACTCGAGTAAGATAATAAACTTTAGAAAAATTCATTTTTGATTGTTTTATTGCTTCAAAAATTCCATGAATAGCAAAAAATGCAAAACTATTTCCTGTTATCATAATAGTATTATTATTTGAAGTGGAATTTAACTTAAAATTTAATTTATTTATTTACTTTTTCTTCGGAGGCCATAAAATTAATTTTACCTTAAAGGAGCATGATCGTGTAATTTCTTTTTCAATATTTAATTGGAAATGAAGTTGCTGCTCTTTTCCTTTTATAAAATAATTTTGAATCCATGGATCATTATCATCGCAATCGGAATAATAAAATTTTGTACATGATCCAACTTCGTTTTCATTAGCTTTAATTAAAGCATTCTAAAATGCAAAAAATGAAGAAAAAAACTGACGAAGTTTAATAAATGTTACAAACTTGACTTTTCTCAAAATAATCGTTATCTATTTTGATGAAGCAAAAAACTAATATTAAAATATAAAAGAAAATGATAAAAACGAAATTAAATATCCAACTTTGCTTTCCCAAAGGTTTTTCTAAGCATTCATGAACAATAAAGGATGAAACGAAAATACAAAACAAAGTAAAGAAATTGCCTTAAAAATATTATTTTTTTAATTAGAAATTTTTCTTTCACAAATAAAGTTTCAAAAATAGCAAAAAAATAAATAACGAACCATAATGAATTTCAAAATATCGAAAATAAATAAGTAAAGGCCAATGAATTAAATAAATTACATATGATGCATTTCCAATATAAACCAAAAAACTATCTATTAATTTTGGCATTTTTAGAGGTGTAACCGAATTAGAAATAATAAAATATCCAGTTAATATTGTGATTAACAAACGAAATAAAATATGTAAATTTTTGTTTTTGATAGTTGAAAAAGAAAATGGTGGTAAAAAACAAATTAATCCAAGGCAAACTATGCAAATAAATGATTTATAATTTTGTGAACTTTCAAAATGATTGGAGAAAATTTGCTGCTGCTGCTCAAGTTCCTCATCAAAATTATTGTCAGTGATAGCTTGAGGTAGAGCAGGGTTATTTAAAAAACCATTATTAGTTTCAATCAATTTTTCACAAGACTTTTCTTGTTGTTCTTCTTCTAACAGTATTATGTATTCCAAGTCCAAGCTTTTCTTGTTATCTATGGTCCAAAAATATGCAAAAGTTCCAATAAAAAATTGCCAAATTCGACAAAAAACTAATCCAAATGAAATTGATTTATTTGGAATAAAAATATGCAAAGACAAAGATGCCATTCCTATAATAATTGTCCAAAGGATTGGCTGTTTTCTTGATAAAATAAATTTGATTAAAAAGGGAGCCATTAAATAAAATTGTATTTCCACTCCCAGTGACCATGTATGAACAAAAAAGTTATATTCAGAAACCTTAAAAGGAATGATTAAGAATATTTTTTTTGTGATTAAATTTTATTTACAGAAAAATATATTAAAATAATCCTTGCAATAAAGTTTACATACCATTTCAAAATATTGTTTTTGATGAAACATGGGATAAAAATTATTTACAAATAAAATAGACCATAATACTTCAATTTTTAAATATTAAAAATGGGAGTTTATTAGAAGAAAATAACCGAGAATAAAAAATATTGTAATTACAAATAAAAATATCGGAAAAATACGTTTTATTCGTTTTGAATAAAATGTTAAAAGTGTAGTAGATTTGAATGATTCTTCTTCTGTTGCTATTAATATTTTAGTCATTAAAAAACCTGATAAAACAAAAAATCTGAAGGAGAAAAAAAATGTTCTTTTGTAGATTTTTTTATGATATATTTTTTGTTAATTACTTACATATCAACTCCAAGATATCCATATGGAAAATATGATGGCCAAATATGAAACCCAATCACAGCTAAAATTGCTAAAGCTCGAAGCCATTGTAAATCATTTTTTCGTTGGGTTTTGTTGTTGTTTTTGGATGTCATTTAATTAACAGCTATATATTTTATTTGCGTCTTTCTTTATTTAAAAAAAAGTCAGAGAGTTAATTTACTTAATTAAGATTAAATTTATTTTTGACAAAGAAAATAAGTTCCCCGTATTTACAATCTCATTTTATCTTGTAATCAAACATCCACCACTTCTTTCGAGGATTTAAAGATGCTTATTATATCCACGAATTAATAATATAAATCTTTTTTTCATAGCTTTCACGTCATTTTTTCTTTTGTTCTTTTGGAATGAAAAGAATTAGGGATTTATTTCAATTTTAAAATAACTTTTGTGAATTTTTTAATTGAATAACTAAAAATTAGATATTGGAATAAAAATTTGAAAGAAATTCTTTTTTCTTCGTGAAAGAATTTCGCGTAAATTTAAAAAAGTTAACGAAAAAAAAGCCGTAGAAAAAAGGATACCCGCTCAGAAAGGTTCATTCATTCTATTATTTTTTCAATCTTTTTAGCAGTGAAATAAAAAAAAGCAGGGAAAATTTAGAGTTTATTTAAAAAAAATTATTTACAAAAGAGAAATTTTTTTTAATTTTTTTATTTTATTATTTCAAGATGAAAAGCATATACATAGGGACGTTCGACGAAAATTTTTTTTTTTTATTTTGGCTTAAGCTTTATATAGGTTTATACTATCGAATATTGCGAATTTTATGGTGTATTTAAAAAAATTATAAGACCTAATTAAAAAACACCAAAAAGCTTTTGAAATTCTAATTTTTAATGGTCGAAATGGTCATCGAAATACTTCAAAATACAGGGTGTTCCCCTTTGTTTTCGTTTCAAAATAGTGTTCCTTCCACCTTTTCGACATAGACTAACACTTACATACCAATATCTAATGATCAATGCTTTATACTTTTTTCAGTCTAAATTATTTAATTTTTTTATTGGTAAGTGATAGAAAATATCAAATAAATTAAATGGAATAAAATTGAACCCTTTTTTATCTCCAATTTTTGCTATTCCTTCAAGCATAACTTTGACCATAATCATTCAGGCTTAGGAAACTTTTTTTTCTTGAATAGATGGGGAAACTTTTTTTTGACTTAAAATGTGTATTTTTATATGGGGAATAACATATCTTAACACCAGGAAATGCGCAGATTGCGCATTGGAGTTATGACCAAAATACTGATTTTTTTGCTGTTTTTTGAGCTTTTTATTTTTAATTTTCTTGACACTCGGTCTTTCGTCTGAACAAAAGTTTTTCAATTTTTTAAGGGCTATCTTATGGTATAAATAAAAAAAAATATCGGCGAAAAAAAATTTTCAACATTTTTTCGATCATCAAAAGCAGACGATGACCATTTTTTTGAGTTGTCATTGGCTTGGCAAAGTGATGTCGGTCTACATATACATGGAAAAAAAAGCAAAAAATCCTTTATTTTGGAATTGCTTAGACAGTCCCTTTGAGAAGAAAGAATGAAAGCTAAATTATGAATTTTTGTATTTAATTCAAAAACACAAAACACAACTTTTAAAATTCAAAACTAAATTAAATAAATTATTTTTTATGAAAATATTTGCTAAAATTAAAAGCTTTTTCACATTCGGGATTTTCAACATTAATAAAAGTAATTTTTTGATGCATTCCATATGGAAGCCGAAATATTGGAAGGTATGGGGAAGATTCTTGTAAGAAATGTTGTTGAAATTTAACTAAATCCAATTGTCGCACAGCTGAAATTAATGGGGTTGTTTGATATTTGGGATGATGTAATTCGGCATCGATTTGACAAAATTGTATTCCATTTGTTGCAAATTTTCCAGTTCCAACAATATCTTGCAAAATTGTATATTCGTATCCTTCGGTATCGATGGATAAATAATGGATTAAACGAGCGCCAATTTTATTATCGAGTAAATCAAGTAATGAAACAACTTTCGCCTTTTTTGGCGTATATACATTATTTTTATCCACCACTAATTCAATTTCAGAATTTTCTAATCCTAAATTTATTGCAATTAATTAATTATAAATGTGTTAAACATATCTATGACCTACCAACACCAAAGGGAAACACTTTGCCTATGGTAGAAAAATCAGCCACATCTCCTGGATCGACACCATAAAAAGAGCAGAGAGGATATTTAGTTTTGAAAAATTTTTCCGTCACCGTATTTCCGCCTATTCCAATCGTTAGCCATTTGCATAGTTTTTGATTAAATTGAGGCGAAAGTGGAAGATAAACCTTTTTCTCACCCGAAAGTCCATTCTCCACAACATCCATACTTGTTTCATTTATGGGAATATAAGTGAGAATACACCGAGCAAATTCCTCATAATATTTTGTGCTATTATCGTGAAATAATTCAGCGCATTTATCCATGCAAGATTTAAATTTAATTTTAGCCAAAAATAATCCTCCCGACATTGAGGAAGGTAAATTTAAATTAATATTGTTTGACGAAGCAATATTTTTAGTTATAGATTTTTGGCCCAAAAAATAAATAAAAAAGCAAATGAAAATTAAAATAGCTGTTACAACCACATTTTTACCATTCATCATTTGTCTCGCCATTTCACGAGTTTTCATAATATTTATTTAAAATAAAATAAAAATATGCTTTTTTGGGAAGTATTGAATCTTTTTTTTAAAGCAAAATTATTGTATGCTTTTATATTTATTATTTATTTTTTTTAAG
Organism: Panagrolaimus kolymaensis; assembly: GCA_028622995.1. Taxonomy (NCBI): domain Eukaryota; kingdom Metazoa; phylum Nematoda; class Chromadorea; order Rhabditida; family Panagrolaimidae; genus Panagrolaimus; species Panagrolaimus kolymaensis. Next base: position 524,406 of record JAJQJQ010000069.1, read on the forward strand.
GCGGAGTTTTTCTTCAATTTTATTTAATAAAGAAAGGCTTAAACAAGTTTAAAGAAAAAAGCTTTGTAAAATAAAAACTTTAAAACTGGATAAATATGCGATTTATTAATTAAACGTTAGTTAATTTTTCATACAATTAAAAAAATTCAATTATCTAATAAGACAATAACAAATACGTAAATGTTGAAGAAGGAAAAAATTGTCCGCATCATTTTATAACAAAGTTTATTTACTTTTTTTAATTTCAAACAAAAAAAATTTTAAACAAATTTAAACATTTGAATGTTGTTTCAAAGACGATATAATTCTTCAGAAATAATAATAATAAAGCTTCTTTTAATTTTTGCAATTTTCATTCATATATTAAAATTTTTGCACCCTCAAAGTTACCCTAAATTATTGTCAAGTGACACAATTTATGAATGGCATCGAGATCAAACGAATGAACGCTTTTGTGTTTGGTTTAATTTTACCACAAATTTATTGAAATCAAATTCAAATGATGAAATTACTTTATGCACTCATGCAACTATAGGATATTCAAGATATTTATTTTATTATGTAAGTTTATTTAAAAGGCTTTTCTGTTTATTATAAGATCCGGATCAAATTATTTTTTAACTAACTTTCTTAAAATTTAGCCAAAAAATTGGAAAAGTTTTATTTCTGCTTCATTATTTATTGATTTAAACGATGAATTAGGAATATTATCTTTATTATCATTTTTGCGATTGCATCGTTGCTCTTTGGAAATGAAAACATATGTTTCAACTCATTTAGTTTGGATAAAAAGCAAAGAAGAAGAAACTTGTTTAGAAGGGTATCAAAAATTTATGAATGCCATTTCAAAAAACTATTTTTCTTCGTGCAAAAAAGATAAAAATTATTTTAAACATAATTCTTTATTAAATCACAAAAGTTCTATTTCGACAATAAAAAAATATCCGCCAAATACTTTGAGAAATATTGCAAGATTTGGCGCTTCAACAAATTTCCATTTAATTGCGGATATGGAAAATCAATTTTCTGAAAATGCTGCATCGAATTTAAAATTAATTTTAAAGACACTTTTAAAAAGCAACAACAACGCCACCACAGCCATTGTAATTCGAAGATTTGAATTTGATGAAAAAGAAATAAATGTTCCAAAAAATATTAACGAGTTGAATAAAATGATTCAGAATAAAAAGTAAGACGGTTTCTTTGAATTTATTTTTACTAGTTTTTCAAATAAAAAAAAAACAGCTGCTGATAAGCTAAGCCAAGTTTTCAAACCTAAGAAATTTAAAAATATGACTTTTTTCCCGTGATATTTTTCTTCGCTAAACAAAGCTATTTCAGAGCATTCGAATTTCACCATTTTATTACACCCGAGGCACATGCGATAGATAATTTGAAAGAATGGTTGGATTATTCATCGACGAATAATATCCAACAAATAAAAATTGATTTTGTTCCATATAAGTAAAGTTTATTAATAAACAAAAGTCTTTTAAAGTGGTGTAGTTTAGAAATTATTTTTGGGAGCCTCAACTTCTTGTCCATTCAAGTCATCCATTTCATTTTGAAGGATTTCCCATTCGACACACCGATCAACAAACTCTTCCATATCGACTTTGTCGAGCGAAAATTAATTTCGCCGTAATTTCGCATGTTTTTAGTTTTCACCGTGGAATTAAATTTAAACAAACTAAATCCGAAAATCAAGCCCAACAAGCTTCACGAGAAACGGCTAAATTTGTTTCAAAGCATTTTATTCAATTTCTTGATTATGCTTATCCAAACACAAAATTGATATGTGGAGAATGGAAATCATAAAATAACATACTTTTTATATTTTTTTGTTAATTAAATTTTAAAAAATCATAAATTTTTTGGAGAAAATAAAATCGATCTCGAAGGAAAAGATTTTTGTTAAGCTCTAAAAAACATTAAATATTAATACTTTATCAGAAAAAAAAACTAATGAACAGAGTTTTTGTTACACTTTTTGCTGACGTCTAATATGGAATTTTCTCAGTAACTCATTTCTTTCAGCCTATGGATATCGTAGCAAAAACTCTTGTTTTTTTTAAACTTAAATTGTGTCTTTTAAAAGATATGTTTTATTTGTGCCAAAATACTTTTCCCCAAAATTTTAGGTTTTTTATTATTTATTTTTCTTTGTGATTAAAAGAATAATATTTTATTTCTGGAGATATTCAATTTCATGTTTTCATTAGCTTTGCTTTGGAAATAAAGTCATTGTCGCCGCCGCCACATCATTTATTTTATCTTGTAATTCTCCACTTTCTCCTCCACCGCGGATATCCATGAATTGAATTAAAATTTTCAAATAAAAGCTTATTCCAGTTTTTTTACGTAACAAAAGACTTTTTTTTAAAATGAAACATGGTTAATTTATTGAATTAACTTGAAAGTTTAGTTGTTCATCGCTTCTGCTTGGTAAAGCGAAATAAAACGATTGAAGAAAAAAAAAACAATTGTTTTATTGACGACGATAGCCCTTTTTTCACAAAGGATTCTTTTTCTGTGGTAATTAGAAACTTTTTAGTTAAAGTTGTAAGCGAAAACAACAGCATTTATTCCTTTAATAATAATATTTGGTTAATTTTAAAGTTATACTTATTTTTTTTCAAAATGTCTAAACTAAATTGTGTATATCTTCATAATCACAAAAAAAGAATATTCCTTTTAATTATTTTTTTCATAGCAATAATAACTTTTTGGTATTCAAATATATTTGAAAATTCAATTGAAACAGTTTTTGTTAATATTGTTGAACAACCATTTCCAAACAATAAAATTATTTTTAATAATGATGCTCCAATTCCACCACCTTCTGGAAATATAACTATAATCTCAGCTACATATTATTCTTTCTCCACATTGTAAGTTAGTTAAATGGAATAAATAAAATAAAATATACTTATTATTATTAGATATCAAAAAAATACAATTGTATTACTTTTTAATGGACATAGAAATTTATCGAGAAAACAAATATGGTTTTGTGAAACGAGAAATAAAGAAGGGGAAAGTTTGATTTCTCCCATAAAACCCTTGGATGCATTAACCCAAGTTCCATTTTGTCAAGCTCAAGCTTATGCATCTGATTGTTTAACAGTGATAAATCCAACATATTTTGCTTTGCTACCCTCTCAAAATTCCAAAGTATCTGTTCAACTTCAAATTCGATCCGCTCTTTCAGGAACTTATTATCCATTAGTTTCATGCATTTCTCCATTATTTTTTAATGAAAAATGGCATGTAAATATTTTAAGTATTGAACTTTACGCATATTTGGGAGTTAGCAAACAAATATATTATTATATGAGTGTCGTAGGAAATGGATTTAAATTGCTTCAAGTAAGTAATTTATTTAAATTAATAAATAATAAATGCATTTTTAAAAAAGGAATATGAAAAGATTGGGATTATTAATCTTCATCCATGGATTGTGCCGGATTCAGATAATGGTTTGCTTCGAAAAGAGCTGGCATGGAGGAATCAAGAAACGGGCTTAACTGATTGTTATTTAAATTATCGAGAAGTAGCGGAATTTATAATGATTTATGATCCCGATGATATTTTAATTCCTTCTTCATCCAAAAATGAAGGACATATATTTAATTTGGTTTCAAATTTATTTCGGCATCATTCTAATTTAGCTTCATTAATTTTTTATCGATACAATGCAGAAATTTTATCGAATGAAAAGCTGCAAGATTTTGATATCTTTCTTTTACTTAATTCTACTCGAATTACAAATAAAAGAGTTGGGCAGAAATCCATTCATCGAACATCCTCGGTTTACACTATTGGAGCTCATTTGGGTGTAAATAGAAAAGAAGGATTTAAACAAATGGAAGTTAAAGAAGAAAATGGAATATTTATTCATGCTCGAAATCTTACTTTTATAAATAATAACAATAATAATAATATCACAATGAATAATAATACTTTGGTAACTATTATTTTATTTAAATTTTATATTTTAATCTTTTTTTAAGGATCAGCAAGATCTCGTTGACGACCCCCACACGTTATTTAAAACTTTAGCAAATATGATGAAATTAGATGAATTTGAAATAATGAAAAATATATTTTCAAGGAGGCTTTTTATGAATGATATTAATTTATTGTCTAATTTGAGTGTAACAAATTATTATTATGATATCATCGATCAATGCTATGAAAAAATGTTTTATGTTCACGATCCAAATTTGGTGGATGGAAGACTATGTCCCTCACACTTTTATTGCTCCATTCCTCCCATAGAAAATTTGATATGTTATCAAGCTGAACAACAATTTAGTAAACATCAAATAGATAATTTAATAATTTATGCTGGCATTGATTCTCCATATATAACAATTAAAAAAAATGGCTGTACTTTATAAATAATAATAATTGTTTGAATATTAAAAAAAATTAAATAAATTTAGTGAATCTATGTAAATGTTTTTTTTTAAATTACAAGACTACGGTTTTTTACTTGTCATTATTTTGTTGAGTATTTTAAAAACAAGCCATTTTGTGGTGGATTTATTCAAGATTAAATTGAGAGAAGTGAGAGCTGGTGGGCGCGTCTTCACAATTTTTCAAGGTACACTAAGCTTCTTAAAAACTTTAATGACGGAGGTATTATTGATTTTGAACCCGATTGAATATTAAATCAAAAAATTTTTATGTTTTCACGAATTGATTGTGGCAAAGATATTTTTAAATCAAGACCCAACCTCTGCAGTTTTGAGAAAAAAAGATATGGAGACATGTTAAATTTTCTAGTTAAAAATTTATGTGTATTTATCAAAAGTTTTCTGAAATGTAATTAATTATTCCATAATGAAAACGAAAACATAAAAATGATTTTAATAAACGTCATTCGTAAAGAAATTCTTGAAAAAAATCGCTTTTCTTTATTATTTTTCATTTTTTTAAACAAAAGAGTGTTTTTCTTTTTAAATGAAATGAATAATTATGAAAAAAAAATATGTCTTTGTAATATTTTTTTATTTAGAAACAATGCATTCATGTCTTTAAAATTTAAAGGAGCATTTAAATAAAAGAGGCTTTTTATTTAAATGTGTAAAAACGGGTTTGCAATTATAATCTAACACGCCATTTTATTTTACACAAGCATCTTTAAAATCAATTAAAAAATAAACAAGGCAAAAATGTTCCAATTTGTAATTGTTTTCCACATAACTTTGAATAACCCAAATTTATTTAGTGCACGAATTACATCAAAATGTTTTAAAGTTTTCAAAGAAATAATTCTTATTTTAAATTTTAAATTTCATTTTTATTTTTTATTTAAAACAATTTAATTTACAATCTTGTTTCATCAGATTTGAAACATATAACAAAAATTTCTTGGCTTTTATAATCAACGAATTTTTCTATTTGAAGCTTTGTTATTAAAATCTAATGGACTTTCATAATTTTAACGAGTTTTATAAAATAAATTAAATATCATTTATTTATTCTTTTATTTAATTATTTAACTTTATCAATATCAAAAACATGAATGGGAAGACGAGAAAAAAGGGTGGTACACTTTTCTGGATACAAGAAACATTGCAAAGTATGGAATTTATATGGATCATCTCGAGGATCGAAAAAGTGGGGCAAAGCCACAAAATTTCCATCTTCTTCTTTTTCACCAAAAACTGGAATATTTTTTAATTCATGAATTGGAATGGCTTTCAAATCGTTTATATGTGAATAAAAATTAGGCATTTCAGTAAAATTCACTTTTAATATGGCAGCTAAAAATTTATAAAAGATATAAAAAAAAAATTTAAATAAAATGCTTACACATTAAATAACCCAAAGTTAAATCATCGTACATTTTATCGAATTTAATTTGGTATCGAATAAAATCAAGGTTAGCTATTTTTGGTTTAGCTAATTGTAATGCAGCATTGGAAATGCATACTCCAGCCCCACCCGTTCCATACCAGAAACTATTCTAAAAAAAACGAAATTTATTTTCCCATTTTTTTTTTTTGAAAGAAAACTTACTCCATTTCTAATTGAAGGTATGGGAGTTGCGGATCTTCCAAGGTAATGTGGTTCATTGGGATTAAATGTGGCTAAGATTTTAAGGAGTAAAGGAATATTAACATAATTATCATCATCAAATCGACATGACCATCTAAATTTTAATTTTTGTAATTAAAAAAAATTAAAAATTGCTTACGTTGCATTTTTAGAAATGAGTACTTCCATTTCTGCATTTAGCTTACAATTAAGTGAAGGTCTAAAACAAATATATGTAATTATTAAGATAATTTATATTTTTTAAATAAGCCTTTACACATCATGCACGGGCGAACAAGAAGTATTAACTAAATTTCCATTAAGAAATTTATTTAATTGAGGATCAAATGAATCTGTCACAAAATATATCTGAAAAATTAATTTTGGTAAATAAATGTTTAAAATATATGGGTTTTTTAGAAAAGTATAACAAAAGTAAATAATTATAGGGGACAGCTTACGAAATGTATCAGACGTGTTCAAGAATAAGTGCGATGTAGTTTTTTTTATTAATTTTTAAGCGTGTTTAAATGGTTTTTTATAAAAAGTGTTAAGAGAAACCAAAGAAATTTTTTTACCATTGCCGTGGTTATTGCCTCGAAACACTCTACCTGCATGCCTCTATTTACTTTGTTTTACCTTAAATCCCCACGATTACAGGAAACTACCCTGCTTTTTTTGGATTCCTTTTCCTCGATTTACTAATTACCGAAAATTCTAAAACTTACATTTTTAGATAAAAATTGATACCAAGTTTCATAAATTTGTTTTACACGAGTCCTATGATTTTTGAACGTTGTTTTAACTGTTATTACCAATGATGTTTCTTCTTTTGAATCCTTTTCAAGTGGAACAAGAAACTTAAAAATAATAAATATTTTTTAATTTTTAATCTTTAATCAAATAAATTAATTTTTACCTTTAAAATACCTAAAAATATTATTATAATAATCATAACAGCGATCACGCATCGAAGAAAATATTGTTTTGCAAATTTATTGATTGCCCATCGTTTATCTAAAAATTTATTTACACATTTAAATTTTTGAATTCAAATTAATTTATTTACATTTTTCAAACACATATTTATCAAATTTCAAATATAATTTCATTATAATTATTTCACAAATTTAAATAAAGGGGAAATTCTATAAAAGACGACTTTAAAAATAATTTTAAAGCGTTATTTTAAAGTTTTAAAAAAGCTAAAACTCCGCCTTTTGTTATTAAAATTAAACATAAATAAGTAAATTAAAAATTTAATGAAATTTTTTTACTATATTAAAATTCCATTTTTGACCGAAAAAAAGGAACGTTTCTTTTGTTTATTATTATTTTCTTGATAAATATAACATGTTTTCAATTTTGATTTGACAAAGAAAAACGAAAGTCGTCGATGCAACTCCGTCTTTTTATCTTTTAAAAATCATTCCTCCACTTACTTCCTTGTTGGATTTGATATAAAAGCGTATGAGCTGGTCCGGTCCGTAAATAGTTTTTTTAAATGTCATTTGCCAATATCCAACGATGTGTTAAATTTCCAAGTAAAATAATTGCTGACATAAGTAAGTTTTAGATTTTTTAAACTTAAAAAATAAATATAAGCAATTTTTCAGAGAAAATTAGACTAATAAAAATATTAAAACGACGATGTGCCTTGATTAAACCCTCCAAATCTTTTTTTATTTCTATTGGGTTTTCTTGCCTAATTTTAGCAACAATATATTTGGGTTTTAAAGTAATAAACACTTTTCTATTTAAATAATTTCAAAAATTTGTTTTATTTTTTAGATGGTGGCTTCCCGTTATAACTTTGTGGTTGGTGAAAAATCAACAGCTCCATCTTTAACAATAACAATAAAAACAAAGTTTGAAAATCATCGAACTAGGGTTCAACAAATTATTGATACATGGTTTCAATTTGCTCCAAATGATGTAAATACTTTTTTCTTAAAAAATCCTTTAAAAATATTTTCAATTTAAAACTCGTATTTTTTTTACAGATTTATTTTATCACTGATACTCCTGATCCCCTTTTTACTAAAACTTTAAAGGACCATATAATAAACACTAATTGCGATTCAACTGTCGCCGCTGCCGCTGCTGCTACAAATCCAGGGTAAAATAATATCCAAATAACGAAAAATTACAACTGCCTTATTTTTTACTTTACTTTTTTTAGACCATCATTAAATTGTGAACTTATGGCAGAATTACAATTGTTTATATCTAAAAATGCTACGTAAGTTATTTTTACTGAAAATAAATTTTTGAGGCTTTAAACTTACTTTTTTTAAAGGTGGTCGTGTCGATTCGATGACGATAATTATGTGAATGTTCCACAACTTTTAAAAGTTTTGTCCACCTTTGATCCAAATGTGCCACATTATCTTGGAAGAATTGCCACAAATAAATCAGAATCTTTAAACGATGTAAATTTTATTCATTTTTTTATTATTAATATTTAAAAAAAATATTATTAATGACTTTTAGAAAAGTTTTTATTTTGCTAAAGGTTCAGCAGGAATTTGTTTATCTTCAGCAGCTTTAATTCGAGCCAAAGAAAAAATACTTAATAATGAATTTGTTATTTATCATATCAAATTTCATGAGTTATATAGCGATATGACATTGGGATATATGATGTGTAAGATATTGTATTTTAAGCTATGCGTTTATGAATCACAAATATTTATTACTTTTTTTAGCTGCTGTACTTGGAACATGGTTAACAGAAATGCCTAACTTTTATTCAAATTCTGATGATATGAAAGCCATTCCAATTCATCAACTAAAAAATATTCCAGTTTTATCGCAAAAAGAAGAGGGCGAAAATTTTGTGGCTTTGCCCCACTTTTTCGATCCTCGAGATGATCCATATAAATTCCATACTTTGCAATGTTTCTTGTATCCAGAAAAGTGTACCACCCTTTTTTCTCGTCTTCCCATTCATGTTTTTGATATTGATAAAGTTAAATAAATTAATAAATAAACACGATTTTTTGGTAGACAAATATCGTAATGCCGAAAAATCTAAATAGGAAATCTGGTGATGGGCCTACCAGAAAATGCATTATTTCATATATAGTTTTTTCTAACAATTTATAATACACATCTCTTAACTCTTAATAATATTAAGTTGTAAAGCCAACGTCATAAAGTATTTTTTTACTGAAACCAGAGATGTCCAAATACGTTTCTTCTTCACATCAATATTCATTCGTTTTTTACTTCTTTTTTCTCCTCAAAACTTTGTCCGATAATTTTTCTAGTAAATTTCAAAACTTACACTTCAATTCCAATTATTTATTAGCTTTCTCTCAATTTGATTTCTAAAATATTTCCAAAATTTTAAAATTTATTGATTATTTTTAGAATTTCGAGAGTTATTTTTATTTATTTTCAAGCTTATTATTATTAATAAAATTCATTAATTTATATGTATTTAAAAAAAAGTAAAAGATTTTTAATTTAATAAATTTATAATAGGTTGTGTAAGCTTTGAAGCTCCAATTCTTGTTAGATGTGCTTTATCTTTTAATATTCCTAATTTCATTTCATCAAACAAAGGAAAACCATTTTCATTACAAAATATTTTAGTTGTGTTTAAAAATACACAATTCAAGCATTGATTCATTGCAGCGAGTAATCTTACTTCTGGGGCATGAGTGATTTCATAAACATACTGCAAAAAATTATTAGTTTTTATTTAAAATATTTTTTTCCAAGAAAAAATTACTTTTAACGGTAAAATAAAATCATCAATATTTCCGCCCTGCTCAAATCTTTTGGCAATACTTAATGGAGATGTGTAATTAAAACTAATCATATTTTGAAGTCGTTGTAAATTAATTGGATCAACTTTAATATATTGAAAATCTATATCAGGATTGGGTGAAATAATAATAAGTTTTTTAGAAAATTTAGAAAAATTCATTATTGATGCATGAAGTTGCTGCACCCCAAAATCATTCAGTAAAAGATCTGTTGCAGTTGTATTTGATGGTGGGAGCTTCATTAAACCTTCAAATAAAATTGCATTTCCACCGATAAAGACCAACAATGTCGAAAAAATCGTGAGGTTGATTGCTAAAATTTAAATTTATTTTTTAAATACATATATTCGTAAAAAACGTTTATTTAAATTTTAAACTTACAACATCAAAATAATTTAGCTTTGTAATTAAATCTTGTATATTAGTTAAAAATAAAGATGCCCATATTGCATCGATTAAAATAATATTTAATTCAATCGCGAACATAACTTTTGATAAAACAATAAATAAAAATAATATTATTAAAAGATAAATCGGTGCAATTCGTTTTATACGTTTAAAATAAAAATTTAAAACATCGCTGAATGAAAAAGATGTTTTAGATGGAAAACAATAAATTTTACTCATTAAAAATCCGGATAAAACAAAAAATCTAAAAAAATTTGTAAAATTAAAAACTATAAAAAATTTATGAAATTAAAGTTTACATATCGACTCCAACATTGTAAATCGTCTCTCTTCTTATTTTTAGTATCATCTTTTTATTCATTAACATCATTTAATTCCGTTATAATTAAGGGTGACGACTCTTTTCTCTCCAAAATTATTCCAATTAGAGGAGTTTCTTCTTCTTCTTCCATTTCAGCATAACAACTTGTTGAAGCATTTTTTTCTATAGTTATTTTCATTTAAATATAATTTATTAAATAAAATCTTTTATAAATTGAAATGGATTTTTTTTGTTTAAAATTCTTATTCTACGATTTAATTATTTTTAATTCTTTCCGTTATTTTAAAAACTTTTTGTTGTTGTTAAATTTATTTTAAAATGAACTCATTATTCTCAAAAATAGAACAAAAGCTATGGATGGCGTTTTAACAGGTTTTTTGGAATAATTTTTCAATGAAGAAATAAATGTTTATTGTTTTTAAAAACAAAAGTATGAAAACTAAAAATTATGCTACTAAAATATAGGGATTTTTTTTCAAAATTTTATTCCGATTTATTTTTTATTTTTTATTTTAAAAAATAATTCAAGAAGAAACACTGATTTAATAAAAAAAAAAGCATATTTAATTATAGAAAGAAAGAAAAATTATTCATTACAAAAATAAAACATTTCTTTTTTAATCAAATTACTTCCATAATTTTCTTCGCATTGTGTTTCATTTTCCCACCAATTTTGAATGTTTTTAATTTCATTCTTTCGTTTTTCAATTGCCATTTGACATAGCTCACAAATTTTTCTTACATCAGGATTATAAGTTTTTTTATATTTTTTGGTCCAACCAAAATATCTAAAAAAAAGATTTCTACTTATAATTTATAAATATTTTTTTACTCACTTTTTGTATTCTGTCAAATTTTTAGATAAATATATTAATTTTTCTGCTAATTCTTTGGGAGAATTAAAATCATCTAAAGCAATAAAATATTCATCTTCAACGAGTCCCTTCAAAATCGATCGTTTCATAACCACGGGAACAATTAAGAATTCTTTCATTCGCCAAAATTTTTCTGTGATATAATCTTTGCAAACTGAATTTTCAAAGGCGAAATAAAAGAAATGACTTTCTAAAAAATTAAACTTTTCGGTTATTTTTTCGAAAAATATTTTCTCCTTTTTTCACTGCTTTGCTGGCAAAAACTTGGAAAATTTGAGAGAAATTTTTTTTTTGGGAATTTTGATGCGAAAATTCTTTTGAAAAGGTGTACAGTAGTTTTCGCCTAAATTTGGATACAAGAAACTCCAAATTTGTGATCTTTACTTTTTTGTTTGTTTTTAAAGTCGTACATTGCGCGATTATTAAAAATTTGATTAAATTTAAAAGTATTTCTTTTAATGGCATGCTTAATAAAAAAAAGCTTCTTTAAAGTTTAAACACACATCTAAAAAAACGTACTTAAATCTGATACTGGGGCATTTGAATATTTTTTTGGACACCTTCCATAAACAGTAATATTTGCGTATTCCATCATCGCTTCCAAATATACTTCTCTTCTTGAATGGGTGCAACAATGTGAAACAAATTTTAAAGCCAACTTTTTTTTGTCCGCTATTGCAGCATCCACCTGTTTAATAAAACTCATATTTTATAAATAAATCTAAAGTTTATGTAAATTTATTTACTTGTTCGTCGGTCCAAATTAAATTGCTATCATTTCTTTCATTGGGTAAAATTGGATCAAAATAGTCATGCGGGTTCCAAATGGTGCTGTCTTTCCTAAATGTTACAGTAATATTGAAAAAATTTGGTGTAATATTTTTGTGATTATATATTCATGTGGGAAAGTTTCCATACTATAAAATACATTCAGCCTTTCATGATTTATGTTGGAATATAAAATATCATCCATTTCGATATTTCTTGCATGAAAAATTGCAATATTCGCTGTGGGATATAATCTAAAAATAGGAAAATATAAAAAAAAGTAAATTCATTTATAAATTATAAACCAACTTTTTATCTTCTGAATATCGACATTTATATGGACATGTTTCTAAAGCTTTGATAGTTGGAGATAGAAAGAATGGGCCTCCATGATATGAGGTATAAGCTAATATCAATGGTAAGTGTGAATCATCTTGTAATTTTTGATTAAAGAAATAATACCAAACAAATAAATGAATAAATGTGAAAAAAAATAATATTCCTAAATAAAATAAAGCAACATTTTTTGAATTCAACAAACAAATCCTTTGCATTGCGGTTATTATTTTATTTTGCCAAAGAAATTTCCACCAACAACAATTATTTATAAACGACATGGCAAAAAAAGAAAAAAATGATGAAATAATTTTAATTTTTAATTTTAGCTTTCAACTTTTAAAAAAATAAAGATAGACCCAAACTGATGCCTTTTTTTTCTTCCTCTCTTTGTTGGCTAAAATAAAAAGAAAGTGAAAACGAGATAAAAAAAAATTAAACAAAAAAAACTTGATTTAAAAACAAAATAAAATTTTTTTTTAAATATTATGACTTCAAGAAAGCTTTCAAAAACAGCTATTTTAATTAAACTTTTAAATCTTGAAATAATCAAAGACTTTTTAGTTTAATTCAGTTTGCGTATACTATACTTAAAGGGTTTAAAAAAAATCTAACATTGCATTTTGATAATTTTTTGCTTTCATATACATTTGAAAATATCATCAAAAAAAAAGCTACTAATACTTTAATTTTAAAAGCCAATCTGTAATGAAAAAATATAGTTTTTGTAAAAAAATAATAATGAAAAAGCAGTATCTTTGAATTATATATTTTGTAAAGGTTGAGAGCATCTTAAGTTACAGCGGGAATCAAAAATTAACTAAAATTCGAACAGTAATGTAGCGAACTGGTGGTGATGAGTAAGCTTGTAATTATATAATAGCTCAAAGAATAAAGCTGCAAAAAAAATATATGTTCCTATAGGTATTTTTTACTTATTTTTTTTGTTGATAGGAAATAAAAAAGTAAATAAACTTTGTTATAGAATGATGTTTTCGATTTCTTCAAATTTTTCTTTTCAACATGACTTTAACATATTTGTAATTTACTCTTGTTATTGTTTTATTATTCAATCGAAAATTACTTTTTTGTATGAAAAATTAACTAACTTTAATGTTTATTTAATACATCACATATTTATCCAGTTTTAAAGTTTTTATTTTACAAAGCTTTTTTCTTTAAACTTGTTTAAGCCTTTCTTTATTAAATAAAATTGAAGAAAAACTCCGCCTTAAAAAATAAAATATATAATAAATATAAAAGCATACAATAATTTTAATATAAAAAAAAGTTCTCACCCTAAAAAGCATATTTATTTTATTTTAAATAAATATTATGAAAACTCGTGAAATGGCGAGACAAATGATGAATGGTAAAAATGTGGTTGTAACAGCTATTTTAATTTTCATTTGCTTTTTTATTTATTTTTTGGGCCAAAAATCTATAACTAAAAATATTGCTTCGTCAAACAATATTAATTTAAATTTACCTTCCTCAATGTCGGGAGGATTATTTTTGGCTAAAATTAAATTTAAATCTTGCATGGATAAATGCGCTGAATTATTTCACGATAATAGCACAAAATATTATGAGGAATTTGCTCGGTGTATTCTCACTTATATTCCCATAAATGAAACAAGTATGGATGTTGTGGAGAATGGACTTTCGGGTGAGAAAAAGGTTTATCTTCCACTTTCGCCTCAATTTAATCAAAAACTATGCAAATGGCTAACGATTGGAATAGGCGGAAATACGGTGACGGAAAAATTTTTCAAAACTAAATATCCTCTCTGCTCTTTTTATGGTGTCGATCCAGGAGATGTGGCTGATTTTTCTACCATAGGCAAAGTGTTTCCCTTTGGTGTTGGTAGGTCATAGATATGTTTAACACATTTATAATTAATTAATTGCAATAAATTTAGGATTAGAAAATTCTGAAATTGAATTAGTGGTGGATAAAAATAATGTATATACGCCAAAAAAGGCGAAAGTTGTTTCATTACTTGATTTACTCGATAATAAAATTGGCGCTCGTTTAATCCATTATTTATCCATCGATACCGAAGGATACGAATATACAATTTTGCAAGATATTGTTGGAACTGGAAAATTTGCAACAAATGGAATACAATTTTGTCAAATCGATGCCGAATTACATCATCCCAAATATCAAACAACCCCATTAATTTCAGCTGTGCGACAATTGGATTTAGTTAAATTTCAACAACATTTCTTACAAGAATCTTCCCCATACCTTCCAATATTTCGGCTTCCATATGGAATGCATCAAAAAATTACTTTTATTAATGTTGAAAATCCCGAATGTGAAAAAGCTTTTAATTTTAGCAAATATTTTCATAAAAAATAATTTTATTTAGTTTTGTTTTGTTTTTGAATTAAAACTTATTACCAATAAAAAGTTTTTCTTTTTTTTTACAAAATTACATATCAAAAAGATGATTATTAAAAAAACTAAAACTATAACAATTTTTTTGTTATGTTTTTCTCGAGCGGTTCGAATAAAAAATGATGCACATGCGTTGCAACATTTTGCTAAATATCTCAAACACTTACGAGCACGGCCACAAACTTTACAACTTGTATCTTCATCAGACATTTTTTAAAATTTAAAATGCTGCTTCAAAATAGTTAGTTATTTGAATTATCATTTTTAAATTTCAGCCGCCATTTTATTTTAGTTTTCAGGTCAAAAATTTAAGTCTTTTTCTTGGATTAAATAATTCAGTGATAATTTCTAAGTTTCTTTTAATTCCTTTGTTTTTGCGTGGATAAAAACGTCATGTAAATTTTTTTTTCCAGATTTTTTAGCCGCTAATATTTTTCAAGATATCCGTAATCCTTTCACGTAAATTTTTTCCTTTACTTTTTTTATCTCCGAATAATCTTCTTCTTCAAAGGATAAAGCTTTCATTGAATTTTTAAATTTATTTTAAAAAAATATGTTAGAAAATTGGAATAAGTTATTGGATTTTTTCTTTTTCCACGAAACAATAGAAAAAAATGACGCGAAACTAAGATGATGGGTTCTTTTTTTTAGAAGCAGGGAATTACTCGGAAAAAGTAGCTCATGAAGTTTCTTTTTTTCATTTCAGAGAAAAAAGGCAACTTTGCCATTCTCTAATTAATACGAGGAAAAAATCGGATCACTTTTTTTAAAATTACTTTATGATGGCCAAGTATTTATGTTTAATGCACACAAAAAAGAGAAAATAAATTTTCCATTTGAAAAGAAAGTTTGAAGAAAAAAATCTTCAAGATGCACTTATTTCTAAGGAATAATATATATTCTTTCCATGGTCATTATTCTCATTTCAACCTTGCACTTTTAATATTTTTCAGTTCATTTTCTAGAACATCCAAAACCTGTTAATAAAAAAAGAGAGTTAAAATGAGTTTGTTTGTTATCGGAAATGAGATCAAAATTTTTTTCTTTAAACTTTGAACATCCAAAACTTCTTTCTTTTTGATATCACAAAAAAATAAATGTTTGAGCGTTTTTTAACTGTTCTTTAAGAAACTATGTTTCAATTTAGTAATGCGTTCTAACTCCTAAAACTTTATTCATTTTGACTTTTAAACTAAAAATGAGTTAAACCAAATTTTAATTTTCATCTTTTATCAACCATTGAAAGGATCTTTGAGGCAATTTATTTTTTCTTTCCTTCCAACAAGAATTTTTTTTTTATTTGGTGTTGACAATGATGCCTGACTGAAATTCACGTGGAGAAAAGAAGAAAGGTAAAAATGATGATCCACCATCTTTTTTTCCCTCGCTAATATAATTTCAAACCCTCTTCATGTTTTTCCTTGTCCCTCTCAAAATATGAAAGAGAAAATTGTGTTTCGTTTATTCTATTTATTTTTCACTCACATACGTTCGATAACGATAAAATAATAATTTTGTATGATAATATTTTTTTATTTTTGTTTTTCATTCAAAAAATTAATAAAAAAAATTTTTGTTTTCGACGAAAACGCCTGAACAATAAATATCTTTGTGTTTGAATAGTTTTGGATAAATAAAAAAGTATAAATTAATGGAGTCCAAATCTCGAATGATTTTGGTTGCAAGAATTTAAAGTTTGGCGTAATAATGATTCTTCCATTTGAGCTCTTTTGAATTCTCTAAAAATAGTTTTAAAAATTATTTTTTATATTTGCTTTTAATTATAAAAACAGTTTAGAAGAGGCAGAGTTTAAAAAAATGCAACAAAAAAAAGTTATTTTATTTGTGTTTAGACATGGCTGTCGTCCGTAAGTAACTGCTGATTGATGTAGCGCGACTTTTTTTTCTTTTTCTTTCGTACTATTTTGCGCGTCTCAAAGTTGGGGCAAAAATTGCTTTCGTATCACCGATGTGTTTTTCACTTTGAAAGCAGGAAACTTTTATTATTATTTTTTCGTTCTTGATGGAAAGCGACCATGATGCTTCTCTGCGTGTCAGTCGGAATAACTCAATATTAGCGAACCCTTGATTTGACTAACAATCCTGGATTTTTGGTAAAAATTTAAAATAAAATAATAATTAAACTTACTCTTCAAGTTTTTGATTTATTTCTTCTTGTTTTTGAATAGCTTTGAGGATATCGTTTGAAGATGAAGAGGAGTTAAACATTTTCAATAAATTAGAATAAACTAACGAAAAAATATTTATTATTTTTTAATGTTAAATTATTATTAAAATATCCGACAAAAAAATAAAATATTATTCCTCTAACTTTTTTTTGATATTTTTTTTTCACTCAGGTAAAAAAGAGGGGTAGAAAAGCGGGGATTGAAGAATTTCTTTTAGTTCTCTGAATCGCGCGAAATAGAGAGGTAAAGGCGGAAGAGATTCTTCTCGAATGGCCGCTTTTCCCGATTTTTTCACTCTGACTCTATGTAGTCGTCCTTTCATGAAAATTAAATAGCACAGCTAAGTTTTCGTTTATTTAATTCAAAAAATATTTATTAATTGGAACAAATTTCTAATTCGCTTCCTTCCGAAAAGTAACAAAGAAAAATAACAAAAGTGACGTGAAACGAATGATGGTAAGCATTAAAAATTTGTTGATAAAGCAGCGGTGATCAACCTAAAAAAAATAGTTCACGACCTTTTCTGCCCACCTATTTTTTCGCCATCCAAATGGCATACATGGATGGAAGCCGCTGCTGTTGCCTCGAAGTGGTACGTCGATGAGAAGAAAAAAAGAAGGAGAGGCGGAAAGAAAATATTTTTTTATTCAGAAAATCGGAATTTATAAAAGAAATTTTATTCATTTAATTTTCATATTCAAGTTTCAAATATTTTTCTAGTATTTATTGAATCCTGAAAATGTGCTCCAACTCCAAAGAAGCTAAGGACTCAAAAGACTTAAATAATTGTAAAATTTGTGGAAAAACTCTTAAAAATTTGGTTTGTAAAAGATACGGGGCTCAAGCATGTGTCGCATGTGCAACATTCTTTCATCGAAGCGTCGATCGAATTCAAGAATATGTTTGCAGAAATTTTAATTTATGTCTTGCAAGTTAGTTTTATTCTATACTTTTTTTTAGTCATTTTCTGTAAAAGTCTTTTTATTGTTATAAAAATCCATTTCTATTTTCTGTCCTTGAGCACGCATAAAAACCTAAAATTTAATAATTTACCCCAAACAAAAATTTTCTTTTTAGTGCCATCAATCCCTGGAGCTAAATGCCGAAAATGCCGTTATTTTAAATGCTTGGAACTTGGAATGACTCATGGAAGAAAAGCTGTAACTGAAACCCCCGAAAGTAAAATAATTAAATGTGGAGAATATTATGTTTTGGCGAAAAAACTAAATAACCTTTTTATTATTATCCAAAATAATCCTCAATTTTTAATTAATTATTTGGAACGTGAAGATCGAACATTGATTGATAAAGCCTTTGAACTTCTACCAAACAGTCAAATAACAAATTATTTACTTCCTTGGGCTGAACTTTTAATGAATAATCAAGTCCCCCTCAATAAATCCTACTTTCTTTTTTATTCCATCGTTTGTAAGATTCAAATTCCAAATCTAAATTTTGAAAATCAATTTCGATTAATTCAATTCCAAAAAATGGTTGCTCAAAAAGAATTAACTCCTGAAAACTATGGTTCTGAAGAAATTCGAGAAGGCTTTGATAAACTAACAAACTTTTTTGTTTCTGAATACTCTCTTTATTTTGGTAAAACTAACTAATTATTTTTTTTGAATTGTTTTTTAAAAACGAATATTAAAATTTAATAAAGGTGGTTATGGATTTTTGAAAAAACGTATAAATTTGTATTTAATGTTTTAATAAAATTTGCTTCAATGTCTAACTTGGATAAAAACTAGCCATTGGTTCAAATAATAATCCATCCATAACTTATTTGGATCAAAATTCAATGGA
This sequence comes from Panagrolaimus kolymaensis, assembly GCA_028622995.1. NCBI lineage: Eukaryota > Metazoa > Nematoda > Chromadorea > Rhabditida > Panagrolaimidae > Panagrolaimus > Panagrolaimus kolymaensis. Next base: position 543,341 of record JAJQJQ010000069.1, read on the forward strand.
TTTTTTTTACTGAAAAAAATAAAATAAATAAGAAGCACGCGCATATTGATTTTTAGAAGGGTTTCATTTTATGAAATTTAAAAAAAATTTCTTACACAAAAATTATAAATTTTTTTGTTGAAATTAATATTTTAATTTGAAATTCATCTTCTATCTTTCTCAAAGGTTAATTTGAATTTTTTTTGAAAAAACAGCGAAAATAAATATTTGCCGATTTGTTTTTTCATGTAAATAAAAAAATATGGAAATATTATTTTTTTTTAAAACCAAAAAACCTTTTAATTTTTTAATAAATTAGGAAGTTTTATGGAAGTAAATATATTTAATTTTATTGTTATCATTATTAACAATGGCGTCGAATTAGAAAAAAATATAAAAAGAAAAAAAGCTTCTTTATAATATTTATTTCTTATTCTTACATATTTTTTCATGTGTATATTTATTATTGCTAACTTAAACAATGGAAATAATTTTTTTGTCTCGAAATCTTTTTTTATAAATGAAATTTTGAGAATAAAAACGTAAAAACGTCATTTTTATTTTATTTTATTTTAAATTTTTGAGGGGTTTGAAAGATAATACTTTTATAATATTTAAAAAGATATGCTAAAAATTTTGAGATCTTTTTCTATCCTTTGTTTTTTGAATTTCATTTTTCCATAAAAAAAAATAAAGAATTTTGTTAATTAAATATTTATTTATGAGGTTCCGAAGCGTCAAAAAGCTTCGAAGTGCATTGCTAAAATTTTCTATTCTATTTTTATTATTTTTAACAATTTTTTTACTTCATGAAAATTTGTTAAACTTTGAAATTTATGAAAAAATTAATCAGCCATATAATAATAATGTTATTCCTTTTTCACGACCAGTAATATTAGTTGTTGTAGAAAGTTTAAGCGATTTAAATAATTATAAATTAGCTCAAAAAAGTTTAGAATGTTATTGCAAAATATTTAATTATACTTTAATTAGAATTGCGATGGAAAATGATTTTGAGATGAAAGCTGCTTGTCCCCAAAAAGATGTAAGTTAACTAACTTTTTACGGAAACTTATTTTTTGAGGCGCACGTTTTTTATAAAAAAATATTATAAAATTTCTTGATTTTAGCTTTATGCTACGTTAAGTAACTTTAGCTTTGATAATTTCAGATTATGTTCCAACGACATTGTGTTACAATAAAAATTCTTCGCGATAATCCTCAAATTCAATATTTGCTTTTTCTTGATGCGGATATGGGAGTTATTAACCCTTTTCATCTCATTGAAAATTATATTCAACCTGAATTTGATTTACTTTTTTATGAAAGAATTTTTGATTATGAAATTATGGCTGGCACTTATTTAATTAAGTAATAATAATACAAAAATAACTTAATAAAATTTTTATTATTTTTGTTTTAGAAATACACCAAATGCAATAAAGTTTTTGCAAGCTTGGGTTGATTATGAACCAAAGATGCCTAAAAGCTTTAATGGAAGGGATAATGCAGCGCTACATGTAAGTCATTAAAAATAAATGTGAATAATCACGAAGCAGGAGGGCTGTTCGAGACCAAAAAACTTTAATATTGATCTTTAGGAATAAATTTTAGTTGATTTTTCTTGGTTCATTTTCTAATTTTTATACCAAGTCTCGAGTGTTGGCCATTTTTCCTCGACCAAAGTCTGGAATATTTTTGTCTTGATAAAAAAAAATGTTTTGGTCTCGAATCGTATTCTTAAGTCTTGGTAGGATCGAAACTCGGTCTCACAAAGCCCTGGCAAATTAGTAAAAATCCTACTTTCTTTAAAAATCAATTGTCCAACTAAAAAAAGCTTGTTGGTAAAAGGCCTAATATTTTCTTAAAAACTTTATCAAACACAGAAATCAAAGCTAAAAAGAATTTTTTTAGCAAATTTTCGTCGATTTTTATAAACCTTTTGATGAACGAAATATTCTATGTCGAAGGATTTGGGAAAATTCGAAGTACGTAAGCTTTTAATTTTTTTTTAGTTGTTGCAAATTAAAAATTTATTCTTTACATTACAGAAATTGGGATGATTATTGGAAATATGTTGCTTGCATAAGATTAATCTTAGGCGAAACCCTAATTTTTGATCGAATAAAAATTATACCTAAATCATCCAAACTTGCATGGGCTCGAGATGGATGGTTGCTTGATTCAAAATGGAGTAATCGCGATTTTATTTTTCATGGTTGGAAAGAACGAACGTTGAGTCAAAAAGAGGGGTTTGGAAAATGGCCAAATCCATTTGCACCGAATGTGAATTTTCCTCTGTCGGAATGTTCATTAGAAAATGATAATCCATTTAAAAATTGGAAATATAATTGCATATTTATAAAAAGTGATGATTACATACAAAAAGAATTAGAAGTAATAAAAAATTCAGTTAAAAAGAAGTATTTGAATGATATAAAAATGATAATAAATTGAAAATAAATTTTTTTTTGAAATTATAACTTTTTTATTGAATTCAGAATTATAAATGCCTTTAATTATCTAGAGAGACGAGAACATTTTAAAACATGAGTAAAAAAATAATAAAGTTGTAAATGAAATATCCATGTTTTTTGAAAGCATTTTGGCTTCGTTATAAAAATAACCAATTAAATTTTAAAAATGATGCAAGTTTAAAAGAAAGTTCTGATTCACCCTTTCCTTCTTTTTTGGCGAATTTTATATTTAAAAAAATGGCTGATCATTTTTAAAACTTTTTCAAACTTACTTTTACTTCCAGTTTTAGATATATGCTTATAAATAGCAAATTGTAATTAATTAAAGAATGTTTAACCAATTTTTTTTGCATTTAAAATGGATTTTATTTATGTTTAAAATAATAAAGGCGAGAACAAAAATGTCAATAAAAATTTGCTTTAACAAAGAAAGTCGAAACAAAATAATGCTTACTAAAAATAATAATAAAGGGAACTAAAGAAAAAAATGTGTCATTATTTTTCCCAAACAAATAATTAATTTAAAAAAATATATTTTGAGAGATTTATTTTTCAATAAAAATAATTAAATGCTTTTAAAAATGCGGCGAAAAATATTTTTGTTTAAAAAGAAAATATTATTTTTATTTTGTTGTTTTATTGTTTTTAAATTAATTATTATTTTATTATATAATCTAAAAGATAAATTATTGCCAAGTTCATCTGCAACGATTACAATCATTTCAGCAACTTATTATCACACATCGACATTGTAAGTCCAAAGGGGAAGATTTCCAAAAATTAGTTTACAGAGGTAATTTCAATTCGACAAATTTTGTGCATAAAATTTTTTTTCTTATTATTTTTTTAAAATTAACTATTCGCTACATTTGTTTGTATTAGAGCTGGGCAAAATCAGGCTTTTTTATTATTATTATCAGAGATCAAGAATATTTACTAAAGACATAAATGTTTTCAGTCGAAATCGAGACACTAGAAAGTCTAAACCAAAACAGTTTTTTTAAAGTAAAATATATTTTAACAATAAAGAAATTTTTTTTTTCACTCTTGATCAAAATCAATCGATACAGAGATTAAAAAATTTGATCTCAAATAAATCTGTTGATAACGGAGACTTCGAATCGAAAGGGTTGGTCTCTGATCAGCCCTTATTTTAAACACTTTCTTTTTTTATATTATTGGTGGATATTTTTGTAAAAGAGATGTGTTTTTGCCATGTAAAATTTTTCAAGAAAACCTTCCGTCCAACTTTAGCTTGAATAACTTTAGACCTTTTTACAGTTACAAACTTAACACCATGGTTTTACATTATAATGCAAAGAAGACACTTTCTTTAAATAATCATAAATGGATTTGTATAACTCAAAATGATAAAGGAAAAAACTTAATTTCTCCGATAATTCCATATCCAGCATTTAAAACTTCATATTTTTGTGAAATTCAAACTTTTGCATCCAATTGTTCCACCGTCGAAAATCCCACACATTTTGCTTTAACTACATTCCCAATAATTGAAAATTCTGATTTTATTGATCCACCAAAAATTGATATACCATTTCGAAAAGCTGTTTCCGGAAATTTAAATGTTATTTCTTGCGTGAGTCCTTTATTTTTAAATGAAAAATGGCAAATTAATTTATTGAGTATTGAAATGTATTCTTATTTTGGTGTAAATAAACAAATATATTATTTTATGAGTATCCTTGAAAATGGATTTCAACTTTTAAAAGTAAGCATTGATTAACAGAAACCAAGAAATTGTGCTCGCAAAGAAAAAAATATACAGTTTTTTAAAAATTTATCTTTCTTGTTTCTTATCACGAAAACTATTTTTAAAACCGCAAATTTAAAATTTTTTATAAATAATTTAGGGATATGAAAAATTTGGTTTAATTATATTACATCCTTGGGTGGTTCCAAATGTAGATAATAATTTAATACGAATGCAAAGTGATTTTCGTAACCAAGCTTCAGCCTTAAATGATTGTTATTTATTATATCGAGAAGCGGCGGAATTTATAATTGTTCATGATCCCGATGATATTTTTATTCCAATTAATGGGAAAACAATTTATAGGTAAAAAAATTAACTTCCTAAAATTTTTCTAAAAAATATATATCATTTTTAGCAATGCTCAAATAAGTTTCCAAAAAAATCCATCTGCGACGTGGATTCCATACTTGAGATTTCACACCAAAATCAAACTTTCGAAAACTTTCAATCATTTTTCAATATTAAAATCTTTGGAATCAGCAAAAATTTCGAATGATAATATTCGGGAGAAATCTCTTCATCGAACAGCTTTCGTTGGGTCAGCTTGGACTCATTATGCTCGAAATGTAAAATATGGTTTCACTGAATATAATATAACCCAGGAACATGGATTTTTTATTCACATTCGAAATATTACTTTTACCGACGAAACTGAGCAGCAACTTAATTCAGATTTTAGTTTAGAAGAAATGAAAAAATTTAATTTTAATTTATTTTTTCGAAATCTCGAAGAAATGCTTGAAGGCAGCGGCGGAGGCAAAATGAGGCTAAAAGAAATGCAAGAAAATTTTTCTTTGCGTTTTGAGAAGCTTAAGAAAATTGGAATTTTGAGAAACTTAACTTTAACGGATTTTTATTCGACTTTGATAGATAAATGTTATAATCAAATTTTCTATGATCCAAATGTTAAAATTAAATATTGTCCAACACATTTTCGATGTCAAATCCCAGAAATACCCGAATTACGATGCATTCAAGCTGAACAAAATTTTGGTAATAAAACTATAGAAAATTTAACTGTTTTTTATCCATTTGAAGCTCCAAGAACCGTTCTTAACTTGAAAGGTTGTAAACTCTAGATTTTTTTGTTCCCAACTTTTAGGAAGTTTGTTGAATTATGGATTTATAATTATCCTTATTAAAAAAAGTGAAAAGTAGGGAAGAGATAATAAAATGTTGAATTGATGTTGGATATCAAATGAAAGGAAAAAATGTGAAAATAGATAAAAAATAGGTCGGATCCACCGGAGGCGGATCCTGTGAGATACATTGAGATTTGAAGTAAGATCCAAAATCAAAGAAAAAATGATGAATGAAAAAATTAGCATGAAAGTGTTCATTCATTTGAAAAAATGAATGAAGAATGAACTTTGATTTTTATTTGATGAAAATGAAGCGGTGATGAGTGGTTACTTTCTTTGAGGTGTCATACGATCGAAAGAGAGAGAAAGATCCAAAGATGAAAAAGGATCCAAAAAATAGGAAGGACCCAAAGATGTTGAAGAATCTAAAGATGCAGAAGGATCAAAGAAAATAAGAAGGATCCAAAGATGCAGAAGGATCCAAGAAAATAAGAAGGATCCAAAAAAGAAAAGAAGGATCTAAAAAAGAAAAGAAGGATCTAAAGATGAGGACGAATCCAAAAAAGAAAAAGGATCTAATGAGTTTAGACACAAATCATTTTAAGAATAGTTAGACTTAAAAATTTTAAATATTCGATTTATTTTTTTATCAAAATTTATCGATAGCTAATTAGATGACAGCTTTGGATTAACGGATTGAATGAGAAATAAATATCAAAGCGTGATGAAAAATTTTAACATCTTGGTCTGATGTGAAAAAAAGAAAGAATAATGATGGTTAGCGTTCATTTCTTGGTAGCACAAAAAAATCTATAATATTTATTTTATTTACTAAAGATCTTAACTTATAAATATTGTTTAATAAAAATTCAAACTTAGTTTTCCAAAAAAGAAAAAAAGACAAGCAGAGAGCCTCCCGAAGGGAGGCGAACCTGCTTGTAATTTATAAATAAAAGAAAATAATAAAAACAGCTTTCAAAAATTTTATATCTAAAAAATAGTAAATACCCACATTGTTCATGTAAATTTTTTTCCAATCGCAAAATAATAGAAATAAAAGAAAAAGTCTGGGAAAAAAAGTCAACAATAAAAAAAAATGAAAGAAATTTATGCTTCACTTAACAATGCTTTTTTCTCTTTTCCAATGATAGCCAATCTCGTCGCTTATGTCGAAGCGGACAAACAAACGACAACAGCATCAGAAGAAAAAAAAATGTGAACCGTTAAATTTGGTTTTTTTATAATTCTGGATTGTTGTTTTATTGAGATTTTGGCAATTTGCTTTTTTGTTCTTTTTTTTATTGATCAAAGGAAATTTTTTTTTGATTGAAACTTGTTGGATTTTATTTCCCGAAAAGAAAATTCCTGATTGCCAATATATATTTTTTTCCATTTTGCCTTTGAAAATGGGGAAGAAGCCCGCCTCTCTCCTCTGGCAATAACAGAGTGTATGAGAGAGAGGAGGGAAAAAGAGAGAGGGGAACTTCAAGGTTATTGAGATCCGAAATGATTGATAAATTCATTAACGTCGTCGCGCTTGCTTCTTGTTTGAAAAAAAAAATTCATTGTTTTTTTGGGGCAGTTAATTTCAGTTCCACGTATTCAAAGAATAATAAGCTCTAATAAAATATAATAAAGTTGAATAAAATTATTTAATTTAAAATTTAGTAATCATTTTTTCTTCTTCTAAAGCTTCTTTTTGAGTGTGTGCCTTTTAGTAGTATTGTTACTTTTGAAGTGATTTATTTAACTTCACTTCAGAATAAACGTTCTAGACTTGTTTAAAAATTGCTTTGAGCTTGAGTTTCTTACTTCAACAAAATTTATGCAAATTTTTTCATTTTCTAATAATTTTCTCATTCATCATTTCCGAGCCCGAACAAAATGACGAGCAATGAAAATTATTATATTGGATTTCGCGGTTTTTTAATTTAATTTTCGATAAATAAAAAATGATTTTTTATAGGGTATCGTTTTTATGGAGAAAAAATTTGATGAAAATATCAGCTGTAAAATCTGTGGACGACCTCGACGATGTATGAGATATGGTGGACCATGTTGTAATGCGTGTGCAGCATTTTTTATTCACACTGCTCGAGAAAAGCGAGAATATGTTTGCTTTAATTTTCATTTATGCCTTATGAGTGAGTTTTAAAAATAAAAGTGGAACGTGTCGGATTCTTAAAGGTCCGGATCGATTCAAAAAGCCGATTTAAAAGTTTATACATTTTACTATTTTTTCTTTCTTTAAAAAAATAACTTTCAGCTCCCTCAATTCAAGGAACTCATTGTCAAAAATGTCGATATTTAAAATGTTTGGAAATTGGCATGAATTGTTTAGAATTGTACAATCATCACCCAAGCATCACATCTGAACCAGCAACAAATGGCTATGAAGAATATATAAAATTTTCAAAAATTTTAAATAAATTATTTCTTTTATGCGTGGAAAAGCCAGAATGTTATTTTGATTTTGTTAAAAAAGATGATTCAAAGTTATTCGAACTTTTGCAATTAAATATCGAAAATGAAGCTGGAAACCAAACTTCTTTACCAGAACAAATTAAACCTTGGGCGAATCTTTTACAAAACAACAAATTTCCAATAATCGAAATGAATTCACTTTTATATTTAATTCTTTATAACATTAATTTACCTTTTATTCCTCCATTTCAACAAGAATATATTCAAATTTGTCAAAAAGATGCAATGATCCGAAATAATTTGATTTTTAAAGAAAATGAAGGAGACAAAGTAAAACTTTATGGAAAATTATCTAAATTTTTTGTTTCTCAATTTTTCACAATTTATTGTCCAAATAATTAATAAATAAATAAATAAAAAGTTTCTGTGTGTCTGTCTTTTTTAAGAACTCCAAAACGAATTTATTAAACAACAAAAAAAGTGGCTTAAAAACAATAACAAAAAAAAGAGACAAAAGAGAGAAATTTACCATAAAGAGCTAATTTCTGGACAAATATTTTTTGTATTTAGATAATTTCGATCCATTTTCAATTTAAATGCTTCTAATGCTTTGATACTTTTTTGCAAAACACTATTTCGAGCATTATCAAGTAAATCATTTTTTTGAATTATTTTAAACCCTGGATGATACATAAAAACGTCATTGACGATAGCAAATTGATATCCCCCTCGACACATTTCCCATCGAAGTACGGTATTATCTCTCATGGGATATTTAAATGATTCATCATGAAATGGAATATTTGTTAATGAAACAAATTGTGGTTCCCATTGATTGTCAGTGTACCTATAGAAAAAAAAATTAATGTAAAAAAATAGTTTAAAGACTCAAAACAAATAAATTTTTTACTGTTTATAAAATTGTGTCGAAGTTTTATTTAGTCCTTGATCCTCCGAATATATCCATTCAACTAATCTTGGAATTACATGAGCATTAAAGTATTCATGAAATTGTCGGGCTTCATTTCGCTGCAAAAGTTTTCGCAAATTTTCTTTAGTTTCTTTTATCCTTAAAAAAAAGACTCCTTAATTTTTTTGGGATAAAATACAAAATTTTAAGTTGTTTACCCAAAATATTCTTCTTTTATTTCAAATATTCGATAAACCAAAACAGTTTTTGGCTCCATTTCGAGAATAGAATTTGAAAGAGAAAGCATTTTGTTTTCAAAATTTTCACTAAAATAATGATCCATATCTGCCATTAAAATATATTTGGTTGAGGACATCTAAAAAAATAAATATATACAAAAAGCTAAAAACGTAGCTTGTTCGAAAAGTTTTGTTTGAAGAGTAAAAGCATTAAAAAATTCTTTTAAAATTTTTCTCCAATTTTTTGATTTTCGCTTTTCTAAATAAAATCAATATTATTTATTTAAAACTTTATTTTTTTGGTGGGAAAATTTTAAACCGGCTTTAATATAATTTTTTCTTTTGAAATTCTTCTCGCGTAAAATTTAAATAACAAAGGAAAGTTATTTATTTTTTTTACGCCGAATCAAATAACAAAAGAAAACGTGTTACAAGAAAACAAAAAAACAAGTCACGTAAAAAATAAAATAGACATCGATTGATAAATGTAGAATTGTAAAACTTAAAAACTTACGTACCTTTCTTGCATAATTTCTTGCTAAATTTATTGGATATTCAATTAATTGCTCAACATCCAATTCTTTTTTGCCGCCCTTTTCAGTGGCACAATTTCGACATTTTTTTATTTTTTTCTTAAACGATTTTCTGATTTTTTTACAATTATGTTTTTGATGAATTAAATAATGAACACTTAAATAATTTGCAACATTTAAATATTTTTTATGCAATCGCTTTAACTAAAAAAAATTATTATTTTATTGTTTAATTTTGCTGGAAAATTTGCATAATAAAAAAAATTTACTAAAGATGTGAGGCAATAAATATCTTTTTCTGTGCTGGTAGAAGAAAAAACAATAGCAAGCGAAATAGGAGCATTCCAATTGTCTATCTAAGAAAAAAAAATATGTAAATTTCAAAATTTTTCTTTTTTTATGAAACTTGCTTGATTTCTTAAAGATTTGTCAATTCTATCATAGGAGCTATGTAACACCAAAGTAATACGATTAAAATCTTTTTGCCTTCTCTGAATTATATTATTAATTTTACAATAATTTTCACTTTCAATAACTTCAATATTAGAGTTTTTGGTAAAAACTAATAACCAAAAAATAAAAATTATCAAAAAACATAAAAACAATTTAATTCTCAATAATTTTGAAGGAATAAAATTACGATATTTTGTAAATAATAAAATTTTGCGAAAATAAATAGCAGGCGAAGAAATATTTAGAGCCATTTTTAAATTTTAAAAAAATATATGGCAAAATGTAAATTTTGGCGAACTAAAATTAAGCTTTAAGAAAATTAAACCATTAACAAAAAATGTATGTATTTGTTGGCGTGTGTCACTTAATAGCAACAGAAACAATGGGTAAATTATTAATCGATAGCGGAAGAAAAAAGTGAAATTTTTTTCTTATGGAACCACAAAGAAAAATAACTTGTTTTTTCTCCATTATTTTTTTTTATTAATAAATAATCGATGTCACTCAAATAACTCTCTTTTATCTAATGGAAGTGAAAAGAAATTAAGAGCAGCTCCTCTATATCTTTTTTAATAACTTTGTTACGAAAAAAAGAAAAAAAATAGAATCGTCATTTTTTTTATTCGATTTCAGCAAGGAATTGCTTTTTTGAGTTGCACTTTTTTAAAGGTTTCTTGCCAGAGATTTCAAAAAAATATTTTTAGCTTTGCCAAAAAAATACAATGATTTATTCAAAAAATTAATTTAAAATAATATAATTTTTAAAGAAAAAATGAAGAAGAAAAACTGAAATTTTATGGAAAATTAACCTAATTTTCTGTTTTGTAATTTATTTCGGTTTATTGTCTCAAATATTAATAAATAAAAAAATAAATGATTTTTTCTTTTTTGACTTTTCACTGAAGAATTTTGAGATATCTTGTTTTACTTTGTTTTTTTTGGTCAGAAATTATTATTAAATCAACTGTTGATTAAAAATATTATTTTTATTTTTACATTATAAAATTTTACACATTTTTATACATTTTTTATTACACGCGCTCGCAAAAGAATTTATGGAACATGGATGGAAAGGGGTGCAGTATTAAGGGAGCAGAAGTTGACACCACGACGCAATTTAACATATCCTTGTTCACCCCAATTGGTGCCCCATTGATTTTTTCCAATGAAATGATCTTGGCCATTTTCATTTCCAAAACCAATGAGAAGAATGGCATGCCAAGCATCGGTATTGCAAGCGTCATCGGTTAAAATTCCACCAGAATAATGTTGGAAGGAATCGGGACACTTAAAAGTGATTGTAATTGGTCCTGCGCCTTGTATAAATCCAGCGATGCCATTATCATCTTTTGAAGCTGGAACATAAACTGCGTCAGCTGGAACTTTATCACCTGGAGCATTTTGGCAGGAACCTTGTTGTCCAGTGTAAGGATACGCTGCTTCTTGGGAAAGGCCATGATCAATAACATAATGAATTGCAGATTCAGGAAATCCCCCATTGCATCCATAACTGCCTGAATCACAATCAAGTAAATTTTGTTCTGATAAAGAAATAAGTTGATTGTGTGCAATCTAAAAAAAGCAAAGGTTAAATTTTTTTTTTAGATCAATAATTTGTAACTTACAGCCCAAGCTGATTCAGTTGCAGCTGCAACAGCAAATGACCAACAACTTCCGCAACTTCCTTGATTCTTAATGCCCACAACCTTTCCTTGATTTCTCCAATCAACATCAACGCCTTTTGGTTGATTATAGAATTCAGCGGGGATTTCATGTTTCATTATTGGAAGTTCAGATAATTTGTTCATTGTGGCATTTATGGTGGATGTGGGCATTAAATATTGTGTTTTAAATTCATCATAAGTTAAATGAGTAAATTGATTTACATCAAATGTAGCTTTAGGATTTTCCAAAACTAGTTCTTTCATTCGTTTTAAATTATTGGCAAAAACTTGAGCTCGATACATTCGTTCTTTCGTTGAATCAAAATTCATTTTGAAGCTATAAAATACAAATAGTTTAAAATTGTTTAAAGAATTAAAAAATAAAGCTTACTCTTTTTCAAATTTCTCAAATTGCTTCCAATCTTCAGAGGAAACTTCAGACATAGGCAAGCCAACAATGACTTCCAAAAGTAGCAAACAGCTGACAAAAACAATAATTCTTCCAGAACCGATCATCTTTTTTACTTAAGAACTAAACAACTTTGTTGCTTATTCTGTTTCATTTCTAAACCAACTTTATATATGATTTCTTCCTGTATGTGCTAGGACGAACACATTTTTTTATCAATGTGATAAAAAAAAATTACGCCTCCTAATCATCTCTACATTCATGCAAGACCAACGCCAAAATCATCCATGATTTTTTTGGTACTCACAAAAGCAATGTTGTAGCCAATTGATTTCTTATCAGCTAAGAAAATTCAAAAGAAAAGAAGTCATTCAGAAAATAGATTAAACAAGCAAAAAAACCCCCACAAAAGAGTTATGATAACAGCCTTTTGTGACTTTCAACAAAGCATTGTTCACGCGGAAATTACCAAACTATTATTTTTCTTTCGTTTTATTTTATTGATAACAAATTTTATGTATGTAGGTGGAATTACGTAGCATTTGAAAAGGTTATGAGTTAATCTTTTTTGTGTTTAGGTTCAACAACGCGTGTCTAACTAAACATTAGAAAATATCATTACTTTTAGTTAAAAAGTATTTTAAATAAGACTTCAAGCAGGAATTCGCGATATCCGATATTTGGTTGGTCGAAATCGATATTTGAAATACATATTGCAAAGCCCTGATTCCAACCAAACCTCTTGCTGGTCTATGTAGGCATACTCATTTTTTAAAAATATTTTGAATTTTATAGATTCTAAGTATGTACATGCAAAACTTAAAATGAATATTTTCCTACTTTTTAAATTTTTTTAAATGCAAAATTATAGATGCAATTTTTGTTTTTCTATTATTTTTTTATGTGTATTTTTTATTTTATTAAAAACACCTGTTTAATGTCGGGTGTTTTTATTAATTTTTTTTAACACGAAGTTATCGTTTTGTAAATATTTTAAACCGCACTTTCAGCCATAAGGTTTTTTATTAAATAATTATCTCACTTTGTGGCTTTTATGCTTGAGATATCCGTTGAACCATTTCGCACTCGCTTGGAATGGAGCAAAATGCTTTATTTGAATAAACATAAATTTTTCCATTTCTTTCTTTCATTTTTTCTCCAGTATCATTTGGAAGATACGAATACTCCTTTTAAATTGCAATATACATACATATATTTAAAAAAAGATTTAAAAAAGAAAAAAAAATTTTACAAAAAATTCAAAAAAACAAAGTTGAATGAAAAAAATCCTACATCTTGCGTCTGTCTTCTTCCACTTTCGCTTGTGACTGACTATTTTTGTTTATAAAAATATATAATGAACATTGATGATTCATTGTTTTCAATTTGAAAAGAAAGAAAAAAACGCCGCTTTTATTAGCAAGAAAAAATCTTTTTAACTAAAACTATTCACATTTCAAGATTGCTTGGTCATAATGGAAAAGGCAACCATAAACTTTGTCTGCCCCATTGAGATTTTTAAGAGCATTGAGTATACCCGTTTCATAGTCGCTATGAATTCGCTCAAATGATGGTTTGACTCCATATTCATTCCATTTTTCTTTTATCACATTAACAACTTTTTCATAGTTTCCTTTTTTATCTTTATGAACCATTGGTGTCAAGAAACTTTATTCCAACAGTTATGAAATAAATAAATTATAAAAAAAAAACAAAAAAAAACTTTAAAATATTCAAAGCAAAAAAAGCCAACAGACTGACTGACTGCGCAGTGGCACTTTAAAAATTCAACATTCGACTAACTGGAAATGGAAGAATTTGCTTCTTTTTTTTCTTTGCGCCACAAATTATCGATTTTTTTTTTGGTTTGATAAAGTTCACATAAACAAAAAATAGCGCTTTTTGTCAAATGCATACTTTTGTATTTAAGAAATACGTCGATGGTATTTTATTTTCGGGCTGACATTTAAGAATTGAATGGTTTAGAAAAAAAAAGAAATTAGTGCATTGCAAATTGCGGACTAATTTTTGCAAAGAATGATATTTGAAAAAATAGATTCATAAATTTTTTAGGAAAAATATAAAAATATTGAGCGATATTAAATTTTTTATTTTTTTTGTTAAAATACGTAACTGATTTTTGTTAAATTTATTAAATTTATGAATTAAATTTTTTTTTGATAAAAAACAAACAACACTGTTTTAATTTTCTATAATTCCAATTTTTTCTTCATCTCTCAAAATTCTAAATAAATTTGATTCTCTTTGATATAAATTTGGATTAAAATTTGAATGTTCATAAAGGATTAAATTTATTGCAGATTGATCATATCGATGACAACCAGAATATCTATGTTTTTCTTTAAACATCTAAAATATTTTTTGATATTTAAATTTTTTTAAAAGAATTTTAAAATAAATAAAAAATTTACATTAAAATCACAATCTTTTTTCGCTCCACGTGGAACCATACAATTTGGTTGTAAGCTGCATTCCACAAATCGTCCCATATTTTTCCAACCATTTTCACTTCCAATCCAAAGAATTAAGCCACTTTGAAATTGAGGCAATTCAACCATCTACAAATTATTAATAATAATTATTTTCGTCTAAGACAATTTTGAGAAAAAGCAAAATTCATGAAGAAAAAATTTAGCCAATATTTACCTCTTCAATATTTGTTTTTGGAAAGCATGAATACATTCCAGGATGAGTGAGAGCAAACATATTTAAATTTGATGTTGATAAAAGTGTGACATCCGTTGGATTATTTTGGATGCTCGAAAAAATTAATTCCTAAAAAAACCAAAAAAATATACTTAAAAAATAAGTAAAATCGAAATTTTATAAAAACGAAAAAAATTACTCACCGTAAAATTTGCATTTTTATCAAAAAATATTGATGTATCAAAGTTTAATAAAACTTTATGGTTTTTCAAAGCCATCGCTTGATAAATAGCTTTAAATCGATAAGTATCAAGAACTCGAAAACGAGGAGGAAATTTTTTAAAAGGAAATTTAATTAATTTTGCATTTGGACATGCTTTTTGATATATTTCTAAAATTTCTTCATCTATGTCATCAGAAATGAATACTGAAAATGGAATATTTGTGAGATCAGGATGTTGTTGCATGGATTCACAATTTTCGCTAAAAATAAATAATTATTGAATATTAGCTGCAATTTTTTTTATAAAACTCAAGTTTGAAAATTTAAATATTTTCTAATTTTTTTTATCGGTTTGGCGAACGTTATAAAAAAGTTACAACTAACAAAATCCTTGAAGAAAAAAATACTTACAATGCTTCATTCATGTGACTGCTGGACACAAATGTCACCAATCCCAAATCTTTTATACTTAATTTTTGCCTTTCTTCAAATGAAACCACTTTATTTGGAGTCGTCAATTCTTTATAAAGTTTCATTTCTTTTTGATTCAACGCTGAGCATTTATTATTTTTAATTGATTTTTTAATATTTTTCATATATTCATAGTCCATTTTTTTCTTACACAAATGATAAATAATTTGTTTAATAATAATTATAAATAATAAAAATAGAATACAAACTTTTAAATTCATTATTGAATTTACTAGCAGCAGCCACAAATAAATATAATTATTAAAGCACTGAAAATATTTTTAATGTAAAGTCAGATGTGGCGTATCCGATGGAATTCAATACTATCAGCAAATTGAGCCAAAATATAGCTTCGAAATTTTTTAGCGCCCAAATAGAGAAAAAAAATCACGAAAGGATTTCTCAATTTTTTAGATTTTAATATTTAATTTTACAGATTTAGAATAGATTTACTAAATCCGTCAATAAATAGAAAAGAAAAGATAGACCTTCCGAAGAAAGAAAATATTTATAAATTCAAAAGCCTATTTATTGCTTCTTTTTAAAATTAATGATTGACCCAAATTTATAAAAAATAAACTTAAAAAAGAAAAGAAGATGCTGCTTTTTTAAAGGCCGCTAAAACGGAATATTAAATGATTCCTTTTACTTCCAACTCATCATCCCTTATTAATTTATACCTATTTATTAATTAATTTTTAAAATAAATCTTCGCTTGTTTTTTTTAGTTATCTTTTTCTTCGCCAAAATTTTATAAATATTATGGCTGATAAGCTCGCTACTCATCAACCAAAAAAGCGTGACGATTTACAATGTTGGAGAGCAGTTGCAATTTTAGCAGTTTTATTATTTCATATTTGGCCCAATTTATTTCCAAATGGATATTTGGGAGTGGATATGTAAGTTTCAAAAACATAAAACAAAAAATTATGCTACTAAAACTAAAATCTTTAGATTCTTCCTTTTATCCGGATATTTAATGGCGACACTTTATTCTTTTGATAAAAATATTTTAAAATCAATAATAAATTTTTATTATCGAAGGTTAAAACGCATTTTACCCATTTATCTTTTTGTGATAGCTGCCACTTTGGGTTTATTGGCTCGATTTATATTTCCGGAAGAATATGATTTAATTATTGAAGATTCAATATGGGCTTTAAAATTATTAACAAACTACCAGGATTCATGGAAAAATCGAGGATATTTTGATACGGTAAAGTTTTTCTTTCTTATAAACTAAAAATTTTTTTTTCTGTGAAAATCAACAAAGTATCTTTGATGCTTGATTTTTAGGCTTCAAAAAGAGAATTAATATTTTTTTGTTTAAATTTTTCAGGAATCAAACTATCGTTTTTTCAGACATTGTTGGTCTTTGGCAGTGGAAATGCAATTTTATTTAATTTTTCCTTTTATTGCCTTAGCTCGAAATTATTTAACAAGAATAAAATATCAATTTTTATTAATTTCAATTCTCTTAAGTTCGCTGCTTTATCAAGCAATAATTCCAAATAAAATAATTCAATATGAATCATTATTTTGTCGAATTTGGCAATTTGCATTTGGAATGCTAGCTCAAACGTTTTCATTCATTTCTGTACAAAAATGGTGGCTTCGAGGATTTTTGCTACTAACAACCGCCATTGTTTTTTCTTCCATTTTGCTACCACAAATTTTTTCAAGTTTCATTGTTTTGGCCATGGTTGCTATTTTAATTTCTTCGACATCAACGACCGCGGCGGAAAACGATCCATTTAGAATTTTTAGCCCAAAAATTATATCAAATTTGGTTATTTTGGGTGATATCTCTTACATTTTATATCTCATTCATTGGCCTCTTATTACATATTCAAGGCTCATAAGTATATCGAGTGATATTAATTTTTATAGTAAGTAAATTTTATAAACAACAAAAATTAAATCTAAGCATATTGGTTTTCGCAGAGAGGAAACCGAAGAAGTTTATCGAACTGACCTTCAGCAAATCAAAACTTTGATAAAACTAAATAAAAAATTAAAATTTTCGCTAAATTTTTCTTACTTTAAATTTCAATCCAATCCATTTTTTTCTATGCTAAAATTGAATCGAGAAAAAGTACCAAAAGGGAAATTTATTTATTTTAATCGTTAAAAAAATTTCATTTTAACTAATGAAATTAACTTTTTTTTATAAAAAAACAAAAAATATCCATGAAAGCAAAAACTGATAATAGCAATATGGAAAAAAATTTATTTTTTTAGATGGAACCTTGCTATTCGTGGCATCCATATCAATATCATATGTGGCACATAAAATCATTGAAAAGCCATTAATGAAATTATGTAATAATTATTTCTACTTGATTTTAATAATGCTATTTTTATACGCCTCTGCCATATACGCTCCTGGAACGATGTCTTTGCCTCCCATAAATTGGGAAGTGAGTTCCTTTTTTATTTTTTTAATGTTTTTAACCGAATTTTTGCAGAATGAAAATTCCTCTGAAATTACTCTAAAAGTTTGGAAAAATTCTCTGAATTTTAATTCTCCCATGATTTTGCCACCCGAATGGACTTCACAAAATGAAATTGAATTCGGTGTGAAACTTCGTGGCGAGAGCATGGGAGGAGTATTTGATTGCATTGATCGACACTCCATCCAAATAAATGCCACTGACATGTTTTTATTTTGTGAAGTGAATGGCAAAAATCCAAATGGAAATCTTACAGCTCTGCTGATTGGAAATAGTTTTTCTATGAATATTTTAGCCGCAGTGGCTGCAAATCCATTATTTTCTAAAGCCATTTCAGTTTTTGGCAATAGCATACCTTTTCCAATTCATGATGAAATTGAAGAATATTTTATGGAAGAATTAATAAAAAAAATTAAACCCGATGTAACATTTATTGTTCAAAGATATTATCAAAAAGAATTATGGGATACTCCAATCGAAAAAATCGAAGAAAATAAAGAATTTCAACATTGGAAAAAAATATTTAAAATAATTCAAAATTATACTTCCGCAATTATTTTAAATAAGGAACAAATTATTTTTCCATTTGATATTTCACAAGATTATATTCGAAGAAAATTTTATAATCTTCCCATTGAATCGAGATTAAAAAATCCGGTGAGTTAAAACTTAAAGAAAAAATGTGAACATTTTATATTAAGAAAGTTGATAAAAAAAGCATAGAAAAGAGTTTAGTTTAACTATACTTTGGAATTCATAAATTTTTTAAGAAATCTTGCCGCGAAAATTTCTTTAAAAAAGTTAAAATTTCCATATTTCTTTGGGACTTTTAGTTATTTTTAAAAAGATTTTTTTCAGAAATGTGTAATACTGAAATTTTTTGGAAAAATTCTATATTTAACTATCCTTTTTTCAGCCAAAATCACAAATTATGGAAGAATGGTTCAAGAAATTGGATTGCCCCAAATGTGCATGGTTCGATTATCGTGAAGCTTTTTGTGAAGGAGAATATTGTAATACCATTGACATTGCAACTGGGCTTCCAGTGTTTCGAGATACTGAACACATCTCTATTATGGGTTTACGGCATTTGAAACCTTTTATCGATGCAGCAATTAATAAAGTTTTACATTCAAATTAAAGAACTAAATAATAATAATAATTTAAATAAATTTGTATAAAACACAAATTCGCGTTTTTTCTTTTGTATTATGAATTAAATTTAAAGCAAATTATTTTTAATAAGAAATTTATAGCTCATTATTATAAAAATTATTTAGAGCTTCCAAGATGCTTGAAGTAAATTTTAACGATGTCCTTGGAGTGATATGACTTTCATCACAAAAAGTTGCTAATTTAGTTTGTAAATTTACTGGATTGCAAAAATCTTCGGAACAAAATATTTTTTCCGTTGAAATTGTTTCACATTTTTGACAATGCTTTACTGCTTCTTTTATTCGATTCCATGATGGATCGTTTAATTTGCGATGGTGCTAAAAAAGACTTTAGGCCAAAAATATAAAATAAAGCCAACCTCAATGGAAACATTAAATTTAGACACGGAAGAATTTGTTAATAGAGTTTGAGCAACGGTTAATGGACTTTTATAACCCAATCTAAAAAAAACTCCAGCAAATTTCTATTATGACAAAAATCTTTTTTGGGATGTTTAATTACTTTTCAAAAATAGGATTAGGTTCAATGATAATTAATTTTTGAGTAAAATTAGTTATATGTAATAAAGTTTTTTTAACTTCCAAATAACCAGAATCCGTAGCTGTATCGTTCATTGGATAATCTCCAAGAGTCGGTACGTATTCTATCCTAAATGAAATGATAGTAATTAAATATAAGCATCGAAAATTTTTTAACCTGCTAAAACTGATTATTACTGTTGGCTTGACAATGCTTAATAAAGGATAGTGAGCTGTATCAAAATTGAGGCAAGGAGGGCTAAAAAAAGAAACAAATGTTTTAGAGTAAAATAAAAAAAAATAAAAGAAACTTGGTATTAAATTTTTTAAATTTTTCATTTAATCCTCCAACAATCAACGTACACGCAGGACGAGCAAGAAAATAAACTTTAGAAAATTTCATTTTTGATTGATTTATTGCTTCCATAATTCCACGAATTGCGAAATATGCATAGCTATTTCCTGTTATCATAATCGAATTATTTGAAATTGAATTTAACTAAAAAAATAAACTTATTTTTTTCACAAACATAAAGTTTTTCAAAAGTAAAACCTTTATTGAGCAATATTTAAACATTGGATGGTGTATTTTTGGTTGAGGGACTTTAAAGTATTTTTCTATCAAAGGATCATTGTTACAATTTGGATAATAAAATTTTCCACATATTTTTGCTTCTTCTTCATTTGCTTTTATAAAATCATTTATATTTGTTTTCTAAAAAAAGAATTATCTTAATTTTTTTTAAAGCTCGATGATGAATTAAGAAATACTTAACTTCTTATGCTATAATTTTTCTTTTGGCTTACTTTGTTATTTTCTGGAAAATATCCAACATAAATAGCAGCGATAATCAAATAACACAAAACAATTACCATCAAACTAAGTCTTGAATTATTGCCAACAGGTTTCTCAAAAATTTCATGAATGATAATGGACGACACAAAAATTAATAAAAGAGTTAAGAATTTGACTAAAAAAAACACTTTTAAGCCCATTCAAGTTTTCTATAATTAAAGTTTAAAAAAGGATTCCTACCATTATTAAATTCAAAATATCGAAAATAAATAATTAATGGCCAATGAATTAAATAAATTGTGTATGATGCATTTCCAATATAAACTAATACAGAGTCAAGAAATTTTGGTAAGTTTAAGGATTGGGTTGAATTAGTGACAATAAAAATTCCGGTCAAAGCAGTACATGCAAAACGAACAAAATATGGCATTAAATAAAAACTAAGGATAGAAGTTGTTGAAAAAGTAATAATTCCAAGAGAAAATATACATGCCATTGATGTATATTTTTGATAGCTATTAGGTGGAAAAGAAATATGCTCGTTATCAGTATTTTCTATTAACAAAAAATATTTTTGATTTTGATATTTGGAAAGACAAAAAGCCAATGTTCCACATAAAAATTGCCAAATTCGGCAAAAAACAAATCCAAACGAAATTGATTCATTTGGAATTAAGAATTGCAATAACCACGAAGCAAAGCCAAAAATTAAAATCCATTTTATAGGTTTTTGTTTGGATAAAATAAATTTAATCAAAAATGGAGCTAATAAATAAAATTGAATTTCCACTCCCAAGGACCAAGTGTGGACAAAAAAATTATATTCTGATACCTGGAAAAAAAGTAATCTTTTGCTCTTAAAAATGGAATGATTGACCAGTATTTTTTTAAACCAAAAAATTAAGAAACAAGGGTATTTTTTTAGCCACCTTAAAGTTAAATTTCTTACCAATTCAAAGTATTGCTTTTCATGAAACATAGGATAAAAGTTATTTACAAAGAAAATCGACCAAATTGCTTCGCTTTTAAGAAAATCAAAATGAGATTGTAGCAATAAAAAGTTGCCAAGCACCAGGGTTACTGTAATAACCAACAAATAAGTGGGGAATATGCGTTTAATCCTTCGAGAATAAAATGCCATTAAGGTGGTGTTGAAATTTTCTAATATCATGGTCATTAAATATCCAGAAATAACAAAAAATCTAAAAATATAAAATAAATAAATTAGTAAAGAAATCCTATTTTTTTATATTAAAAATTTACATATCAACTCCAAGAAAACCATGTGGAAATATTTTAGGCCATAAATGAAAACCCAGAACAGCCAAAATTGCTAAAGCTCGAAGCCATTGAATATCATTTCTTTTGTTACCCTCTGCCATACCTTTATTAAGAAATAGTTATTAAAGAAGTTTTGCTTTTTTGAATGCTTTTTAGAAACATATAAAATTTTAGAAAAATAAATAAAAATGGTCGATGTATAATTTTTTTATATTTTTTTCCTTTTCTTCTCCCAAATGTTTTCTTATTAAATGGAAAGCCACTCCTCAGAACATTATCTTTTATTATTTTTTACAATGTCCAAAGATTTAAAATTTATGTTTATTGACTTTATTGAAATAACATCATTCTTCTCTTTTAGTTTTGCATCAAAGAAAAAAAACCACATTTAAAAAATTTATGTCTAGTATCCAAGGAAAAAGCCTCTTTTAAGTCTTTCATAAAAAAAGATTTCTAAAAAAATAATTTTTAAAAAGATCTTAAATTTTATTTTGTAATTTATGAAAAAAATGGCACAAAAATATTCTTTTGCATGGTTTCAGTTTTTGCAAAAAATAATTATTTAAATGTAAAATCGCATCTTGTAAAACAATATTATTTTTAAAGCAAAAAATACCTATTAACTGAAATTTGCATAATTATTTTTTTAAGTACATTGGGATCAGGGGTGAGCGGAATTCCGCTTCCGTTTCCGTTTCCGTGGAATTCCGTGGTTTTTTTACTTCCGTTTCCGTTTCCGCTTCCGTAAAAAAAAATTTAAATTTCCGCTTCCGTTTCCGCTTCCGCGTAAGCTTAAAAAAAGAAAATTCTAATACAAAATTTCCGTTCCGTTTCCGTTTCCGCGGAATTCCGGGCATTTTCAATTTCCGTTTCCGTTTCCGCTTCCGCCGAACTTCCTCGGTTCCGTTTCCGGTTCCTTCCGTTTAAGGAAAAGCCACTTCCGCTCACCCCTGATTGAGATATAAAAAATTTTGTTAAAACAAATTATTTTTAATAAGAAATTTATAGCTCATTATTATAAAAATTATTTAGAGCTTCCAAGATGCTTGAAGTAAATTTTAACGATGTCCTTGGAGTGATATGACTTTCATCGCAAAAAATTGCTAATTGAGTTTGTAAATTTACTGGATGGCAAAAATCTTCAGAACAAAATATTTTTTCAGTTGAAATTGTTTCACATTTTTTGCAATGCTTTACTGCTTCTTTTAATCGATTCCATGATGGATCGTGAACTTTATGGTGGTCCTACAAAAAGGAATTTTTCTCTTTAAATTTTAGAGTTTAAGATAAAAAAAATTACAGATAGAGAAATATTAAATTTTGATATTTGTTGTCGTGAATCAATAGCTTTAGCAATTGTGAGTGGGTTTGAATAACTAAAAATCAAACATTTTGTATTAAGAAATAATTCCTATTAGAAACTTTACTTTTTAATAACAGGATTAGGTTCAATGATAATTAATTTTTTAGTAAAATTAGTTATATGTAATAAAGTTTTTTTAACTTCTAAATAACCTGAATCCGTAGCAGTGTCGTTCATTGGGTAATCTCCAAACGTAGGAACATAATCGATTCTAAATTTAAAAAAGTCAAAGAAGCTAGGTCGAAAGAAACAAATTTAAATTTTACCTGCTATATTGAATAATTACGGTAGGTTTGACAATGGTTAATAAAGGATAAAATGCTTTATCATAATTTACGCAAGGAGGGCTAAAAAAACGAACAATTTATAAATTTTTAAAAATTTAACTTTGTTATTTCGGGAATGAATTTTTTCTTATATAAATATCAAAAGTTTTTTTGGAAATTAGAATATTTGAGACGAGTTTTCAGTGACGAAAAAATTTTTTGAATAAAAAATGATTCATATTTTTATGGGTGAATGCAAAAATTTTGTAAAAAAAAGTTAACTATAAAAACTTTATAAAAGTTAGATCTCAAATTTAAGGGTTTTTTAACTCCAAAAATAGCCAGACGGCTTGCATATTTAACGTTTCTAACTATAAAAAAAGTTTGAATAAAATAAACAATAACGTACTTGGAATGAAACTTTTCATTTAATGCTCCAATAAGCAATGTGCACGCGGGGCGAGAAAGAAAGTATATTTTAGAAACATCCATTTTTGATTGATTTATTGCTTCCATAATTCCTCGAATCGCAAAAAATACATAACTATTTCCTGTTATCATAATCGAATTATTTGAAGTTGAATTTAACTAAAACAAAAATATTTTACTAAAAATATATTTTGTTTTTTTAATAGAAAAAACCTTTATAGAACAATATTTAAATAATCTATCATTTGGATCACCTGTTGGAACTTTAAAATGCTCTTCAATCAAGTGGTCATTTTAACAATTTGAATAATAAAAATCACATGTATCCATTTCTTTTTCGTTTGCTGTTATATATTTATTGATTGGGGATGTCTGAAATCAAAATTTATTTAAGCCTATTTTTTAAAGGCTTGAAAAAGAAAACTTACTCTGTTTGAAAATCCAAAACATAAACTTAAGGAAATTAGGTAGCAAAGAATTATAATGGTCGAGTTATATGTCCATGAACTTTTTCCAATAGGCTTTTCAAAATATTCATGAATGAGGATGGATGAAACAAAAATACACAAAAGAGTAAAAAAGTTGTCTAAAAAAAGTAAATAAAATGAATGTGAAAAAGATCTTTTAAACTTACTGAATTGGATATCAAAATATCGAAAATAAATAATTAAAGGCCAATGAATTAAATAAATTGCATAAGATGCATTTCCAATATAAACCAATACAGAATCAAGTAATTTTGGCAATTGCATAGCTAAAGTGCTATTAGAAATAATAAAGTACCCAGTTAAAGCCGTACTTGAAAAGCGAATAATGAAAGGCATTAAATAAATGTGAAGAATAGAAAAAGGAGAAAATATTAAAATTCCAAGAATAAATAAGCAAATATATGAAAGGGGGAAAATACTCAAGCTTGGCTCAGCAACGCTTTGTTTGTCACTTTTTTCTGATATCGAGTCATATTCTTGATTTTGCGAAGATTTTGAAAAACAAAAAGCCAATGTTCCACATAAAAATTGCCAAATTCGACAAAAAAATCCAAATGAAATAGATTCGTTTGGAATTAAAAAATGTAATACCCAAGATGCAAAACCAAAAATGAAAATCCATTGCATTTGTTTTTGCTTGGATAAAATAAATTTTATTAAGAATGGAGCCAATAAATAAAATTGAATTTCCACTCCAAGAGACCAAGTGTGGACAAAAAAATTATATTCTGATACCTGCAAATAAAAAAATTAGGTTTTATAAAATCTTAAAAATACACACCATTTCAAAATACTTTTTTTGGTTAAATATAGGATAAAAATTATTTATGAAAAATATGGACCAAAGTGTTTCTTTTTTAAGGAATTAAAAATACGAATATAAAAGAGTGAAATAACCAAAAATCAAAAAACCCGTGATAACCAACAAATAAGGGGGAAAAATTCGTTTGATTCTTCTGGAATAAAATGTGAACAAAGTGGCGGAGGAATTTTCTAATATCATGGTCATTAAATATCCAGAAATAACAAAAAATCTAAAAATATAAAATAAATAAATTAGTAAAGAAATCCTATTTTTTTATATTAAAAATTTACATATCAACTCCAAGAAAACCATGTGGAAATATTTTAGGCCATAAATGAAAACCCAGAACAGCCAAAATTGCTAAAGCTCGAAGCCATTGTAAATCGTCACGCTTTTTTAAAGCCAACATTTATTTACAAAAATTAAATATAAACAAATTTTAAAAAATCTTTTATTGTTGTCGTTGTTATCAAAGGGGCGCAATTAATGCTTGAAAAAAAATTTAAAAAATTATGGTTTGGGTTTCTTTATTTGCATATGACCTACATTTAAAATAAAGTTTTTTCCGTGAATCAACGTGTAAAGCAGCAGACTTTTTTTTATATATATGTTAGTTAAATTCTTTAAAGTAGGCTTTTAAACATTAGCTTTTGTTTTAGCTATATTCTCGCTAGGGCGAAAAAAAATCCATCATGGATAAAGAAGGAGAAAAAAAATTAGATTACTCAGGAGAAAGAAGATTTACATTTTTTAGGTCATCAACGAGGTAGCTACTAGGTCGGTCGTCAGCTCGCTAGGTCTGTGAATCAATTAAAAAGCAAAATTATAAAAAGCAAGCAATCTATTTGAAACGCGCTATTTACTAATAAAAATAAAATCGAGAAAAAAATTATATGTATTGATTTTAATTAAACAAGCGCCAACTCGATTTAAAAGTAAGGGGAATTTTTTTTGATTTGAAGAAAAAAATGATTAAATTAGAAAATCGTTTTAAAATTTCTTATAAAATTTTTATTTTTACCATTATTTTTGTAATATTTTTTTTATGGAAGCTATTAAATAAAGTCAATGCGCCAATTTTGAGGAAAAAACAAATTTTTGTGTATGAAAAACAAAATTTCTCTGAAAATTCAATAGAATTTAATTTTGATTATTCTAAAATTAAGGAAAAATTTAATTTAAGTGATAAATATTTTTTTGGTGCTCCATTTATTTCGAGTGATTATAAATTTAAGCATGTTTTTGGAAATTTATCGGATTTTAAATGGAATACCGCCGGAATGGATATTGAATTTCAGCCAGAATCAGTAAAATGTGGAAATATAGTTTTTATTAAAACTGATTATGTTAATGATTTTTTTATTAAATATCATTCAGATATTAAACATCCATATATTTTAATTACGCATGAAAGTGATTATCATGTGGGATATTCGGAGCAATTAAAATATTTGTCGAATGATTCTAAAATTATTATGTGGTTTGCCCAAAATATTAAAGCCAAGTTCGTTCGTTATTTATAAAAAATTTGCATAAAATTAATTTATTTTTCTTGGCTTATTTTAATTTTTGCTTTTTTAGACATTCAAAGTTAAGACCAGTGCCTTTAGGGGTTGTAGCTTCAGAAGGTGAAGATTTTTCAATTATAAAGAAACTCGCCCAGCAACCGATTCCATATTTCGATCGAAAAAATTTATTATATTTAAATTTTAATCCGTATACAAATAAAAATAGGGAAGCTACGAGACAGTATTTTAAAGACACTTTTGGAAAATATTCCGATGTTTTAATTGTTGAAGATAGATTAAATTGGAAAGAATATTTAGTAAATCTTGGAAATTCTCAATTTGTCTTAAGTCCGCCAGGTAAAGGAGTTTAGGGTTGTTTATTTTTCAAAAAAGCTAACATTTGTTCGGCCAAAATTTTTTTCTCGCTTTTATTTATTTTTTCATTGTTTTTCAGGAAATGGAATAGACTGCCTTCGAACTTGGGAAGCTTTATATATGGGTGCCGTGCCAATTGTAATAAAAAGTGAATTAATGCCTTTATATGAAAATATGCCAGTGATGGTTGTAAATGATTGGGCTGAAGTGACAGAAGAAAGTTTATTTAAATTTCAAAAAGAAAATCTTCTTGAAAACTTTAGTTCTGATGATATTCCTTTGAGACCAAAATTATGGCTAAGATATTGGATAAATGAAATAATGAGTGTAAAAGAAAATTATGTAAATAAATTTTGTTAATAAGTTTTTTTTATTTTTGGTAAGAAACCATTTCCTGTTAAGATATTTTTGTTTTTTTGTGAGCTCTGTGTGATCCCAAATTTCATAAAACTTTCATTAAAATTATTGAAATTATTATACATTTTAAAAAAAGAGCAGCTAATATAAATAAGAATAATTCTCAATTTTTAAATATTCTGTTTCTCCCCGAAAACAGGTGAAAAAAATCTAAAAAAAGAAAAGTGATATTTAAAAAAGCTTCCGTGGAGATTTTTCTTTAAATTTTGAATGCGAGAGTTACGAACTATTTTGCAAATAATTAAATAATTTATTCGGGAACTTTGGAAAAACATTATGAAAGACTTTTTATGTTAGTTCATTTCGTCCAGCAGCTGTTTAATGTTGTAAAATTTACTTTTAAGAAAAGAGGCTGAAATTTAAAAGAAATTTCAAACAGACAAAAACTATATAAATATGGTAAAAGCTTCAACAAAGGTTGTATAATTTACTCGAAAATAACAAATGCATTGAATTACCATGGTAATTAACCACTCCATTTTTTTATACTTAATTAAACACTTTTTGTTAAATAGCTTTAATATACCAAGGTTTTTGTCATGTGGCTCATCTCCCACATTCTCTTCTGCAGAACTTCTTCGATTGTGCTTCCTCTTCCATTCAAACATGGCGCTCCTCTTGATTGTCCTGTAACGAAACAGCCAGCAAGATGGCAGCCTATTTGCATACTTGTATTTGCTTTACTTTTGTTTCACTTTGTAGTTAGTAGTTGTGTGTTACATGTTTGTCTGTGCTGGTTGTTAATTGTGTCTCCTGAATAAAGACGTTTGTGAATATGTTCTTGTTTTATTTGGAAGATCCCAGCTACAGCAGATGCAACCAACTCCCAAGGACTATCTATCTAAACCTCGACGACACCAATATCTTATCTGTCACCGCGTGACATTTTGACTTTCTAACATAAAAAATTATATTTTGTTTCGAATTTTCCTAAAATTTCTCCAATCCTTTTATTTTGTGTCTCTCGTTGCCAAATAAATGAGTGGAATTTCCATTATAAAATTTTATTTATTTTTTCATTATTTCACGACTCCCAAAATTTTGTTAATCTTGCAAGTTGTTCTCTTTTTGCGAAATCAATTTTTTTTTAATTAAACTTTTTATTCCTCTTTTTCAGAAAAATGGAATATGATGAGGAATCATCCACTTTTGATTGTCCAATAAATGGTGTAGTTCATCCTTCGTATTATGGCGAATTTGGATGTTATTTATTAAATTTTCAGAATATTTTATTTTTTATTCATCTTGGAGAAATTTGTGTTACGTTATCACTAATTATAATTTTAATATCACTTTTTGGTGGAATTAAAGAAGATTATCGTTGGTTTATTCTTAATCAGGCTATTTGGGAATTACTTAATAGCCTTCTATATAATTGTGACAGAGTGAATTTTAATGATCAAAATAAATTTTGTGATTTTTATTGGTTTATTCCGCCATTTGATGATGGTTCTTTGGGTGATCCACATGATACATTTAAAAAATTCTTTGGTATTTTTTCTAATTTTGCCATTTCCTTTAATATATATCCGGCGGTTTTTTTATTAACCTTTTCAAGATTTAGTGTATTATTTTTTCCATCGTTTTATGAGAAATTTACAAAAAATCGTCGAATTTTTTACACCATTTTTATTTTTAATTTTTTAAATTGTTTTATAAATACTGAAGAATTATTAAATATAGTTAATACAAAACGAATGTATTATTTAGTGGAAATAAATAATATAACTTTACTTGCAGCAATCCGAAATCCTGAACATCCTATGTGGAATGATACTTTATTTAGGCAAGTTTTTTTTGTACTAAAATGGGGCTCGAACTGGAGCGCCCAACAAACCCGCCTGTGCTGCTAAAATAGAGCTAAGAAATGGTAATCAAGAATTAACAATATTTATGAAAATTTATAGAAAAAGACTATGGATTGAAATTTTTTTATTAGAAAATCATAATGAATAAAAATGATCCATAAGAAAACCTTATGGATTGGCAGCATATAGAAAGCTTAGGAGTCAAAAATGTCCTATAGGGAAAGCCTATGTTGCCCATCCACAGTGAAACCCTATGAATCAATTTTGATCGATATGATTTTCACAAGAAAAATTTTCGTTTCATAGTGTTTTCCTATTAATTTTCATAAATTTTGTTAGCGCCCCATTGCAGTTACTTTCCTTTTTTTCACCAAGACCATCTAGCCTTTGCTGCTAAGATATAGAATTTTTTTACTTTTTCAAGCCTCCTGAACCTCATGTGACTTTAAATTAGCCCTATTTAAATAATTGCTGCCTTTTTTTAGATTTATTGGAATTCTTTTGCAAATATGTATGTATCTATTTTATTTATTGCCTTCAATTTATTTAACTTTTTCTATAATTGCTTCAATATCAATTTTTATTCGAATAGGAAAGCAAGCCAAATTTCAATTAAAACTTAATCGACGAGATTTTATTAGCTCTATTCGAATTACTATGGTTATTTTTTTACAAACTTTAATCTTTGTTTTTGTATTTTGTTTTCAAGTTGCTGCAAATTTTTCTAATATAATAATTTTGTTTAATATTCAAATTGATTCATATCCAATTCCGGAATGGATGAATGCAATATCGAAAACAATTTTAACTGAAATTAAGCAATTTCGTATTTTATTGGAATGCATTATAGTTTTAACCATTATAACGGGATATCGTGAGGCTATAACGACTTTCATTAAATTAATTTATTTTATGATTCGTCATCCTAAAAAGAGTTTTAAAAAATTTAAAGCAAAAATGAATTTGGTTTCGTCAAGAGTCATTCCATTGAAATAAATTTTATTTTTTGTCTGTGGCTTTTTTTGAATTTTTTTTTAAAGTAAATAAATTTTTTATGAAAAATGATTTTATTTTTTTATTTTTTACAAAAAAAAATTATGGTTGGGTAAAAAAATTGATATAGCTTGAATAAAAAAAAAAAAAAATATTTGTTCATGTCGATAAACAAAAAAAGTAATGTGCACGCGACAAAGTATGAAAGGGAATGACTAACATTGATTTTACAAAGGCTTGAATTAAATGAGCCATTTCAATCCATGTTTTTGCATGCCCAAATTAAATTCGTGAGAAAAAAAAACTGTTCTCAATGATTTTAATGTTGTTTATTTTCTTTGGTTCGCTCAATTCTTGAATTTTTTAATATTTTTTCTTGCATTTGAAATTCTAAAAAGTGTATTAAATTAACTTAATAAAAATTATATTTAGGCTTTTCGTCGTATTTTTTAAATAATCTATGAGTCCGTCCCAACAACAGCTATTTTTTTTTCAAAGAAAAATGCAAATTTAACCAGGATAGATAAAAAAAATTTCAAGCATTAGCTTCCATGATTTCAATTATTAATTTTATTGATTATTAATAAATTTATTTACTCAATCAAAAATAAATATAGAAAGAAGAAGGTTTACCTCTCCCGAAAAAAAGTTTAAATGTGTCAAGCTTGAACCAACGAAGGAAGCTATTGTTGCTATTAGTTTTTATTGATTGACCTAAATTAGAAATTAAAACAAAATTGCTTTTTCAAAAGACTCATGAAAAATTAAAGCGGTGAATTTTTTGAAGTTTTAAAAAACTTTTTTTTTAAATTTTAGACCCATGTTTTAAGTTTTTGGCTTCTTCTTTGTTAGGGCCATATAATTTTTTTTGTTTAAACTGTAATTTTTTTTTACAAGAAAGTATTCTCAATGATTAAAAGGGAAAATGTTTTGACACTAATTCCAAAAATATGTCTTTAATGTTTTTTCGACAAAGTAATTTTGTTGTTCAATGTCGTCGACCAAAAATGAATCACAAAAGACTAAATATTTTATTCGCTTGCTTTTTAACAATTATTTTTATTTATTTTTATTATAATTTGTAAGCTTTTTTTTTGTAAACTTAGACATCTAAAAATTATTTTTTTTATTTTAGACTTTTATCCAATCCAATTCCAGAAATTATAATAAATAAAAACTTAGATGAAATACTTGATTCTCAAAATCCACCCAAAAACGTTGTAATTTTATCTTCAACTTTAAATAAACGTTATTTATTTCTTCTTCCATTTACTGTTATGTCATGGAAAAAACTTGGAGTTCAAACAGTTGTAATTTTGGTTGGCCAAGAAAATGTTTTCCAAAATGATAAACAAGCGAGAATAGTTATTAAAATGTTGGATGATATGAAAGTGTATATAAAATATATCCAACCTGAGAGGCTCTCACCTACTTCATTAAGCCAGGTAAGAAAAAAATTTTGATTGAAAAATAATCAAAACTTTTGTTTTAGATAATTCGCCTTTTTGGAACATCTCTGCCTTTTGTCACCCATTTTCAAGCAAAAGATGAAAATACAATTTTTCTTACTTCTGATGCAGATTTATTTGTTTTTCATTTAGAAAATCATATTCCAAATTTATTTGAAGGAAAAACTTTACATTTATATAATTCAAAATGTTGTGATCCAATAAATATACCTCGAATGAGTGGAAATTTTACTGTACCCATGTATCCTATGGGAACGATTGGTGCCACAATACAAACATGGAATGAAATAATGGGTAATTTTTTGAATTTTTTATTATTTATTTTAAACTTTATAAATCAAAAAAGGAGAATTTAGGTTTCAAAAAAATTCCAATGACGGTGAAAGAAATCGAAGAATATGTAATAGAAGAATTTGGAAAAGATTTTTTCCATCCCGATGATGAAAAAAATCCTGAATTGGTAGGATCGCAAATTTGGTATGCAGACCAATCTTTAATGAGTTATAAAATATACGAATGGCTTAAAATGTAAGTGATGGGGGAAGGACCAATCAATTGCAAAATAAAATTATGGAAGAAAAAAGAAATGGCGTTTGGGTAGATAAAATTTAAATTTTTTCTTTTGAGTTTATTGGCGAAGAAAAAATCTCTAAGTTACAGGTTTTTTTGTCATAAAGCTAATTATTTTTGGCAAATTTTCTAAATTCTTTTTTCGATAGTCAAGAATTAAATTAAATTAAACTAATATCTTTGAATGAAATTTATTTTACTCGCAGTTTATAGAAACTTTTTTGCTGCCAGACATTTGCAGTTTTAACCGTCTCGTTACCAAAAATTTAAAAATCTCTTTCAGGCCTCAAAATAGATTGTTTACATCGGAGTATTCCGAGGAACCTCGTCGAATAGATCGAATCAAATGGCCAAAACGATCTGAATTCAAAAACTTTAAAATTAAAAATTTTGATGATTGCCATCAACCAACAGAAGCTTATGCAATTGGAGAATGGGAAAAATTTAAGCCATTTTTAGAATTTGCATTTAAAAATGATACAAAATTAATGGAAACTTTTATAAAATACAGAGAAAATTTTATGCATAGTTTTATATTTTTGTTGAAAAATTTTGTAAAAAGACTAAATTTTTTTTGAATTTGATGGAATTTTTTAATTTTATTTATTAATAATCTATAGCTTTAATTAAATTTTAATGATTCTCTTGGATTAACATGAGCTATATCACAATATTTTTCCAACTTCGTTTTTGGATTAATCATGGGGCAAATTTTATCATCACAGAAATACTTTTCTGTGGAAACTAATTTAGGGCAATGTTTTGCTGCTTCTTCGACTCTCATCTATCCAGAATCGATTGTTTTGTGATATTCCTGTTAAAAAAAGTTTTCGATAAAAAGTTTTAGGTTGTTTTTGTTCTTACCTTTATGGAAATTTTATACTGATCCAAACTTTGATTTGTCATAATAAGGCTCCTGGAAGACAGCGTTTTTGACAATATTATAAATGCATCAGGTCACAAAATTTTTAATTTTTTTATTATTTTTTCTTCGCGATTTTTTCTTAACTTTTTGTGATTGCGATAGTATTTTAAAAATTACAGTTTATTAAAAAATCATCTTAAAAATTATAATAATTATTATTTAAAAAAAGACATAAGTTACAGTATTTATTTTTAAAAATATGCAAAACATTTCCCTGATTTTTTTGAGTATAAATTAAGATATTTAGTTTGAATACCATGCATATATGTTTAATAACACAAAAGACACAATTTAGATAATTTAAAAATTAAATAATTTCTTTCTTTTGAAAGATTTCGATTAACATCACCAAAATATTTATTAAATTGTCGAAATTGTAAAACATCCAAATCTTTTTGAGTTGTTTCATCCAATTCCAATATTTTTGTAAAGCATGTTAAAGCATAGAGAAGATATTGTAATTCATTTTCCATTAAGTTGTGATTTGAAAAAATGTTTGTCAAAGAATTAATTATATTTTCATCTTTTATTTCCATTTCATTCATTGCTTTTGCTGCCATTTCAATTAATATCGGAATATCTTTATCCAAATATGCCAGCAAAAGATCGGGTCTTTTGGCGATAGTTTTAATTAAGCAATGAACTTTGGTTGCGCAAAATTTATTATCGAAGAAAACTTTATCGTTTCTGGGTGGTTCGTTTTTGATGGAAGATTTATGATTGAAAGAAATCATATTAATTGATGGTTGTTGATTTTTAATAAAAATTACATCATCATCTTTTTTCTCAACAACTTTTTGGAATTTCATTCCAATTTCCATGCATTTTTTTAAACGGCATTTATTACATTTGCTTCCAAAAATTGTGGGCACTGAAAAATCAACTTAAAATTAAATCGAAAAAAGCAAAGTTTAAAAAAGAAAGAAAACTTACAAATGAGGCATTTATTTTTTGTTTCGCATCTAAAGGATGTTATAGTTGTTAAGCTTTTAGCAAAAAATTCTTCACAGTTATTACAACATAAACCGCCAAATCTTTTTTGAGGAGAAGTAATGTGACGAGAGCAAATTTGACAATAACTCATCTTAAAAAAAACAAGGCATTATAAAATAAAAGGAGAGCTTTTGAAAGTGAAAAATGGATTATAAATTTTATTTTTTGTATTCACGAGAACTAAAAATTTTCTTCGTTTCAAGTATTATTTTTTTCTGGTTATCGAAAATAGTATTTTTTTATTTTTCAAAGCAGATTTTCAAATTCACGGTCTTTTTTAAAAAATTCTAAAACTCTGATCGGAAAAGGAAAACTTTTTTTTTCTCCATTTGCTTTTGAAATTCAGAATTCCTCTTTTTCGGCGGTGGCGGCGGGCATATCAAAGTCAATCACATGATAGCCTTGCCTTGCTTTTGGAGGTAAAACTTTATTATCTCCGAAATGAATCAAGGCCGTCGCGCATCCATCCAAGCATCGAAGTTCACTTTAAAATCAAAATATTTTGGGTTTTTTTTTCTCCATAAATCAAAATTATCTTCTTCAAATTTATTTTTTTTAGAAAGTCGGCTGACCCGGCGCTGCTTTACTTAGATACTTTTAGCTGATTATGGACTTTTGGTATATGCCTTCCTTTTCCTTATCCTCTTCATTTTTTTCTTCTTAGATTTTCAAGGACACCCATCCGTCCCATACTTTTTCAAAACTCTCTCAAAAACAAAATTCCGATGACTAAGATTTATTTTTCTTCATTTATCTTCGATCTTTTGCTTATGCTTTTAGATATTTTTCGGCTGTCAAGACTTTTAATAATAAAAAATTTTTAGAAATGAAAAAATGCAAGATTTGCACCCGAAATCAAAATGGTAATTATCAAAATTATGGTGGAGAATGTTGTAGCGAATGTTCATTATTTTTTACTCGAACTATTTGTGCTAATATCCAATATGAATGCTCAAACTTTTATTTATGTCTTGATAGTAAGTCATTTTTATCTATCACAAAAAAAACCTGACGAAATTTTATTACTTATTTCCATGTTTGACCAACTCTGAGCTAACTTGAAAATTCTTGATTTACTTTAGAGTAGCATCCATTTTTTTATCTCAAAACAACTGTTAGGTTTTACGCTTCTTTTGTTGAAGTTGTTCTTCTAGCGACGACAATCGCCAGACTCATGACTTACAGAATTATTTCATAATTTTTAGACCCATCTCTTCAAGGAGCTCTATGTCATGGATGCAGATTTTCTAAATGCCTAGAAATTGGAATGAATTGTATTCAACTTAACTGTTATACCAACTACAAACCTATAAGCAATGGAGTTTGCCACAAATATTCAAAAATCATCCATAATTTCTTTCAAACATGCCTTGAAAAACCTGATTTTTTTTATGATTTAATTAAAAAAGACGATCCAAATTTGATAGAAAAAGCTCGCATAAAACTAAATAATTTGGATCAAATTTATCCTGAGCGTGTTTTAAATTGGGCCATGATTTTACAAAATAACAAATTCAATTCATGCGAATTTCAAATACTATTCTTTTTAATTATTTATAGCATAAATCTTTCTTGGATTCCTCCATTTCAACAAGAATATATTAAAGAAGGCCAAAATCAAGCGGTTGATAAAAAAGCCCATCTTTT
Organism: Panagrolaimus kolymaensis; assembly: GCA_028622995.1. Taxonomy (NCBI): domain Eukaryota; kingdom Metazoa; phylum Nematoda; class Chromadorea; order Rhabditida; family Panagrolaimidae; genus Panagrolaimus; species Panagrolaimus kolymaensis. The sequence continues at coordinate 578,926 of JAJQJQ010000069.1, forward strand.
TAAAATTCCAGAAAATCGAAAAGAAACTTTTAAAAAGCTTACTCAATACTTTTCTAACAAATTTGAAACTTTGTATTGTTCGACAATGAAATAAAGTGCATAAATAAATTTTTTTAAAGACTTTAAATTATCAAAACAATTCTTTAAAGTAACAAATTGAAAAATTAACGCAATTCCCTTTGGGTAAAATAAGACGAATCAACGGTTTATTTAGTATGGAAAAAGTAAAATCATACCTTTTTAAATTTCTTTAGCAAATAGGACATTCAAAAAAATCTGATCGCATGTTTTTTGGGTGATAAAAAACGATAGATGGCCATATCCATGGATTTGGTTTTCTTATCATCCTTTCTCTCTTTTTTCGCTGTGCCTCCATCGATTCCCGGTGATTTTTATCTCCGTCAAATATCAGCGTCTCTCTCTTTCTCGATGAGCCTTCATTTTGTCGCTGTTTGAGATACAAAACTTAAAAAAAGCTTTTACGCCATCGAAAATCTTTAGAAGTTCCTTCATTCAAGAACTTTGAAATATTTTAACACAAAAATATTCTTATCATTATTTTGCACAATTTTCAGAGTTTTCGATGTGGATGAGATCCATATATCCACATTTACTTTCTCCATTCTCACTTGATTTTTTTCTTTTGAGTCCTCCAAATTATCTCCGCAAAAAATCTCCGTCTCTCAATCGAGGAAGCAAAGTGAAAAAATTTCTCTCTCTCCTTCTTCGCTATTTTTTCTTCGATTCAGATAGGCGACTTTTAGCTCAAAAAAGAATAACAAAAAAATATGAAAGAAATCCAAAAAATTGAAGTAAAAATAAAGCCAAAGCCTTTAAATCTCAAATTCTCTTCTCTTACTTTGGAATATTATTGATAGCAGCAGCATATACAAAAGTGCGATTAGTTAGAAAAAAAAATTTCTGGAGACAAAAAAAACTTTATATTAGCGCAATTGATGTAAAAGGTCATTCGGGAGAGAGAGAGAGAGAGTCGCTTTTAAAATTTTTCCCGCAAGTAATCAATCAAAAAAATGTGATAAATTTATGATAATTTTTTCTTTCATTTTTTTAATTGTTTCTATCTTTCTTCGAAAAGGAAATAGATGTTTTTTTATTTTAGACTTGAAAAGTCCATTGCGCTTGAACGATGAAAATTTGAAGTTCATTTTTAATTTTCTTTTAAATCTTTTTCCATGCATCGTTTCTGAGAACGAACGAACAATGAAAATTAAGAGGAAGGAAAAAGTCAGTTAAAAATATTTATATTTTGTTCAGAACAAATAAACTTTTTTATTTTAATGTCTAAAAACACTAAAAATTAATTACGATTTAAATTTCATCTTCATTTTTCTTCAAGAAAAAATTTCAATGAATGGTTAACAACAAACAGATTACTATAATCATTAAGGGATTTGGGATTGTAAATTCAGCTTCAATGCATTGTAAAATATTTTTTATCTAGGCTTTTTTTATTTTTAATTAGTTTTTCTAAACAATAAAATTTCAATAAATTGTTTTACATTATTTTAACTATTTTACACTCCAATTATAAAAAAATAATTAATAATTATTAAATTTTTTTGGTTTTAGTTCGTTTGAGCATTGAAAGGTCGATATTGTCTCAATGTTCCAATTTAATGCAAAAAAATCATTCAAGAACATTTTTTATGCATTTTTTTGTTCCTTGATTCTTTTTTTTTTCTTCTTCTAAGCTTTACTGTTTTTTTTTTGTTATTTTAATATCGATTTTTATTTTCCAAAAAAAGATTTTTTAAATATTTTTTAATTAGTACCATTAATTTTGCGTCGTCGTCGAAAGTAGTAGTATCAGAAACGTAAAAGTTTAGAAAATTATCTAATTCATTTGCTTTTTGACTTTTAGATTTTTATTTTACTAAATTCGCAGTTTTGTATTACTAAAAAAACGAGGCTTTCCAAATAATTTTTTTAAAACAACATCTTTGTGAGAGAAAAAAGTCTCTCGATCAAATTTGTGTAAAATTTATTTATTTTAAGTTCAAAATTTTTAAATTTTAGGTATTAAAAAAATCAAAAAAACATGGACTCTCTAAATAATAATAAGCGCATTGATTTGCAATGTTGGCGTGCCATAGCTATTACTTCAGTATTGTTGTTTCACATTTGGCCTGAAACATTTCCAAATGGTTTTGTTGGGGTTGATATGTAAATTTTTATTTTTATCTCAAAGATTAAAAAAAAATAATTATAAATGAAAGATTTTTTTTAGATTTTTTGCTCTCTCAGGATTTTTAATGGCAACGTGCTTTTTTAAAAATGACGGAGGAAAGTTTAATATTTGGGTATTTTATTATCGAAGAATAAAAAGAATAGTCCCAATTTTTGTGGTTGTTATATTTATTTTTTTGATTTTCTTCAAAATATTTGTTTATTCTACAGAATATTATTTATTAGTAATCGATGCAAAATGTAGCCTATTTTTTGCCACAAATATTCAAGACTATAAAAATAAATTAGATTATTTTCATACGGTAAAAATTAATAAAACTTTGTCATTTAGAATTTTTTGAAGCAAAATAAATCGAAACTTGACAGCTTTATTAATAATTGCACTTTCAGAAATCAAATTATCATTTTTTTCGTCATTGTTGGTCCTTGGCTGTAGAAATGCAATTTTACACTATTTTTCCTTTAATAGCTTTAATCCGAGCTCAAGTATCTCACAAATTTTTTTGTTTAATTCTGATTACTCTTTGCATGACATCTTTTTTATATCAATTTTTTTCTTTGGACGCGGTTACAAAATATGAATCAGTTTTAAGTCGAATTTGGCAATTTTGTTTTGGAATCTTAGCTCAAACTTTAAAAGCCTCAGAAAATTTAAAATTGTGTAATATTTATTTATTTTCAATTATAATTATAATTCTTTCATTTCCATATTCAATTGGTTCGACTATTTTAAGTTTTGGGATTATCGTGGCGGTTAGTGTTATGATTATGGCTTCCACAAGTGATGATGAATCTCCATTTGCATATTTTATTTCTAATAATTATATGAAAAAAGCTTTTATTACGTTGGGTGATATTTCATATGTTTTGTATTTAATTCATTGGCCTTTAATTACATATTTGCGACATACTAGAGCCACATTTTCAGCCTTCAGCTTTATTGGTAAGCAAAGGACTCCCAAAACCTCGGATTCTAGTCTCTAAGATTGCATAATTGATAAAAAAAAAATTTCGAGAAAAATAACCTAAAAATTCGATCGAAAAGTGAAAAACCTTTTTTGACTTTTGATAATCGATCTCGTTAAAGAGAAAACAAATATGTTTTTGTTTTCTCTTAAAATAAAAATTTTAAAAAAGCTTGAACATAAAAAAATTAGAAGCGAGTAAAAGTAACAAAAGTTTTTTCTCCAATATTTTTTTGATTCCATAAAATATTTTGGTTTTGAATCTCACGATCGATTCAGTCTTTTGTGAAGCTTTTGCAAACAATTTATTTATGGTATTCAAATTTGAGATAAAATCAACCCATTTCAGAAGGATGTTTTATTATTTTTTTATCCATCACCTTAGCTTTAATCATGCATCATTTAATTGAAAAAAAGCTTCTTGAATTTTGCGATTCCTATGCCAAACTTGGTTTTATTTTATTGATTTTATACTCCAGCATTTTTATTTTCATTTATGCGACTACCAAAAATGAAAGTCATACTTTTTAAAAGAAAATTTTATTTTTAAAACTTTTAGAAAACGGAATATTATAGGATGACGTTGGACTTTTTTACTAATGCCTCAAATCTTTCTCAACCTTTAATTTTACCACCAAATTGGTCTTCGATAAATGAAATAGAAGCAGCAGAAAAAATTATAAATGATAAAAATCTTTTGGGGCAATATATTCCTTGCATTTTGCAAAAAAGTATGCCTTTTGATAATTATAAAATTATTAAGCGATTGCAATATTGTGAAGTTGATGTTAATCCAAATGCAAATTTAACCGCTGTTTTGATTGGGAATAGTTTTGCTACGAATATTATGGGCGCTATAACTTCAAATGAAATATATAAAAAAGTTATTCGAGTTTCCGCTTATGGTTGCAGAATTCCTCAAACTGACGATACTAACGAGCTGGACAATGAATGTACCATAGCCACAAATGCCATGAAAGACGCGGTTAAATTTTTCAAACCAGATGTGTTATACGTCGTACAAGCATATTGGGGTCCGATAAAGCATGCAGATACTGAAAACGCAACGAATATTGAATATCAAAAATGGAATGAATTTATTGAATATTTACAAAATTACACAAATATTATTATTTTAAATAAAGAGCAACTAATATTTCCATGGCAGATCTCACTGGAATTTTCAAGAAGAAAATATTATAATTTACCTATTGAATTCAGAATTTCTAGACCAGTAAGAAATTTGCTCAAAACAGATTGCTTTCGCAGATTCCATCAAAATTTTTGATTCGATTATAGAGTTTTTTGTATTCACTAAATAACAAATGATTTTTTTTAGAAAGATAATCCATTCATTAAGCTTTGGATAAACCAATTAAACTGTACCAAATGTTTTTGGTTTGATTACAAAGATGCATGGTGTAATGCAACACATTGTAATGCAATTGATTCTTCTATAAAATTGCCTTTATTTCAAGATGATCGGCATATTTCTATTTTTGGATTGAGAAGATTAAAACCTGTCGTCGATAATATTACCGAACAAGCTTTAGAAGTGTTCAAATAAAGTTATATGAAGAAAAAAAATTGATTTAGGAACTAAATAAAAGATTTTTATATTAAGGTTTGTGTGTGCAAAAAAAAAACAACAATAAACGATTCTGTGTCTGATACCTCAAGCCTATTCCTCGGGCCGGGTTTTGAATAAACAAAGAGAAGTTTTTTCCATTGAAAGACTTTCTTCTTCACCTTGCGGATCGGTTAATATTTACGTCGGAGTATCATCAAAGAGTCCTTGTCGCCTCGGGAAGCATAGACGCAGAGGAACGAAGGTGAATGAATGCCTCGCTAATATGTCCTTGGGATGCGCGTTATCACAGATGAGGATCAAGAAAAATTTCAACGCTTGCCTCTGCCTCCAAAATGGGAATCGATTTCTTAAATTACTAAAATTCAATTACACGTTGCAGCAGTCCAACATATTTTTTTGAGTAGCGATGATTTAAAAAATATGAATAACTATTCTAATTTTTCTTCGACGATGTTTCAATGCAAAGTTTGTAGTAGAGATCGAGAAACCAATGATTTACGTTATGGTGGAGAAAGTTGTCATGATTGTGCGTCATTTTTCATTTATACCATCAAAACTGATGCTAAATATGAATGTTCCAATTATTTTCTTTGCCTTGATAGTGAGTTTTTAAAATTTTATTTTAAAGTGTATTTTATCCAAAAAAAAGTTTTAGCTCCATCTCTTCAAGGATCTCAATGTCGAGGTTGCAGATTCTCCAAATGCCTTGAAATTGGAATGACTTGCGTGGAACTTAGCAACTATACCCATAAACTTATGAACTCTGAAATTTATCAAAAATATTCAAAAATTATCCACAATATTTTTCAAACATGCCTCGACAAACCAGAAATGTTTTTTGATTTTGTTAAAAAAGACGATCCATCATTGATTGAAAAATCAAAAAAGAAGATGAAAGAAAATTTAATTAATAATTATACCTATCCTAAGCATACTTTAACCTGGGCTTGTCTTTTGCAAAATAATAAGTTCGAGTATCCTGAATTTCGAACATTATTTTATTGCATCCTTTATAACATAAATTTATCCTGGATTCCTCCATTTCAACAAGAATATATTAAAGAATGTCAGAAAAAGGTTATTGAAGCAAAAGCCGCTGCATTAAAAATAAATGAAAATAGAGAAGAAGCTTTGAAAAAGCTTACGGAATATTTTGTTATAAACTTTGAAAATTTGTATGCTAAATCTCTTTTGTAATGTGTTTAAAAAAAGCCATTTTCAACGTATCTTTTTAATTTTTTTTGTCTTTAGGGTTGCATCATTATCCTTATTTGTTTTTCACTTTTTATAACGTAATAAAGCTATATTTAAACTATAATCGTCTAACCTTTTTTACCTAATGGCTCTCGTGAGAATCAAAATATGTTCCATTACTATCGTTGGCGGATGGCGTCTCCCGATTGGATGTTGTATGAGTAGCAGGCTTCGTTAAAACATATTTACACTAATTCCATAGTTGGGTTATATCCTTCCAAATAATATTTATCATCAAGCTTTGAATTTAGGAAAATAAGTTTCAATTTCTTGCATCAACACTGATACAAGTGTTCATTAATTTTTGAAGGCTTCCAAATCGTCACCATAGGATCCGTTTTGAAAAATATGATTGAAAATGGGTGTAAAAACACCTAAAAAATGATAAAAATAAGACACTTTTCCACTGCAATTTTTTTTCTTATTCAAAAAGTTTTTTTCTTCAATTACTTGCATCAACGTTTGATGCTTGTGTTAATAATTTTTGGTTGAAGGTGTTAATTGGTATGCGATTCAAAATCCTGTTGGGATTAATTTTTAAAAATTATAAGAAAAATATCTGGACAAAAAAATTCATATGCTTTAGTGAGCTCCGTATTTCATAACGAGTTTCATTAAAATTATTGGTTTTGATTTTTTTGCAGACATTTTTGATTTGTATTTAATTTTCTCGACTTATTTTGAAAAAAAATAAAGAAAAAGAATTTAAAAAAATATCTGCTGAAAGGGAAAAATTTATTTGTTTCAAAACTAAATCTTCGTTATTCAAAACGAGATTAACTTATGTTTTCCGTAGTAGAGTAGTAGAGTAGTAGAGTAGTAGAGTAGTAGAGTAGTAGAGTAGTAGAGTAGTAGAGTAGTAGAGTAGTAGAGTAGTAGAGTAGTAGAGTAGTAGAGTAGTAGAGTAGTAGAGTAGTAGAGTAGTAGAGTAGTAGAGTAGTAGAGTAGTAGAGTAGTAGAGTAGTAGAGTAGTAGAGTAGTAGAGTAGTAGAGTAGTAGAGTAGTAGAGTAGTAGAGTAGTAGAGTAGTAGAGTAGTAGAGTAGTAGAGTAGTAGAGTAGTAGAGTAGTAGAGTAGTAGAGTAGTAGAGTAGTAGAGTAGTAGAGTAGTAGAGTAGTAGAGTAGTAGAGTAGTAGAGTAGTAGAGTAGTAGAGTAGTAGAGTAGTAGAGTAGTAGAGTAGTAGAGTAGTAGAGTAGTAGAGTAGTAGAGTAGTAGAGTAGTAGAGTAGTAGAGTAGTAGAGTAGTAGAGTAGTAGAGTAGTAGAGTAGTAGAGTAGTAGAGTAGTAGAGTAGTAGAGTAGTAGAGTAGTAGAGTAAAAGTATACGTTTTTCTTTCCCTAAATTATATTTACTTTGGCACGGAAAATGGTGTTGTTTAAATAGGCAGATATTCCCCATAACTGTGGAATTTATAATAGTTAATGTCTTCAATAACTTAAGCTCAGTTCCACTTTCAGTGTGGGGTTGCAGGTTTTGATTTGACTAAATTCGTAGAAAAATAATCGAATCTTAGTTCCTCAGCATTTGATCAACTTTTTTTCTAATCGTCTATCAACTATTGATAATTGCAACAACGTTTAAATGGACTACTTATTCAAAAGATTGCCAGCACCTCTTTTTATTCTTTTCCTTTTTTACTTTAATTTTGTTTAAACTTAATCGATGCGAAAAACGTTTTGCCGCGACATTGTCTAAATGCGCCTTTTTGATAATTAAATTTTTATAAATTATTAAAAAATAGAAAGAAAATAAAGTTTTTTTTCTCAAGGAAATGTTGCTGCAATCCTTCACAAATTTATTCTTTTTTGATAAATGCTTTACTTGTTAATTTTAACATCAAGACAAACAACACATCTAGATGAAATATAGCGACATTGACTAGTTTTTTTCCAAATTTTTTATTTTTATCAACCAGGTTTAACTTTCATTTCTTTTTCAGATATATCCAGCGTACAAAAATTCAAGTAAAACTATAGTTGTTCTTGTGAATATTTAAACAGGTATTACTATTACTTTCGTCTTATATTTTATTATAAACCTTGAACATTCGACAGCAGAGCCATAAATTTTATGTGACTTTATTTTAAAAATGCTACTAGAGATTATATATATTCACTAAAGTCTGAAAAATAACTGCTTAAAATTTTTATTAGTACTTTTATTTTAACCTTTACAAAAAAAATCAAAAAATAAATACAAAAAAATTATCTAAAGAGAGCAACCATTTTTCTTGAATTTTAACACAGGTTTATCAATACCTTGATGAATAAAAAGATCTCCTATTCTTTCTTTTTTAAAAGTTTGGTCAGCTTGAATACAATGTAAACCTTTAATTTTGGGGATTTTACATTTAAAATGCGTGGGGCAATGTTTTCCTCGTAATGGGCTATTATAATACATGGTTTCGTAGCATTCATCAAGCATACTTGAATAATAATCTGTTAACGTCAGATTTCTCAAAAATTTGTTATTCATTAATTGAATTCGGCGTTTTTGAAAGGCATGGTCTATTTCATTTATAGATTTTTCACCAATCATAGAAATTAAATCTTTGAACATTGAATTATATGCAAATTCTAGTATTTCTTCGTCACCATTAACTTTTTCAGTAGTAAAAGTGATATTTCGAACATGCACGAAAAATCCATGATCTGGAGTAATTTCATAGGCATCGTACCCTTCTTTCACCGTTCTAGCATAATGAGTCCACGCTGATCCAACTAACTTTGTTCGATGTAGGGCTTTTTCTCGTTGTTTTTGATCCGATATTCGAATGGAATTTAATATATCCAAAAGTGAAAAACTTAAAAGTTCTTTAGAAAATTTTACTGCGGCATTATATTTCATATATGGTATCCATGCTGCATTGAGATTAATAGCAAAACTTTTTATGGCGTTTCTATAAATGGGATTTAGTCTTTTTTTAAATCAAAAACCTATTGGCCAGAGATGTTTGCAGTTTGAAGCCGAGTTTTTAAAAAAAATTTACTTTGGGACAAATTTTTGGAAGAGTGTTTGAGAGCACCGAAACTACCAAATATCAAAGTTTAAGTCAAGTCAATTAACTGAAACATAAAACTCGACTCTAAACTCAATTGATAACCCTCAGCTCGACAGCTCGAAGGCTAAAAGCGTCATTTTTTCTTCACATTAAGAAGTTACTTACTCATATATTGTTTTAGCTTTAGTTGGAATAAAAATATCATCAGGATCATGGGCAATAATAAACTCAGCTGATTCACGATATAATAAATAGCAATCATTTAAAGCGGCAGCTTGGTTTCGAAAATCAAGTTCCTGTCTTATAATATTTCCATCCACATCGGGAACTATCCAAGGATGTAATATAATTAAACCAAATCTTTCGTATTTCTATTTAAATTTTTTTTAAAAATTGATTTATAAATAATCAGTAAACCTACTTTTAGTAATTTAAAAATATCTTTAATTGCACTCATAAAATAATAAATTTGTTTATTTACACCAAAATAAGCATAAGTTTCTATGCTGAGAATATTTATATGCCATTGTTCATTAAAAAATATTGGGCTTACACAAGAGACAACATTAAACTTTTTTGGCACTGCAATTCGAAGAGGTATTTGAATTTCTGAATTTTTATTTAATTTTATTGCTGGCAAAGTTGTTATTGAAAAATAGGTTGGATATGGAACGCTTGAACAATTTGAAGCAAAAGTTTGATATTTACAATAAGGTAATGTATGAAAAGCAGCATATGGGATTATTTTTGATTTTAGCGATTCGCCTTTTTTGTTTCTTGTTACACAAATCCACATTTGGTCAGTTGAAAGACATTTGTCTGCATTGTAATGTAACACGATGGTATTGGGTTTGTAACTAAATATTTGATTTAATTATTCTATTGTTTGGAGAAAGCAAAAGTGGAGAATCCAAGCAACAACAAATATTTTTTTTTTCAAGTATCGATTTCGAAAAAAACTTTTTTTGTTTAGAACTTTTTTTTTATTAGACTGTTTAGAAAATATTTTTTTGATTTGTAAAAAAATGGTTCAACTATTTTAAAGGTTTTGCTTGATTTCGAGACCAGCCACTTGCTATAGCTTATAAAAATTTCTCCATCCTTCTTTTGGAGATTCCAAAAAAAGATTTTTTTTTATGGCCATCTTTTTTACAATATCATCCACAAATTTGGGACCCAACAATAGTAAACTTACAGTGTTGAACTGTTATAGTATGTTGCAGAGATTATTGTTATTCTACCAGAAGGATTATGTCTAAGAAATATATTTTCATCGAACCAACTAAATAAAATTATTAAATAAATAAAGCAAAACGAAAACAAAAAAGAGCAACGGGTTTTTATAAACTTTGAAACCCTTAATTTATACATAATTTTTTTTTGATTTTGCACAAAATTTTAATAAAGAAGTGTTTAATTTTTTTGGTCATTTTTTAGCATAAAGCAAATGTAAAAACAATCAAAAGTTTTAATAAAAAAAGACATAAAGAGTTTAGAAACAATGAAATGTTATTTATTATATAAAAATGACGTTTATTAACTATTTTTTGAGAAAAAAAATTATTATTAAATTTTTACAAATCTGGTTTATCCAAAAAAATTAGTTAATAACCAGGATGAAAAGTTCATTAAATTATGATAAGAATAAATTTTTTTTTGTGGTTAATATTTTTTTATCTGTTTTATTGTTGTTATTTTCTTTGGCTCTAAAAACAAAGCTTTTCATGTTTAGATGCACCGAAAGCTTAACCCGAAGTATTCCTTCCATGTTCAAGGAGGTTTTTAATTTCGGTTTACTTTTTTGAGTACATAGCATTTTTTTAGAATACTAGCAACTTGATTAAATTTTGTTTTCAAAAAAATTTATTTATTTATCTTTTTCACTTTTCTTCAATAATTATTAAATTTTAAATGAAAAATCTAAAATTTTTGCAATAAGAGATTGTTTTTTCTTTTTCAATCGGTTTCGGATTAATTTGGGCTCTTTTTCCGTGGGTTAAAAACTAAGCCTCTTTTTTCTTGCAAAACTTTCTTCGTCGACGACAAGCGGATCGGTCCATAATTTTCTTCGGCGACAAGGAGATCGTCCATAATTATAGCGGGGGTAGCAGCGCCATAGATCAAAACGCATCTTCGGCGGAAGCGGAGGCAAAAAGCCGATGGTCATTCAAATTTTTTTCTTTTAGCGAGCGAGCATTATTAAAGATGAAGATCAAGAAAAAAATTTAAAAGAGTGGGCACTTGACTTTTCCTCCATCCATCGTTGAAGAAAGAAGTCGGTTTTTTTTCTTTACTCTAAGAATTAGTTTCCACGCTAAAACTAAAAAATATTTTCTGGTAAATGAAATTATTCAAATTTAAATATGCTGTATTTGTGTAAAATTTGTGGTAAAGAGCGTGAAAATAGTCATCAACATTATGGTGGTGAATGTTGCAGTGCTTGTGGATCATTTTTTATTCGAACTATCTCGAGTAAAGTTGAATATGAATGTTCTAAATTTTATCTATGCCTTGATAGTATGCTTTTAAAATTTTGTTCTAAGCTCTTAATTTATCCAAAATATTTTTAGATCCATCTCTCGAAGGTGCTCAAAGCCGAGGTTGCAGATTTTCTAAATGCCTTGAAATTGGAATGAATTGCGTGGAACTTTTTAATAACACATTTTATAAACCCATAAATTCTGAAATATATTATACTTATGCTCAATGTTTTCACAATCTATTTTAAACATGCCTTCAATATCCAGAATTATTATATGATTTTGTTAAAAAAGACGATTCCGCATTGATAAAGCATAAATTAAAAAATATAGAAGAAAGCTTCCCTCCTCAATTGCAAACATGGTCTATGGTTTTACAAAATAATAAGCTGGAACCGGAAGAATTTCGTTCCTTATTCTTCTTAATTATTTATAGTATAAATCTTTCTTGGATTCCTCCATTTCAACAAGAATATATTAAAGAAGGCCAAAATCAAGCGGTTGATAAAAAAGCCCATCTTTTTAAAATTCCAGAAAATCGAAAAGAAACTTTAAAAAAGCTTACTCAATACTTTTCTAACAAATTTGAAACTTTGTATTGTTCAACAATGAAATAAAATGCATAAATAAAAATGGTAATTTGCTTTGAAAAAATAAATTTTTAACTTTGTTCATTAAATATTTATTCAACGTTGCCATTAAACGTTAAGGGATAGGCTTTGAAAAAAACTTTGCTTTATACCCAAACATTTTATTATAATTTTTTATTACAAATAAAATTATTAGCAACCAAAAAAATAATTAAATTTTCATAACAGAATTTTAGTATTTCACACCAAAGAAAATTTGGTGTTGAGAAACAAAAAAATTTGTTAGTTTATTAAAACCTTCTCGAATTTCATCAGAGCCATAAGAAGCGGGAATCAAATGCTTTTTTGCTGTTTGTCTTTGAAGTTGAATAAAGCAAAACTCTTCTTGAAAACTCAAATTTGGAAGCTTGATTTGGCAAATGATAGAATAAAAAAGAAGATAGATTCGATCTTGAGGAACTTGATTGCGTTTAAGCAATTCAGCCCATGGAAGAATATAATTTGTTATTTGACTTTGGGGTAAAAGTTCGATGGCTTTGTCCAACAAAGTTTTGTTTTGTTCATTTTCCATATAATCCACCAAAAGTTGGGGATTAGCTTGAATAGTGATAAAAAGGTTATTTAATTTCTTTGAAAGAGTATAATATTCTCCACATTCAAGAATTTTGCCTTCATCAACTTCAGCAGATTTTTCTCGGGTCATACCAACTTCCAAACATCTTTGAAATCGGCATTTTCGACATGAAGTTCCTCGATAAGTTGGAACTAAAAAAATATCGTTAAATTTATGATCTAGCTTTTTATATTCTAAAATACCCAAACATGGGGGTTATTTTACTGGGGATGAACAACTTACTTGCTAAGCATAAATTATAATTTCCACAAACATATTCATTTGACCGATGACAGCTTCGCATGAAGAACGTTGCGCATGCAGTACACGCTTGACTACCATAGCGTTTACAAGCCAAATGTTGACCACGTCCACATACCTTGCAGTTTGGAAGCGACATTTTAGGATAATTATTATTCTTAGAGTTGATTTATAAGACGAAGAAAATTTTATGAATTTGAATGAATTTTAGCCATTATATTGAATTTTGTGAATCCCGCCTACTTTATTTGAATAACTTTTGGATACCTGGTAGCGGAATAACAGATACTTTTTAGATATCCAAAACTAATAACAAAAAATCGCTTGTTCTGGCGCATTCTTCCATTTTTTCTTCTTCTTGTGACCAGTGCTGTCGAATGTTCGAAAATCTTCGAATCGAACTTTCGAAGCTTCGATTCGAATTCGAATTTCTTCGAATCGAATTTCGAAGTTTCGATTCGAAATTCGAAACTTTCGAATCGAATTTCGAAGCTTCGATTCGAAAAATCGAATCGAATCTTCGAAAAAGTGAAGTCATTAATAATAAAAAAAAATTTTGAAAATACTTTATTATATAAAAAAAAACAACAAAACAAAAGACAACAAAGATTTATAAAAAAAAACAATCAACAATTAATAATAATTAAAAATCTTCTGTTTCACTTTCACTTTCGAAGACCACAATTTCATTTTCATTTTTTGGCACAGGAACTAAATTTCTTTCAGCTTTTTCGACGATCATTTGATTACGAACCATCATTACATCTTCTACTTTATCATCACCCAGAGAATTTCTTTGTGTATTTTGAAAGAAGTGAGTTAGATTGGAAAATACTCTTTCAGGCTCTGAACTTGACGCCATTAATGATAGATAGGCTTTTGCTAAAGAAGAAAGAAGAGGATATTTTTTCTCGTTGTTTTGCCAAAATGCTAATGCTATATTGGTTGTGTTTTTCTTAGGCATTGGAACATCAATTCTTGCTTCTTTTACATATTCATTCATCTCTTCCTAAAACAATGAATAAAACATGGTTTAGAAGCAAAGCCTAACCCGTAATCCACTTTTCTTTGAAACATTCTTTTCATCAAATTGAGACCAACTGAACGGTTCATCATTATCACTTATTTCACTTTCAGCATCCAAAGATTCAGAATCAGCGATGATTTCATCAGTTTTTGATTGCAGGTTTGAATGGCGCCGATTCGAAAAAATTCGAAATTCGAAAGCTTCGAATCGAATTTCGAATGTTCGATTCGAATTCGAATTTCTTCGAAACGAATTTCGAATGTTCGATTCGAAATTCGTATTTTTCGAAATTCGATTCGTTCGAAGCTTCGAATTTCGAAATTCGATTCGAAATTCGGTTCGAAATTCGATTCGAAATTCGAAATTCGACAGCTCTGCTGAAGAGGCAGAGAAAATACAGAGTGTTCGATACATGAGTAATTTACAAAATGGTGGACTTGGAACAAGCATGGATATCTCTGCTGGAACTTTTTCAACTTTTCCATTACTCAGTTTCCGCCGACATGATAATGATGTCGTGTTATAGTTTTCTTGTTCACCATTAAAAAGTGTAATAATTGCGTCGTTATTTCTGTAGCTGAAAAAACTTATCCAAAATGTAAAAATTCTGAAATTAAAAAAAGCATTAAAGGAAAAAAGGTTATTAATTTTTCCCGTTTCATTCTGTCTTTTTTTAGAAGGATAAAATAAATTTAATCAACAAAAAAAACCGTTTGAAAAAAGACAAGAAGATATTCGAGAAAAAAAACTACATACATAATTGAATTTTGATAAATATAACTTTTAATAATAAAAATAGGTTTAGTTTCATTTTTTGCTATTTCATCCTTTTCTGAGACAGCCGTAGCTATGTGTTCGACATTATTGTTACTTAATTTAAACGTCGAAGAAAATGAATAAAGTAAGACAAAAATAAATAAAATTATAAATAAACATATTCGAAAATATCCAATTTTAAATGCTTGCATTAAACTTCCTATAAACATAGCACATATCGTTTTGATGATGAAGTGAAAAAGAGAGAGAAATTTAGGTGATTTTGATTTTATCTATTTTTTTTTAGGCAAATTAAGTATCGACTTAAGATTCATTTTTCTCACATATTAAAAATTGAGAGCCGCAATTCGAGGTGGGGTTTTTTTCCACGATTTTATATGTAGCGAAATAAAATATTGAGGTCGCTTTTTTCTCTATCTAACTGAGTATCGTGCAATTTAGAATATGGCATTTTTTAATTGTTTTTTAATATTCGCAGTTTATTTCGACGATTTTTTTGTTGTTGAGATTTTGGCGCAAATAGTTTCACAAGTTTATTAGAAAATTTTTTCATTATTCAAAGAAATTAAGCAAATTTAAGATACAGAAAGCATATTATCAAAAATTCCAAGGAATTTCAAATGCATAAAAAGCAAGTCAAAATCAGATATTTTCTAGAAACACTTCTTCTGCTTTATCTATCCAAATAACAAAAACATTTAATTATTTATCCTTCCTTTTAAATACTTTTCAAAACAATATCGATTTCCAATATTAATAAAAAATGATGGGAAATATGTATCAAAAATTATATCATTTTTAATCCAAACAAATTTTCCATTTGCGATAAATTTCTTTAAAATGTTTAAAACATCTGAAACTGAATATTGAGTATTTTGAGGATGATGAAATTCAACATTGAATTGACAAATTTGATTATAAATTGAATCGTTTAGAAAAACATCGAACACTTCAAATTCAGCACCTTCAATATCAAAATTGATTAAATCTATGGGTATTCCACGACCATGATAGGTTTCAAGCATGGTTGCAACGGATTGTTTTTGAATGGTATCTTGGCGATAAACGCCATCAGCAAACACTAAAATATTAGGGTTACCAAAGATAAAATTTGCATATTTGCAAACAAAATTTTTGAATATATTTTTAAATAATTTTTCTAAAAACCTTTATTACATTGTTATAGTAAAATTTTTTGGACGGCTTTTAATTCGAAAGAAAGTAAACGATAGGAAATTGGTAAAAGTTTTAACATTTTCAAAAAAAATTTTGTTTTATAACCGAAAAATTTTGATATCCTTTTTTTCAAGAAAAAAATGTCAAACAAAAATTTTTCAAGAACGGTAAACAAGAAAAAATATTCATTTGTTTGAGAGTGGCCTTATTATTTAAAACCAATTTCCATAAAAATGAATCTTACATTTCGATATTTTTCCTTCTTTTGTAGATTTTCCACCCACAGCACCTTTAACAAAATGTCCTCGTATTTTTTCTCTAAACAACAATTCATTTATAACTGATTCGGGATCAAAACCAAGGAAGGAGCAATGTGGAAAAGCTTCCTTTAACATTATTTCATTTGTTATGTCTTGACCAATCCCTATAAAAATTAGTTCAAAATTTTTTAGATTTCTAAAGTTTCTAAAGATTTAAGTTTTACCAAAAGTTATAATGGAACATGTATCATTAATTTGAGGTTTAATAAAATATTTTATTTCATAATGCTTTTTTGGTGGATCAAATAATGCTAGCTTTTGTTCAATGGAAGAGGCAGCACATCGCTAAAAAAAGATTATTTGAAACTACTCAAGTCACTGCATTCTTACCTTTGGCAAAAATCCAACTTCTATCCAATCAAGAGTAGAATTTTTATTTGGAAACAAAATTATTTTATCCAATTCTTTTAAATAACAGTTCTTAGTATTTTGAAGTTCTTCATTATCAAAATAAAAATCAACCACTGTTAAATTATTTAATCCCCAATTTTTTAAAGTTCTTTCAATTTTAGCTTCCAAAGTTTCTTCTCCATTATTTTTATTTGAAACATTTGTTTTGATGTTTTCCGTTCGTGAAATAATTTGAATCAAGAGCAAAAATAATAAGCAAAAACATACACATTTTAAAATATAACTTTTATCCCGAAAATCCATTTTCAGTTTTGATATCATTGATTTTATTTTAAACTTTTTTCGTACCTTTTTGAAATCAAAAATAATGGATATTTAAATTCAAATTTTTCAATAATTTTGAGACATAAATGAAGGGTGATGATAGAAATCTTATCCCATTTTCTCACCCTCAATTCATATATTTATAAAAGTTCGACCAAGGAAAGAGAAAAAATTTACATAAAAAAGAGAGAAGAGAAACAACACATAAAACTAACAAGAAAATAAAGAAAGATAAAATACGGATAAACATCGATATTAAATTTTTTTCTACACTCATTTTTTATAAGAAAAATGGATATTTGAAGTTCAGTATACAAGTTCAGTTGAAAGTGACCATAATATTTGACGTGAATCTCGCATACAAAAAAAGGAAAATAACAAGTATCACGAGGACTTGCTAGAAGCATTAAAAGTGTAGGGTTGTTTGATTATTAAATCTTACAGTTTGTTTAATATTTGCAAGTGAGCTTTAATGAGAAGAATAATTTGATTTATTTTAAAGTAAAAATTTATTTTATATTTTTGTATCTATTTATTTTATAGAAGGTTGATCTATTTGGATCTAACAAGGATGAAACACACCAATTACCAAGTAGCACCGGTGATTGAAATAACAAACTAATTGAACTGTGAATATTCATGTGATTTTCTATACCAGGTTAAAAGTTAGTAAACAATTGCGAAAAAATGATAATAAATACAATGTATCCTCTGTTTTTAATGTTCAGTAGTCAGCTAAAAAAAAGAGGTCAAAAAAGTAAAAAAGGATGGGATGCATCGGCGAATGTGTGTGTGTGTGCGTGCAAAATAAAAAAATGCATGATTGACACACACCGACTTCAAAAAATTTTTTTAAAGCATAAATGAAAAAGATACCATTAATGCTGAAAAAAAAAATGCAAACACCAAAACAAATATCAGTGAAAGAAAATAGCGATAAGAAAAAAGGTGATAAAAAAAACAAAAGCCAATAAGAAATAGAGTGCTTGAAAATAATGAATATTTTATTTTTTTATTATTGGTTTTTATATTATTTTTGAAGTTTTTTTTTAGCTTTTTTGAATATTTTAAATTTATTTTTTTCTATTTTTGTGGAATCGTGCCTACGCATTGTAGTTTTCAACATTGTTTGATGATTATTTTCTCCAATCATTACATTGGGTCATATGAAGTCCGATGACTTGGAACTTTTGGAGCTACAACGAATTTAATTTGAATTCAATATCTCCAATCATGGACATGTGCAGTAACTGTTCCAATGGCCGCATGTGGTTCACTATTTATTCCAATAAATTAAGAAATAGTAATAAAACATTTAAAATCAAAAGAAGAAGAAAAAGTTAATGAAACATATTTTTGGTATAAATTACACGAAAAAAATCTTCGACAAAATAGGGTTATTTCCTTTTTGGGGTTATTTTCGAAGCTATCCTTTTTATTTTAAGAATCAAAATAACCTTTTAGCCTTCCGCTTACTCGCTTACACCCGCTTTTTTTCCACTCCGCATTTGTGTGTCCATCTCCCACTATTTTTTGTTTTGTTTATCGCTGATGGTTCAAAAAAAACAAGCTTCTTTACTTTTTTAAATTTGATAAAAATGCGAAGATCTTTAATTGAAATAGGGACGAAGTCCAACCAACAAAGCTTTAAAAATAATTTTCTTAAATGTCGATATGAAGCTTTAGAAAAGTAAGTTATCTTTTGAACTTTGGTAGAGGAATGATCGGAGTTAAGGCAAATTTATCAAGAATTTCCGTTGTCTTTTTGAAAGTTCTTGGTGGAGTTGTTGGTACACCACCCATGGACCAATCTAACGCTCTGTTAATTTGTTGCTCATTCATTTGTTTCATCACTTGTTGTAACATGGCCACATCTGTAAAGTTCAAGCTTGTACTTTAAAGGACCCTGTTCATTTCATCTTTTTTGAAATTTGTATTCAAAACCGCGGCTGGATATTCCCTCATGCCGCAACATTGCAAAAGGCTGAAGCGGCAGTTTTTTTTACTTGAATTTTTTTGTCAATCAAAAAAAGCATTTCTTCTTCTTTTTTTCATCTTTTCTTGATGATGAATTTTCCTTATTACCTTTACTGTTTGAATGAAGTAAAAAACTATTAGCAAGGTTGTAATAAGATTATCAGACCAAATTGGTTACGCATTGGAGATTTTCACGGGTTTCACCTCTTTTCTTAGGGTTTTGCATCCGAAATGCTTTTTCTTGAATTTATACATCACATTGACTACCTCATTCCTTTATGTTACTACCTGTGTTATTGTTGCTTTTTACTACCCCAGATATTTGACATCGTTTATCGTCAACTTTCTTCAAAATTATAAGGTTTTCACCTTTACGGTAAATTATTCATCTCTAAAGTTATGCGGCTGTATTATTTTAGCTTTCCCTTTCGGTTGGTTCACATATTCCAGCATTGCGTAATTACAACCATTGGTGGTTCAATACATCCACGAGCCAGGATATTGTTGAAACTTTTTTCACCTTACGGTGCGCTTATACACAAATGTCGTTTTTCACCATTGACGATGAATAAAGATTGATTTTCTTTACTCGTATATACTAAACCCAAAACTACAGCTTTTAGTTTTTTCACAACTACTACTACGTTGTCAAACTAATATTACGTTTTCATTTTTACTTGAAGCTCCAGTTACACGAGCTTATCTCAACAACAGAGATTTCACATTTTTAGAACTTCATAACTTATTGTTCATATGTCGATAAACTAAAATTGCGATCGAGATACCATAAACCGTTTGATTTCATAGAAAACTCGGTGTTTAGATTCAAAGTCGGCAAACAAAGGTTGAATGACCTACAATTTTTGGTTAGCATTTACATTCTTCTTGGAAAGTAAAAGCATTGTTGAAACTGCAGTCAAGGGGTTATTGTGTAATAGTAACTGTCTCTTGATGTGCAAGTCATCTCATCGCAATAAACAAAATAGCTAACTAATTAATCAGTTCAAAAATGCTTTTAGTTGTTACTTATTCCGCAGGTCATTTTTAAAGTAATCATAGTTCGTATAACATTGTTATAATTACCATATGTATAGGGGAAATATTCGCTACCATCATCAACCAGTAATAAAATGTTTGGGGTTGTTGATAAAAAAAATGTTTATAATCCGTGTGGTGAACAAAGAATGGGGAGGATAAACGTTTCATCTTATTCTACTTTTAAGTTCACGACAAGTACGACAAAAAATTTAGGGTATTCAAGGTAATGATCTTCTCATACATTGACGCAAATAAAAAAGGGTCAACATAATTCCACCACTAAAAACTATAAAAAATGTCAAAAACGGAATAAAATAATCGACGAGTAGCCGAAATGTAAGCTGATAGAATTGTTAAAACCAACAAATACGCTATAGAAACAATAGATACCTCGAAAGTAACAACTAAAAGGACAAACTGGTACATTCATCATCAAGAAAAGATGAAAAAAAGAAGGAGAAATGCTTTTTTTGATTGACAAAAAAATTCAAGTAAAAAAAACTGCCGCTTCAGCCTTTTGCAATGTTGCGGCATGAGGGAATATCCAGCCGCGGTTTTGAATACAAATTTCAAAAAAGATGAAATGAACAGGGTCCTTTAACTTTCGGTGCTATGTGTGTCGTTTGAATAGTAACTTTAAGAAATAAATAACTTTAACTTTTTTAGCTTCCAACAATAATCTTTTGTATAAAAGATAAAAACTTAACTTTTACTCCCCAACCCTGGCCTTTTATATTGACCCTATCCCGGAGCTAATTACTCCCTTATCAGTAATTGCGTCAGTAGCTTAATTGGTGAAAAGCCAATTAGCTACTGAACAATGCACTGATAAGGAAGGTGCCTGGATGGCGGTGGAATGTAGAGGCGCAACTCTACAACATCCACATTGTCTTCCGCTAAATAAAAAATAAATATAAAATATTAAAAAAAAGATATAAAAAAGAAGGATAAAAGTGAGAAAATTGTACCAAAAATTAATCACAAAAAATTGAAGAAATCACTGGTTTTCAAGAACTCATTTTCTTGCTAGCTTTTTCATTTTTTTATCAATTTTTTTTTGTTATCATTATTTTCTTTCGCCTCTATTTGCTTCAGCCTTTGCATTTGGTGTGTCCAATTAATG